>JAFEMH010000608.1:0-695930 GCA_022495995.1 Adenophora triphylla var. japonica
CATTGATCCATGCTCCGATATTTGGGGGAAGCTAGGACATTCTCACCCACCCAGGTTATGGGCATGGTGCTATCAGACATGAAGAGCATTGCCGAGAAGAATCTGAATGCTGCAGTGGTTGATTGCTGTATAGGAATACCTATTTATTATACTGATTTGCAAAGAAGAGGCTGTCGTGATGCAGCTACGATAGCTGGCTTGCACCCTCTTCGTTTAATGCATGAAACTATAGAGACTGCTCTAGCTTATGGGATATACAAGACAGATTTACCTGAGAACGAGCAGCTTAATGTTGCATTTGTCGATGTTGGGCATGCTAGTATGCAAGTTTGCGTTGTAGGCTTCAAAAAGGTCAACTGAAGATACTGGCCCATTCATTTTGACCGTTCCCTTGGAGGAAGAGACTTTGATGAAGTTCTTTTCCAGCATTTTGCTGAGAAATTTAAGTCCGAGTACAAGATTGATGTCTTCCAGAATGCAAGGGCTTGCCTCAGGCTTCGTGCTGCTTGTGAGAAGCTGAAGAAAGTTCTTAGTGCGAACCCTGAGGCACCTTTGAATATAGAATGCTTGATGGATGAGAAAGGATGTTAGAGGTTTTATCAAGAGAGATGAGTTTGAACAGATTAATTACTCCAATTTTGGAACGTGTGAAGAAACCTTTGGAGAAGGCTCTTTCAGAGAGCTGGGCTATCAGTGGACAATATTTATGCAGTAGAGGTTGTTGGTTCAGGTTCCAGGGTACCTGCTATTATGAGGATTCTGACAGGAGTTCTTTGGGAAGGAACCCAGGCGCACACAAATTGAATGCAAGTGAGTGTGCTTTCCAGAGGGTGTGCCCTTCAGTGCGCAATGCTTTTAACAGTGCCCACATTTAAAGTGGAGAGATTTTCAGGTAAATACTTGCATTAATTAAGGTGGATACTGAAAGCTTAGTTATGATTTAGAAGTAGTAAGTTGTTCAATCTTCATTTATATTCTTGGAGGAGTATCTTTCTGTGTGCGTGCTTGTTTGGGTGTGTAGGGACAGACAGATGCACATACCTGCTTGCACGTGTATGTGTGATTGTGGCATCTTATCATTTTTTCCAGCTACTGGTTTTGCTGAAAGATTAGTCAGAACCATTCCACAGGGTCCTAAGATCCCTGTACTGATAAGAAAATATCTATTTGCGTGCGTATAATGGCATGCCATATTCTGTTCTCTCTCGCATGTTTGCTTTGGGATGATCTCTTGCTCATTTTTATTACAATATTGGTGGTTGTTACTTTTGAAGGTTAATGAAAGCTTTCCATTTCAGCAATTCCTCCTTGACCGGGGAAAGCGAGGAGCTCAGACTCCCAGAATAGCGCCAACGGACAATCAACAAGGCACCATTGTTTTTCCGAAGGGAAATCCAATCCCTAGTGTGAAAGCCCTTACATTCTACAGGGCAAGGCCCACATTCACTGTGGATGTACATTATGCTGATGTCAGTGACCTACAAGCACCAGCAATGATCAGCACATACACGGTAATCAGTTTTCAGAATAGTGATCTGCTTGTGTGTGAAGCTGTGTGTGGTTGTTATTTCACATGGGGCTAAAGTTTTATTTGTTCAATTGCTTGGTAGATTGGTCCATTCCAAGCAACGAAAAGTGAGCGTGCAAAGGTGAAGGTGAGAGCTAGGCTTAACCTGCATGGTATTGTGTCGGTGGACTCAGCCACGGTTAGTTCCACAAACCAAATTTCTTGCTGTTGTTCACCCCTTTACGTAGGTAAGTGGATACTAGTTTCTTATGGTATTATTGTCATTTCAGCTTCTGGAAGAAGATGAAGTTGAAGTTCCAGTTGTAAAAGAGCCAGCGAAGGAGGGTACCAAGATGGATACGGATGAACCTTCCGCTCCTAACGAAACTGATGTTAAAATGCAAGATGCTAAGAGTAATGCTGATGCTACCGGTGCTGAGAATGGTGTTCCCGAGGAGGGAGATAAGCCCGTTCTAATGGAGACGGACGCTAAGGTTAGTTATATCACTCACAGAATTTTATGCACATCTGTCGAAGTAAAAAATATACAATATTTTTTTTTGGGGGGGGGCATATTCTGTTCTCTGTACTTGCTCATTGTGAAATACACGTGTGTCTCAGTGAGATCTCTCATTTTCTACTATGTTTGACAACTTTCGGCATGTGGAAGTGCTTCATCTTTCATTGCAGTCATGTGGTTTCAATCTTGACTAGAAGCGAGAACATGGAGTGATAATTGATATCTTATCTCAGTGAAGCAATGAATCTATTGAGAATGAAATTTGAAAATGATATTTCTTACATGCTAGGTTGTTGAAAAATGTCAATGTGATATTTCTCACATGGTAGTTTCTACAATAATTGCCCTTTAGAATGTTTCCCCCCTGCATTGCATCCTAGTGGTTCAAATCTTAACTAGAACCTTAATTGGAGAAGCAATGACTCATTTTATGTCATTGAATTTATTTTTCTTCTCATCCGAGCTCTCAAGCATGCTGTTTTTGCATAGGCCCTTGGTTTTCATCTATTTTTTGGAGGAAATTCTTGCTAGGTTTCATTTGATGAGTCATTTGTCGGTCATTCAGGTAGAGGCTCCTAAGAAGAAGTTGATAAAAACTAATGTACCCATATCAGAGTTGGTATACGGGGCAATGGCACCTGCGGATGTGCAGAAAGCTGTGGAGAAGGAGTTTGAGATGGCTTTACAGGACCGAGTTATGGAAGAAACAAAAGACAAGAAGAATTCTGTGGAGGCCTATGTTTATGACATGCGAAACAAGGTCTGATGGCTAACCTCTTTAAAATTTGGTAGTCTTGTGGTAGTGGGACTTGTGGGTTCACACGTCTCCTTGGTCTTTTTGGTCTGCAGCTACATGACAAGTTGCAGGACTTCGTTACTGAATCTGAGAGAGAAGGGTTCATTACAAAACTTCAGGAGGTAGAAGACTGGCTGTATGAAGACGGTGAGGATGAGACGAAAGGGGTTTATGTTGCAAAGCTTGAGGAGCTGAAGAAGGTAACTCTTCATTTTTCATTTTTTATGCTTTACTGTTTGGTTCTTAGTTAATTACATTGATGATGAATAATGGCAGCAAGGAGATCCCATGGAGGAACGCTACAAGGAGCACTCGGAACGAGGAACAGTAATTGATCAGCTTGTTTTCTGTATCAACAGTTACAGAGAGGCTGCAGTGTCCAGTGAACCTAAGTTTGACCATATTGACATGGCAGATAAACAGAAGGTACTGGTTCTAAAGCATATGTCTGTCTCTTTTGACCCCCCTGACCTAGAAATTGAGCTTCAGGACCTTATTTATTAACTTAAGTCCTCTGGGCAACTCAGGTCTTAAATGAGTGTGTTGAGGCGGAGGCCTGGTTAAGAGAAAAGAAGCAGCAGCAAGATGCGCTCCCCAAGTATGCAACTCCTGTTCTGTTGTCCGCTGAAGTGAAAAGGAAGGCAGAAACGCTTGACAGGTACTTCCATTCTTCCTGTAGAGCACCCCCATTTTTTCTTTCCCTTCCTTCTCTTGCTGTTGTCGTTGAGAGTAAAACCTGTATACTCCCGCTGTCCCATAATGTTTTCATTTTTGTTTGACCCAAAATGTGAGTCCTATTTCCTAAATTGAAGGATTAAAACCAATGAATTTCCAAAACCACCCTATGATAAAATTAGGAAACAACTAACCAGTGGTGTTAACTCAAAAGTAATATGTCGTTTTTTTTTTTAATTTTTGAATAGTCAAATGGGACTATCATCATGGGACGGAGAGTATTTTATTGTCTTGTTTATGGCCACTTATTTCACTTGTGAAGCTTCCATTTTCTTAATAATTGACTTGTAGACATGGTATATGCATGTAGTTCGCAAGCCCAATAAATCAAATTATAGCTCATATATGGCCGAAGTGGCTCTCGTTCATGTCAAAATAGAACCCATACTGCAGATTAAACTGCGAAACTGGTCATTTGTTTGTCCACTTAGCTTCTGACACTGGTATAGGCATGTAGTTCGCAAGCCCAATAAATCCAAATTATAGCTCATATATGGCCGAAGTGGCTCTCGTTCATGTCAAAATAGAACCCATACTGCGGATTAGACTGTGAAACTGGTCATTTGTTTGTCCTCATAGCTAGTTCTGACACTGGTATAGGCATGTAGTTCGCAAGCCCAATAAATCAAATTATAGCTCATATATGGCCGAAGTGGCTCTCGTTCATGTCAAAATAGAACCCATACTGCGGATTAATCTGTGAAACTGGTCATTTATTTGTCCCCATAGCTAGTTCTGACACTTTTGTGAAAACGATGCTTGGAGTCGATGGATACATGGACCTTTTACTGCTCTCTTGCACTTTTTGTAATCCAAAATGTGAACTTTGGCCGGCTCTGGTTTTGAAGGGTTGTTTCTCCAAGTTTAGATTCAAGTTCTTTAGATTTTGAATAGCCCTATGTGTATTTATGTAAGTTTGTATGTATATTATGATGTTATTATGTACTGCTTTCTCTGTCGTAGCAATCTGATGTTTGAATGTGTTGAAACCCTTACAGGTTCTGCAGGCCGATAATGACGAAACCAAAGCCAGCCAAACCGTCTACCCCTGAGACCCCTGCTTCACCTGCACCTTCCCAAGGCAGCGAACACCAATCTTCTCAGGGAGCTGAGAATACTGACACCAATGAAAGTAGCTCAGATGGACCAACAAGCGGGGAGCCAATGGAAACCGAGAAACCCGAAACCACTGCATGAATTTGATAGGGCTGTCCTTTTTGCCTTTATAATGTGTTATTATGGAGGACAGCATATATCTTTCATTTTGTATTATCGTTATATACGCTACAATGGGCTGTTAGGTGTGCTAGAGTTGTTTGTTGGTTAAGTTAAATGGATTTTCAAGCCATTTTGTTGAGATGGTTTTCCAAATTTAGCAGTAAATGCCGTAGGTCTCCAGTTTTCAGAAGCACTTGTAAAAGAGGGAGATGGCTAGATTCTCTGAATTTAACTGGACTCATTTTTGTTTTTTTTTTGCTTTTATTTAAAGAAGAGACTTGTTTGTGGTTTTAAAACGCCATACTGTATTATCTTTTTCTGTTCACATAGTTTTGTCCGCTGGACGGATCCCCTATTTCTGGTGTGCAGGTCCTCACTAGGTTGAAATTGGTTGATGTATGGTTCCTGCATAGTCACATATCACAATTAGGTTGAAATTGGTTAATGTATGGTTCCTGCATAGTCACAATTCCAGAGAGCCATGAAAGGGGGTTTGAAAATAGTTTTGTTCTATGGAGTTTAATTGAAATAGTTCTGTTTTTATTTTTGCCTTTCATTTTGCCTTTTATCGTATCAGCCTGAACTGCATTGTACCGGTGCGTACCATCCTGAACTAGACCGTATTGGCTGATGCACACAGGCACGGCGGAAAGCAATTTTTTTTTTTTTTTAAAAAATTTCAATGTTTTTTTTAAGAAAAAATATTTTATAAGTTTTGAACATAATAATAAATGTTAGTATTTTTATCAAATTTATAAGAAAGATTTTTTATTGGATTATGTTAAAATGTGTCGTTATATTATAAATTATTAAAAAGTAAATAAAAAGTGCATAAACTCGGTATGCTGCACTTGTACATTTTCTGTATGTATCATTCCATTGAGCAAATCTGTACGAGATTGACAACTATTAGTACATGTATTTGAATATAATTCTCAGTTGAGTTTTCATGTATTCATTTAGAATGCGGTTTGATTTTGATCAACGTTACGATTTAATAAAGATACGTAGTAATGACCAATATTCAAATGAATTACAAGTCCCAATAAAACATAAATGAAGTACAAGCAATTTAATTGAAATGTAGTCATTTAGAGTTCGGTTTCTTTTGATCAAACGCTCCGAATTAAATGCCAAATAAAGACACGTGATAATGACCAATATTCAAATGAATTACAAGTCCCCATAAAACATAAAATGAAGTACAAGCAATTTAAGTGACATGTAAGGAAAAGAATAATTAAAAAACGAAAATACTTAGCTTCCTACAGCGGGTTCGACCTTCGGATTTACAAGTCCCCATAAAACATAAAATGAAGTACAAGCAATTTAATTGACATGTAATGTAAGGAAAAGAATAATTAAAAAACAGAAAATACTTAGTTCCGTAGAGCTCGAACCCGCCACCTTCGGATTTGGATTTACAAGTCCCCATAAAACATAAAATGAAGTACAAGCAATTTAATTGAGATGTAAGAAAAGAATAATTAAAAAATAGAAAATACTTAGTCCCCTTCGGATTTACAAGTCCCCATAAAACATAAAATGAAGTACAAGCAAATTAATTGAAATATAAGAAAAGAATAATTAAAATATAGAAAATACTTAGTCCCGGCGGGGCTCGAACCCGCGACCTTCGGCTCATAAGACCAACGCTCTAACCAACTGAGCTACGGGACTTGTTCGTTCTTTAGTTGAACTATTATTATATAAAGTTTTTAGAGTCGTCAGTTTCTTCCACTCGACTTAGATTTGCTTCATCATCCAGAACCAATATTAAAAAATTGATTATGTTTTTAGTCTTTTTACTATACTCCTCCGTCCCATTTATCTTGACACTTCTTTCCATTTGGTAGTCATTTATCTTGTGGCCAAAAATAACCTAGTTTTTATATTTTTATATTAGATGGACCCCACCACTAATTCTCTATAACCGTTTTCCACCATTTCAATTTATTCAAGCCAACACCACTATTTACCATTTCATTCTCTCTTCATTTTTACCACACATTTTCTTTATTTAATTGTTTCTTCTTAGTTCCCGTGCCCACCCGAGTGTCAACTATAGTGGGACGGAGGAGTATTTAACTAATAAAAACTCAGTAATTTTATTATAAGAAGTTTACTACTTTGATTCAATATTTAAATTTTATTTGGCGAAAAACTCATAAAAAACGCGTTTTTTCTAACCTTAAGAAAAAACGTGTTTTCTTCAACGGCCCATTCTCTCTCTCTCACTATACGCACTCTCTCTCTATACGCAAAAGGAGCTCCTGCGTCTTCTTCTTCTCCAAGCCCGACCTCCATTCTTGGGACCAAATCCCTCAACCAATCCTCTTCCTCACCGGCGACTTCAACCAAACCTAATTCTCCCTCAATCCAAGACCAACGCCAATTCCAAATCAATCGGCGACAACCAAAGATGAATTCTTGGAGAACAAAACTCAGATCGAATGCACACACGCTCGACGGAAAGAGATCCAAATATGAATTCTTTGAGAACAAAACTCGGATCGATTGCAAGCTTAGGTCAATTTTGGGTGGTCGCGAGATAGGGGGCACCGATTTGGGTAGAGATCGGAGAAGAAGAAGGCATCGGAGAAGAAGGCGATGGAATTGCGTTTAGAGAGAGGTTAGAAGAGGAGGCGGCACGTAGGGATTGGGATTTTACGTTAGGGATTTGAATTTTTATGTGCTAGTTTTAGTGATAATTAATGCCGGTTTATAAGCATTTGAGTACCGGTTTGAGAATTTGATGTATTGGTGGGTAGGTAATTAGATGCCCGGTTTATGTGTTTTAGAGTGCCGATCCATGTTTTTGGAGTGCCGGTTAGTGTATAATAGAGTGCCGATCCATATTTTTTGAATGCCGAGAAAAAATGATTATCGGTGTTTTTGAGTGCCGGTGTCTGTGTATTTGAGTGCCGGTGTATGTGATTTTGAATGCCGGTTCATGTTTTTTTGAATGTCGAGTCCTTGTGTTTTTGAGAGCCGGCAAAAATATTAGTGTAACAAAGTGCCGAGTGTTAGTTGAACGAGTGCAGGTGTGAAGAGTCTTAGGTTACGTAGTATATAAAAGTGCAGCGTAAAAGTGCTAGGTGCCGGTTTAACCAAAGTGCCTGGGTGTCGATTACACTAAGCACTTTGTTAAAGTGTCTTGCAGACTCACTTTTTTACTGCAACAATTGTGATACATGAAGCGCGAAACTTTATCACACTCTGCAGGTATTGTGAAGCAGCAGACTTGGCATAAATTCCGAAGGAACCAATAATTACAAAAATGCCACCGTTCATTTTGAACATGGTTGCCAGTATTTACAAAATTGCCACCGCTTAATTTGAAAACACGTTTTTTCATATCTTAAGAAAAAACTAGTTTTTCATAAGACCAACTCTTTTATTTGTTTCCCCAAAAAAAAGAAGAAGACCTTTGCTGAATATTTTAAGTCATCTTGATTGAATTTGACAAAAACTATATGAAAATTAATCATCCTGATAAAATTCAAAAAATGTTATTGATAATATTATTAATGACGCATCAATTATAAAATTTAAAATTTTAAGAGAATAATTAATTTTCATATTTTTTGTTAAAATTTCAATTAAAATGACTTGGAAGGGAAATAGTTTATATAAACAATCAGGGTCCGTTTTGTTTCTACGTTCTACATTAGTATCAGCAGGGAGTCAATAACTTGATATGAACAAAGGGGTTAGCTATTTCTAAATCAAAATCACAACCCTTCTCTTGCCCCCACAAAATTGGTTTCATAGTAAGATAATACTTTGCACCATACTATTAGGAGAAGCTGTAAAAATTATGAGAAAATTTGGTTAATCAAGTCACAGCTGCATTAGCGGAAGGAAAAGGATAAATATCATTTGCCCCGTTTATGGTACGTAAAAAATCAAAACCGTTTATTAATCGTTAACTCACGATTTACGGTACAATTCACCGTTTCATCTTAAAATAAAATATTTTGAGCAGTTTTTAGACAATTTTTTTTTTTTCAAAGTTTGTTTTTTTTTCAATTTTTTGATACATTATAAATTATTTTACTTTACATAAGTATTAAGAAAATTTTAAATTTCATATTTTTATAGGAATTAATGGGTGGAATGGGACAAAAAAATATATATATTTTTTTAAAAAAAGAGACGGTACCCTTATAATTTTATTAATATTAAGCAAATTTACACAAAGGGGGACAACCAACCTTACCCTTTTATAATTAAGACAATATGAACAGCGGGTATGAACCGAATGAACCGCCGATTTCGAAGTCTAAACCGCATATGAACCGTAAACCGCTGGTTCACGGTTCACCCGGTTCTACGGTTCATCCTGTTCACGGTTTTCAACGGTTCAAAACCGCCGGTTCATCCGGTTCAAACATGAACCGTGGGCATGTAGATATCAAACGCGATTACCCGAAAATTTTCAACTCTTGTTGAATCGCACACAATTACCTAAAATCAGCATACAAAATGAACAAATCCATAAAGAGTATCACTCAATATCAAAATTCTATCAATACTCAACTGATTTTCAGAATTACAAGTATCCATATTTTTATAGACTCCTAAAACAAACTTGGAAATCAAATCAAACACTTCTAATATTAATCATAACTATATGGTAACCTATTAGAGATCTAAAACATCAAAATTGAAAATTATAATACATAACAAACAATAGTTAAATTTAAACTAATCCTATTCCTATATAGCAGCCATTGCTTAACAATGACTCCACCTTTGGTGGCTCCATACTCCCATTCAACTACAGTCAGGTATCAATTGCCAACATACATAAGCTAGATGAATTGAATACTATATTCTGAAACTTAGCATCCTTAAATCATGTAGTACTACCAATTCAAGGATGTCTTGTACACTAAAACCGACTCCAAATTACGCATTCACCTGCAGAAAAGAACAGTCGCTAATAACTCTAATCACGCTCGCCCAATTTAAGATTCCAGCTTGAAACTGATAATATGCATCAGTATAATTTCAGCAAAGCCAAATAGATTTACAGAAAAGTCGGCACAAAGAGAGGGTTTAATGTTACTTTGCTTAAACATTTTCAAATACGTGCACTCACAAAAGCATTTATTGCAAAAACAATTAAGGAGCTGAAGGTGCAGCCCAAAATATAGTACAACAACAGCAAGATGTCAGTATGCTAAATACGATTTAAAAAATAATAATAATATAAGGTTAAAAGATACATCACCCACTACCAGCAGAACCATCATTTTCTTCATAATCTCCTTGCCTCATTTTAGCAATCTCAGCCTGTGCTCTCTCAAGAATCTGCCTTTTCTGCAATTCCAACTCCCTATGGAAATCCATCCTCATCTTCTCCAGTTCAACCATTTGCTGTCTCTTGCTACTCTCAATTTTCTCATAAACCTCGCTGAATTTGTAGAGAGAATCTGCAATCAATTTGAAAGAACCTCCACTACCTCTGTCACCTTTAGTTCTAGGCCTCTTGAGCGGAAGCAAATCCGAATCATCATCAACATCCGGAGACTCAGAATTCCCTGGACTATCCCTCATCTCATCCAATCCATTTGCTCGATTAAGATATGCTTTAGGGTTCATGAACACATACTCCCTGAGTCAACTCCACACGAAAGACCTAGTTGCTGCTGCGGAGTTGATGACATCAACATATCCATCTTCTTAAAATAAACCCATTTACCCTTTACTCCTCCCGTCCCATCAGATTTTGCTTTCTCCTTTTTATACTTCTTCTTCAGTGTGTCCAAACGGTTTCTACACTGGGTATCTGTCCGTTCCATCTTAGACTGCTGTGAAACCTTCTCAGCCACTTCTTGCCATTCCTCAGATCTGAGGCTCTTCCTTCCACGTTGAAGAAACCTCTCCCCCCATGATTCTAACAAAACAAACGTCTCGGGCTCTGTCCAATCTGCAAGCGTATTCCTTCCACCAAATGATGGCTTCGGCGGTGCAGGAGCAGCAGTGGCTGTAAGAGCTGGAAGGCGAGGAGCAAACTCGTAACTCGATAACAAACTCAACTTCCTCTTTTTGATGCTTCTGCAGATTAGCATTTCCACTCCTCTTACTATGATCATTCTGGTCAACATCCTCATCATCATCTTCATCATCGTCATCATCACTACCACCACCATTATCTCCATTCATACCCCCATTCCCTTCATCTTCATCCTCATCCTCTTCCTCATCATCATCTTCAACCCCATTCCTCTGAATAGCCACAGTTCCAGCATTGGCATCATCTTCTTCCTCATCGATTTCTTCTTCCTCATCTTCAATGTCCTCAGTGTATTCATCCTCAAGCTGATGAGGATACGGTGCGCTCCCGAATGGGAGGCTTGGGGCGTTGCGATGACCCATAACCTTCATTCAATCCATAGTGGTTTGGCGGATACCTCGCATCATCATCAGTGTCATCCATTCCAACACACCAGAACAACAAATACGGATGACTATATCAAAGGGATAGCCTAATCCTACACTTAACAAATTTCCCATAGAAGCACAAACAATTCCATCATACACACTCCATACAAACACTGAATTCTCTTTCAGAAAGCGTGTGAATTCTCAAAGAGCCAAATTTCCGCACCTGAGAAAGACTGAGGTTTAATAACAAAAAGCTTCATGTGGAAAAAATGATGCTAAAGAGAAAATTGAATTGACTCCCACCCAGAATTAAATTGACTGACAAAAAAGGGATACAAATAATTTGCAGACCCAAATCGTTAACCTTTCTAAACAACAACAAAGTTATAACAGATTTCTTGAAATTAAACTTTAACTTACTTATTTTGCTTCAATGATAATTAAAATTAAAATAAAATCAAGAGAAACACATGACATGGTTCTTACCTAAACAGAAAGATCGAGGAATACTTCCACCAAACAACGATCGAGATAATAAAATCTCAAATTAAGATTCGAATACCTCTAATATTAGAAGCTTTACGCTAAGCTTCATTGGTATCTAGGGTTTGGGATTTGGGAGAAAGTGGACTGTGTGCATTCGGGACAGATCAATCCCCACCCAGAGGATATAATCCGGGATGACGCTATTGTACGCCAGGTGCGCTGTGTCGAGTCACTGATATTTTCTTAGTAGAAAATGTTTATTATTAGCCCCTGTAATTCGATTACTTACACATATAGCCCATGTACTAATACATTGCTCATAATCAGTTGAAGTATGTGCATTTTGCACATGAGTACCCTTGGAAGACGGAAATAGAAAACCTTCCCTTAAACTGTAACATGCACCTCACACAATTATTTAACAAAGATAATAGGATCAACTAAATTGACCATCAAAACTAACACGAAACTATATTTTTGAGTTTTTTTTTTTTTTTTTTAATACATCTCCATCCGTCTCAAAATAAATGTTAAAAAAAAAAAATTCATGACTATTTTTATTCCTATTCCTAGAAGAATGATTCTGGAAGAGTATATATATATTCCTGAAATGTCATAAACATAGTAATGAATGCTTAACAAGAATGAAAAATACACTCGACCACCTTGCATTTGCAGGTAATCATATAATGTACAACCCCTTCACTACAGGATATTACACCACCACCCCTCACAGAAGCCTAAGCTGGAGAGCAGGAAGATGAACTATCCACTACTCTGATTTATCATCCTGTTTGATAACAGCCTTTCTCCTTCTGGTAACCTTCTTCACAGCCACAGGTGCTACAGATTTCTCTCCACTTTCATTTATCACAACTTTCGAAGAACTCGTTCGAGCTTTCGACAAACTTGTTCCATTTTCATTTACCGGAGCTTTTGAAGAATTTGTTTGACTTCTTGACCGCAAAATTTCACCTTTGGCAGATGCCAATTCCTGTTCCAGTTTCTTCGATTTGTTCTCCATTTTCTCCCTTTCTTTTCCCAGCTTCATGACAAGGCGATGGGCATCCTCCACATTTTCTCGAGCTTCTTGAGAAGCTTGTTTTTGCTTTTCAAGGGTCTGAGAGAGAACTTCTTTTTCATCTTCAAGGTTAGAGATATTGGAATTTGCAGCTTCCAGTTCTCTTGAAAGCATCAACACATTACGATTCATTTCATCAAGGGATTTTGTTGCTTCTTCTAGATCCGTTTCAAGAGACTTTCTTGCTTGTTTATCGTTCAAAATCTGTGCCTGCAATGTTGTTAGCTCTTTGTTTAAAGAACTCAAGCTCTTCTTCTCTTCTTGAAGATCAAGAGCTGCATTTTCCGCCTTCTTATACACTTCTACCAGTTCTTTTCTTATGTTATCACGATCTTCCACAATTGCTGCTAGTTCTTGGGTCACTTTTTGCAGTTCTTCTTGTGTTTTTACTATTATCTCCTTTGCCGAAGCAAGCTCATTGGTTAACGAAACCCCACTTTTTTTAACCTCCGTTAGTTCTTTCTGTAACGATTCCTTAACTTCATTGTACTCTGCCTGAACTTTTGACACCTCTGCCTCAAGCTCTGTCCGCAAATTCTGAGATTGTTCCAGCTGTTTTGCTAGTTCAGAAGCCTTGTTTCGTAATTTTACTAGTGATCCCTCTGAAACTCGAAGCTCTTCTTCAACACTTTTGACCTTTACAATTTCATTATCCAGTATTTTTCTCAGATCATCCCTTTCATGAGTCAAATCACCAACTAAAATGTTTCTTTTGTTAAGTTCGACTTGATTAAGCTCCAGCTGTTCTTTAAGCTCTTTGAGATTCTTTTCCCTTTCTGCCAATAACTTAGCATCAGAAGCTGCTTTCTTTTCTGAAGACGACTTCAACTCCTGGAGCTTGTTGCTAATGACTTCTAGCTTTCTGTTGGAATCGTCTCTTTCCACAAGTAAAGAACTAAGTTTTGCATTCAAATGATCCACCTCAGAATTTTTGGACTTCAGTTCCGTCTCAAATTTTAAAACTTCATCTCTCAACCCTTCGATTTCCGACTTTAAACCCGTCTTTTCATCTAGGGTTTGCTGATACATGCTACTTAATTTCTTGAACTCCGTTTCTTTGGCAGAAAGAGTAGAACGGACGTCACGAAGACTATCTTCTTTATCATTGATCTCTAAACTAAGCAAGTTTATCCTTTCTTGCAAGGCTTCGATAAATTCAAGATTTTCTGTCAGCTTTTCATTTAGTTTCTCCTTGTCATCTAAAGCCGTTTTGAGGCAATCGTCAGACTCTCGATTTCCATCTTGAGCCCGTCAATTAATTTTTTTCCCTTTCAGGAGCTCTTGTTCAAGGCTACTTATTTTACCGTTTGCAGAGCTTAGTTGGTTCATCAAGGACTGTTGCTCCTCATTTGACTTTCTTATTTCGTCTTTTCGTGCTTCGGCTTCATTCAGCAGTATTGACTCGAAGCTCTTCTGCATTGAAATAACTGCAGCTTCCTTTTCCTTCAATTTCTTTTCCATCTGCACGTTCAACAGTAAAATGAAAATTTGGTTAAATAGTGTCTACATTATATGGGGAATGTAACCATACAAGCAGATGTTGCTTACAGATTCTATCTTCGCCTCAGCAGTTGACTTTTCATTCTGAGACAATGCAAATAAACTACCAAGTGCACCTGAAGAAATTATACCAAGTACATTCGCTAGAGAAAGAATTGGGTTGGTTGATTCATATCCCCCAACTTTCTCCTGCCATAAAAAGAAAGAATCATTTCAGGACTTTTCAAACTTATATTTAGGTAAAAGCACAAATCCGAACTTCATAAATCTCCCACTTTTCATTCAAATGTTCAAAAAAGAAAAAGAAAAAGAAAAAGAAAAGAAGAGTTCTGCTTCCAATCTTAAGCTAATATTTTCACCGTTTTCCAAATGTGTTCTTTTCTTTACCAAACAATCTTTCTCTGTGTCATGAAAAGAGAAAACCTAAAGGGAAATATGTGGGTTCCCAAGAAACATGGGACGGGGGAGCATCAAACTAATAGAGCATCAGACCTCGGGTAGCTCTTGAGTCCTTATAGCAGAATCTTCTGAAAGTAAAAAGTAAAGATAGAATCAGTCAATGATTAAATAAAGAACAATATGCATCTGTTATAATCTCTCAACCTAGACAACAACAGGCTGGATTGTGCTTCTTACATGTTAAAAGGGGGAAAAGGGAACAAATGTGTCACTTTAGGACTCACGACACTTCAACATAGACCCATATTTTAGTTGTTTAAGCTATTGCAAACAGTTTCCAATGAGGTTCTCAGGAGAAAATTCATATTACTGCTTTGGAAAATTTCATCCTCAAGGCTTAAACTCTATATACCTTAACAATTGAGAGAAATTGAGTAAAATAATAAGGTTGTTAGTTACATTTACTTCCAGCTTATGCACAGTAATTAGCCACGGACAAGTGACTTTAAGTTTTTCTATGATGTTTTACCAAATTACAAGCTCTTATTTAACATGCTTCCTATATAACGTGTTCGCAAAGCTTCATCAACATGTTAGAAGCTCTTCAATTATTCATCGATAACGTCCTAGTTTCTAAGTTAGAAACTTTGTCCAACCATAGAACACGTGCAGCTGGAGGGTTCTCGCCACGTGAAAAAGAAACATGCATGCCTTGGCTAGTTGGCTAGCAATTGCCAACAGAGATGCAAACTAAGCCACTAAAGGGGCAAGGTGGCGAAATTCAAGAAGGTTCAAAGTAGAAACTGACTTAATAAGAGAAGGAATCCATGAACAAAATTTTGGTGAAAATCTAAGAATCAGTTATGAGGCAGTAATCGAACTCATAACCACTAAAAATGAGGTCAAAGGGGGAAGATTGGTCCTTACTCTCTTGGATATAGAGTATCTACGTATTTTAATGTATTACTCGAATCGTTTAGACTCGTCAAATTCAGAGTCTCCAAACAGGATCTATGAGAGTATAACTTCATTTTTCTATTCTCTTACAAGTCACGCTACAACTCCAGCTAAACTCTTACTACCTCCGTCCCAAGTTCAAGAACAAAAATGGACGTGCATTTTGGGACGGAGGGAATACTAATACTATTCAGCTAATTCACTGTAGTAGTCACCCCAAACAATGTCTAACTAAGAGAAGTAACTAAACGCGACAAAGACAGCAACTTAGGTTATCAACAAAGACAGAAACTTAGGTTATCAACAATGACATATTGACGATCACATGACAATTGGTAGAAAAGGAATGGCAAACTACAGGTGCTTAATACAAAGATCACAACATCAATCAAATTATAACGTTGAAGACTCATTTCATCAAATCCACCAACATTGAAAAAGAAGAATTAAACAAGCCTAAATTAAAAACCCTAAACAATTTTTTCAGCGATCAACAACTCAAACCAAAAATCTTGGAAATAACAAGAAAAGCCAGCCACAAAAATACCTGGAGCCAGAACTTGAACAGCATTCGCCCTCAACTTCAAAAAGGGCAAAATTGAAATACCCATGAAGAGAATCGTCCTTCTCTGTGAAGAACCGGCGTCGTCGGAGTCCTCCCGTCGCACAGAAGCCATGATTGTACTTTTCGTTCTGTGGGTATGTGCATTTTTGGAGCAAGAGTAGAACAAATGGTGCTGCTGATACAACGAAGACGGTGAAGAAGAAGAAGATAGGAAGTGGGAGGGGGAATGGAAACTGCAAGAACTCCCCATTACAAACCCCATCATCATTGTAGATTTATCTCCTTGATTGATTCTTTGAGTGATGAACGGGCAGGCATTTTGGAGAGCAGATCAGTTGCTCTATCTCATTTGGTTTGGTCCACTGATATGTGTTGACCTAATTGCCCTCCGTTTGATTTTACTGAAAAATAACCCCGGAAAATGATTTTTTGGAAAATATTTTTCAAAAATGAAAATCTTTTCGGAAAACGTTTTCGATGTTTGGTGAATCTTAAGAAAACATTTTACGAAAAATATTTTCCGATATTTGATGGTTTTATTAAAGTAACTTTAAAGTTAAAATCAATACAAACAAAAAAAAAATGAGGAAAATGTTTTTCGAAAAACAACTTTCTTAGGTAGAGGTAAGGAAACTCATTTTCCTTAAAAATCAAGCTCATTTTTCATTGACCCGAAAAATATTTTCCGTTTACTTCCTTTTTCGGTATTTACCAAACACCGAAAAATATTTCCCCCAAACAAACGGAGCCTTAATGCATATTTCTAAAGCACAAATAAATGAAGTAGAAATATTTATGAAAAAAAAACTTGTTGTTACGGGAATTGCTTAATAATATGAAAGAAACATTTCATAGATTGCAACCAAATTAAGATGAAAAGGAAATCTAACCAAACTATATGGAGGCAATTCAATAAACTAAACTATCAGTCCAACTTCCTCCATACATAAGACTCAATCTTCTTGACCTTCAACATTACCAAACAGAAAGCCAATAAAAGGGAAAACCAAATTAAGATCCAAAACAACACAACCAGCTTTATACTGATTTAAGACACAAATCTAACAACTCCATAGATCAAACAACTTGAAATAAAAACCTAGCACGATGACGACAACTGAACTTTGATCTCTCCTATGAGACATAACCGCCTTGAAACGAAAACCTACTACCACAGCTCATCACTTGTTGGCACATCACCAATGTAGAAAATGGCTCCTTGGCTAGTTGAATCATCATCACTATAGATGCTTTCCGCTTGTTCCTCATCTTCCTCCTGAGCTTCTTCTCTTCTTTCTTCCTGCTCATAGAACCACAGTTCCTGGTAACGACACTCTTCGCTACAGAATGTCTTATCCCTACACAATAACATGCATTAGGAAATCGGTGAAAATGTATGTGCAGTAAATACAGTCACGTCAGAAGAACTGATAAGTACATACAAAAATAAAAAGTATAAAATGTACTCCCGGCCTCTATTCCAAAATATATGTCTTCAAATATGGTCTTGTTCTTGTTCAAGAGAGAATTTGAAAAAAAAATGGACATTCATTTTGGGGCAGAGGGAATAATAAAGATGGTGAGAACATGTACCAAAATTATTACCTAAGGAAGTATATGTCCTCGTCCTTCCCAAGAACATTCTTGCACACGAAACAATTTTTCAGAAATAAATCACTTCCGAGCTGAAATTCCAAGGAGTAGCTAGAATAATGATAGGGATTCACGGCGGTTTGAAGACCAACCCTAGGAGGAGCACAATCAAAAAGATGGCCATTCAAAACACAGTCACCAAAAATATGAGTAACTATAGGATTAGGGCCATTATTAACCCTAACACGAGTATACTCTTCAGGGAACATGATTTGTTGCGCATTTAACGGCCCCAACATCATTGGTTGTGGTTCTACCTCCATATCCATATCCATATCGAAAGGTGCTGGTTCGTTCAGGTCAGGAATGGGATATGATTCGTTCAAATCTGGAATTTCATAGGTTTCCGGAGGTCCATAAACTGGGATGACATTGAAATTCAGATTGGACGAAAAAACTACATTCCTTGCTTGACCAAAAGGGTTGGTTTCTTGGCCAAGAACTAGGCCTAGGCCTGCGGGTGGTGAAGTTGGATTAGGGGATGGGGTGAGATTGAAAAAGGAGAAAGGTGCAACTGAGTCTGACATCAGTGTGTCAGAGTTGACGAGGGGCTGAGTTACATTGTTGTTGGCCATCTTCTTTTGGTGCAATTATTCAAGCTATCACCTGCGGTAAAAAAGATAGATATATTTAAGGAAGGTCTTGAATAAAAGAGGAACATTAATCTGCAGGATTTACTGCTTAGCTGTTCTGGATTAATATGTGTGTGTGAGTGTGTTAGATTTGCATAAACTTGTCCTCAATCCAATACATACACAACACAAACTGGATTTAGATAAAAACTGTAGTAACAAATATTAAATGAAAGAAAAAAAAAAAAAACCAGTTAGAAAGGTATGAAATCAGTTAAAAATAAAACAAACGTAAAAATCGATTTCTTTTATTAATTGATATCTTAATCAATTATAGAAAAAAGAAAAATGCATATATATATAATGAATTCAAATGGGGCTAGATACAACTTGTTGGAAACCCTCTTCCAAAACCCCCCACATCGTTCAAAATAATACTCTAGATAAAAGAAAGTTGGCCAAAATTAATTAAACAAACCCATGAACAACACTAATAAAATTCAGGAAAATCTCTACAAACCAAAATAAATTGCTTAAATATTCAATCTTTTTCAAAGAAATAGAGCAGGAAAAAAAGAAGCATAAATAAATGGTACTCGATCCAAATGAACTTTAAAACACTCGTTCAGTTAAAAATTCACTCGGAGTATAATCCGAACGGGCGGACTTAAAAAAGAGAGCTCGAGAGATGAAGAAATGAAACTAAAAACTGAACCTGGCTTTCTCACCTCCTAAAGTGAATTGAACACTAGAGAGATTGAGATACCCAGAAAGCAGTTTAGTGAAGCAGATATAAATAAGGCCAGGCCGGCCAAGATGGTGTGTGTGTGTGTGTTTTGCATGCATAAGTTTGAGCAAACCTTTGAGTTGGTCACACTCGATTGCTAGCTCCTAACACAACTCCTCTCTTTGTTCTTTCACACTACTCTATTTATTAACGTTGTTGAGTAGTTTAATTTAATGCACTTAACCATAATTTGGCATCTCTAATTATGCTTTTTCTTTAACTTCTAACCTTTTTTAATTTAATTCTTAGTTATAGAGTTAGTAATAATGTTTCTGGTAAAAAAGTTGTTAGCTTCGAGTTTAAAATTTAAATGACTACTACTTAATTTTAATACTATTCCATTTTTAAAATTAATGATTTTTTATTTTATTTTAATTGAATTAAATTAATATTTATATCCAATTAAAACAAGCACTTATTTTAAATTAGGGGAGTACAAATTAAAAATTGAGGGGAAAGTGTTCATTGGTGTTGCTAATAATACAAGACCACATAATATATTTAATCCCACTTTTAATTTATAAGTCATTTTGATTAATTTTTGATAAAATTTAATTTAAAATTATTATTGATACTATTTTAATTATGCATAAATTATAATTATTAGGATCTTAATAAGTATGATTAAATTTTCTAAACAAAATTTATGATTTTTTTTTGTCAATAACACTACGCAAAGTGTCGAATTTTTTCTCAAATAATACATTTTTAAAATTTTATTTACCAAAGTGACTTACTGTTCAAACTTTTTCCCAAAATGTCCCATTTTTTGAAAACTCGCTACACCGTGTAGCGAGTTTATAATTTTTCAATTAAAATCGCTACACGGTGTAGCGATTTTAAATTTGCTAAATTTTATTTAATATTTATGCTTTAAAAAAAAAACACCAAATTTGAAATCGCTACAGGATGTAGCGATTTCAAATTATCACAATACACGTAACCAACAAACAAAGTCCACCACCACCACGTACCACTCTATACTAATAATAATAATAAGTACTTCCTCCGACTCTAAATTACAAAATGATAATATAAAAATTATATATTAATAAAGAAATTTAAATAGAAATATTATTTTTTTCATCTCAAATAAATATTTTAAAAAATGTACTTCTATAAAAAAATATTTTTCATTTCAAAAATAAATATTTCTTTCGACTCAAAATGAATAACCAAAAATAATACTACATTTTTTGTCCAAATAAATGAGCATTACTTCCTTCGTCTCAATGAATATTTTATAAAATAATACTCTTTGCCTAAAAAATTAATATCATATTTTGAGACGAAGACACTAACGTTACAAACATTAATTTTAGAGGCGAATGAAGTAGTATTAATTTTTAAAATATTCATTGAGATGAAGGAAGTAATGCTCATTTTTTTGGGATAAAAAATGTAGTATTATTTTTTGGTTATTCATTTTGAGTCGAAAGTAATATTTATTTTTGAAATGAAAAATTTTTAATATCATATTTTGAGACGAAGACACTAACATTACAAACATTAATTTTAGAGGCAAATGAAGTAGTATTATTTTATAAAATATTCATTGAGAGGAAGGAAGTAATGCTCATTTATTTGGACAAAAAATGTAGTATTATTTTTTGGTTATTCATTTTGAGTCGAAAGAAATATTTATTTTTGAAATGAAAAATATTTTTTTATAGAAGTACATTTTTTAAAATATTTATTTGAGATGGAAAAAATAATATTTCTATTTAGTTATCTTTATTAATATATAATTTGTATATAATTATTTTGTAATTTAGAGTCGGAGGAAGTACTTATTATTATTATTATTAGTATAGAGTGGTACGTGGTGGTGGTGGACTTTGTTTGTTTGGTGACGTGTTTTGTGATAATTTGAAATCGCTACACCCTGTAGCGATTTCAAATTTGTTTTTTTTTTTAAGCATAAATATTAAATAAAATTTAGCAAATTTAAAATCGCTACACCGTGTAGCGATTTTAATTGAAAAAAATTATAAACTCGCTACACGGTGTAGCGAGGTTTCAAAAAATGGGACATTTTGGGAAAAGTTTGAACAGTAAGTCACTTTGGTAAATAAAATTTTAAAAATGTATTATTTGAGAAAAAATTCCAAAGTATCCTATTATCAGACAAAAATTCACTTTTTGTACGACCTTGGAGCATAGGGTACAATCATCAAAGCAGAAACAGAAGTGGGATTTTTTTTTTCAAATAATTCAATTTTAAAAATCTAAATCCCAAAATAACCCACATTTGAAACTATTTGCCAAAATGACCAATTTTTTGGAACTCGCTACACGGTGTAGCGAGTTTATAATTTTTTCAGTTAAAATCGCTACAAGGTGTAGCGAATTTAAATTTGCTCAATTTTATTTTAATATTTATGATATTAAAAAAAAATTGAACTCGCTACACAGTGTAGCGAGTTCAAATTGACAATAACCACAAAGATACAAAGTAAGTTTGTTCTCCGTCTCACTTTAAATTACAAAATAATAATACAAAAATTATATATTAAATTAATAAAGAAAACTAAATAGAAATATTATTTTTTTTCATTTCAAATAAATACTTTAAAAAAATATACTTCTATAAAAAATTATAATCTTCATTTCAAAAATAAATATTACTTTCGACTCAAAATGAATAAATAAAAAATAATACTACATTTTTTGTCAAAAAAATGAATATTACTTTATTCATCCCAATGAACATTTAAAAAATAAATACTGCTTCATTTACCTCAAAAATTAAAGTTTGTAATATTAGTGCCTTTGTTTCAATATATGATATTAATTTTTTAAACAAATAAAGTAATATTTTCTAAAATATTCATTGGGACGAAGATAGTAATTTATTTTTTTAGAAGATGTAGTATTCTTTTGTAAAAATTAATGTTAGTGTCTTCGTCTCAGAAAATGAATATTAATTTTTGAGATAAGTAAAGTAGTATTCTTTTTTAAAATGTTCTTTGAGACAAAGGAAACAATTTTCTTTTTGGATATAGAAAGTAGTATTAATTTTGGGACGAAAGTAATATTCATTTTTGAATTGAAGGAATTTTTTTCTTAAAAAGTAGAATTTTTTCTATGTCAAAAAAAATGAATATTGATTCCTTCGTCTCAATGAACATTTAAAAAAAGAATACTACTTTATTCGTCTAAAAAATTAATGTCATCTTAATGTCATATTTGAGACAAATGCACTAACATTACAAACATTAATTTAGAGACAAATGAAGTAGTATTAATTTTTAAAATATTCAATGGGATGAAGGAAGTAATGCTCATTTTTTTGAATAAAAAAAATGTTGTATTATTTTTTGATTATTCATTTTGAGTCGAAAGTAATATTTATTTTTGAAATGAAGAATATAATTTTTTTATAAAAGTATATTTTTTAAAGTATTTATTCGAGATGGAAAAAATAATATTTCTATTTAGTTTTCTTTATTAATACATAATTTTTGTATTATTATTTTGTAATTTAGAGTGAGACGGAAAACAAACTTACTTTGACCTTTGTAAACTTTTATTGTCAATTTGAACTCGTTACACTGTGTAGTGAGTTCAAATTTTAGTTTTTTTTAATAGCATAAATTAAAATAAAATTGAGCAAATTTAAATTTGTTACACTGTGTAGTGAGTTCAAATTTTAGTTTTTTTAATAACATAAATTAAAATAAAATTGAGCAAATTTAAATTCGCTACACCGTGTAGCGAATTTTACCGGAAAAAATATAAACTCGCTATACTGTGTAGCGAGTTTCAAAAAGTTGGTCATTTTGATAAATATTTTTAAATGTGAGTTATTTTGAGATTTAAAAGCGAGTTTCAAAAATTTGATCATTTTGACAAATAGTTTTAAGTGTGAGTTATTTTGAAATTTAAATTTTTAAAATAAAATTACTTGAGAAAAAAAATTCGAAGTGGAGTCAGGAGTGAGAGAAAAATGGTGGAAATGAGAAAAGATTCTTCTGCCAGGTCATGAAAGGATAATTAAGGAATAGTAACAGAGATCACAAGTATGGTGTGACTATTTTAGCATTAAAATAAACGGGGTTCTGTTATACGTTACCGTTTTAAGCGTGGGTTGCGGACAAAAACTCGCGACGACTCCCAACAGAAACATTACTTATTTATGCTTCCTTTGTTTGTTGTGTTCTTCTACCGTTAATCGCCTCAACCATTTCAATTACTCGGCTGTTAAGATTACTTTTTGATTTTTTGATAAACTAGTATTGCACCCATGCGTTGCATGGTATAAGCAAAATTATGTTATATTAACATATTTTGTTTAAATAATGTTATAAAATTATAATATATTAATTATGAGTCTAAAATAATTTTACATTGAAAATAATTTATAATAAAAAGTTAAAACTAATGAAAGTATACACATGTTATAATTATTTAACCAACACAATGAATATTATAAATTTTGAAAGCTTTTTGTATACACATATTTCGTGATGTGAGGAACTTCAGTGATTATTCCAATAAAAATTGTTATTTTAAAATATATTTCCTTAAATGATTTATTTTACTACTTTGTTATTTTGCTATTAATTATATAATTGTAAAATTGAAAATTTGGAATAGCAAGCGTATTTATGCATTTTTGCTAAAATAAATATTTTTAAAATATCCCTAAATCAAAAGTTTGATATTCATTTATTTTTTATTCTAAAAGGTCAATTCATTTGAATTTAAATTATTCACTTTGAAAAAGAAGATAAATATTCTTATTATTCACTTTTAAATATTTAATTTACGATAATAAAAAAATAGTGAAAGAAATTTAGTAGAAACGTTTAGAACAAAGCTTTTTATAAAAACAACAATTTAAAAAGAGAATAACGTAATGGTGAGGTGATTGCTGGGAATAAATTGTAGTAATTGTAATAAATTGTGTTGTGGTTATAAAAGAGGTTTACTTCATCTTCCAATTATAATGTAACCTCTATTCATCAATTATTTTGTGTAACTTATCAAAATTGATTAAATTTTAGTTTGAATGTATTTTTATTTATTATTTTACATGTTTCTAATAAAATAATTTTTAAAAAATTATATAAAAAAGATATTGGAATGCTCTATCAACCTGAAAATTATTTACTTAATTATTATAAATAGAATGCAAAAATATTTTAATTAAATTAATTGATATTTTAATGGAAAGGAGATGAATCGGCTAGCAAGGTTTTGACATTCCTTAAAAAGTCATTATTACATTAAATTTCAGTTATCTTAAAATAGAAATCTCAAAAAATTTCCTTGAAATGTCTGGTAAAGAAATATCTATAAAGTCTCTATCGTCCGTTCTTACTCCCTTATTGGCTGGATTATTACATCAAATTTCATTTATTTTAAAATAGCAATCTCAAAATTTTTTCTTAAAATGTTTTTTATTTATTTATGTGTCATTCTAATTTTTTTTTTTAGGAATTGTTGAGATTTATGATAAGAATATTTTTATGCTTAGTTTTCTACTCCTTTGTCCCAAATGGATCACGTAACCAATACAACTTTTAATTAACATTTGCTGAAAAAAGAACATCAAATAAAATCCGAATGAAAACTTCTTTAATAGTGGAACTAAGTGATTGTCATTCTTATATTCTGGGTATAGTATGTTTTTTAATCAAATAATGTTTACATAGCATGGAATCCCAAAGGGTAAGACTTTTAAAGCAACTTTTCATTTCCTTATCATTATTACTTTTAATTTTTTATTCAATGTACCGTAATGAAATACTTATATTTAAAATTCTATTTTTAGCAACATTTTGAAGGGAAAATTGTGTCTTTCTTTATTTAGAAACTATTTTGTTTTTATATATATATAGATAATACTGGGGCACAAAATAGCAAGGTTTTAAAAAGCGTTAGGCGGATGCTAGGCGGCGGAGCCGGGCCTAGCGCCTATGCGGGGACTATTCGGAATTAGTCGAGATTAGTCGGGACCTAGGCGGGGTTTAGAACTAGGCGTTGGAGAGGGGCCTAGCGCCTAGGCGGGGCCTAGGCACCCTTAGGCGGGGTCTTTTAGAACACTGCAAAATAGTCACAAAAAATTGTTTATAAAATTCTACATGTAATGATTTTATTGATTTTTTTTTTTTAATTAGAGTGTAGCGGATCTACTATCGATGTAACCAATAAAATATCGCCAACTCATTTTGTGAGCAAGATTTTGTGATTTTTTTTTGTGCCCCTGGCATCATTATTGCTCTTTGATAATCTATCAATTTGGTAGGATTTAAATGTTTGCTCCAAATATTATTTTTACTTCCAAATTTGTTTTAATCTTTTGATACATTTATGGGGAAATAGCACTTTAGTATCATCAAGTTTATACGAAGTTGTAATTTAGGACCTAATGTTACAATTTTTGTAATTTAATGTGTTCGCGTTATGTTGCAATCCAAGACAGAAATAGATAACACTTGACGAAAACTAACGAAATAGACGAAAATTATAACGAGCATCTTTTAAATTCACATTTCAGCCCCTAAAATTTCATATTTTATGAAAATATATTAACAATAAATTCTAATGAAAAAACATTACTAATCAATAATCATGTAAATAATTTCAAAATACATATATATAAAACATTAATATGTTTAAAAACTATAATGAAATCTTAAAAGAGAAAAAATAATAATTTCAATTTACATACTCCCTCCGTCCCATAAAATCTTACCCATTTTGCTATTTTGGGCGTCCCACTTTAAAGTTTCACTTTCCTAAAAAGAAAACTTTTTAATACTTCTTTATTCATGAGACTCACTTGTCATACTCACAACAACTATTCACTTACTATTCTCTACCTCACTTTCTCTCTCCTACCCACTCACAACACCTACTTTAATAACATTATATATATTTACTCCTTATTTTTTGTTTTCAATAGTAAATGGGTAACCTAATTTGGGACGGAGGGAGTATTCTTTAAGAAACATTATAACCCCCTGCCGACAAAATGCATTATATAAAAAAGTATTTATTTTCATTTTTAATATGACGAATTAGATTATTTGAGTATTTGAGGAAGGTGTGAAATATATTTATTTTCTTTGATAAAAATAGTTTAAAAATTAATATTTGTATTTTATTCTCTTTCCTCTAAACTTCAACCCACTTTCAATTTTTAACCACTTTTTATTTTTATTATTTTATTAATAAATGTGTATGGTCAAAGTAGAACACTTAAATTGAGACTGGGGGAGTATAATTTTTCGAAATAACCTGTAAATAATAATTTATTGAAAAATCTTTTTTTCCAAAGGTTTCTCTATTTTGCATACATTTTTTTGAAGGAATACATATTATATTAATATTTTCAAACTTATTTATATGTTATCAAGACTAATGTTTTTTTATTAAAATTTATTGTTACAATATATTTTCATAAAATATAAAATTTCATGGGCTGAAAATGTGAATTCAAAAGAAGCTCATTACACTTTTCGTCTATTTCGTTAGCTTTCGTCAAGTGTCATCCATTTTTGCTTTTTATTGCAACAAAACGTGAACATAGTATACTAAATTGTAAAAATTATAACATTAGGTCCTAAATTGCAACTTTGTGTAAACTTGGTGGCAATAAAGTGTTATTTGCCCTACATTTATTTGAAAAGTTATTTTATATCCACATCTGTGTTTTAATTTTAGGTGAATAATTTAAAAAGCTTACTTCAATTGTTCCTAAGGGAATATTTACTTTTTATTTAATAGATATTTTGAAGAAAAAAAAAAGATTTTTTTGTATCAAAATAAATGTTCAGTTTTAATCAAAAATTGAGGAACATTTAAGAAAGTTGAGATTTTTTAGTAACATAAATACATAAAAAAAAAATTAAAAAAAATCTCACCATATTGCATCATAAGTGTAAGTATGAATTAGAATTTGTTGTTTAATAATGGGCGATTAACCAACTTCTCAAAAAAATGAAGATTCATTTTAGAATTTATTTATTTTTTATTGGAAAAAATAATATTCATATGAAAAAGGAGAAATACCATTTAATAATTTTTTATAAATAAATAATCTTACTATAAATTTTACCAAATTTTAGTTTATGGGCATAAATTAGAATTAATAATTGAGGGAAAAAATCATTCATTAAAATTTTCTTAAAAAAATAGACATTCATTATCTCTTATTTTTGTTAAAACGAAAAAGAAATTAAGGAATATAATTTTATGAACTAGACATTCATTTAGCGATGAAGTGAGTACTATTCTTTTTCAGTTTTCATATTTCAAAAAGTCATTTATTAAAAAGTCATTTTGAATGGACAAAAGTGTCCCTCACTCCCTCACACACATGCATACGTCACACACACATCAACATCTCTCTCTCTCTCTCTCTTTCTTTTTTTTCCCCAAAATTTTAAAATGTTCTCACTAAGCTATTATTTTTTTAAATGTTCTTAATGAACTTTCACAATTTTCAAAATGAGCCCACTCAGTTAATATATTTGCTAAAAATCTAAAGAAATTTAGTCACGTGACTTAACGTGAGTGATGTTTGTTAAGTTTCAACCAATTTGTTAATATTGTTGACATGTATGATGAAGAGTACAATTTTGAATGTAAATGTCATTATCACATAGTTTATAAGAAATAATACAAATTAATTCTCCCAAAAAACATTTACCCTAGTTCGTATTTAACAAAACTAGTCATGTGACTAAATTTCGTTAAATTTTAAACGAATTTGTTATAGGAGTTAACACATTTTGAAAAATGTAAATGTTCAGTGAGAACATTTTTGAAAAATGCTATAGTTTAGTGATAAAAATATGATTTTTGCCATTTTAAATGCAACATCTTAAATTTAGAAATTGACAAAATATTTCGAAACCACCGTTTGTTATCGTCAAGACAAATCAAACAATTACACTCAACATATCTTTTAAAATTTAGAATTACAATTTTTATTTTCACTTATAATAATCCAAAGCAAAATCATGTTTCATTTGTTCACATATATAGAACTGATAAATTCATTTATCATTTGTTCATGTTTGAGTATAAAAAGTAATAAATTCATTTCTTAAATTTTCAAAAATTAATAAAAAAGTTTTTCGATTGTTTAAATCAAACACTAAGCACGAAAATACTTAAAAATAATCGATAAATGACATTTATCAGTTATATTTTCAAACACTAAACACAGAAATCCTTAAAAAAAACAATTGATAAATGACATTCACCGGTTATTTTTTCAAACTCTTATCACAAAAATCCTTAAAAACAACTGACAAATAACTATTATCAGGTGTTTATCCAAACACTTAGTAAAATAAATCTTAAAAATAACTGATAAATGACATTTATCGGGGTTTTAACGAAATAATTAGCATAAAAATCCTTAAAAACAACAAACAAATCACATTTATCAATTAATTTTCAAACACTAAGCATAAAACATTTTAAAGTAGCTTATAAATGACATTTATCAGTTATATTTTCAAATCCTTAGCACAAAAATCATTAAAAAGAACAGATAAACGACACTCATCATTTATTTTTTCAAACCCATAGCACAAAATTCTTTAAAAACAATTGATAAATGATATTTATCAATTGTTTAACTTAACACTTAGCACAAAAATTTCTAAAAATAACTGATAAATCATATTTATCAGGCATTTTGTTGTTCAAAGTTGAATAATGGTTTATTTAGAAGTTCATTTCCCACTTGTTTACAACTGATAATTTTTTTTGTCTTAATAGTATAAAAGTGCATGAATTAAACAATAAAAATATTTAAGTGTAGCAATGTACTACATAATTTAAGTTTCTTATTCATGAGTTCTATTTCCATAAAAAAAAAGACATTTAATTTTTAATTCGTAATTTTGAAGTATGTTTCATCTTAAAAATATAAGAAGGAATTTATTCATAGACTCAATTTTCTGTTAAACATTGAATTTTTAATTAACAATTAAGAAGTATGTTTTTTCGTCTTTTGCTAAAAAAAATGTTAGAAGGGTATCAATTGAAAATTAAAGTGGTTTGTTTTTCTTAGTAATAAAAATATAGTAGTATATTACTTGAAAAAGAAAATATTTTGGCATTGTGGTAGGGACTAGAGAGCAATAAGTAATTGGAAGAGCTTTTAGGTTCAACTAGTGAGTAACCCGTCGAAATTCGACGGGCATATTAAAATTTATTACTACTTATTGCTATAATCTGTAATTTCATCAGGCCATATTGTTTTCGTTTATTTAATTGAAATTACAGAGTATATGGGATGGAGAGAGTATACCTCGTATTCATATTGTCGTTTAGGATGCAAATGATGCTTATACCATGTTTTTCCTAATTGTTTTGGCTTAGACCAGGGTGGTCATCATGCATAAGTAAGCTGACAACTGACTTGTTCATTACAATATACAAAATGCTTTCAGAAAGATAGAAAGGAAAGAGAAGATGAAAACTTTGTGTATATTGGAACACAATCTGAAATTGTTTATATAGGACTAAGTTTTGAAAAGACATGTCTTTTCAAATTCAAACACAGATTTTCAACAGTTTATGACAGTTGAAACTGTTAATTCAAAAATCAAATCTAGGCATTATCCAGAACTTAAAATAATAATTTAAAATAATATTAAAAAATATTTTAATATTAATTTACAAAAATTAAATTAGTTCAGCACATCATTTGACTGCCAAGATTCGAGCTTTATGTTTATAAAAACCTGTGTCATGGGGCTATGCCCCATGACTTTTGTCCATCTCGAAAAGAGCTTCGATTTGATATGTTGTGCGTTCCGTGGTTCATCTGGAACCAAAAGTTACGCCCTTTTTAGCGCACACACCTAAACTTTACCAAAAACTCTTATTTCAAAAAAGACTTTTAATTTTCATCTTTTACCACAAAATTTTACATAAGTTCCAACATCTTTATCATCACCAAGTATCACTTAGTACACTTGATAGAAATTAGGAAATCATAAATACTCGTATCTTTTTGATTGAGTATTTTATTAATCAAGTATTAAACAATCAAGAAGGCAGGCTCAAATGACATACAAATCGAGTTAATATGCATTAGAAATTGGTTATAACATCTAGCAACCCATTATACATTAAGGTTAGTAAACAACATTAAATGTTAGTAAATCACTGATATTTCTATCCTAAGAATAATAGCTCGTTAGAAATTGAAATATCATTTAATTATTAATCACTACTGGAACGAAAAGAATGTTTATTATTTAAACAAATTATATTTAAATCAAAAACTAAAATAAAACTCTTAATTGAATGTGACAAATGGCGGCTAATAATTGGTGAACATAGAGCTGACTTGGAATTCCACGTGGCGAGCTGTATGGTCTTGAAATATTTCTGCTTTTATATATTATATAGATTGAATGACCACTATTGTCTCAAAATAAATGTTCTTTTAAATTTTTTGATTTAATTTTTTTTCATAATTCATTATATTTTAAAAAATGTAAAATTTGAAAATGAATTAAAAGAATGTTTATTATTTTTTCTAGATTAAAATTAAATTTTTTAAAATGATTATTAAATTTTGAAAAAAATCATTCATTTTAGGATGGAGAGAATAACACAATTTAAACAAATTAATTTTAATCCAATAAAATAAACTAATCTAATAATCTAAAATCTAATATGGGGGATAATGATAAGAGAAATCAGTGCATGCTCCAAGACAATATTTCTACTTTCTACCATCATCACATTCTTCCGGATGAAGTAGTTGAACCGCTGTTGTTTGAATTTATTACGTTTACAAATATTTTGTTTGAATTTAAAAGCTAAAATTTGTGTTTAAATCAAAAATCTAAAATAAAACTCTTCATTGAATGTGACAAATGGCGGCTAATAATTGGTGAACATAGAGCTGACTTGAAATTCCACGTGGCGAAATTTGTATGGTCTTGAAATGTTTACGCTTTTATATATTATATAGATTGAATGACCATTATTGTCTCAAAATAAATGTTCTTTTAAATTTTTTGATTTTTTTTTTTCATAATTCATTATAATTTTACAAATGTAAAATTTTGAAAATGAATTAAAAGAATGTTTATTAATTTTTCTAGATTAAAATTAAATTTTTTAAAATGATTATTAAATTTTGAAAAAAATCATTCATTTTAGGATGGAGATAATAATACAATTTAAACAAATTAAATTAATTTTAATTCAATAAAATAAACTAATCTAATAATCTAAAATCTAATATGGGGGATAATGATAAGAGAAATCAGTGCATGCTCCAAGACAATATTTCTACTTTCTACCACCATCACATTCTTCCGGATGAAGTAGTTGAATCGCTGTTGTTTGAATTTATTACGTTTAAAAATATTTTGTTTGAATTTAAAAGCTAAAATTTGTGTTTAAATCAAAATCTAAAATAAAACTCTTCATTGAATGTGACAAATGGCGGCTAATAATTGGTGAACATAGAGCTGACTTGGAATTCCACGTGGCGAGCTGTATGGTCTTGAAATATTTCTGCTTTTATATATTATATAGATTGAATGACCATTATTGTCTCAAAAATAAATGTTCTTTTAAATTTTTTGATTTAATTTTTTTTCATAATTCATTATATTTTTACAAATGTAAAATTTTGAAAATGAATTAAAAGAATGTTTATTATTTTTTCTAGATTAAAATTAAATTTTTTAAAATGATCATTAAATTTTGAAAAAAATTATTCATTTTAGGATGGAGAGAATAATACAATTTTAAAAATTAAATTAAATTTAATCCAATAAAATAAACTAATCTAATAATCTAAAATCTAATATGGGGGATAATGATAAGAGAAATCAGTGCATGCTCCAAGACAATATTTCTACTTTCTACCACCATCACATTCTTCCGGATGAAGTAGTTGAATCGCTGTTGTTTGAATTTATTACGTTTAAAAATATTTTGTTTGGATTTAAAAGCTAAAATTTGTGTTTAAATCAAAATCTAAAATAAAACTCTTCATTGAATGTGACAAATGGCGGCTAATAATTCGTAAACATAGAGCTGACTTGGAATTCCACGTGGCGAGCGTATGATCTTGAAATGTTTACGCTTTTATATATTATATAGATTGAATGACCATTATTGTCTCAAAATAAATGTTCTTTTAAATTTTTTGATTTAATTTTTCATAATTCATTATATTTTTACAAATGTAAAATTTTGAAAATGAATTAAAAGAATGTTTATTATTTTTTCTAGATTAAAATTAAATTTTTTAAAATGATTATTAAATTTTGAAAAAAAATCATTCATTTTAGGATGGAGAGAATAATACAATTTTAAAAATTAAATTTAATCCAATAAAATAAACTAATCTAATAATCTAAAATCTAATATGGGGGATAATGATAAGAGAAATCAGTGCATACTCCAACACAATATTTCTACTTTCTACCACCATCACATTCTTCAGGATGAAGTAGTTGAACATTTGTTATTTGAATTTATTACGTTTAAAAATATTTTGTTTGAATTTAAAAGCTAAAATTTGTGTTTAAATCAAAATCTAAAATAAAACTCTTCATTGAATGTGACAAATGGCGGCTAATAATTGGTAAACGTAGAGCTGACTTGGAATTCCACGTGGCGAGCTGTATGATCTTGAAATGTTTCTGCTTTTATATATTATATAGATTGAATGACCATTATTGTCTCAAAATAAATGTTCTTTTAAATTTTTTGATTTAATTTTTTTCATAATTCATTATATTTTTACAAATGTAAAATTTTGAAAATGAATTAAAAGAATGTTTATTAATTTTTCTAGATTAAAATTAAATTTTTTAAAATGATTATTAAATTTTGAAAAAAATCATTCATTTTAGGATGGAGAGAATAATACAATTTAAACAAATTAAATTTAATCCAATAAAATAAACTAATCTAATAATCTAAAATCTAATATGGGGGATAATGATAAGAGAAATCAGTGCATGCTCCAAGACAATATTTCTACTTTCTACCACCATCACATTCTTCCGGATGAAGTAGTTGAACCGCTGTTGTTTGAATTTATTACGTTTAAAAATATTTTGTTTGGATTTAAAAGCTAAAATTTGTGTTTAAATCAAAATCTAAAATAAAACTCTTCATTGAATGTGACAAATGGCGGCTAATAATTGGTGAACATAGAGCTGACTTGGAATTCCACGTGGCGAGCTGTATGGTCTTGGAATGTTTCTGCTTTTATATATTATATAGATTGAATGACCATTATTGTCTCAAAATAAATGTTCTTTTAAATTTTTTGATTTAATTTTTTTTCATAATTCATTATATTTTTACAAATGTAAAATTTTGAAAATGAATTAAAAGAATATTTATTATTTTTTCTAGATTAAAATTAAATTTTTTAAAATGATTATTAAATTTTGAAAAAAATCATTCATTTTAGGATGGAGAGAATAATACAATTTAAACAAATTAAATTTAATCCAATAAAATAAACTAATCTAATAATCTAAAATCTAATATGGAGGATAATGATAAGAGAAATCAGTGCATGCTCCAAGACAATATTTCTACTTTCAACCACCATCACATTCTTTCGGATGAAGTAGTTGAACCGCTGTTGTTTGAATTTATTACGTTTAAAAATATTTTGTTTGGATTTAAAAGCTAAAATTTGTGTTTAAATCAAAATCTAAAATAAAACTCTTCATTGAATGTGACAAATGGCGGCTAATAATTGGTGAACATAGAGCTGACTTGGAATTCCACGTGGCGAGCTGTATGGTCTTGAAATGTTTCTGCTTTTATATATTATATAGATTGAATGACCATTATTGTCTCAAAATAAATGTTCTTTTAAATTTTTTGATTTAATTTTTTTTCATAATTCATTATATTTTTACAAATGTAAAATTTTGAAAATGAATTAAAAGAATGTTTATTATTTTTTCTAGATTAAAATTAAATTTTTTAAAATGATTATTAAATTTTGAAAAAAATCATTCATTTTAGGATGGAGAGAATAATACAATTTAAACAAATTAAATTTAATCCAATAAAATAAACTAATCTAATAATCTAAAATCTAATATGTGGGATAATGATAAGAGAAATCGATTGCATGCTCCAAGACAATATTTCTACTTTCTACCACCATCACATTCTTAGGATGAAGTAGTTGAACCGCTGTTGTTTGAATTTATTACGTTTAAAAATATTTTGTTTGGATTTAAAAGCTAAAATTTGTGTTTAAATCAAAATCTAAAATAAAACTCTTCATTGAATGTGACAAATGGCGGCTAATAATTGGTGAACATAGAGCTGACTTGGAATTCCACGTGGCGAAATTTGTATGGTCTTGAAATGTTTACGCTTTTATATATTATATAGATTGAATGACCATTATTGTCTCAAAATAAATGTTCTTTTAAATTTTTTGATTTAATTTTTTTTCATAATTCATTATATTTTTACAAATGTAAAATTTTGAGAATGAATTAAAAGAATGTTTATTATTTTTCTAGATTAAAATTAAATTTTTTAAAATGATTATTAAATTTTGAAAAAAATCATTCATTTTAGGATGGAGAGAATAATACAATTTAAAAAATTAAATTTAATCCAATAAAATAAACTAATCTAATAATCTAAAATCTAATATGGGGGATAATGATAAGAGAAATCGATTGCATGCTCCAAGACAATATTTCTACTTTCTACCACCATCACATTCTTCGGATGAAGTAGTTGAACATTTGTTGTTTGAATTTATTACGTTTAAAAATATTTTGTTTGGATTTAAAAGCTAAAATTTGTGTTTAAATCAAAATCTAAAATAAAACTCTTCATTGAATGTGACAAATGGCGGCTAATAATTGGTGAACATAGAGTGACTTGGAATTCCACGTGGCGAAATTTGTATGGTCTTGAAATGTTTACGCTTTTATATATTATATAGATTGAATGACCATTATTGTCTCAAAATAAATGTTCTTTTAAATTTTTTGATTTAATTTTTTTCATAATTCATTATATTTTTACAAATGTAAAATTTTGAAAATGAATTTAAAGAACGTCTATTATTTTCTCTAGATTAAAATTAAATTTTTTAAAATGATTATTAAATTTTGAAAAAAAATCATTCATTTTAGGATGGAGAGAATAATACAATTTAAACAAATTAAATTTAATCCAATAAAATAAACTAATCTAATAATCTAAAATCTAATATGGGGGATAATGATAAGAGAAATCAGTGCATGCTCCAAGACAATATTTCTACTTTCTACCACCATCACATTCTTTAGGATGAAGTAGTTGAACATTTGTTGTTTGAATTTATTACGTTTAAAAATATTTTGTTTGGATTTAAAAGCTAAAATTTGTGTTTAAATCAAAATCTAAAATAAAACTCTTCATTGAATGTGACAAATGGCGGCTAATAATTGGTGAACATAGAGCTGACTTGGAATTCCACGTGGCGAGCTGTATGGTCTTGAAATGTTTCTGCTTTTATATATTATATAGATTGAATGACCATTATTGTCTCAAAATAAATGTTCTTTTAAATTTTTTGATTTAATTTTTTTTCATAATTCATTATATTTTTACAAATGTAAAATTTTGAAAATGAATTAAAAGAATGTTTATTATTTTTTCTAGATTAAAATTAAATTTTTTAAAATGATTATTAAATTTTGAAAAAAAACATTCATTTTAGGATGGAGAGAATAATACAATTTAAACAAATTAAATTTAATCCAATAAAATAAACTAATCTAATAATCTAAAATCTAATATGGGGGATAATGATAAGAGAAATCAGTGCATGCTCCAAGACAATATTTCTACTTTCTACCACCATTACATTCTTTCGGATGAAGTAGTTGAACATTGTTGTTTTAATTTATTACGTTTAAAAATATTTTGTTTGGATTTAAAAGCTAAAATTTGTGTTTAAATCAAAATCTAAAATAAAACTCTTCATTGAATGTGACAAATGGCGGCTAATAATTGGTGAACATAGAGCTGACTTGGAATTCCACGTGGCGAGCTGTATGGTCTTGAAATGTTTCTGCTTTTATATATTATATAAATTGAATGACCATTATTGTCTCAAAATAAATGTTCTTTTAAATTTTTTGATTTAATTTTTTTTCATAATTTATTATATTTTTACAAATGTAAAATTTTTAAAATGAATTAAAAGAATGTTTATTATTTTTTCTAGATTAAAATTAATTTTTTAAAAATGATTATTAAATTTTGAAAAAAATCATTCATTTTAGGATGGAGAGAATAATACAATTTAAACAAATTAAATTTAATCCAATAAAATAAACTAATCTAATAATCTAAAATCTAATATGGGGGATAATGATAAGAGAAATCAGTGCATGCTCCAAGACAATATTTCTACTTTCTACCACCATCACATTCTTTCGGATGAAGTAGTTGAACCGTTGTAGTTTGAATTTATTACGTTTAAAAATATTTTGTTTGGATTTAAAAGCTAAAATTTGTGTTTAAATCAAAATCTAAAATAAAACTCTTCATTTAATGTGACACATGGCGGCTAATAATTGGTGAACATAGAGTTGACTTGGAATTCCACGTGACGAAATTTGTATGGTCTTGAAATGTTTCTGCTTTAATATATTATATAGATTGAATGACCATTATTGTCTCAAAATAAATGTTCTTTTAAATATTTTGCTTTAATTTTTTTCATAATTCATTATATTTTTACAAAATCTAAAATTTTGAAAATGAATTAAAAGAATGTTTGTTATTTTTTCTAGATTAAAATTATTTTTTTTAAAATGATTCTTAAATTTTGAAAAAAATCATTCATTTTAGGATGGAGAGAATAATACAATTTAAACAAATTAAATTTAATCCAATAAAATAAACTAATCTAATAATCTAAAATCTAATATGGGGGATAATGATAAGAGAAATCAGTGCATGCTCCAAGACAATATTTCTACTTTCTACCACCATCACATTCTTCCGGATGAAGTAGTTGAACCGCTGTTGTTTGAATTTATTACGTTTAAAAATATTTTGTTTGGATTTAAAAGCTAAAATTTGTGTTTAAATCAAAATCTAAAATAAAACTCTTCATTGAATGTGACAAATGGCGGCTAATAATTGGTGAACATAGAGCTGACTTGGAATTCCACGTGGCGAGCTGTATGGTCTTGAAATGTTTCTGCTTTTATATATTATATAGATTGAATGACCATTATTGTCTCAAAATAAATGTTCTTTTAAATTTTTTGATTTAATTTTTTTCATAATTCATTATATTTTTACAAATGTAAAATTTTGAAAATGAATTAAAAGAATGTTTATTATTTTTCTAGATTAAAATTAAATTTTTAAAATGATTATTAAATTTTGAAAAAATCATTCATTTTAGGATGCAGAGAATAATACAATTTAAACAAATTAAATTTAATCCAATAAAATAAACTAATCTAATAATCTAAAATCTAATATGGGGGATAATGATATGAGAAATCAGTGCATGCTCCAAGACAATATTTCTACTTTCTACCACCATCACATTCTTCGGATGAAGTAGTTGAGCCATTTGTTGTTTGAATTTATTACGTTTAAAAATATTTTGTTTGGATTTAAAAGCTAAAATTTGTGTTTAAATCAAAATCTAAAATAAAACTCTTCATTGAATGTGACACATGGCGGCTAATAATTGGTGAACATAGAGTGACTTGGAATTCCACGTGGCGAGCTGTATGGTCTTGAAATGTTTACGCTTTTATATATTATATAGATTGAATGACCATTATTGTCTCAAAATAAATGTTCTTTTAAATTTTTTGATTTAATTTTTTCATAATTCATTATATTTTTACAAATGTAAAATTTTGAAAATGAATTAAAAGAATGTTTATTATTTTTCTAGATTAAAATTAAATTTTTAAAATGATTATTAAATTTTGAAAAAATCATTCATTTTAGGATGGAGAGAATAATACAATTTAAACAAATTAAATTTAATCCAATAAAATAAACTAATCTAATAATCTAAAATCTAATATGGGGGATAATGATAAGAGAAATCAGTGCATGCTCCAAGACAATATTTCTACTTTCTACCACCATCACATTCTTTCGGATGAAGTAGTTGAACCGCTGTTGTTTGAATTTATTACGTTTAAAAATATTTTGTTTGGATTTAAAAGCTAAAATTTGTGTTTAAATCAAAATCTAAAATAAAACTCTTCATTGAATGTGACACATGGCGGCTAATAATTGGTGAACATAGAGCTGACTTGGAATTCCACGTGGCGAGCTGTATGGTCTTGAAATGTTTCTGCTTTTATATATTATATAGATTGAATGACCATTATTGTCTCAAAATAAATGTTCTTTTAAATTTTTGATTTAATTTTTTTTTTCATAATTCATTATATTTTTACAAATGTAAAATTTTGAAAATGAATTAAAAGAATGTTTATTATTTTTTCTAGATTAAAATTAAATTTTTTAAAATGATTATTAAATTTTGAAAAAAATCATTCATTTTAGGATGGAGAGAATAATACAATTTAAACAAATTAAATTTAATCCAATAAAATAAACTAATCTAATAATCTAAAATCTAATATGGGGGATAATGATAAGAGAAATCAGTGCATGCTCCAAGACAATATTTCTACTTTCTACCACCATCACATTCTTTCGGATGAAGTAGTTGAGCCTTGTTGTTTGAATTTATTACGTTTAAAAATATTTTGGTGGGATTTAAAAGCTAAAATTTGTGTTTAAATCAAAATCTAAAATAAAACTCTTCATTGAATGTGACACATGGCGGCTAATAATTGGTGAACATAGAGGTGACTTGGAATTTCACGTGGCGAAATTTGTATGGTCTTGAAATGTTTCTGCTTTTATATATTATATAGATTGAATGACCATTATTGTCTCAAAATAAATGTTCTTTAAAATTTTTTGACTTAATTTTTTTTCATAATTCATTATATTTTTACAAATGTAAAATTTTGAAAATGAATTAAAAGAATGTTTATTATTTTTTCTAGATTAAAATTAAATTTTATAAAATGATTATTAAATTTTGAAAAAAATCATTCATTTTAGGATGGAGAGAATAATACAATTTAAAAAAATTAAATTTAATCCAATAAAATAAAATAAACTAATCTAATAATCTAAAATCTAATATGGAGGATAATGATAAGAGAAATCAGTGCAAGCTCCAAGAGAATATTTCTACTTTCTACCACCGTCACATTCTTTTGGATGAAGTAGTTGAACCGCTGTAGTTTGAATTTATTAAGTTTAAAAATATTTTGTTTGGATTTAAAAGCTAAAATTTGTGTTTAAATCAAAATCTAAAATAAAACTCTTCATTGAATGTGACACATGGCGGCTAATAATTGGTGAACATAGAGCTGACTTGGAATTCCACGTGGCGAGTTTGTATGGTCTTGAAATGTTTACGCTTTTATATATTATATAGATTGAATGACCATTATTGTCTCAAAATAAATGTTCTTTTAAATTTTTTGATTTAATTTTTTTCATAATTCATTATATTTTTACAAATGTAAAATTTTGAAAATGAATTAAAAGAATGTTTATTATTTTTCTATATTAAAATTAAATTTTTTAAAATGATTATTAAATTTTGAAAAAAATCATTCATTTTAGGATGGAGAGAATAATACAATTTAAACAAATTAAATTTAATCCAATAAAATAAACTAATCTAATAATCTAAAATCTAATATGTGGGATAATGATAAGAGAAATCAGTGCATGCTCCAAGACAATATTTCTACTTTCTACCACCATCACATTCTTCCGGATGAAGTAGTTGAACCGTTGTTGTTTGAATTTATTACGTTTAAAAATATTTTGTTTGGATTTAAAAGCTAAAATTTGTGTTTAAATCAAAATCTAAAATAAAACTCTTCATTGAATGTGACACATGGCGGCTAATAATTGGTGAACATAGAGCTGACTTGGAATTCCACGTGGCGAGTTGTATGGTCTTGAAATGTTTCTGCTTTTATATATTATATAGATTGAATGACCATTATTGTCTCAAAATAAATGTTCTTTTAAATTTTTTGATTTAATTTTTTTTCATAATTCATTATATTTTTACAAATGTAAAATTTTGAAAATGAATTAAAAGAATGTTTATTATTTTTTCTAGATTAAAATTAAATTTTTTAAAATGATTATTAAATTTTGAAAAAAATCATTCATTTTAGGATGGAGAGAATAATACAATTTAAACAAATTAAATTTAATCCAATAAAATAAACTAATCTAATAATCTAAAATCTAATATGGGGGATAATGATAAGAGAAATCAGTGCATGCTCCAAGACAATATTTCTACTTTCTACCACCATCACATTCTTCGGATGAAGTAGTTGAATCATTTGTTGTTTGAATTTATTACGTTTAAAAATATTTTGTTTGGATTTAAAAGCTAAAATTTGTGTTTAAATCAAAATCTAAAATAAAACTCTTCATTGAATGTGACAAATGGCGGCTAATAATTGGTGAACATAGAGCTGACTTGGAATTCCACGTGGCGAGCTGTATGATCTTGAAATGTTTCTGCTTTTATATATTATATAGATTGAATGACCATTATTGTCTCAAAATAAATGTTCTTTTAAATTTTTTGATTTAATTTTTTTCATAATTCATTATATTTTTACAAATGTAAAATTTTGAAAATGAATTAAAAGAATGTTTATTATTTTTTCTAGATTAAAATTAAATTTTTTAAAATGATTATTAAATTTTGAAAAAAATCATTCATTTTAGGATGGAGAGAATAATACAATTTAAACAAATTAAATTTAATCCAATAAAATAAACTAATCTAATAATCTAAAATCTAATATGGGGGATAATGATAAGAGAAATCAGTGCATGCTTCAAGACAATATTTCTACTTTCTACCACCATCACATTCTTCCGGATGAAGTAGTTGAACCATTTGTTGTTTGAATTTATTACGTTTAAAAATATTTTGTTTGGATTTAAAAGCTAAAATTTGTGTTTAAATCAAAATCTAAAATAAAACTCTTCATTGAATGTGACAAATGGCCGCTAATAATTGGTGAACATAGAGGCGACTTGGAATTCCACGTGGCGAGTATGGTCTTGAAATGTTTACGCTTTTATATATTATATAGATTGAATGACCATTATTGTCTTAAAATAAATGTTCTTTTAAATTTTTTGATTTAATTTTTTTTCATAATTCATTATATTTTTACAAATGTAAAATTTTGAAAATGAATTAAAAGAATGTTTATTATTTTTTCTAGATTAAAATTAAATTTTTTAAAATGATTATTAAATTTTGAAAAAAATCATTCATTTTAGGATGGAGAGAATAATACAATTTAAACAAATTAAATTTAATCCAATAAAATAAACTAATCTAATAATCTAAAATCTAATATGGGGGATAATGATAAGAGAAATCAGTGCATGCTCCAAGACAATATTTCTACTTTCTACCACCATCACATTCTTCCGGATGAAGTAGTTGAACCGTTGTTATTTGAATTTATTACGTTTAAAAATATTTTGTTTGAATTTAAAAGCTAAAATTTGTGTTTAAATCAAAATCTAAAATAAAACTCTTCATTGAATGTGACAAATGGCGGCTAATAATTGGTAAACATAGAGCTGAATTGGAATTCCACGTGGCGAGCTGTATGATCTTGAAATGTTTCTGCTTTTATATATTATATAGATTGAATGACCATTATTGTCTCAAAATAAATGTTCTTTTAAATTTTTTGATTTAATTTTTTTTCATAATTCATTATATTTTTACAAATGTAAAATTTTGAAAATGAATTAAAAGAATGTTTATTATTTTTTCTAGATTAAAATTAAATTTTTTAAAATGATTATTAAATTTTGAAAAAAAATCATTCATTTTAGGATGGAGAGAATAATACAATTTAAACAAATTAAATTTAATCCAATAAAATAAACTAATCTAATAATCTAAAATCTAATATGGGGGATAATGATAAGAGAAATCAGTGCATGCTCCAAGACAATATTTCTACTTTCTACCACCATCACATTCTTCCAGATGAAGTAGTTGAACCGCTGTTGTTTGAATTTATTACGTTTAAAAATATTTTGTTTGGATTTAAAAGCTAAAATATGTGTTTAAATCAAAATCTAAAATAAAACTCTTCATTGAATGTGACAAATGACGGCTAATAATTGGTGAACATAGAGCTGACTTGGAATTCCACGTGGCGAGCTGTATGGTCTTGAAATGTTTCTGCTTTTATATATTATATAGATTGAATGACCATTATTGTCTTAAAATAAATGTTCTTTTAAATTTTTTGATTTAATTTTTTTTCATAATTCATTATATTTTTACAAATGTAAAATTTTGAAAATGAATTAAAAGAATGTTTATTATTTTTTCTATATTAAAATTAAATTTTTTAAAATGATTATTAAATTTTGAAAAAAATCATTCATTTTAGGATGGAGAGAATAATACAATTTAAACAAATTAAATTTAATCCAATAAAATAAACTAATCTAATAATCTAAAATCTAATATGGAGGATAATGATAAGAGAAATCAGTGCATGTTCCAAGACAATATTTCTACTTTCAACCACCATCACATTCTTCCGGATGAAGTAGATGAACCGCTGTTGTTTGAATTTATTACGTTTAAAAATATTTTATTTGGATTTAAAAGCTAAAATTTGTGTTTAAATCAAAATCTAAAATAAAACTCTTCATTGAATGTGACAAATGGCGGCTAATAATTGGTGAACATAGAGTTGACTTGGAATTCCACGTGGCGAGCTGTATGGTCTTGAAATGTTTCTGCTTTTATATATTATATATATTGAATGACCATTATTGTCTCAAAATAAATGTTCTTTTAAATTTTTTGATTTAATTTTTTTCATAATTCATTATATTTTTACAAATGTAAAATTTTGAAAATGAATTAAAAGAATGTTTATTATTTTTTCTAGATTAAAATTAAATTTTTTAAAATGATTATTAAATTTTGAAAAAAATCATTCATTTTAGGATGGAGAGAATAATACAATTTAAACAAATTAAATTTAATCCAATAAAATAAACTAATCTAATAATCTAAAATCTAATATGTGGGATAATGATAAGAGAAATCAGTGCATGCTCCAAGACAATATTTCTACTTTCTACCACCATCACATTCTTCCGGATGAAGTAGTTGAACCGCTGTTGTTTGAATTTATTACGTTTAAAAATATTTTGTTTAGATTTAAAAGCTAAAATTTGTGTTTGAATCAAAATCTAAAATAAAACTCTTCATTGAATGTGACAAATGGCGGCTAATAATTGGTGAACATAGAGCTGACTTGGAATTCCACGTGGCGAGCTGTATGGTCTTGAAATGTTTCTGCTTTTATATATTATATAGATTGAATGACCATTATTGTCTCAAAATAAATGTTATTTTAAATTTTTTGATTTAATTTTTTTTCATAATTCATTATATTTTTACAAATGTAAAATTTTGAAAATGAATTAAAAGAATGTTTATTATTTTTTCTAGATTAAAATTAAATTTTTTAAAATGATTATTAAATTTTGAAAAAAATCATTCATTTTAGGATGGAGATAATAATACAATTTAAACAAATTAAATTTAATCCAATAAAATAAACTAATCTAATAATCTAAAATCTAATATGGGGGATAATGATAAGAGAAATCAGTGCATGCTCCAAGACAATATTTCTACTTTCTACCACCATCACATTCTTCCGGATGAAGTAGTTGAATCGCTGTTGTTTGAATTTATTACGTTTAAAAATATTTTGTTTGGATTTAAAAGCTAAAATTTGTGTTTAAATCAAAATCTAAAATAAAACTCTTCATTGAATGTGACAAATGGCGGCTAATAATTCGTAAACATAGAGCTGACTTGGAATTCCACGTGGCGAGCTGTATGATCTTGAAATGTTTCTGCTTTTATATATTATATAGATTGAATGACCATTATTGTCTCAAAATAAATGTTCTTTTAAATTTTTTGATTTAATTTTTTTTCATAATTCATTATATTTTTACAAATGTAAAATTTTGAAAATGAATTAAAAGAATGTTTATTATTTTTTCTAGATTAAAATTAAATTTTTTAAAATGATTATTAAATTTTGAAAAAAATCATTCATTTTAGGATGGAGAGAATAATACAATTTAAACAAATTAAATTTAATCCAATAAAATAAACTAATCTAATAATCTAAAATCTAATATGGGGGATAATGATAAGAGAAATCAGTGCATGCTCCAAGACAATATTTCTACTTTCTACCACCATCACATTCTTCCAGATGAAGTAGTTGAACCGCTGTTGTTTGAATTTATTACGTTTAAAAATATTTTGTTTGGATTTAAAAGCTAAAATTTGTGTTTAAATCAAAATCTAAAATAAAACTCTTCATTGAATGTGACAAATGGCGGCTAATAATTGGTGAACATAGAGCTGACTTGGAATTCCACGTGGCGAGCTGTATGGTCTTGAAATGTTTCTGCTTTTATATATTATATAGATTGAATGACCATTATTGTCTTAAAATAAATGTTCTTTTAAATTTTTTGATTTAATTTTTTTTCATAATTCATTATATTTTTACAAATGTAAAATTTTGAAAATGAATTAAAAGAATGTTTATTATTTTTTCTAGATTAAAATTAAATTTTTTAAAATGATTATTAAATTTTGAAAAAAATCATTCATTTTAGGATGGAGAGAATAATACAATTTAAACAAATTAAATTTAATCCAATAAAATAAACTAATATAATAATCTAAAATCTAATATGGGGGATAATGATAAGAGAAATCAGTGCATGCTCCAAGACAATATTTCTACTTTCCACCACCATCACATTCTTCCGGATGAAGTAGTTGAACCGCTGTTGTTTGAATTTATTACGTTTAAAAATATTTTGTTTGGATTTAAAAGCTAAAATTTGTGTTTAAATCAAAATCTAAAATAAAACTCTTCATTGAATGTGACAAATGGCGGCTAATAATTGGTGAACATAGAGCTGACTTGGAATTCCACGTGGCGAGCTGTATGGTGTTGAAATGTTTCTGCTTTTATATTTTATATAGATTACATGCGATGAAATTTATTTTTGAATTAAAAGTATTAGTTGTCTTAAAAGTTTGTGGTTACACTTTAAAATCAATTGGTGTTAAAGGGAGTGACCCATGATCTTTATATAGAGCCAAGGACCCTAAGACCCATAAGTGAGAACACAAACCCATAAATACCCAATCGAGATCAGAAATTCCTCATAAACCCGCTGTAATTAATATACCTAGAATACCCCTCCTTCCCATTCCTAAACAGCTGTCCTTTTCTATGTTATTTTAGAAAAATTGAATCAAAATGTAGAGTGTGGGATTCGAACTCTAGACCATCCACTATAAACCAAGGTCTTAACCGCTTGGGCAATGCTTTCTTTACTTTTATTTTTGCAATATATTTCATTAGTATAAACCGTGGAGGAAAATTAATTTAAAAAAAAAAAATGAGATTTCACAGCTATAAGACAATGGTCCTATAGCAAATGGTATATGACCTGGCAACATCATATACAAAGTTATAAGACCATTGGACGGTCCTATAGCAAGTAGTATAGGACCTCACACAATCTTATACCAACGCATTAAGACCTTTGAATGGTCCTATAGCAACTGGTATAGGACTTAACAACATCATATACAAAGCTATAAGACCTTTGAATGGTCCTATAGCAAATGGTATAGGACCTGAGAACATAATATACACAGCTATAAGACCTTTGAATGATTTGTTTACCTATAAACATAATATACACAACTATAAGACCTTTGAATGGTCATATAGCAAATGGTATAGGACCTTTCAAAGGCATTATTGCTTTGTATATGATGTTGGGAGGTCCTATACCAATTGCTATAGGACCAATTAAAGGGCTAATAGCTATGTATATGATGTTGGCAGGTCCTATACCAATTAGTATAGGACCAATTAAAGGGCTAATAGCTATGTATATGAAGTTGGCAGGTCCTATACCAATTGCTATAGGACCAATTAAAGGGCTTAATTGGTCCTATAGCAATTGGTCCTATAGCATTTGGTATAAGCCTGTTACAGTTCCTTCATACGTTGTTATAAAAAAAACAATTAACAACAAATATTTTAGAATGTAGAAAAAATCAATTAACCAAAATTCTGAAATTAAAATGATGGTATAACATTCTAATGAACACGTGTAATGTCAAATAGGACGATTATAGAACGAAATTAATAATTATTTGAGAGGCTCTTCTGCTAATCTGAAGCATTATCACTAGCACTCTTCATAGCATTCATTCTGGAAGCAAGCTCACTTGCCAACGACTCTTGCAACGCCCTCAAAATCTGATTGTTCAAGTACAAAGGCATCAATGCATCAAGAATCTGAACTGGGTCTTGCTCAAATTCCATATTGGGCAAGAAACCTTTCTTATTACTCTTGACCTTATCCCTCTCTACAGAAAATTTTCCATCCTTACTAGCCATTCTAAAGAAATCATCCCCAATCGCGTCAATACAATTCCCATTCACATCACGAATCTCACCTTTCGCAGACAAAGGAAGCAGTCCTTGAATCACAGGCAAAGATTTAAGGAAAGAAACAAACTTGGTATACAAAATCTCAACTTTATCAACTTCTTCGCTAACAAATAACGAAAAAATGTAATCAGCAATCACCTGAGCTTGTTTCGTAGTCGGAAAACCCAATCCTTCAACAAATTTATCAAACTTCGGTTCAGCCGGTGTCTTATTTTGTTGGGAAAAAGAGCGGCGGCGACGGAGACCAGATGGGGAAGGAAATTCCGGGGAGGCCTTGGATTCAAATGGTGGGATTTCTTCAGGTGATGATTCAGGTTCGAAATTGGGGAGAGAATCGTAGAAAGGGAAATCGTCAAAGGCGTCGAAGAAGAAATTGTAGCCGGCGTCGGACTGAGATTGGCGAGAGAGGGAGAGAGTACGTTGGGGAACGAGATTTGCATTTAGAGAGTGTGGCCCTTTGCGTTTAGAGAGAGGGAGGGGTAAAATTGGTATTTAAAAATTATATTTGATCAGGTCAAATGAGTTTTGGGTTTACATGGTATTTTGATCTGGATTTTTCAATGAGTTTGGAATTTTAAATCTGGGATAGGTTTTTATGGGATAAGATTTGGGGATTGTGGTTAAAAAGGAATTTTTCCCTTTATATATTATAGGTAAGGTTTGTCAATTCTCGATGTGTGATAATATCTCTAACACACCCCTCACGTGTAGCGGGCTTTGCCAAAGCTTACAACGCGAACTCATTAATTGGGTGGCGCGGAGTAACATCATGGACCGTTAGGCATGCACGTGTAATTGACCTGCTCTGATACCATCTTAAAGTCTGAGATTCCACCTTATAACCAATTGATGTTAATGGGAGTGGCCTATGATCTTTATATACTATATGAAAGGTTTGTCAATTCTCGATGCGTGATAATATCTCTAACAAGTTGGTTACCAAAGATGGGTATGTTGGAGGGGAGGGGGGCGTTGACTGCTGGTGGGGTCGACAGAGGTCGATAGTTGGTTAGTGGCAGGCGGCATTTGGGCAATAGCGGTGGTTAGACGTGGCCAAAAACCGAACTGGACCGACTAACCGACCGATTTCTAACAGGTCAAAATCGGTCAAAATCGATAAAAACGGTTAATCGGGACCGGTTAAACCCGAAACCGAATTTTTTAAGGTTCGATTACGATTGGAGTTTTTTGAAAACCGGTCAACCGCCGGTTAATCCGGTTAAACCGGCCATTTGAATTAAATTTCCAACGCTCATATGACCGTTAGACTCGACCGTTGTGGGCTTGACCGTTAGGCTGGCCGCTGGGCCTTCCTTGACCGTTGGCGTTTGACCGACCGTCTGTCCCCTTCCAGTTCCATGCCTGGCGCCTGTCCTCCCCCCTTTCCAGATAGTAACGTTAGTAACGGTCCTTTAACAAAAAAAAAACATTTTTGACTAACTATAAATATCACCTCCCTCCTCCCATTTTATTTCCACATTATATCTCTCTACTCTTTCTCTTCTACTCTCAAATATTCACATATCCTCTTACTCTCGTCCGATTTTCAGTTAAATATTACCTCGTTTTCAGTTGTTTTTCTAACAAAATTAGTGCTTTTCTTCATTTTCATCCATTTTTAATCTCCATTTTGTTTCCAAACTTCATTTTATCTAACACAAATGGCTGAAAATAAAAAAACAAGCAATTTAGGTAAGTCACATGTTGGTTCTTCCTCCCCTAACGATGATTTTGATTATCAAAATTCAAATACTACCCAACAAAGTAAGGAAGAAGAAGATTTTAAAATTGAAAGTGATGGTGTAGGAGGGGTAGGGGGCCGAGCTACTAGGGGAGGTGGTCGGGGTCGGGGACAACCACCTAGAGAAAGAGAGCCTACATCCGATACTTTCGCCATCCATTTCACGAAAAGAAAAATTACTCCCGATGATGATTATAATCTTAAAGCACATTGCAACTATTGTGACAAAGTTTACTCATTCAAAAGAGGCAGAGGGCATGGGACTCTCAACGGGCATACGGCGTCAAAACATCCCGAGAAACTTGGCATTTCCACTACCCAAACTCAATTACAATATCAACATAGTTCGGGTTCGGGTGCACAAGGTTCGTCTTTCCCTTTCGTCCTTTTTAAATTTGATAAGTGAGTTTATAGGGATGAACTAGCCAAATTAGTTTGCGTTAAAGGCCTTCCTTTTAATTTTGCGGATGACGATTTTTATGGAAATTTTATTCGACTTTCTTTAAATTCCGCCGCCACGAGAGTACCACATACGAATCTCATACGTGATATTACTAGAGTGGTGAAAAATATAAAAAATATTTATTGGTGTTTTATCAAATTTAGAAAATAAAGTTTCAATTTGTGCCGATGGTTGGAGTGATCATTAGCAAATAAATACTTATTTGGGCGTTACTTGCCATTGAATAGATAATTCTTGGACTATCCAGAAAAGATTAATTGCTTACAAAGATTTTGAGCCATCGCATTCCGCGAAAAATATTTGTGCAAAATTACTTGAGATTTTTGTTGAGTATGGTATTTTAAATAAAACATTTACTATTTCATTTGACAACACACGTGCTAAGATTTTTAAGAAAAATGGATAAGATTTTTAAGAAGTAAAGGTGTGGCGAACAAATATTTTACTTACGATGTTCCAACTAGGTGGAATTCCACCTACAAAATGTTAACCGATGATTTTGCACTAATTTTTGTGAATTGTTAAAGATTTTCAATACCGCTACTTTGGTTTTTTCGGGAGTTTATTATCAAACTTCCGTTTTGATGCTTGAGCATTGTGTTGCAATTGTTACTTGTTTTGACAATTTAAGACAATGCCATGTTTTAAAAGAATGCATTGTTTTCATGAGACAAAAGTGACTTAAATATTTTGACACTATTCCGTCTCTCTTCTTGGTTGCAAAATTATTAGATCCCCGAGTTAAATTAGATGATTTAGAGTGCATTATAACTTATTATTATTTGAAGTTATATCCTGATGGTGACGGTGATAATGAACTTCCGTCAATCATTGTTCAAAATACAAAAAATGATTTGATTAACCTTTTTAATGAGTATAATGCCTTATATGGAAACACTTCTCAAAGCCAACAACATGAAGATGTTTCCTCTACTTCTCAACAAAGTTTTACTAGTGGGGATCCATATAGTTTTTTTGCAAATTTGTATAGTAAAAAACGTGGTCCTTCTCGAGGTTTATCTTCATCATCATCAAACATTCTCGTGGAGTTAGAAGCATACTTCACTACCAACTTTGAATTAAATCAAGACCCAAATTCAAATAAATTTGATGTTTAACAATGATGGTCAAGAAGGAAATAAATTTATCCTATTCTTTCAATAATTGCGAAAGAAGTCTTAGCCTCTCCCGCTTCAACGGTGGCGGTTGAATTGACATTTAGCGTTAGAGAAAATGTTTTGGATGAATGACGTTCCCAACTAACTAATGAAAACTTGAAACATCAACTCTTACTTGGCGATTGAGTAAGAGCGAAAAAAAGACAACAAGACTTGCCTTATGAAGAGGATCTTTTATCATCGGATCAAAAATATCAATACGATGTCGAGGACTCCATGAAAAGTAGTGATGAATGAATGATGTTTTAGATTAGTTTAGACTTTAGATTAGGTTTATTTTTATTTAATTGTAATAGTTAGGTTGAGGTAAAGGCTCCTAAATGTACACCCCCCCCTTATTTATAAAAGGGTAAGATTGGTTGTCTTCCTCTTTGTAATTTTATTTTAATTAATAAAATTTAAGGGTACCGTCCATTTTTCCTTTTATATACTTTCGTTTCTTTTAAAAAAGTTAAGTTTTATTTCTTTCAAAATTCATAATTTTTTTATACTATAACTTTTTACAAAAAATGTACGTAGTAAACAAAAGTCTAAAATAGTCTTCTTTATAAAAAAAAATTGGAAAAAAAAAGTTAGAAAACAGTATAAAACTTAACAGAAACTGTTAAAAAGTTAACTGTTTTTTCAAATTTACTATTTCATCCACTCATTCTCTCTCCTAATTCACTATTACACTCACAACACTTTTCAAATTTACTATTTCCTCCGCTAATTCTCTCTCCTATTTTCAAATTACACTCACAATATTTTTTCTTCCCACCCATTTCCTTAATATGCGCGTCGGGCCAAAAGGATGAAGCAATTGTTGGGACGGAGGGAGTATTATAATCCAAATGGTTATATTAGATCAAGTATGTATTATGTCTAACCAAAGTTTATGAAGTATTAGTTACATAAAAATATATTCGATTGAAATTAAAGCCGTCAATACGGGATAACGGAACGGGATGACACTATATTGTCCCACGACTAATGTGGGACGGGACGGGTCGAATTTTCGTGGGACCAAAACATTCCGTCCCGTCCCAAATCTACTGCGGGACGCGGGACAATGCGGGACAAAAAGACTTTAAATACTTCAACATGTTTGTGTTAGACTAGCTCAAGCTTAAGTATACAGTATATGTGGCCAAACAATTAGCTAGGTCGGATGGAATTATATAATCAAAATATATTAAGACTGATTTGACATTGATGAATTTTAAAAGTGAATGCAAACTGGGTTGGAGGTTGGTATACGTTTCACCTCATGTTTCAAAACTTAGGTACAAGTAGAGCTGTCAATACGAAATAACGGGACAAGACGAAACGACACTACGTTGTCCCGCGACTAATGCGGGACGGGACAGGACGGGACGAATTTTCGCGGGCCTAAAATTTTCCGCCCCATCCCGTCCCATTTGTATGGCGGGATGGAACGTCCCGACGGGGACCGTTGCAAATTGACGACTATAATTGAAATGTTGATTGGAATGAAAATTTCACAAATTTTACTGTTGGTTTTTTTTGTGAAAATATTTTTCTCAATCTACACTAATAACATTTAAGTGGATTTTTTTTCCATTGTAAGAAATTCATATCAAGTTTATTTTTTATTTTTTAATAGAAATTATAAGATATCTATCTATATATTAATCTATACAGTATATTAAAGCAGGTCATTCTATGAACAGTCAAAGCGCTAAAAATTTTACCAAAATTTGAGTGGCACTTTTGTAATTACTCTCTTAAATTGTGGCAAATTTAAATCAGAACATTAATTCCTTTTATATATATAGAAAATATATAGAGATATAGAAAGTGAGATAGCAATGAGGGATTAAATCAACTAATGTCCTTACGTTTTATTACAAAAGGAATTAATCCCACATCGATATCTCTCTATCTATATCTCTATATATATAAATTTTTGGCAAATCAAGTCAATTGGTTGACCGATCCAAAGCATGCCTCCTGACCGATACAAACCAAGTAAATTGGTTGACCGATCCAAAGCATGCCTTCTGATCGATCCAAACCAAGTAAATTGGTTGATCGATCCAAAGCATGCCTCCTGATCGATCCAAACCAAGTAAATTGGTTGATCGATCCAAAGCATGTGACTTGGTTGACCGATCCAAAGCATCCCACAATTCAAACCAAATCAAAATCAAAGAGGTACAAACTCCGTCTCACTTTAAATTACAAAATAATAATTATTAATAAAGAAAATTAAATATTCATTGGCCAGAATCGGTAAGGCCACTACAATCGATCAAGGCCACTACAATCGGTCAAGCCCACTGTGGCAATAATCGGTCAAGGCCACACAATTGCACTCCAAGCAAATTAAATACAAACTCTGTCTCACTTTAAATTACAAAATAATAATTATTAATAAAGAAAACTAAATAAAAATATTGTTTTTTCGATCTCAAATAAATACTTAAAAAAATACATTTCTATAAAAAATTATAATTTTCATTTAAAAAATAAATATTACTTTGAGTAGGTCTGCTGAGAAACGCGTTTCTCCGTCCCTTATGGAGAAACGGGGCTTGGTTTGTCGCGCGACATACATAGCCAGTTTCTGGATATCCTATTCAAAGCTTCTGGATATCCAGAACATTGAATATGGATATCCAGAAGCTTTGAAAAGGATATCCAGAAACTAAAATATTTTTTCTGGATATCCTTTCCAAAGCTTCTGGATATCCAGAACATTGAATATGGATATCCAGAAGCTTTGGAAAGGATATCCAGAAAAAATATTTTGGTTTCTGGATATCCTTTTCAAAGCTTCTGGATATCCATATGCAATGTTCTGGATATCCAGAAACTGAGGAAGTGATATCCAGTTGTTGTGGCTAAGTATGTCGCGCGACAAACCAAGCCCCGTTTCTCCACACGCGACGGAGAAACGCGTTTCTCTCCATATTTTGTGTATTACTTTCGACTCAATATAATTTTTTATAGAAGTATATATATATTTTTAAAATATTTATTTGAGATTGAAAAAATAATATTTTTATTTAATTTTCTTTATTAATAATTATTATTTTATAATTTAAAGTGAGACGGAGTTTACTTTGGTTTGGTTTTGGTTTGTAATATAAAACCCATGAAAGAAGATAACCGATTGGTCTGAGAGAGACAGTGAATTGCAATTTAAAATCCATGAAACATACTAAGGTAACCGATTGGTCTAACCGATTGGTCTGACCGTGATCCTTAATTCCCAATATGTACAAAGTCACACGTCAACCGATCACCAAGTTGGGCTGGGCAAGGGGTATCCTTTGTTCTCTCTCCACTTTGTTCTCTCTCCACTTTCATGAATTTTAAATTACAAACCAAAATCAACCAAAGAACAAACCCCGTTTCACTTTAAATTATAAAATAATAATTATTAATAAAAAAACTACATAAAAATATTATTTTTTCTATTTCAAATAAATACTTTAAAAAATATACTTTTATAAAAAAATTATAATCTTCATTTCAAAAATAAATATTACTTTCGACTCAAAATGAATAACCAAAAAATAATACTATATTTTTTGTCCAAAAAAATGAACATTAATTTGTTCATCCCAATGAATATTTAAATCAGTTACATAACCATTCATTCAGTTGCACAAATAGTATCAAATCCAACTTTAAATCCCAATATGCATAAATAGTAACCGGTTCATCCAAATCGATAAAGGCCAAGCGTCACACGCCAATCAGTTGACCCAGATCGATAAAGGGGACTACCATTTCTGGCCACATAACTGGTAAGTGTATAATTGTCCTTCTGCGTATAGGGTATAATTGTCCTTGCATTGAAAACATTTATGCTAAAAATTTATTTTAAAAACCTAATTTGAAAAAGAAAAAAAAAATAAAAACGGTTAAAACCGGTATAACCGATCCAAACACAAAGCAATGCCACAACCCACAACCGATCCAAACAAACCAAGGCCACAATCGGTCAGCCACAACCTCCAACCGATCCAAACACAAAGCAAGGCCACAATCGCTCAAGGCCAGACCACAATCGGTCAAGGCCAGAATCGGTAAGGCCACTACAATCGATCAAGGCCACTACAATCGGTCAAGCCCACTGTGGCAACAATCGGTCAAGGCCACACAATTGCACTCCAAACAAATTAAATACAAACTCCGTCTCACTTTAAATTACAAAATAATAATTATTAATAAATAAAACTAAATAAAAATATTCTTTTTTCCATCTCAAATAAAAAATTTAAAAAATATATTTCTATAAAAAAATTATAATCTTCATTTCAAAAATAAATATTACTTTCGACTCAATATAATTTTTTATAAAAGTATATATATTTTTTAAAATATTTATTTGAGATGAAAAAAATAATATTTCTATTTAATTTTTTTTATTAATAATTATTATTTTGTAATTTAAAATGAGACGGAATTTGTTCTTTGGTTTGGTTATGTTTTGGTTTGTAATTTAAAATCCATGAAACATATATGAAACATACGAAGGTGACCGGTTGGCTAACCGATTGGTCTGACCGTCCGTGATCCTTAATTTCCAAGTTGGGCATCCTTTGTTCTCTCTCCACTTTCATGGATTTTAAATTACAAACCAAAACCAACCAAAGAATAAACCCCGTCTCACTTTAAATTATAAAATAATAATTATTAATGAAAAAATTAAATAAAAATATTATTTTTTCTATCTCAAATAAATACTTTAAAAAATATACTTCTATAAAAAATTATAATCTTCATTTCAAAAATAAATATTACTTTCGACTCAAAATGAATAATCAAAAAATAATACTATACTCCCTCCGTCCCACTATACTTGACACTTCTTTCCATTTTGGGCCGTCCCACTATACTTGACACCTTCCAAAAATAACCAAATTTTTATATTTTTATATTCACTCTACCCCACCACTCATTCTCTCTTCATTTTTCACCACTCAATTTATTCAACCAACACTACTATTTACCCCACTCATTCTCTCTCTTCATTTTCTACCACACATTTTTTTTATTTTATTTTTTTTCTTAGTTTTTGAACCCACCCCTTGGGTGTCAACTATAGTGGGACGGAGGGAGTATTTTTTATCCAAAAAAATGAACATTAATTTGTTCATCCCAATGAATATTTAAATCGGTTACATAACCATTCATTCAGTTGCACAAATAGTATCAAATCCAACTTTAAATCCCAATATGCACAAATAGTAACCGGTTCACCCAAATCGTTAAAGGCCAAGAGTCACACGCCAACCGGTTGACCCAAATCGGTAAATGGGACTACCATTTCTTGCCACATAACTAATAGGGGTATAATTGTCCTTCTGCGTATAGGATATAATTGTCCTTTGCATTGAAAACATTTTTGCTAAAAATGTAGTCCATTTGTTATATATTGCTAAAAAAAATGACAAGTGGTTTGATCCATTGACAAACACATGTTATTTAGAACAAGCTGTGTTTGTTTTATCCATTCATTTATATTTTAAATATGAAGAGCCAACCGGTTGACCAAATCGGTAAAGTTCACGACGGGTCAACCATACCCACAAGCCCACAACCGATTAAAATCAAATCCAACTTTAAATCCCAATATGCACAAATACTAACCGATTCACCCAAATCGATAAACGCCAAGAGTCACACGCCAACCGGTTGACCCAAATCGATAAAGGGGACTACCATTTCTGGCCACATAACTGGTAGGGGTATAATTGTCCTTCTGCGTATAGGGTATAATTGTCCTTGCATTGAAAACATTTTTGCTAAAAATTTATTTTAAAAACCTAATTTGAAAAAGAAAAAAAAATTAAAAACGGTTAAAATCGGTATAACTGATCCAAACATAAAGCAATGCCACAACCCACAACTGATCCAAACAAACCAAGGTCACAATCGGTCAGCCACAACCCCCAACCGATCCAAACACGAAGCAAGGCCACAATCGGTCAAGGCCAGACCACAATCGGTCAAGGCCAGAATCGGTAAGGCCACTACAATCGATCAAGGCCACTACAATCGATCAAGCCCACTGTGGCAACAATCAGTCAAGGCCACACAATTGCACTCCAAACAAATTAAATACAAACTCCGTCTCACTTTAAATTACAAAATAATAACTATTAATAAAGAAAACTAAATAAAAATATTCTTTTTTTCATCTCAAATAAATACTTTAAAAAATATATTTCTATAAAAAAATTATAATCTTCATTTCAAAAATAAATATTACTTTCGACTCAATATAATTTTTTATAGAAGTATATATATTTTTAAAAATATTTATTTGAGATGGAAAAAAAAACTTAGAAAGAGGATTTTTTTTCTAAAATAATTTCAACATCTTTAACGGTTAACCGGTCACATGTTGAAGAGCTGTAACGACCCTAACTCTAGGCACTATTTTAGTATAATATTATATGCTTTTAATATTAATGTTAACTTTATGCGTTTATTTTATGTCTTAAAATTCTCATATCAAGATGAAGTGGTTGGGAAATAATTTAGAATCCTTAGGATTTCTAGAGAAATAAAATAAAGCATCTTGGGGAAAGTATAATAATAGAAAATGAATAAAATGTGAAAGGAGGTTAAAGTATGTGGAATAAAGTATTTGAGTAGGAGGGTTTAGTTTACCACTTTAGAAATTATAGGACTTAGTTGCTCATTTGGGAAAGCCTTTAGATAGTAGGGCATGGGGGGCCATGCCCTCCCCTTAATTCCCTCAACTTTGCCTCCCTTTAGTCAATAATCACCACACTCTTCCCATACTCCCTCTATCCTCCTCCATCATCCTCCCTCATTTCTCTCTTACAATTCCCATGGAAACCCCATTGTGAAACCCACCTCTTCTCAAGCTCCTACCAAGTTCAATCCTTCTTCATTTTTCAATCCGGGAGTACTTTTGTAATCGGGGCATCTAAGGGAGTTCATCAAGCTAAAGAAATCCATAATCCATCTCCTATTCTAAAGTGAGTTATTATGACCCTTTCCTTCTTTAAATGTTCATGAATATTAAATGTTGTTATTGTTGTTCTAATGGCTATTTGATGCTTTGGGAAAACTTTCTTGGATTTGAGGAGTTGGTTAGTGTCATGGAAAATGTTGTTGTTCATGAAAGTGGTAAAGAGTAGAAGTAAATGGGTTGTGTTGGATTAGAATGGGAATCTTGGAAAATGGTAGTAAATTGTGTGGAAAACCAAGTGGTAATGATTTAGGTTTACATCATTTTGGGTCTAAATGATTTAGTATGAGAAGTATGAAATTTAGTAAACCTTTAGGTTCATCAATAAAAGGGAAGCTTGGGTTGAAATTTGGTTTTCTTGGAGTTATTGAATTGTTGCTGCTGCTGTACCTGTTTCTGGCCGTGGCACGAGTCGTGCCCTCAGGCACGAGTCGTGCCCATGGCCAACTCGTGATAACGACTCGTGAATGGGAGGCCAAATCGTTCTGATCAACTGGAAGGGGAATTGGCATGAGTCGTGCCCTCATGCACGAGTCATGCCCTGTGAGAATCACGAGTCGTGCTTGCCTTGGGACGCGTGATTCTGAGTGAGGCCAAAAGGGCACGAGTCGTGCCCTGGCCTGGTTATGTGCAACAACTTTAGAGCTGTTTAAACCTAATCAAACTGAAACCAAAATGAAATCTCTTTAACCTAAATTAAAGTAGAACTAGTACTCAAATGCCCGTGTCATTGGCACAGGTCAGTATGGGAAGGGAGACAGTATAGAAAGGGAAAAAGTATAGAAAGGGAAAGATGTGGGAAAACTGAAATCGCATGCTAACTAACTAACTATATATATATATATATATATATATATATATATATATATATATATATATATATATATATATATATATATATATATATATATATATATATATATGTGTGTGTGTGTGTGTGTGTAAACCAATGCAGTGATTTTCTGAAGATCATGATAAACAGGAGAATGATTTTGTCATGATGAGATGAAGAAAGGAGTAAACCTCTTAAACAGTAGGCAGAATGTAAACCAATGCAGTGATTTTCTAACCATGCCCCTATCACCAATTACTTCGGATTATAATCCTAAAGTGAGAGGATGCATTCAACTTAAATTGTCTCGGACTTTAATAACCAAAATGTTTGTTTCTGCATATATTTCATCTTTCATAAATCACCAATAAGGGACCTACTGTAAATGTCACTACCAGGAGAGGAGAAGCAAAATAAATCACTAATATGCTCAAATAGTCAAATACGCAGGTTAAATGTAATACAATCAACGAAATCAGATAAAAAACCCTGTCCTAAACCACTATGAAAGCTAACCTGAGGTAACGCATCTCGCCTCCTGCCAGCTGCATTAAACACTCGAGCAATTTCGGCACGATCAAAGCAATTTATATTGCAGGGTCGAGCAGCAGAATACCACAAGAAATCAGCAACAGGAACTTCTCCCTCCCTCCTTATGTATTGTCTTTCAGGGTCAAGTAATATAACAGCCTGCGTTTTCTTTTGCATCTTCTTAGAAATTCTTGCAGGCAGCCCAGTCCCTCTCGATCCATATGTAACATGGACATCACCTGTCACCACTACCAATATGCCAGTAGGTCCCCCACTTGTTACTGCTTGTAATATAATCTGACACATATTATAATCCTCAACAACTCTAGCTTGCACAGATAGGTATGAACTTGGCCCAAAAGGAGCAGACTGGTTAGGAAGTTAATATCCACTGATGATCTACGTGAGATGGAACTAAAACCCGAGATAAATCAGGAACCAGCTGGGGGAGCGTATATCTTACGGTCAGCTTTAGAAAGGCCAAGTATACCTTCAGCTTGAACAGTCCTCAGGACCGAAGTAACAGTTAATACACAATAATGATCACTAAGTAATTCCATTGCCATAGATTTAAGGATGCACACAGATTACAGAGTGAACACTGGAAAGGTTAAAAAAAAAAACTGAAAGGAGGTAAATAAATTAAATATCAGTTACTTGAGTAGTTACAGTTCTAAGAATATTACAAATAATAGAGCTTGAACTCACCACTTATCGCAAAAATATAATAGCAGAATGAAACCTCTTACTAAAAACTCCAACGTAGTTTCGAAGAAATGCTCTCATAACCGTATGAATATAATAAAATATGATTTCCAAGGTTGATTGAAATGATGGTTCATTCAGCATAACGACAAAAAATCAAAATTTGATGCAAGTACATCTGTTCCCTCCACCGCTCAGAGCTTAAATAACCATTACCTTAAGCGGTGTGCCGCATGCAATTAGCCGGATTCCATTTTCACGACAGTAGATCAGAAGAGACTCATACTCCTGCCAGCGTTGAGGTGGCCAATGTGACACAAAAGGCTTCAAGGTGTCTCCTTCTATTCTGTCATGCAATACAGACTTCAGTAATGAGTAGAGCGAAATGAGTGACTGAACAATTTGTTTTTTGCAACCAAATGAAGGACCGAGTATTTTTCTCTATTCTTATTCATGAAGATCATGCACAAAAAATAACATATTGTCATCAGAGAATGTCTCGAAACCATATCTAAATATGCTTCACTACACTAATATATTGTGGTCCGAGGATAACAGTATTTGTTTGCAAAGGTGGTACAAAATGTGAAGTGCTCCCCTTAAACTTCTGAATGCAAGGCTCATCTCTTCTATATATGGTTGAGAGGATGGTAGTAATAATCAAATCATAAAAAGCATTCTCACAATCTATTGGATTGACCAATGAAATTGATAAACTCATGTGAATATCAAAATAAATTTGTGCATAGGAAGAAACTATTGTAAACATACACCAAATTGGAACGGATCAGCCGGTTTGCCTGATGATTCTGTTATTAACTTCTCCTCATTGTTCACTAATCCAGCTGCAGTTTTGATTGTTTTATTGTAGGCCCAAATTGATGGAAAAATTGTTCAAGCCAAGTTCACATTAGGTTGATACGGAGAGAAACAGAATAATTCCACAATAATAGAAGAAAAGATGGAGTTTAAAACTTGGATAAAAAGATCCTTAGTCTCAATAATCCTGCATTGATAGAGAATTAGAATATTATGGTTTTTTTTCCTCCATAATATTTTTACCCAGTAAACTTAGATGGGGCACGACAATAGTGTTGATGGTGGCACCGGTCACTCAATCTAATGGGTAATATGGCCATTCACAATTGTGTGTTTCTCTTGTTTAGACACGTGCTAGCCTATTTATAGGCCAATTGATGTAGCCTAAGTGGCATTTTATCTATCATTAATAAAATTAAAAAAAAAAGTAAGTTGTAAATTTCAGGTGTATTTCTTATTATCATCATTATTATTATTATTTATTATTGCCATTTTGTATGCATGCCCTTAAGGCGTGGGGTGTTTGTGAAGCACTTTCACGTCATGTGGAGGAATATGTTCATTCCATATTTCAGCTACCTCTTCCTGCTACCCTTGCTTTAGTGATCTAAGCATATTACGTTTTTTCCTTCTCCAAGGTGTAAATCTCCAACGTATCCTATTCATTCATGGTTCTACTATATGCTTCTACCATTTCTCATGAATTAATGCTATAACCACTTCATAATCCGCGACAGGAAGCTCGAGAATAAAGCAATGCACGCGACATGATACATTTGTAGGGCGCCAATAGTAGTAACAGGAAGGCCCGATGCCAAGAGAATCAGTACTTTGACACCCTGCTTAAGGTACTCCTTTTTTTTTCTATTTATTCTTACTTAATTACTGTTTTATCAATTAAGTTTAAACAGAATTTTAGTATATGTTCCCTAGGCAAATTGACAGATCAAGATGGTATTGATTTAGCACACTTGGCTACCTATGTGGTTAGCAAGGAGAATTTTGTGGTTGAAACTACTTTCTTTAAAATCTTAGGTAGATTTTGTTGTTAACCCTTTTTTTTTCTTTTTTGCAACTTTAGTTAAAATAGATTTTAATGATTTTGCTAAGTAGGGAGAATTGGAAAAGATCGTAGGGTATATGCCAGGTTGAAAAGGGTTGGCACTAAAGGACATAAGTTTTTTAAGCAACTATCATCAGGAACAACAACTACGGTAGTATATAATACACAGAAAACTACCACTAAGCAACCTCCAACATCCAAATAATCGAATCTTAAACTCTCACTTGCACTTCACTTCACTTCCCCTGAAGCAAAAAAAAAAAAAAAAGAAAAAGAAAAAAAAGGCAAGCATAAACATGTGTGTTTTTATAATCATTCAAATGGATTTATATCTCAAGATTATTGCATTGATTTTACTACTACCTCCGTCTCAAAATGAATGTCAAAAAACAATAAAAAAATAAAATTGCTCTTGCTCTGGAACGTTCATTTTGGGACGGAGGTAGTATATTATTTCTTCATTCCATGCTTATGAATTATAATGCTGATAAAGTGTCTTCACTTGAATTTCCTATTGATCTATATTATTGTAGATTGGCCCAATAAACTACTCCAAGTAATGAATCATTATGTTATCCTTTCAAGCTATTTATCTACACAAAAGCCAAACAAACAACCTATTGTCGCTTGCATTTCATGTTCACCTTTAGTAGTTTCAGCAAGAATTTTCTTTACATTACAGCTCTTTAGCCGTAATGTAAAGAAGCAAGAAATTGTGGTTGACATGACAGCTTGTTTCACTGTTAAATTAAACCAACAACAGTAAAAAAGAAGCAGAAAATTAAACCTAGAAACACGAAATCAAATCTTCCGTATCCGAGAAAACCAAATAGATTTGAACTGCAAAAATCCAAATCAAAGCCCTAAGAATTTGTAATAGAGAAAGGGGTTTGTACCTCACAGAGATGGCCGGAACTGCTGACGTGCAAAGCCAGGAGAAAACCGTTCGCTTATTCACGACCGTTTGTTCTTATCGCCGACTGAGATGACAATTTCGACGGAGGGGTTAGCAAGGTCTTGGCGGCTTAGGAGAATGGGAGGCTTCTGCGTTTGAGGAGGTTCAAATGCCGGCTGGAAGTTTCTGAAGCAAACATGGGGGTATTGCTGCTAACCGCCGGGGTGTGGGAGTCGTCAGTAAGGTTTCAGCCGTTGGATCATATTTCCGACTTTTAATCCCAGCCCCTCTTTATCCCTAGCTAAGATGCAGTTATTTGCCCCTTGTATTGTATATTAGATACTTTGGCTATACAATGACATCCTAAGTGATCAAAATGGAATTGGGGAAGTACTTTAATTATGGCTTGGAAAACGATAGGCAGCCTAGTTTGGCAACGTGACAATTGTGATTCCAACTTGGTAGATTTAACTTGGATCTTCATAGAGACCATGTATTATTGTATAATAACTACGTATGGTGGATTGATGACATCTCAATGCCTTACTTGAGTTCATATTCATTGATTTTATTATGCATAGTGTGTTGAATAAATGTTGCACTATGATATTGATTGAACATGAGTATATTTTACCATGTGACTATAATGCTTGTCCCTTTTGTGGATTATGTTTCAAGTAACTATTATGTGCTTGATAATGTGTTAATCAGCTGATGTTGGGGGTATAACATAATACGATCAATTATGGAAGTGTGACCTAATGTGATCGGATTATGTTATATATCAACGTCCCCTCCCGCTGCGCCATGGAGTCGGGGTTATAGCATCTGTATTGAGCCAAAAGCCTTACAGAGTTGTTACTATCTTATATGGTTCCCTGAGAAATGGGTCTTATAAGATGTGAGTATTGCTTAAGCAGCTCACCTAAGATTGGAGTATTATACCCAATGTTGTACGACTATTATTCAGACGGGAAAAGGTAAACCAAGGTAATGAAAAGTGTTTACCGCTTTTCCAATGTGTTATGCAACTTGTTATGTGTTGCATCTTATTTGGCATATTGCTGCATTCATAATAGCTTGCTGAGATTTATTCTCACCCCTCTCCCTTTAATGTTTTTAGATCCCGAGACAGGCGAACCGGCCAAGTAAGGGCGGAGAGGAGTTTGGAAGTGATCTTTTGGATATTGTCGGGGTATGTTTAGATTGGCGTAGAAAGTATATTTTGGTATAGTTCCTTTATGGAGTTTGTAATTATAAACTTTCATTTCTACGTTATAACCACAGTCTTTTGTAATTAAACAGATGAATGCTTTCAAAGTTGGTCAACTCTTCCTCCAAGGTGGAGAGGAGTAGAGTTATTTTGAAATGGTTATGTTGATTGTGTTTATGTTTGAAAGTTAAACCAAAATTTTAAAAGTTTAGTAAAATTGGGTAGTTTGGGGACGCTCCAGCTCGGGACACGTGTAGGTTCCGGGTCGGGGTCCTCACAAGAGCTATCTCTTCAATCGTTGCATTCAAACTAGGAGCCAAAATTTCAGGGGCAATTTAGTTATTTCCTTCCATGGCATAATTGAAGATATGCTATGCAAAGTGCACGTGGCAAGTCGTGATTGGGAGGAAAATGACGTGTGAAATAAACGCGCCGACAGAGGCGTGTGTATGCAGGCGGTTTTTTTTTTAATTGGGACATGTAGCGAGTTTAACCGGTCGATCGGTTGTGACAAGGATCGTAAATCAAGCATCGATAAATCATTCACATGGTGACCGATTAATAATAAGTGGATAACCGACCGATCCAAGGTGATCGATCAATAAATAATAAGTGGTTAACCGACCGATCCAAACCAGTCATAGGCATAACCGATCCAAACCAAAAGCAAAGTACAAAATAATAAAGAAATATTATTTTTTCCAAGGTGACCAGTCTTAATAATAGTAATGGTTAACCGATAGGCATAACCGATCCAAACCAAAAGCAAAGTACAAAATAATAAAGAAATAAGTATTATTTTTTCCAAGGTGATCGGTCTAAATAATAATGGTTAACCGACCGATACAAACTCTGTCTCACTTTAAATTACAAGATAATAATTATTAATAAAGAAAACTAAATAGAAATATTATTTTTTTCATCTCAAATAAATACTTTAAAAAATATACTCTTATAAAAATTATAATCTTTATTTCAAAAATAAATATTACTTTCGACACAAAATGAATAACCAAAAAATAATACTACATTTTTTGTCCAAAAAAATAAACATTATTTTTGATGCAAATGAAGCATTATTAGTGCATCAGTAATTTTTTATAAAATATTATTTCATTTAAAAAAAAAATTAATGTCATATATTGAAACGAAGGCACTAACATTACAAACATTGATTTTTGATGCAAATGAAGCAGTATTATTTTTTAAAATATTCATTGGTATGAAGAAAGTAATGTTCATTTTTTTGGACAAAAATGTAGTATTATTTTTTTGTTATTCATTTTAAGTCGAAAGTAATATTTATTTTTGAAATTAAGATTATAATTTTTTATAGAAGTATATTTTTTAAAGTATTTATTTGAGATAGAAAAAAATAATATTTCTATTTAATTTTCTTTATTAATAATTATCTATAGTATAAATTAGGGAAGGGTGTGAACAGTTCTTTGAACAGTGCCAATGGCCGAAATTCCCATTTTGCCCTCACTATTTTGTCCCTTTCCCATTTTGCCCTTAAAAAAATTTAATTTTTTAAAAAAATAAAAATAAAAAATTAATTACGTGGCCTTGGACACGGACATGTACTATTATTTTATAATTTAAAGCGAGAGACGAAGTTGGAATTGGTTGGAAAAAAGCAGGCCACAACCGATCGGTTTGCATGCAGACCCTATTCTAAATAATAATTATGCAAGTAAGCAGTGATTGTATGTTTACATCAACAACAACAACAACAACAAAGCCTTAGTCCCAAAATAATTTGGGGTCGGCTAACATGAATCATCATATGTTATCGTGAAAAAAAATAATAATAATAAATAAATAAATAAATTAAATTAAAAAATAAAAATAAATAAAAAAACACAAAAATAAATAAAAAAATAAAAATAAAAAGTAAAAAGGTAAAAAATAAAAAAATAAAAAATAAAAAATCAACCCCCCCACATGGATTTTTGCCCTCCACTCCGGCCTCTTCAACACCATACTTTCATCCACTCCAAGTAAATTCATATCATTTTCAATTACTCTAATCCAAGTTTGTTTGGGTCTTCCCCTACCCCTCGCCATTTTCTCATTTCTCCACCGTTGCTCTGCTCCTAACCGTGCATCACTCGGCCTCCTTCTCACATGTCCAAACCACCGTAGACGATTTCCCTCATTTTATCCTCAATGGGCGCAACTCCTACTTTACCTCCTGATCACCTCATTCCCCAACCTATCCTTTCTTGTAATGACCGCACATCCATCGAAGCATACGCATCTCTCGCCACATTCATCTTATGCACGTGACACTGTTTCACGGCCCAACATTCGGTGTCGTAAAGCAATGCCGCCTAATTGCCGTGCGGTAGAATTTTCCCTTTAATCTATTGGGCATGCCGCGATCACATAGAAACCCCGTAGCACTCTTCCACTTCAACCAACCTCGCTTTAATCCTATGAGCCACATCTCCATCTAATTCTCCATCCTTTTGGATAATGGATCCAAGATAGCGAAAAACTCGAAGCTTGGATAATATTTCCATCAAATGTGACCGCCCGCCTCCCTACTTCCAACTCGCTAAACTTACACTCCAAATATTCGCCTTGCTTCGCTAATCGAAAACCTCTAGATTCCAAAGTGTGTCTCCACAACTCCAATTTACTTTCAACACCCTCTCTTGTCTCATCAATCAAAGACAATATCATCTCGCGAACAAAGATATTAATTTTTGGGTATATCATCTTGGGTGACCTCGTCAATTCGTCCATTATCAAATCAAAAAGAAAGGGGCTAAGTGCGGAACCTTGATGCACTCCAATCTTTATAGGGAACTCTTCGCCTTTCCCAACACTAGTCTCGTACACAAGTACTAACTCCATTATACATGTCCTCGATAATATCAATATATTTCTTTGAAACACCCTTCTTTGCTAATGCCCACCAAAGTACCTCTCTTGGCACTTTATCATATGCCTTCTCCAAATCAATGAAAACCATATGCAAATCTTTCTTTTGATCCCGATATTTCTCCATGGTTTGTCTCATAAGATATATTGCCTCCATAGTCGATCTTCCCGGCATAAACCCAAATTGGTTATCCGAAATATCCACAATTTTTCTCAACCTTTGTGCAATCACTCTTTCCCAAAGTTTCATAGTATGGCTCATTAGTTTGATCCCCCGATAGTTGGCACAATCTTGGACATCACCTTTATTCTTATACAAAGGGATCGTAGTACTCTTCCGCCACTCCAATGGCATTGTGTTAACTCTCCATATCTTGTTAAATAGCGTTGTTAACCAATCTACTCCCTCTCCCGAAACATCTCCAAACCTCAATTGGTATACCATCCGGTCCAACGGCTTTCTTCAATCTCATCTTTTTCATTGCCATTTCCACTTCACTCTTTCGAATTCTCCGCATAAAATCTCGATTAACCATACTCGAAGAGATATTTAGATCTCCAACATCCTCGCTTCTTGACCGCCATCAACAAGTTATCAAAGTACGAACTCCATCTATCTTTTATCTCTTTATCCCCGACTAAAACTCTTTGGTCTACATCCTTCACACATTTAACCGTCCCAATATCTCGTGTCCTCTTATCCCTCATACGAGCGAGTCCGTAGATGTCCTTTTCCCTTCTCTTGTATCCAACTTATCATAAAGTTTCGATTCACCTTTGCTCTTGCGTCTCTTATCGCTTTCTTAGCATCTCTTCTAGCTTCCTTATACTTCTCATAGTTCTCGTCGCTCCTACATTTCCCCAATAATTTGTAGCATTCTCGCTTGCCCTTTATTGCTTGTTTTACTTCCTCGTTCCACCATGATGTGTCCTTACTTGGTGGCCCATTTCCTCTAGATTCTCCAATGACTTCTTTCGCCACCTCCTTTATGGTATGTACCATCTTAGTCCAAGTCGAATCTATATCCATATCCTCCATATTATCCGCCCAAATACCGGTATCGACCATCTTAGCTACAAATTTCGGTTGATTTTCCTCAAGTCTCCACCACTTGATCCTAGGGTCTACCTGTGATTTTCTCTTCCTCGAAATTCTCTTACTTCGAAAATCAAGTACCACCAGTCTATGTTGAGTTGCTGTGCTCTCACCCGGAACAACCTTGCAATCTGTATAACTCTTTCTACAAGTATTTCTTACTAAGAAGAAGTCAATCTGACTCGCATTACCTCCACTCCACTATCGATCCAAACAGTCTCAACTGATTCAAGGTTGTGATCGATTCAAGCAGTATTATTTTTTAAATATTTATTGGGATGAAGAAAGTAATGTTCATTTTTTTGGACAAAAAATATAGTATTATTTTTTGGTTATTCATTTTGATTCGAAAGTAATATTTATTTTTGAAATGAAGATTATAATTTTTTATAGAAGTATATTTTTTAAAGTATTTATTTGAGATGAAAAAAATAATATTTCTATTTAGTTTTCTTTATTAATAATTACTATTATTTTATAATTTAAAGTAAAACGGAGTTTGTACCTTTGGTTTGGTTTGGATTGGTTATGGCCTGATTTAGATCGGTTAAGCAGCCAACCGGCTAGAAGTCAATCGGTTAAAGTCAACCGGTTAGAAGCCGAACGGTTAAATAATTAAATGAGAAAGCCGAAGCTTGAGTGTTTGACCGATGCTTTGCTGGTTGAGTTAGTTGAGTAAACATATATAACTGGTGATAGATCACCTCAGACATCAGTATCACAGGACCACAGGTAGTACAAATTAATGACTTAATTCATGCAAAAAGTAGAACTAACTTTGAGTAATATATTTTCAAGAGAAATATTAAAATTATATAGTTATAAATTATTTTTATCTATTATGTTGTTAGCCTTATTTATTTAGATTAATTAAAATGATGAAATTATATATTAGCACAGTGTTAATGGTTTTCCAAATAATAATAATAATAAATGTTATAAAATTCCATATCATTATTTTAATATTGTTAATTACTTTGTGTAAAGTATTGTACATTTAACTAATACGGAGTATACAATATTAGTGAGCTTGAAAAATTAAACTACTAATCCATGGATACTTATTAATTTATAAAATAATTTTTGCATCTAACCCTTAATAACTGAATCCTTTCAAATTAATCCAATATGTTAATAATGTGTAAGACACATGATTTAATTGATTTTTCTAAGAAATTTTGTCAAAAAGTCATGAATTGACGAAAATGATGCATCTCCTCAGCTGTATTGGAAAAAAAATGGGTTCATCACAATCTACTTACCAGTCAACCGGTTGAAAGATTAATAGGTTAAGCAGTCAACCGGTTTTTGGCCACCTCTATCAAACGGTAAAGATTCTTAACCGGTGAAAAACACAACTTCAATTAGGTCTTCATTTGAATTCAAAGTTGCCGGTTTTGTCGGTTCAACCGTCGATTTTAATCGGCGGTTGACTGATTTCCTTAACCTCCAATCGTAATCGAACAGCCAACGAGAGTAACCTAATTAAACTAAGCTCGCAACAAACTCATTACACCGTGTAGCGAGTTCTAACATTTTGGTCATCTTGAAAAATAGTTTCAAATGTGAATGAGTTATTTTGGAATTTATATTTTTAAAATTGAATTATTTGAAAAAAAAATCTATTATTTCTTAATATAAACTTTTTTTAAAAAATATTTTGAATGTGAAAATGTTGTAAGGAAAACAAGTGGAGATAAATAATCTTTTATATATTAAATTTTACTCCCTCCGTCCCAGACCAAGGGTCCTCGGGGGGAATTTCACGTTTCTTAAGAAATTTTTTTAAAGTGGGTAGAAAATTTTAGGAGAGAGAATATAAAAGTTAAATGTGTGATAGGGAATAGGAGAGAGAATGTAAAAGTTAAATGTGTGGTAGGGAATAGGATATATTTATATACAGGGATCTTAAATACAGGGATCTAATTTGTTCCATCGCTGCCCCTGCCCGTCTCGTGTAAGTCTACCCGAGATGTCCTCTTACATCTCGGGTAGACTTACACGACATATCTCGGGTACATTTACACGAGATTTATGTCGTGTAAGTCTACCCGAGATACAAGAGGACATCTCGGGTAGACTGGCACGAGATATGCATCAGAGGCTAATGTTTCACTTCAGCAACAGGAAAAGCTAACAAGAGACTGAACTTGGAATAAAATTTGATTGTGAATGTGATAGGACATCTCCACAAAAACCATGGGAGGGATGAATATACCATTACACGTATAGTATCGCCAAATTGTTTACGAAATGAAAGTGTTTACGAAACGAAAGCAATTAATTCAAACATTCATACAAAGTGGATAAATAAAAAACCATAACACATATACTATCCCCAAATGTAATCTTTGTCTTCTTGCATCGGCCGTCCTCCTCATATAGTCGATCGTACTACGATGTCCTATCTTGGTATGGGAGGTGCGCTTGCCTTGCGCTTGGATCACATTGGGACCTCCAAGTGAGCGGTGTTGGTGGAATGGGGTAATCATCGCTAACATGTGAAGCCGCAAAAGCATTAACGCTAAATACAAGGCCATCAAATATAACGACTATAAGTAGGACAACAAAATATAACTAATATAATATAGATGATAAAGTAAAGTATCATACCGCTATAAAATGGGTGGGGACTTGTCCCAAAGACAACCGTGTCCGTCGGTGGTTGTACTCCCGCACGTACGGTCACCTAAGGCATAAGTTGCCACCGCTAGATCCGTACGAAATAAACGCCACGTTATACCTCGTGGCAATGATGTGCCCAACCTCGGGAGCGTCATCCAATAATAGCCTGGGCGCCCACGGTTCATAACAAGCAAGCTTACGTAATGACTCCGATACCGTATCCAAGATAGAACTCTCTCATAAAGCTCTTGGTGATCACGCACCTCCGTGTAACATTCTCGAGCGAACTCGGCCCCACGACTCCTCATCTCCGTATATTTGTAATGCTACGGCTCTATAGCCACAATGACCATCTCCTTTGACGTTGGTGATGCCTCCAATATAAGGGATAATGAAAGGCGGAAAATACGCCAAGTACGCGGAGTCGTATATACTAGTGTGATTGGGATGTCCATTTCCCTCTCCACGTCCCTGACCATGATCCCGTCCTCGACCCCGTCCTCGACCTCGACCTCGACCTCGACCCCGTCCTCTCCCACGACCGGAAGGAGCTAGCGGTGGATGAGACGTAGGAGTACTAGCAGGGGTTGATGGTGTGGGTTTGGTAGGTGATTTCCGTTTGCGCGTGGAATCCAAACTCCCTTGGGTTGATGCCATGAATGCACATCTAGACCTGAAACAGGGAAAAAATAAAAAGAAGTGTGAGAAGCAGTGTCAAATGTACAACAAACACCCAAAGATTTGAGGCATAATTTGCATGAAAATACATACCCTTTTCTAGTCGAGGGCGGTGTAGCGGGGACTCCATAAAAGTTGTTTGTATGCTTATGACATTGGTCAAAATATTAAAGGAAGTGGAGTTACAAAAATGTCCCATTTTTTAGGGTTTTAAGGAATATGTCCCGAGCATCTGAAAGTGGTACACGTATAGGTTTTTTATTTTTTTTTTAAATTTTTCTAAGATCTAGATGACATTTTAAGACTTTTTCATGCTTATGACATTGGTCAAAATATTAAAGGAAGTGGAGTTACAAAAATGTCCCATTTTTTAGGGTTTTAAGGAATATGTCCCGAGCATCGAAAGTGGTACACGTATAGGTTTTTTATTTTTTTTTTAAATTTTTTCTAAGATCTAGATGACATTTTAAGACTTTTTCATGCTTATGACATTGGTCAAAATATTAAAGGAAGTGGAGTTACAAAAATGTCCCATTTTTTAGGGTTTTAAGGAATATGTCCCGAGCATCTGAAAGTGGTACACGTATAGGTTTTTTATTTTTTTTTAAATTTTTTCTAAGATCTAGATGACATTTTAAGACTTTTTCATGCTTATGACATTGGTCAAAATATTAAAGGAAGTGGAGTTACAAAAATGTCCCATTTTTTAGGGTTTTAAGGAATATGTCCCGAGCATCTGAAAGTGGTACACGTATAGGTTTTTTTATTTTTTTTTAAATTTTTTCTAAGATCTAGATGACATTTTAAGACTTTTTCATGCTTATGACATTGGTCAAAATATTAAAGGGGAAGGTAGGCTGCGGGCACCTTATCCCCGCTCTTGTCCACGAACATCGTGCAACCCAATAGGTGCAGGATATACGCGGACGCACGCTGGGCATCTGTCATGCCCCCTCTACGCTGAGTAAATAGGCGCTCGACCTCCCTCAATGAGTACCCAGTGCCGATCAACTGGAGGTGGCGACGGATGCCTGGATAGGTCGCACTGGTCCTGGATACCGAGCAGGTCGGCCTACACAAACTGATACACTGTAAAATGAAAATGAACATAAACATTTCAAGACAAGAGATGAATTTATAAAAATAAACAGTAATGCCGACATGAATGTAGACGGTTCATATAGGCTTGATACAATAACAATTTTTAGAATTTTATTTGGATAATTATTTTTTTGTTTAAATTACTCTGGTCAAAGTGAACTCAAGTTGACCAAAATCCTAAGTCGCATGCGGGACGGAGTGTAGTATATAACAACAACATACCTAGGATATGAAAAGACGTCATGCAGCGTGATCGTCATCTCCCCCAAGGCATATGGAACGAGTTAGTCTCGAGACCACCGTTCCAAAATGCCGTAGCGGCGCATGGTTCGGCCTCCGAATGACCGCACCGTGCGCTGCTGGAGGCCCGACGCATCCACGAGGGCCCGGCTTGGCTCTATCGGCGGCGGATGCGCATCACTTGTCGAACTCGTTGATTCGAAACAAAAATATAATCAATTCTCGAGAAAAGCAAAGCATGGGATAAGTAAAGGAATATTTACGGTGTGTGTGTGGTATAAATGACTTCAAGATTTTAAACATATCACATTAATTAGTAGCTTACCTATCCAGATGCGTCGCCTCGTCGGAAAGTCACTAATGACTCACTAATGGAGTCACTCCAAATCTGTCCGCTCGGTGATCACCGAACCCGTATAGCAAGGAAACATCCTTCTCGGGCCACCACCAGGGTCCCTCTCAAGCCGCCGTGATGGTCGCCCCTCCACACCCCCGCCTCCTCCCCCGTCCCCGCCCGATAGCCACAACCCGACCCCGCCTCCTCCCATGTCTCAGCCGGGTCTAGTGAGGCTCTACTATATCCTCCTCCTCCTCGCTCCTCCTCCACCTCCTCCTCACCTCCACCTCCACCATCATCATCATCTCCATCTCCACCTCCACCTCCACCTCCACCTCCACCTCCACCACCGTAACTATCACTCTCCTCCTCCCCATCGTAACTATCCTCCTCACTCCTCCCCATCGAACTATCCTCCTCCTCCTCCCCACTATCCCCTATCGACCGTGCCTCCTCCTCCGCTTCATCATCACCGTGGCTCCTCGTGCATAGGGCCTTCCTCCGGTTTTCTTCTCTCCAAACGCTTATCGCCCTTCCTCTTTCTAGCCGAAACGGTCATAGGTTCACGTGCCTACAAAAACACAAATAAGAGAGACAATACATTAGAGACATCTCGTGTGAAACCACTCGAGATGCATCTCGAGTGGGTTTATACGAGACATCTCGTATAAACCCACTGAGATGCATCTCGAGTGGTTTCACTCGAGATGTCCCATTAAAACCTACTATCAAGTACCCAGCTTTATGCCAAAACTTGGATTCAATTTTAAACAATCTAACACAAATCAACAACAACTGGGATGACATCTCGAGTGAAACCACTGAGATGCATCTCGAGTGGGTTTATACGAGACATCTCGTATAAACCCACTGAGATGCATCTCGAGTGGTTTCACTCGAGATGTCCCATTAAAACCTGGGCCATTTGCTACCCAGCTTTATGCCAGAAACTTGGATTCAATTTTAAACAATCTAACACAAATCAACAACAACAATGGGATGACATCTCGAGTGAAACCACTCGAGATGCATCTCGAGCGGGTTTATACGAGACATCTCGTATAAACCCACTCGAGATTCATCTCGAGTGGTTTCACTCGAGATGTCCCATTAAATTAGGTTTAAGTTTACCTTCTTTACGGGCACGGTCGAAGAGGACGCTCCGGCGACGATTACTTTGGCGGTAGCGTCGGCTCCAGTGCGGCGGGGTTGGGACGCCGGGATTTTTACTCTCACCATTATCGATTTTTCCTTTTTCCGTTGTTGCGAGTCGATTGAAATCGCCTTTCTCTCGTTCGTTCACAGAGAAGAGGGAGAGTCTGAGAGAGAGAGTGTTTGAAATGATAAAAAAAAAAAATTGGTATATAAAGGGGCAAATTAGTAATTTCCCGGGATCCCTGTATTTTAAACTCCCTGTATTTAGAATTTGCCTAGGGAATAGGAAAGAGAATATAAAAGTTAAAAATATTTAATAGGAGAGAGAATGAGTGAGAAGAATAGTAATGGTTTTTTTGTAAATATATGGAGATGATAAGGGTATAAATATATGAAAAACTTTCCATTTAAGGAAAGGAACTCTTGATCTGGAACGGATCAAAAGGGAAAGTAGGACTCTTGGTCTGGATCGGAGGGAGTAATTGTTAAATATAATAACATGATTTTGCCGTGCTGGTGATAGGAATAAAGGAGAAAAAAATAAAAGAAACCGAAGAATAACTGTAGCGTACCGCCGTACCGGTAGTCGGTGAAGCTGCTTCGGACTTGGGAGTTCTTCCTCTTCCTTCCTTCCGCATCCATTTCAGAAAGCAATATTTTCTGAAAAGATCAAAATAAGAGACCCAAATCTAGTATCGCCTGTTTTTCCCGGCAATTCGATTTCATTTTAACACGCTTCGATCAATCAGACCTAATTTGAATCTGAAATTTCATATTCTTCATCCTGTTACGCTCCGATCAACTCTCCAATTCACCCCATTTCGTGAAATCCATAACTATCGAAGTTCTTACTTCTTATACCTTCCCTAGTTAGTTTGGATCATTCTCAACCATTTTTTTTTAATGAAATTGGGGAATTGTGGGGGTTCTTGTGTTTTTGATTGATTAGGGTTTAATTGGCGGTGAGGAGGAAAGGGATTAGTCATGTTCTATGGTGCGGTGGTATGGGATCCATTGCTCATTGTTGCCCAAATTGTATGCATTCAGTGCTTATATTACTTGGCCCTAGGATTTCTCTTGGCAATTTTTGTTGGCACTCGTGTATCGCGGATGAGCCTCGTCTATTTCTTTGATTATGCCACTGTCTCTACTTCCACAGTCACTGGTTGGAGTGTCATTGCTTCTTTCATGCTCAGCTCTATTGTTGGGTGAGATTTTTTTTTTTCACTTTCGATATTATTTGTTGTTTTGGTGCTTCATTTGCAGTTTAGATTGTTTATTAGGTTATCTGTTAAGGGTATCAGTGCTATAAAGGATTTAGTTATATCCAAGATGAATCAATTGCATATCATTTCTTTTTGATGACCGCCACTTGTAACGCTACTTGCCTGGGTTCATTGTTTGAATTGCCTGAACCATGTTACGATATGTAGCTAGTTGTAATAAAATTTGCCTTGCTTTACTTAATTTCCCTCAATCCATACCCTTTCTCATGTATATTCGGTGTATAAAGAGAAAAAAAAGAGGTTTCTTTACATAATGACCTCTTGTGGTTCATCATTAAATACTTTATCATGATTCTCCTTGTGCTTCCAAGAAAATCATTTATTCAGATTAGTTATTCGGTATTCCTAAGGGAAATTTGCATTTGCTATCTTGTGAACCATAAGGTGTTATCTTTACTAAACTTATGAGTTGGGAACATGGGAATAATATGCTTTATTAATCAATCTCTGCAATTTCAGTTTCATCCTCCTTAAATAGATTTGACCTTTATGTTTCAAACAAATTTATTTCCCATATATGGTTGGATATAACTGTTTATGATGCTGAACTATATCTCACATGATTCAACAAGCTTTGTGGCTTGCTCTCACTTGGTCATGTGGCAGTTAGTTTCCACCCATAATATGCTAGGTAAACAAAATGCTCAAACTAACAATGGGGATCATGCCAAGTCTTTAGGAATTATTTATTTCGATTTGCAGTGCAGGAAGCTGTAACTAGTTAAAGTAAGTTTGGTGTGGAGTTTTAAGGCTTAATTTATTCAATCCAAGCGGCAGATATTGGGTGTTTTCTTGTTTAATGCCATGATAGACGCATACTTTACTTTCTGTGTTACAATGAGGGGTTAAATGAGATTTTATTTGACATCATTGCATTATTCAAAATAGATTCAAGTAGTTATCTGTCATTTTTGTCTGGTGTTCATTTGTCCGTTTGATGTGGCTAATTGCTGGCAAGGTTTTACTTCATCGATCTTGCTTTAATTGGTCATGTTATGTAGCCCTACCAGTAGCATGTTTCAGTTTTGTTTAGATAATAATGATCAAGTTCTGAGTTGCACAGGCTTGGCAACATTCTCCTTCATTAAAATATTTTCTCGGGAGCCGAAATTTTTAAAGCATGAAAATGATTAGTTGTTCATAAGGGGTGTGTTTGGATTCTATTATTTTTATTTTACTAACCTGTAGATCTGTTACTGGATAGCTTAGCTTATGTGTTGTTGTTAGTGTCTACGCCCTAGATATTTAGTAGTTTGAGAGTTTGGAAGTGTCCGGTCTAGTTCTGAATGAAGTCAAAGAAGGAGATGGGTTGGAATACTTGAAAGCCTGTCTGACTGTCTGTAGCCATTTCTGTTGACTGGGTCGGGGTAAGACTCTTATTTTAGTTGATACGTCCTTAGTGTTTTTTCTTTTGGTTTTGTGGTTGGATATGTTGAAAGAGAGAGGGGGGGGGTCCTCTTAGGGTCATGCATGTGTTCATCGAGGAGAGGGGGTGCAGGAAGAGAGAGAGAGAGAGAGAGAGGGGGAGGCCACTTGTTGTTGCACTTTCCATGGTTGGTGTAACTTGGTTAGAATTTCGTTTATATATTTCCGCTATATTACCATTTTATCCTTTCTCTTCCTCTGAACAAGGAGGAAATGATATTAATAACAAGTTACTATATTTATTTAAATTCTTATTGCTGATGCAAATATGAGAACATTAATATGGCGGTTGACTTACCTTTTCTTTCCTTCCCTAATTTTGAACAGCGCTGGTTTCTTGCTTTATTTAATTCAGAGAGCTAAGAAGTGCCTAGATTTCTCTGCTACTCTCTACATTATCCATCTATTTATATGCGTCATATATGGAGGCTGGCCTTCATCAATAACATGGTGGGTTGTTAATGTTACTGGATTGGCACTGATGGCTTTGGTTGGAGAATATTTGTGTATAAGGCGTGAATTGCAAGAAATTCCGATTACAAGACTCCGTTCAAGTAAGCAGACTTTTTCCTTTTTTAAATGAGATTTGGAGTGAATAATAAGATGAGCCATTTGTCTTCTCTCGCTTCAAATTATTTTGCTTATTATAACTACCCTGACTGTAATTGAACGCTTTTCCCCTGTAAATGTCTACATAATGAAAGAAATGTACCTTAAAAATATTCTGGAAACAAAAATTTTAGTTGCTTCAATTTATTTGGCACCTGCTGAATTTCTTTTTGCACTGTAAGAGGATTTTACTTGCCGTCCTATGACCTAAATTTACCGGCTCTGGGTGGTCCTTTGTTTCTAAAAAAAATATTTATGGAATTTTTCTTGAGCCGGATTAAGAAATTTTCATCTATTAGTATTATAGTGGGCCATATATTGTAGGCCTGGAGGCAGCTTACTCCATCCAAAAGAGCCCAATGATGCATTTTGCTGCTGTGCGCATGTGTTACATACTCCATCCGTCCCGAAATGATTTTCAATTTTTTTGTCGTTAACACGAAGGTACTTAGAGCAATAATTTTAGGTTGATTTAATTATCCTAATGAAAATTTAAAACTTGTTATTGATACACCATTATAAATGTTATCAATAACAATTTTTAGATATTCATTTGGATAATTAAATCAACCTAAAATTATTGTTCAAAATACCTTCGCGTTAACGTCAAAAAAGTAGGAAGGTCATTTCAGGATGGAGGGAGTATTATAGTTCCTTGAAGTATTCTAATTGCTCATTACATTTGAGCATAGATGCCCAAGTGGCCTGACATAAAGGTCACGCCCTGTAAGCGTAAGATATAATATGAACGCTCCCTCGTATATGTCAAGTAGTAATAACTTCAAAGTTAGAATACTACCAACTTGTAGCAACTATGTAAATTTTCTGTATGTAGTCTTTACTACCCTTCAGTTTGGTTAGTATCCTCTTCTTTTTTTAATTTAAAATGACAAAAGGCTACATACTTGGGGTAGCCCTCCCTCACATTATATCCCTCCCCGATCCTACGAGACTAGTACATGCTTGCCTAACCTTCCTTGTCCATTGGACCAATCCTTGGTTTCTTCAGTTGGGTTGACTCTGTTGTTTTTAGTCTTCTTCTCCCATCTTTAGGGTATGTTTGGTAACTCCCATCTTTCTGTAGTAATTCATAGATCTAAAACCCGAGTAAACTCTTGCTAAGATTTATTGAAATACAACTCCTTATGAAGGCCAATTTCAATGATGGAATCAACAGTGAAGATGGCTGATTTTTAATGGACAAAAAAAAAAAAAGATGGCTGTCTTGTAATCTGTGAACTATTTCTAAGTGCATGAAGAGAATTATGGTTTACGTCCTTATATTTTCTTCTGTTTTTTTTTTTTTTTAGTTTGGGGGGGGGGGTCTGGGGGGAGATTGTCAGTCGTTATGACAAATTATGATGTGTAAAATGATGGTGGCAAGTGCAAGTATTCACCTAACTCGATCCCTATGTCCCTTAATGAGTGTCCAATATTAGGTTTTCAATCAAATCAAGGAAGTTGATTATGAGCACTTTTACTATCACAATGGTGGATTTAGTTACTTCACTCCTCTCATTTAGGGATGGAGGGAGTACATTTTATTTGTTTCGTTGTCTATCCTCGTAACTTAATGCAAAACTGTTTTAATCCTCAAGACTAGGGTTGTTTTAAAGCCTTGTTTTTTTCCTTAAAATGTGAATTCCTCCCCCCCCCCACCCCCAAATGCTTGTTTAACATCTTTATATGTGAGTCTGTTGTCTGATTCTTATGTGAGATTGTCCATAGGTACTTCTAGGGGTTCGGTTTTCATGTCTTGGAAGAAGACTTTTTTATGGCTCGGATAGAAGCTGGTTGCAGTACTGTTGCTAGCTAATATCTTTACTGGACTTTTCTTGCAGATGTTTGACAAACAGAGAAAGAAACTACACAGGCAAAGCTGATTACATAACAGAATTAGTTTTTTTTTTTTTTTTTTCTAATTTGGAAGTATTGAAGCCTTCCGCATGAGAATGAATTCACTTTGCAAGTGAATGGAGTCTTTGAATTAGAAAGTAAGGCTAGAACATAAATGTTGTCCGAAAGATATAATTTTGTAGATTTGAAAAGGGAGATGAATATTACATTGTTTTCCACAAAACATACATGGAAATTTTGGCAATCTGACCCAGTCATTTTGATTTTACCAGATTGCCAAATTAGTTTTGCATGTGAAAGGTGGTTTATATATGTAAGTCTTTTGCTTAGTACGAAATATAACTGCGAATTGCATGCACAGTTTATTATTCCCTTTTGTCCCAAAATAAATGTCGCATTTTTTTATTCCTTCCCAAAATAAAATCGTGTTTCCGGACAGGGAAATAGAAGATTGTGTAGACAGGGAAGAAAGATTTGTAGCTAAATACTCATGACTACTATATTTTATTTTATTGATACACCATTACTACACAACTCTCTCATTCTCATTTGGGGGTTGACAGGGATGAAAGGTTTTTTTTTTTTTTCCTATTTTAGACTTGGGATGACAAGGAAGTCGTAGTTCCTGTCCGGTTATACTACAAAATTTCTACTTGCGATAGTCTCTTTGAAACTCAAGCAAATGATCCACCCTTTGGATGAAGAACATCTTCATCTCTAGTGACCGTGTCAGTCTGACAGCTTCATATTAAGTCAACTCTGCCTTCCACATGGATGAAATATCAGCAACGGCCTCCCCAACCGACAGATAAATCCCATTCAACCCGAACGACTCCAATATATTTGATTCCTTTAGCTTTTCCATTACACTTCCCACTGGATTTGCCAGTACAAGCTACAAACAAATACCAAACTTCCTTTTACCCCACAAAAAAACAACCATAATTCACCCAAAAAAGGGACAAAATTGACCCTTCTTGGCTTACCTGAAGTGACCGTTTCTCTAGCATCTTTCTGAGTTCCTTAATTGTCTCGAGACCACTTGTATCAATGGCTGTCACAGCTGAAATTTACATACTAATTTAAATTTCTTGACCATGGCTATTTATAAGAATTATTGCAGGTATTTTTTGATTAATCTTACCAGTCATGTCTATAATTACACATTTGATCCTGCTCCCATTGTTGGCTGCTACCAGTTCTTCTTCCTCCCGAATCCATCTTAATATCCTGCAATAAAAAATTGATTCTGCATTAATGTGTTTATTCTTTATAATAAGTTAAATAATCAAAGCTATATATATATTCAACCAACCTCTCCTGCAGATAGGTGGCATTTGCAAAGTAGAATGGAGCCTCAACAGAAAGTATAACAAAAGAAGGAACCCTTCTAGCATCTCTATATCTGCTGACATTTTGATAAATTTGGGTGCCCAGAATATTCCCAAGAATCCCTGTGTTTGGCCTTGTTACGTGCAACAAAATCTTGAAAACTGAAACGCCCACCTGAAATACGCAAATAAAATGCGTCAGACGTACATATTTTAAGGAAATGCACTGTAAAATCATTTACGTAAATAGATATCAAGAAAAGAAAGAAGAGGCTTACTGCAATTGCGAGGCCAAGGGGAACTGAGATGAAAAGAACACCAACAAAAGAAGACAAGCAGGCTATGAAGTCAAGTTTGTCAACTTTCCATAGTCGTAATGCACCTTCGTAGTCAATTAAACCAATAACAGCAGTAATTATAATCGCTGCCAATATCAGATTAGGGGTGTAATGGAACAATGGCATTAGAAACAAGAGTGTCACGAGAACTGTTGATGCCATTATAATGTTTGAAACCACTGTTTGCGCTCCAGCATTCGCATTTACTGCAGATCGAGAAAATGACCCTGCAAAAATAATAGAAGTCGAAAATATATAATTTTTGTTGAGAATTGTCACATCAAAAAAGAAAAAAAGAAAAAACTTAAATTGAGCGGTGGGTCATTAATATGGTACCTGTGGTGACATAACATGAAGAGCAAGAACCAGCCATATTCATAACACCAATAGCTATCATTTCTTTGTTACCATCAACTTGGTAGTTTTTCAAAGTAGCAAATGTCCGTCCCACTGCGATTCCTTCCTACAACGCACACACAAACACATAGGGTGAAATCATAATTCGACAAGGTTCAGAACGGGAGGATTATTAAGCTAGGATTTCTGCAACTTACTGTGAGAGATAAGATCCCAGTTACAATGCCAGTTTTGATAGCAACTGCAAGAAACTGGCCTTTGAAATATAGCATGTTTGATGATGGAGGATTCAGACCCTTTTGCAAATGGCCAATCTGCAAAAGGAGAGATAGTTCAAGGGTTAGTTTGCCACTTTTGATAAAGTTGGGATCATATATACTTTAACTATGAGATCATTTTCACTTACAGTTGCAATTCCATGTAATTTTGATTTGAGCAGAGTCACCAAAAGAGTTGAAAGAATAACTGATGCTAATGGCGCTGCTGCTGACACCCAAAATAATTTCGGTTTTCTCATGCTCTGCAATTATTGACCAGTATGAGAAACTTAAACGCGTGCCTTGAATATAATATGCTATTTTTTATTTATTTTTATTTTTCTTGAAGTTTGTAGGGAATAAAGAGGTCTTACAATATGCCTTGTTGCCAGTAGGAAGATCAAAAATCCGAAGCCCATGACAATGGTTTGCCAAGACCACTGCAGTACACATCATAGTGAGTTAAGAAATGAATAGAAAGAACGATTGGCAGCATTTTCATTAAACGGACGGTTTTTTTTTTCCGCTGCATTTTTACCTCAGCTTTGTGGTGGAAAGTGGAGGATAAAACAGGGATCATTTGCATCTTAGTAGTGAAGTGAACTATTCCAAGAAGCCCTTTTAGTTGTTGCAGTGACACGATCACCGCTGCACCAGCCATGAACCCAACCAGAGTTGCCTTGGAAAGAAAATCAATGAGAAATCCGAGCCTGCAAATTCAACGGTCCAAATACATTTAGATCTTTGGACTTTCAGAAAGCATAATTTTCATATATTTACTTTTCTAAGGAACAAAAATCAAATAGTGAGAAAATAAAGGTCACACTGAATATAAATTCACCAGGAAATTACTGTTGCCATTATTAATTGTCTCAAAAATGCTTTAGCATAAGGAGAATTTATATAATCAAAGGAGGCTTACAAGCCTTACATAGTGATCAATTACCAATAATTACAGACAGGGATTTTTCTAAAGTAGCCATTAATACAAATCCTTTTTTAGAATGCGCAATAAAATTAAAGTTTATTTATAGGATATTTCTATAAATTTATTCCAAACTTAACATATAGTAAAGCTTATTCAATAATTCTCTGAGAGCTGCATCAGCACGTATTCTGTGGATAGAGAAAATGTTCTCGAGCAGATTATCTAGTGTCCTGACTTAAACATTAACAAGACATGTAATTCTTTATAACAATTATTTTCTTATATTTTTTCCTTGAATATTCATCAAAAGTGACGCTTATTTATGGACGTAGAACTGTTAAATGAGAGGAATTTATACCTTAAGAGACCGAGAGAAGCTTGAAAGATTCCAGCAAAGAAAGTAGCAGTGAAAGCCAACTGAAGGTAAAGATCAGGGTCTTGGGCGTAGGGTACTGCCTCGTTCAGCATTGTTCCCATTACCAGAGATGCTATCGACACTGGACCTACTGCTAGATGTCTTGAACTTCCAAGCACCGAATAAATCAACGGTGGCACGAAGCTTGAATCTACGCACATTTATATTAATCCATCAAAAAAAGATTTTTTTTTATCAATAATGTTATGTTCCTTTATTTAGTGTGTATGTTGAGGAGAAACTTACAGAGGCCAATTATAGGTGGCAAGTTTGCAAGCTTTGCATAACTAATTCCCTGCAATGTATGAATGAAAAGCTATGTCAGATTCTTGATATTTACCAGTATTTTAAAAGACCCCGCCTAGGGGCACCTAGGCCCGTCTAGGCGCTAGGCCTCTCTTCAACGCCTAGTTCTAAGTCCCGCCGAGGTCCCAACTAATCCTGACTAGTCCCCGCCTAGGCGCTAGATCCGGCTCCGCCGCCTAGCATCCGCCTAGCGTTTTCTAGAACCTTGATATTTACACATTTTAAGTAAGTTGCACCAGTATATTTTCTTAAACTGCCATTTTCATCTGCTTGAAGACGTGTACGATATGATATTAGGCGGTTAGGAATTTCAAAAAAAAATTAAAAAAATACCGTGTTCGGTATGATTGTAGTTATGGCGCTTTATAATCATATAATTTTGAAAAATCATTCAACTTTTATTAAATTAATTTGGTGGAAAGACCAACTTTTTTTCATTCAAATAAGTACTACTAAACTTTCATGATGCTCCCTCCATTAATTAAAAAGATTTTATTTTTAAAATAAAATAAATTTTAAGTCTTCCACCTGTTCATAAGTAGGCCCAAGGGTATATTCCTTACAACCTTTTTACTTACTTTGACTTCAAGAAAAAAAAAGTGAGATAATTTCTTTCAATTCAAGAAAAAATGTTTTAGGGCCTCTAATATATATAAAAAGAAAAAATTGGACATAAATTACATGAAATCACTAAATTATTAATATGAGTGCCAATTATTCATTGATGTTCACAAAATATCTCTGTTTATGAAATCAATTTAATTTGCTAAATTTTTGAGCTTTCATTTATAATTTTCTTTAAATGTGTTACAATACCAATATACTCCCTCCGTCCCGGCCGATTTAGGATTTTTTGAAATGGCACGGGGATTAAGGAAAAGGTAAATGTTGTGAGTGTAATTTAAAAATAGGAGAGAGAATGAGTGGAGGGAATAGTAAATTATAATGGTGTTGTGAGTATTAAAATAATGTAGGAGAGATAATGAGTGGAGAGAATAGTGATTTAAGGTTTCCATTTTGGGCCGTCCTAAGTCGGGTGGGACGCCCAAAATGGCAAAAAGTCCTAAGTCGGCAGGGACGGAGGGAGTATAAATATATCCCTCCATCCCACTCGAAATCGAAAAGGCACAAAATTCAATTCTAGGTGTACTTTTAAAAAGGCATACTCCCGCGATGGAAACATGAAAACATTTTAATATTTATAGTATAAATGACACCCTCCTTGCTTGCTACAGTACAATGAACAGTTTCAAGTGTCAAATTTCCCATTTTATCCTCACTAAGTTGTTTCTTTCCCATTTTGCCCTTAAAAAAAATAAAAATTTAAATTAAATTTTTTTTAATTAAAAAAAAAACACGTGTCCTTGGACACGGGCTTTTACTAATTTTTTTATGTATGAAACCACTCAGTTTTCATCCTCACAACAACGCTTATTTCACTGTATACTTTCATTAATTCTCGTGCAATACTCATTTTATCACAGTTTGTGAATGTCAAAAAAAGAAAAAGAAAAAACTTACAAAAATAGGATAATTAAAAATAATGGAAAAAGAATAAGTTAGACGGGCATGCATACAGGAAGATGAGTGTATAAATGTACCTGAGGAATGGCAAGGCTGGCAATGGTGAGTCCCGAGATGACATCAGACCTTAAAAGCTCGAGACTGTAATTGGGACCCCACACGAAAATGGGGAAGAAGAATTGCAGACCCAGAATTAATTTCCTAAACCCTGTTTGGTTCTTGAATCCATGAAGCGGATCGTCGGGGAAGAAAATTTCAGACAACCTGTGCTTCAGTTTCTGAAACGTAGTTTTTTGTGGCGGCAAACAAACCTTGTGCAACTCCATCGGCGCCGCCCCCGTCATGATCGACGACGTCGTACGAGTATTGGTTTCATAATGATCTCCGGCGTCTTCAATTCTGTTCGAATTATTCAATCCCATTTTTATTTTCACTCTCTCTCTCTCTCTCTCGCTTACACAAACACACAAAGAATGTTGAGAATTAATTAAGGAGGAACGGTTGTGGGAAAATTTGTAAAGACAGCGTAGGCATTTTATAGTGAGAGTTTCTGGAACAAAAGAGAGTAGGAACTAGGAAGTGGGTCGGAACAGACTAAGGTGGGGTCCCCCTTGTTAAAGTTAAAGATTTAGTGTTGAAAATTGTAGTGAATTCTATCCATCAATTTAAAAGGAAGGGAAGGGAAGGAGTGAAATGGTACTGATTTTTTTTGAAATGTGAAGAGAGATTATTGAAATCACGAAAGTAATATAAACAAACATCTTTTCAGTTTTTGCGTAAAAGCAAACATTAATTAATTGGTTTACGAAACGTAAAAATTAAGAGAGACTATAAATTCGGGTCTCTATACAATTCGATAATACATCATTTTTAGAATTGAGGAAAGTTTTGTGACAATTTTGTGTACTTAGCATTACTGGTTAAATTTTTAGATAAGTTACATCTTACAGTATATAATATGAACATTGTACGGTCGAACAGCTAAAGATTGGAATATACATTTTTAGTAACATAAGCAAATAAAAATCATTAATTATCTTTCATATTGTATCATGAATTTAAGTGTCTAATAGAACTTGTAATCTCCAAAGGAGTGATTCATTATTAAAGCCAAGACTCCCCTACAAGAAAAATAAAATTTAGAGTCACCCAATCATACCACTTCAATTCAATTGAGTGGCATTTTTTAATCCAATGACATTAGGCTACTATTACATATTTAAAGACGATTTAATGGCAATTTACCATGTCACTAGAATTTTTAAATGCTAGTAAATTAATACTCTCTAATGCTATTATTTTTCAAATGCTAGCAAATACTCCCTCCGTCCCACAATAATATCGAAAAATTTCCCTTTTGGGCGTCCCACAATAATCAATAATTTCCCAAAATGGAAGTAGGACCCACTTCTCTCTACTCACAACACTTTTTAAATTTACTATTCTCTCCACTCATTTTCTCTCCTATTTTACTTTTACACTCACAACACATTACCTTTATCACTTTTTACCTTAATCTCCGTGCCGGACCAAAAATTCTACATAATCAGGGGACGGAGGGAGTATGCATATTGTGGCATTTGACAAAATGTCACTTATATCGATGTCATTAAAAGTCCTTTTCTTATAGTGTCACTTATATCGATGTCATTAACGAGAATTTAGTAACTTTTTCCAAGATTAAATATTTATTTTGGAATGAAAATTATAAAAATATAAACATTCATTTATAGAGAGTTAGGAACGAAAGGAGTAATGAAGTGTGGGAAAAATAAGTATAGAAACCATCAAGAACAAAGTTGTTTAGAAAATACTACTTCCGTTTCAAAATGTTTGTCTCATTTGACTTTTTTGTTGAACTTTAACCACAAATATATGACAATTTAATTATATTTATGAAATTCTAAAAATTCCTATTGATTTACCATTAATAATATTATCAACAACAACTTTTAGAATTTCATGAACATGATTAATCTCTCATAAATTTGTGGTCAAAGTTCAACAAAAAAGTCAAATGAGACAAACAATTTGGGACGGAGGGAGTATATACATATATTTTGAGACATTTTTCTTTATTTTTAGAAAATAGATAGAAACAATTTTTTTCTAAAATATAAAATAAAATATTTATTTGAAACAGTAAAAAAAAGTAATAAATACTCCCTCCGTCCCACTTCAAAATGTCCACTTTCCCTTTTGGGACGTCCCACTTCAAAGTGCCAATTTCATAAATGGAAATATGTGAACAGTGTTTCGGGTATTTATACCCTCATAATGTTTATATATTTACAAAAAAAACATTCATTATACCCTTATAATGTTAACATATTTACAAAAAAATAATTCATTAACTTACTATTCCTCCCACTTATTCTCTCTCCTATTAAATGTTTTTAACTTTTACATTCTCTCTCCTCTAATCTTCTACCCGCTTTCAATTCTTTATTCATTTTTTAAAATTTTTCTTAAAAATCGTAAAATTATACCATGGACACTTTGAAGTGAAACGGGGAAAGTATTATTTTTTGTGTCCATAATAAAATAAATGTCACATTTTTATTAACGATACTATTCCAAATCTATTGAGACTTATCCACACAAAATATTGAATTGGTATTACATCCTTAATATCCGTATATAATATTAAAACAGAAGAAATTTCAAGCTGCACAGCTCGTCACGTGTCAATCTTTTATTCGCCGATATTTTGCATTTTGATCCTTAAATTTCATCTATTTTCGCCAATAAATCAGCTTTTTGATCCATAAATAACAATTATTTGTGTTTTAGCCCTTTTAATTCATTTATGTTTTAGTCCTTTGAAAATTAAATTCCCCAATGAGTTTATTTAAATGAAATAAATCCAATAAGTTTATATAAATGTTTTATATCAAAATTATGATCTCACTTTTTTATTGTTGTAATAAACCTAACATATTGTTTTCGTTTATTTAAATGAAATTAATTATTAATTAAACTTATACATTAAAATAAATCCAATAAGTTTATTTAAATGAAATCATTCACAAATAAGTTTGTTTAAATGTTTTATATCAAAATTATCGTCTCACTTTTTTTATTGTTGTATATAAACCTAACATATTGTTTTCGTTTATTTAAATGAAATTAATTATTAATTAAACTTATACATTAAAATAAATCCAATAAGTTTTTTTAAAAAACAATTAGCCTTAAATTTTGACAATTACTAAGATTCATTTAGTCCTAAAAAAAAGATTAATTAGCCTTAATTAGCCTTAAATTTCGGCAATAAATCAAGTATATATATATATAGTATGGTTTACTCATTGAATTATTTTCATATATTTTTCTTATATTATTTTTTCTAATCCTTATATAACTCAAGTATATATATAGTATGTTTTCTTGATAAAAAATAATAGAGTATATGAAAACAAATTGGCTGAACATGACAAAAATATCGTGTATAAACTATGGAAAGTATTGTAAAATAATTTGAAATTAGAATTCAATTATTAATATTATTAATTTAGATTAGATTTAATTCAAATCTTACATATTTATCAAATGAGTTATATAACTCAAGTATATATTTAGTTACATAAGTTGGTATTGAGCCAACTTAGAAAAATTACTTAGTTAGGAGTATTTTCAATTGAAATTATATTAACTATTAAAATAAAGAGAGATTTGTTAAAATTCTAATATAATTAAGACTCGTATGTTTTGAATATAAATATGAGTATCTAGCTTATGTAAACTTTGAGATAAAAATACATAATATACTTTTGAGTCTCCATATTTTATCATGTTAGGATATTGAGAGATATTCACAAGAAAAGAAAATATTTAGTTAACTAAATTGATGTTAAGTCAACTTAGGAAGGTTACTTTAGTTAATAGTATTTTCAATTAGAATTATATTTATTATTATAATAATGAGAATTGTAGAATCCTAATAGAATTAGAACTTATATATTTTGAGTATAAATATAAGTCTCTAGCTTATTTAATATTTGAGACATAAATAATATCAACAGAGGTAAAGTATCAAGCACGAGCTCGATTGCTATCCTCCCATAACGGAACTGAGCACCTGTTCTCGGCCAATAAGACGGAGGGAAGACCCCCACATAATGTATCATCGAGGAGTTATAGCTCACGTACATGCTCGACTCATGCTTGACTGGAGCAACGTGCGTGTAGCCCACGCTCCCAAGGAATCCTTCTCCACAAAGGACTTGTAGTCACTTAAGGAGAATTCTACGGAAGGGATAAAGAACTTAATTCAGGAAGGAATCACTTACCTAATATGATTCAACTATCTTCTCCCTACATAACCTGATCTCCTTATTTTGGAGGACACTCCATAACACAGTATAAATAGATGTCCACCCCCCACAATTCAGGTCTATTCACTTTTCGCATACATTTCATATTAGAGCTTTGATAGTGTCATCTCTAGATATTGATTCTTATGTGTAGACATCCCATTCTGAACCAATAATTACATGATTACACTACTCTTCGTCTCTTTTTTGTGTTTTGATGAAAGCATATTAGTTTCATCATGTTTCGTTAAGATTCTAACTAACCTTGTTAGTTTTGGACCTAACTGACTAACAGAATAACTGAAGAGGACAGAATGGTCAAATGACTAGTTGTCCCGCGCGGGACATACGTGTCTCGCACAAGACAACCCATCTGCAGAATGTGGAGATTCACTTTCCTTGTCGATTTCAACCTCTTTTCTTGATAAACTCTTATCAAATCCGGGTCTTTACTGATTTGAGAGATCTGGAACCTTCCTTGGGAGGAATCCCAATCCACTTGAGTCTCCTTTAACCCCTATAAATACTTGATGACTTTAAGTATTTCAGTTGTTCAATGAAATGCCTCAGAGAGATCTTGATTTGATGCTTATTAAAAATTGTGCCTATCATAATGCTCTCTTAGCAGGATTTTGCCGAAATGGGACCTTTGCATTTGTTCTGCACTCTGTAGAATGGTGGAGGAAGGAAAAGAGTTCGACGATTTCTCTTTCACCATCGTTGTCAATTCTTGTGGCTTGCATATGGAAACAAAGACCAGTGAACATATACATGGGTTTGTTCTCAAGTTTGGGTATGTCGAAGCAGCATTGACTGATATGTTCACAAAGTGTGAAGGATGACTGATGCAGAAAAGAGGTTCCAACTCCAGGCTCTGAAGAAGGACTGTTCAATATTATGGACTTCTATGAAATGTGGGTATGCGATAAATGGGCAGAAACATAAAGCGATTCATATATTTTCGCAGTGCCAGTCTGAGTACAGTACTTGGTGTCTGTAGAGTACTTGGGGTTCATGTGCGTGGAGAACAAAGTCAATGTTGTGTTCTTAAGCAGTGTTTTCAATATGATTTTGTAAATTTTATTATTATTGCCATTATATAATTTTGTTGGGTACCTTTTAATTATATTATTTTAAAAAATCTAAATTAATTTTTATAGTTATAGTAACTCTTGATTTAATTTTTACGATTTGTCAAAGTTTTTTGATCGTGCATTTAACACACGGCTGTTACACTAGTTACATTTCAATAGCATTACGTTTGTTACGTTTGTTTATCATGACGATAAAAGATATAAAAGATTTAGTAAGATATTCTCTAAAAACATAAAAATTGAACATACTCCCTCCGTCCCGGACTAAGAGTCCTACCTAGTGTTTGAACGCTTAAGAAAACACTAAGAAATGAATTAACAATGACAAGTGGGTTGGGGATATAATTGTCCAAAACACTGTTTATGATTCAAGTGGATAAAAAGTAGTGTAGTAAGTATTTATTTATTTGTAATTCTATGAAAAGAAGAGTGTATAAATGTCAAAAATACTATTCATTATTTGTCATTTTGGAAATAAAGCAAAGTATGACTCTTAATTTGGGACGGACCGAAAAGGAAAGCAGGACTCTTGAAGTGAAATGAAGGTAGTATTTTTTTTTTTTTTAACGTAAAATGCAAATTGATGTCATGTACTCCTATACTCCCCGCGTCCCATTCGAAAAGGCACAAAATGGCTCTTATACGGAAATTAAACAAAGTGTATATTAAAGTAAGTGTTGTAAGTATGAAAAGTGAGATAGAAAAGAGAATATGGGATATGAAATATTAAGTGGATAGTTATTGTTAGTATGACAAGTGAGTCTCATTAATAAATAAGTATTAAAAATATTTTATTTTAGGATTGTGTCTTTTTAAATGAAACATGTAAAATAAAATTTTGTATTTTTTCGAATGGAACGGATGAGGAAGTATAACAATATTAGTAAAACACGATACGACATCAACAATTAAAATCACGTGTCATTACTTTTGATTAATATTCTATCTTAATAAAATGGCATTGACTCTTTAGTATATAAACAAAAAAAAGAGGAAGTGATCGGGGCAAAACAGTATTAATTCAGATCAATTTAGTCGTAATCAATGAATTGAATATCTGAATTTGTTTTGAATAAGCCTGAAACAGATGAACAATCTATTTATAGGTAGACGGTGAAGTAATCCTCAAAAATAGATATTTATTAATTGAATTGTATTATAAAAGTAAATGTTGACTAGGATTTAGATCACGACGAAAAGGACTATAATCCTTGTTGGAATATGACTGTCCATTTAGAGTCCTGCTCGGCTGAGTAGATCTCTAGTCGGCTTTGCACGAGGAGTAAGATTTCATGGGCCCCCAAGTCCCTAGTCGTGTTAGAGGCAAGGCTCCTTCCATGGGCCGAGCTCGTGCTCGGTTAGCCATGACGAATACTTCACTTTCTCTCTCCCATCAAACTATCACACTCACAACACATTATTATTTTTTAATTTTCGTGCTAAGTTCATTTATACATATTACTATTAAACGGAAGGAGTATATACTCCCTCCGTCCCATTACAAGTCACAAACTTTCCTTTTTGGTCGTCCCATTACAAATCACAAACTTTTTAAAATGGAAATGAATCTTTACTATTTCCTCCACTCATTCTCTTTCCTACATTATTTTAATACTCACAACACCATTATAATTCACTATTCCCTCTACTCATTCTCTCTCCTATTTTATTTTTACACTCACAATATTTATACCATTATTTTTTTCCTTATTCTACACGTCTACAGTAATTTTTCTTTTACTAATGGGACGGAGGGAGTACATGTTATTAATCACACGTTTGAGGTGCTCTACAATAGCATATACTCCCTCCGTCCGCCTAGTAAGTTCACACTTACTGTTTACACGTTAATTAAGGAGGGAGTATTATATTGAAAGTGTTGTGAGTGTGAAAATAAAATAGGAGATAGAATGAGTGGAGGGAATAGTAAATTATAATGGTTTGTGAGTATTAAAATAATGTAGGAGAGAGAATGAGTGGAGAGAATAGTGATTTAAGGTTTCCTTTTTAGGAAAGAAACAAAGTGTGAACTTTGTAAACGGACGCCCAAAATAGAAAGTATGAACTTTGTAAGCGAACGGAGGGAGTAATATAAATGTCACATGCTCAATTAATGTAGTCAAAATATGAAATATGCTCACTTTGAAATATCCAGAAAAGAACAAGATTAAGTTTACACATGTCAATCCTGCGCATCATGACTCTTCCTAGCTAGTATAAGACCTTTTTTATCACCAATTCATTTCAATCCAATTTAATAACACAATATTTTGGGGGAAATTAGTTTCTCCCTAAGTTATAAAAAGTCCTGTTTTTTTAAACTGCTCTTATATTCGTCAAATATTTGCAAGTTGAAAAAAATTGGACTTTTTATAATTTATGGAGAAACTGGTTTCTCCCAAAACTTACTCATTTAATAATGAGTAAGTTTTGGGAGAGATCAGTTTCTCCATAAATTATAAAAAGTCCAATTTTTTTCAACTTGCAAATATTTGACGAATATAAAAGCAGTTTAAAAAAACAGGACTTTTTATAACTTAGGGAGAAACTAGTTTCCCCCAAAATATTGTGTTTAATAATATAATATTATTTTTCTCTCTTTCACATATTTATAATACAATAGAGGTCAAATCTAACCGTCACATAAAGAGTGGCTCAGATTTGATCTCACAAAAGATAAAGAGCAGCCTAGATTTAAAGTTGGAAAAAATAAAAAAAACTCTCCTACACCGGTTAGCATTAATCGATGTAAATAATTAATAATTTTTATTAACAAAATTGAATTTTACTATGTTGACAGTGTAAAAATAATTATTAATTTTAAGTATTAAGCTAAATGGTGAATTTAGTAACAAATATTTTTTTATTAGAGTAGATTAAATATATTAAAACTTATTCTGAAAAATTTATAATATAAATATGACGTCAATATGTTCTGGTTTCTTCCTTCTTATAGAAAATATAATGAAGGGAGACAGTGGATCACAAATAATTGTATTATTTTTTTATGAAATATGAAAACCTAAAAAAAATTCAAATACAATAATTTAGTTTTATTAAAAAAGAAAATGAAAATTTTTCTTTACTCTAGAAAAATAATTCATTATTATATTAGATTATTATTTTGTAGTGACTATAATATCTCCCTAAGATATATCATAAACTTCATAAAAAGGATAATTTTGTCAATTTATTGAAAAATATTGAATAGCTAAAAATGTAAAGGCTATTAATTTGAAATCGTGGTTTTAATAGTACATGCACATGCATCATTGTTTTAACCGTTTCACAAGTTTTCGATGACATTTTCATATGTCGTTTTCATCCAACGTTCTTTAGAAAAAAAAATTCATGGCCAAATTATTTCGTTGTTATTTACTGCAAATTAATTACTCAGGTAAAACAGTAAAAGAGAGAGGTCATTTAGGAACAATTCATTACCCTATAGTTGATTCGTTGAAATGAAATTATGTGTTTATCTAGAGGCTCATTTGTTTTGCTCAAGATTCTTTATTCTTTGCCATTTTTATGATCTTTGGCAGATATACAAATAGCTTAAGAAAAGGCTTCATACATGAGTAGATGAACTATTTCTGTTGATAGGTAAATGACACTGTATGCTGACTAAAAATTTCTACATCATCTTATTACAGACTATATTCTTTTTTGAGTTGTCCACTTTCTGAAACTCAAAATTTGAGAGCGTATGTATATGGGGTTTTTTCCTGATCTGATATTATGGTTCTAAGCTCGGGGAAGACCCGACTTAGTAACTTCCTATTTTGGCACATAACCAACTCTCTCTTGGACTCTCCTAAAGCGTTTTGGCCATAGCTTGATCAGAGGCACATTGTGTGCGTGGGGGAGGGGGATTTTGACTATGAATTTACTTATTTTGTGTGTGTGTGCTTATGTGCCCGTTAGAGAGAGAGCTGGTGGGTGGGTGGGTGGCGGTTCATGGGGTGTGAGGGGTGCATATAATATATTTTTATTATGTAGAAGATGCTTCATAAAGGGTGACTCATATAGAGTGCTTAAAATTTTCTATTTTTTATCGATCACCCAAATCTCAAATGTTTCAAATTTGTTTTTGTCTCCTTTTTTTTTTTTTCTTTGTGTGTGTGTGTGGTGGTGGGGGTGGCGGTTGATGGGGTGGGGTGAGGGTGGATGTGGATATGGATAGTACATCATGAAGATGCTTTATTTGTATAATATTTTAATATTTTTTTTCATATGATGTACTTAATGTTTTCTATCATAAAATGTTAAAGCTATACCATTGAAAACTTTTCAATGCCACAAATAGGTTAATCTTCAGTTTTCGCTTTTCTTTTAATCACTTTTTTTGACATAATTTGTCTCTTTATTTCCAGGTTAGTTTTGATGGTTTTACATAGAAGGTGGCGGGTACTCGATAGTGAATAATATAGTAGGTTGAATGTGATGAGAAAAATAATAAAGATAAATTGGGGGTACTGACCCGTGCGATCCGCACGGGGGGTCTGTACTAGTATTATCTACAATATAAATCAATCTTTTTCATTTTTTTTTCATTTTTTGAGTTTATTCACAATTCAATCCAACCAACCAATCCAACTCAAATATCATTTATTTTTTATTTTTTATTACATATATTATTAACCTCATTTTTCTTATTTTTTGTCTTGTAATAAATTTATAAAATATTTTATATTACTAAATTTATATAATTATTATACAAAAATACGATATATAAAAAAATATAAAAATGAAGTTACATTTGAAATTCAAATTCACTTTTTATAAATACATCACAAAAATAAATTTACAAATACATAAATTGAAATTTCATATTTAATTAGGGAAAGAGATAGAAAAAAACGATTTAATTATAGAGAAAAGAGAGAATTTTAGATTGTACTTCAAATTCAATAAACTTGATCTCTATTTATAGAGGATAAAAAAATAAAAATTATGATATTTTTTATTTTTTATTTTAATAAATTTTTAATATAATTAAAAATAATTTAAGTTAAAAATGGAAAAGTATATTTTAAAAAATCCACCAACCAATGGTTGGTGGACATGTGTCCCAAATTGGATCACAATCTTAGATTGCTTCTCCAATCCAGATCACCAAACTTCACCAATCTGCATTTCTTTTTTTTTTTCAAAAGTTTTGTCATTTTTCTACGATCTATCGAGCAGGTCACGGATAAAGGAGATCTAAAAGGGTACATTGCACAAGGCCACAAACTTAGTCGAATTGCCCATCTCCGGACAAACGTACATTATGAATGTAAAGCTACACAATATTTAAATTTATTTGATTTCATGAGTTGACTTTTGTGTATGAAAAAAATGAGATCGATGTTAGTTTTTCTTTTCTCAAAATTTTATAATATACAATCTTGCTGCCAATTTGAATAATTTGTAGCATATTTGAGGTGCTCTACTATCACACGTGTCAAATGTCGTATGCTTCAGTATAGTCAAATTATGAAGTATATTCACTTTGAAATATCGAGAGAAAAACTAGAATAACGTTAAAGGATATCTACAATCACACACGTCAAATGTCACATGCTCAATATAGTCAAATTATGAAATATCTAGCGAAAAACTAGATTACGTTCGATTCGATATACCAACCTTGCGATCTGTATCATTGCTAGTGTAAGAAGATACACTAACACGAAACATTGTTTACTTTGTGAATTGTCTAACGTCATACTTCAATACTTTTTTGACCATAGTTAAAGTAGCCAAAAGAGTACGTACATTAACTTAGCGGTGCCCAACCTAGCATCATCGTGCCTCATTTGTATTGAAATCTATTTGATTTTATGAATTGACTTTTGTGCATGAAAAACGAGATTTTTTCCCCTCGTAACTCATAACATATCATACTTCTAATTGGAATAATGTGAGTGGCCCAATAATGTTATCAATTGCACATTTGAGGAGGTTTACCAGCCACACGTGTTAAATGTCAAATACACAATGTTCATAGTTTAATTTGTTTTTAGCGATTCAACTTGATTGAATTTTGGAAGAAATAAATCCTTAATAAAGTTAAAAAAAATAATTATTATTGATAATATTGTCACCATCATAACAGCATCAAAAGGTTATGTCGACAATAAGTTTTTCACGTGTTAGAGTTACGATCTAAAATCTTAAACCGTTAGATCGTGGTTTAACAATGTATATCAAACTTTCACATTTTCCCTCACGTGTGACCCGATTGCACACGTGAATACTCCCTTCGTTCCATTAATAACTTCACCTTTTGCCATTTTGGGTGTCCCATTGAAAGCTTCACCTTTCCTTTTTTGGCAAATAATCTTTACTATTCCCTCCACTCATTCTCTCTCCTACATTATTTTAATACTCACAACACCATTATAATTTACTATTCCCTCCACTCATTCTCTCTCCTATTTTACTATTACACTCACAACATTTTCTACACCCTTAATTTGCGTGCCAAAGCCAAAATGGTGAACCAAATAATGGGACGGAGGGAGTAGATTACAAACATGCCACATTATCGGGCATGCCAAGTTTCAAACAACCCACATTCTCGGGCATGTCAACATAGTGCAATTTTTGCACACTTAAATCCGAATAATACTGCAAGCGGGCGAAATCGAACCCGATATCCTCCGCTCTGATATCATGTTAAATTTACCAATTGATTAAGGTTTTAAATTATGAGTAAACAATTTATATCAAACTTTCACAAGAATAAGTATACATAATGTACCATAGAAATATACTCCCTCCGTCTCACGTTAGTTGAGACTTCTTTCCCTATTGGGCCGTCTCACGTTAGTTGAGACTGCCCAAAATGGCAAAGGAATCTTCACTATTTACCCCACTCATTCTCTCTCCTATTTCACTTTTACACTCACAACATTCTCTCTCCTAACTATTCCTCCCACTCATTCTCTCTCCTATTTAATTCTTCATACTCACAACATTTTCTTTCACTTTTTCTCTCACTTACTTTTCCTTAATTGGTGTGCCCAAAAAGTTAGTCTCAACTAACGTGGGACGGAGGGAGTAAAAAACAATGAACAAGAGAGAGAGAGAGAGAGAGCAATAGAGATGGTAATAATGACTTACTTTATTTTATGAGAAGGGTGGTAGGTAGTATATACTACCTACATCCCATTTTAAATTATAAAATTGTATGATTTGTCATTTTAATATTTCATTTAAAATTGTAGAAAACTAAAATGATTTTTTTTAGTATTTTTAACTACTAAGACTTAGTCCCTCCGCCTCAAATCTACTTACACATTTGATGTTTTACGCATAAATTAAGGAAAGTGAATAATGAAGAAAGTGTTGTGAGTGTAATAGTAAAATAGAAGAGAGAATGAGTGGAGAAAATTGTAAAGTTGATTGGTGTTGTGAGTATAAAAGTAAAATAGAAGAGAAAATGAGTGGAGGGAATAGTAAAGATTCTTGTCATATTAGCAAGCAGAAAGTGAAGCAAGTGGATAATTGTTGTGAGTATAATAAGTGAGTCTGATTTCTATTTTGAAACTTTGCTGATTACTTTGAAATGATTAAATTAATGTACTCCCTCTGTCCCGCATTAATACGCACTCTTTCATTTTGCGCAGTAATTAAGGAAAAGTGTAATTGGTGTAAGTGTTGTGAGTATGAAAAGTGAAGTGGGAGAGAGAAAGTTGGGTAGAAAATACTCTCTCCGTCCCAATTTAAATGTCTCAACTTTTCATTTTTGGTGTCCCATTTAAAATGTTTCATTTCCAAAAAAGGAAAGTTTTTTTCACTATTTCACCCACTCATTCTCTCTCTTACTTTACTTTTACACTCACAACATTCTCTCTCCTAACTATTCATCCCACTCATTTTCTCTCCTATTTAATTTTTCATACTCACAACATTTAAACTTTTTCTCTTTCCTACCTCACTTTTTCTCTTTCCTACCTCACTTTCCTTAATTCTCGCGCCGGACCCATTTTTGGACATTTAGATTGGGACGGAGGGAGTAGTAAGTTGATTGGTATTGTGAGTATAAAAGTAAAGTAGGAAAGAGAATGAGTGATAGAAATAGTAAAGATTTTTTGTTATTTTAAAAAAGTGCATTCTTATATAGTATAGGATGTTCAAACTGACAAGAATGCATTCTTATATGAACGGAGGGAGTGATTTTTTTTTTAAATATAGCTTTTTAAAAATTTATATATCAAAATAACATTTTCAAAAACTTAAGTACCAAACTAGCACTTTTGACTTGAAATCCGGAATTGGTAATTCCGGATTATGAAATCCGGAATTACCAATTCCGGATTTGATTTTTTTTTTTTTGTTTTCCAAAATTGAATTTCCGAAAATAATAATTCCGTAAATAGGGGGCGATCGCGCCCTAAAATAGAGCGATCGCTCATGTGTACTCCGGCGGTACCAATTCCGGATTCTATTTTTATTTTATTTTTTTTCCAAAAAAGAAATAAAGCAAATAAAAAAAATATATTCTGAAAATAGGAGAGGGCGATCGCTCTACTTAAGGGGCGATCGCTCCTTAGATGCGTATCTTCAAATCCGGCACTGTCAATTCCGAATTTGCTTTAATTTGAATTCGGGGCTGCCATTTCCGGATTCAAATTTTGAATTCCTACAACCATTAACTTAACTCTTCTTGTTCATGGAAGAAAGGAAGAAGAAGGAGTGCAGAGAGTGAGATAGAGAAAGAAAGAATTAAGGAGAAGAGAAGAAGTTTAAAGAGTTGTGAGAGAAAGTGTTAGTTTGATACTTAAAAATGGTTAGTTATATTTCTTATTTTAATTTGTTTTGAGTTGTTAATTTTAGCTATATAAATTTTTTTTAAGAATTTTTATTTGTGCATTTTTTATATTTTGTTGTTAAAATGATTTATGTACTTAATTTTTGATTGTCAATGAATTAAACATTAAGTCCCATTTAAATTTAATTACTATTAAATTTTTTTATTTCAGATGAATCAACATGTACAACAACAATTTATTGATCCTGGGCCAATCGATCCTCATGTATTGATTTCTCAGGATACACATAGATCTAAATATATTTGGGAGGGACAAGAGTTACCCAATTTAAGACCTAGGCGTGGTCCAGTACTTCCACCTAGAGTTGATTGGAGGATAGAAGAGAAGCTTATAAATACTGGATTTTATGGAGTGTATTTATTAGGTCATATACAATATGATTGGCATTTGATTGAGGCTTTGATTGAAAGATGGCGTCCGAGACCCACACTTTTCACTTACCTGTAGGGAGATGACCATCACCTTAGAGGATATTGGCATGTTGTGTGGTCTTCCCGTAGACGGAATGGCGGTGACTAGTTCGAAACTAGTAGGAGTGCTTTGGCATGGGTTGAGATTGTTGAGGAGTTATTTGGGGTTGCACCCTCAACCGCAGACATCAAAAGAGGTGGAATGATATCAATGAGATGGGTTCTAGGACACTTCCCTCATTTTGAACAGCTTCCCAATAATGCGTCCGAGCATATGATTGAGACATATACTCGAGCATACATTTTCTTATTATTGGGGTCATACATTATGCCCGTCTCGTCTGATAACCTAGTGAAGTTGATGTACCTCGCACTTCTTAGGGATATAAATAATATTGGTCTGTACAGTTGGGGTAGTGGAGCGTTGGCCTTCTTGTATAGGGAGATGTGTGTAGCATCTCAGCACGATTCGAAAGGGTGTGGTGGCTTCTTAACCATCAGACGTGCATGTCTATTATATATGATTACATTATGCTAGTGGACTTAACCTGTTTTGTACGTAATGATAATTTTTTTTTATAGCTTTGGGCATGTGAGAGGTTGTTGTGTACACAACCTAGGAGACATGAAGAAATAACACTTAATGGATTGCAACCAGTGGGTTACAGGTATATTTCAATTACTTCATTTTGTAAACGATCTGTTTTGTAATATATCGCTTTTTTACTCATTATTTTTTATGTCAATTGTTTCATATGTAGGTGGAAGGGTCCATTGTCGTATACTTCGCGATCGCCCATAACCTCGCAAGGCTATCGAGACCCGCTTGTCATATTTAGAGAATGATCGGGTTGTGTGGCGGCCATACAACGGTGTGCCGCTTCGAATTTCTTCGCCTTCAGGCCAAGCTATATGGAGGGCGAAGGTGCCCCTCATCCGCTTTGAGAGGGTTGAATGGAACTTTCCGGATCGCGTAATGCGACAATTTGGGATGGTTCAAGGTGTGCTGATGACCGCGACACCCGCCTTGGACTTGCATCGGATTAGTCGGCAAGGTCGGTCAGCGTTAACCGGATGCAACAACATGATCGCACATAGCAAGGTGGAATGAACGGGAGTTTAATGTCGTTGATGGGGAGTTTGGTGAAGTGGATATGAGTTACCATCACCCCTATTTGACATGGTATAGGCGTATTACTCGATCGCTCATCCACAATTCGTCTAATGTGGAGGGACTAGGGTTCGTGCTACGTTCAACCGGTTATGAGGGTGTGGTAAGTTATATATTACATACAATGATTTTACAAAAACAATACCATTTTTCCGTATTAATTAATTTTAGTTCATTGTTTTGAATGATTCAAAGTCTCCAAGGGATGTACTTATACAAATGTAATGCCACATCCTTGGAAGACATGGTGAATTACACTCAACAATGTGTCACTAACACATGACACATATTAGGGAGCAAAGAACGATCGCAAGCCCAAGCTCCCCCAACGGTTGATCATACCGCTGAAGAGGAGCCACAGAGGGAGAATCGGGTTCGTAGGCGTGGCGGATACCAACAAATGCAGGATGAGCCGTAGATGCGGGATCAATACGGTGATATGCATCGGCTTGAGTTCGCCGTACAGAGTTCACCCGCACAGACCGGGTAATTCTTTTACCGAATTGATGAATCGCCTTGATTTCACGCAACCGCCTCGTGAGCTCCTTCCCTTCTTCTAGCAATTATAATCAGACGCCTGAGCATACATTCGGGATTTCGGGATTTAGGCCTAGTTTCCATTTGCCTAGTGTGCAGTTTTCAGAAAGTCCCGACGGATCATCCTCATCCTCATCTCAACAATCTAGATCAGGTGGTCGTCGTATGCCGAGGAGAGGGAGTAGGATTCGCAATCCCCCTGATGAATTTACCCCGTCCAATTATCCTTGACTGGTATCCTACGTGACCGGGATGTGGTCAATTTTCTATAAAACTTATTCTTTTATTATTGTTAATTTTAATTTCATGAAAGCTTGCCATGGACTGATTTTTCTGAAAAACTAACTGAAAAACGTTAAAAACTGACTGGAAATTCTTAAAAACTAACTGGACTTCTGAGAAACTAACTGAAAACGTTAAAAAACTGATGGAAATTCTAAAAAAACTAACGAAAAACGTTAAAAAGCTGATTGAAATTTGACAAAAGAGGGACGGACAAGAGGGAGGTCGCTCCCTTATAGAGGGCGATCGCCCCAATGTAATCCGAAAATTCTAATTCCAGATTCTTTTAATAAAAATTTATTTTTCTTAAAAAACAAATAATAAATTCCATATGCGCGATCACCCCAATAAACGAGTGATCGCCCTCTTTTTACAGAGAAAAGGCGCGATCGCTCACTAAACCCAGCGCGATCGCCCTCTACGCGGATTTCCCAAAGCACGGTTTATCCCAAAAAACCTCCCCCTCTCCCAATCAAATAACCCTACCACCAGCGCCTCCTTTTCTCTCTCTCTCTAAAATTTCAAATTTTAAACCCCAAATTCAAGCTTCTTCAACCCCAAATCCAATTTTCTTCAACCCCAAAATCAATCAATCATCCATTTTGAAGCACACATTCAAGGTTTGAGGTGCATTTTGAAGATTGTCACACGTTTGTTTTTCAAGACAAAGACTCCGGCGAAATTCCGGCGAACTTCCGGCCAATTAAAAAGTAAGCTTCCAATTTTTTATCTTTGAGTTTTGATTGACAATGCCTCCTAAAAAACCACGAACCACTACCACCAACACTCCAACCCCTACCGGTCCCCCGTATGATGCTGCTAAATTTGTTGGGATTCAAGCTCAACAATTCTTTGAGTTATATGAAAACAAGCCATTCAACCCGGAGAGGGAATTTGATTTTAATGGCTTGTATTTAGATGGTTTTGTTACCCTTTACAATTGGGGAAAGTTGGGGAGTAAGCCCCCAAACTATGGAAGTTCACTTTTAGTCAAAGAATTTTATGCTAATGTTTTTTAACGGGGAATACGGGATGCTTTTGTGCGGGGCTACAGGTTAATTATGATAGGGATGCCATTAATCAACATTACGGGTTAGCCACTAACATTGAGGAGAATGGGTGTGAGTACACCAAAGAGATGGAGAGGATAGGAAAAAAAGTTAGGAAAAATTTGCATTTGCTAGCTCCGACTTTTGGGGTAATTGACCCTAGGAATGTGAAGAAGGGGGTAGTTGTAAAGGCTCGAGACATGGATACTTGGATGAAGTATCTTCATAGATTTATTTGTGAGAGGATCCTCCCCTCCTCTCATTTTAATGAGGTTAATTGGAGACGTGCATTTCTAATGCACATGATAGTTCAACGAAAAACAATTGATTTTGGAAAAATAATCAGTAAGGAGATATGGAACACGGCTAAGGGTATGGCCAATACGAACTATAATTTTCCATTGTTGATCACATCCCTGATAACAAAATCGGGATTTAACCTCAGGTTAGTGAACAAGGATATTAAAGGAGGTCCAAAGATTAACTTATTCACCCTCACCACTAAATGTCAGAATGTAAAGAGGGGTGAGGGGTCATCTAGGAGACCTCACGCTGGAGATGATGATGATGATGATGATGATGATGATGATGATGATGATGATGATGAGGAGGAGGAGGAGGAGGAGAAGTGGCGAGCAGACCCAGTCGAGGCTGCTTATTATCTGTCAGAGCAGGTTGGCTACGTGGAGAGTCAAATTAGAGATATGAGGCAAGATTTTGGACATTTATCCGTCCGCGTGGATGCGGAGATTGAGACTAACCAGGCTTGGAGGGCACAAAAAAATGCTTGGATGTCACAACATGATCGTGTACAGGAGGAGCAGACTCGGTTGCTCCAGAATATCCTTGGACGGATGCCGCCACCACCACCGGGAGATGGGTCGGGCTATGGTGGACATTTCTGAAGATTAATATTTTTTGTTGAATTTTAAAACTCTTAGTTAATTTCAGCTTTGGTTTGTGGCTTAATTTGATGAGGGGATCCTCATAAACAATATTTCATATTTGGTTTGTATTTTAATTCGTCATGCCTTTGTTGGCATGCAAACTTGGTTTTATGTTGGGGTGTGTCCCAAAGACATCTTTATTTTTGGTTTGTAACAAACTTGTTGTTAATTTCCTCTTTGTTTGACTCGCTAAATCGATTTTATTTCTTCCCTTCTTGTATTGTGCCTGGTGGTATGGCTGATGTTTGTTTTCAAAGAAACATTATTTAATTTAAGCAAACATTGTGTTATGTTAAAAATTTATTTTTGGATCGCCGCAATCATAAAATTTATCTTCAAGTTTTGAAATTATTTATCCTAAAATAAATGACCGGCTCTTGATCAAAATGTATTAGACATTTTGATAATACACTCGCATATGTGCAATCACCGTAATTATAATATTTTTCATTTTATACAATAACAGTTCAACAAAAAAGTCAAAAATGGGACAAACATTTTGGGACAGAGGGAGTATTACAAGAGTTTTATACAATAACGGGTTAATTGAAAATAAAAAATGGGACAAACATTTTGGGACGGAGGGAGTATTACACGCTATTGGCTCGCTTTGGCTTTGGAGCGGTCGCCCTCTTATTGGAGCGATCGCTCCCAAAATTCCAAGAACTTTGCGCGAACGCGCGGATGGAAAGGGGCGATCGCCCCATTTGTCCCGATTTTCCATGTTCAAAATAGTAATGTTACAACTCGTGTGTTGGTACCGTGTGCACCTGCACATATATGACAAAAAACTGTAATGAAGAAAAAGTGCATTAATTGAAGATAGGTTGAACATTTATAATATCCGTTCAAATCCGGCACTGCCAATGCCGATCTTATCTTCACTGACAAATCCGGCACTGTCAATGCCGGATTTATCTTAACTTACAAATCCGCATCGCTAATGCCGGATTTATTAAATTTGAATTCCCTTTAAAAGGAAGGAGTAGTTTCATTACAAACATCTAACCCTCAACCCTCTCTCCTCTCTCGAAATATGGATCGTAGACTCAAAAATTCTTCTAATCTCCGTCCTCATTTTGAAAAAGGCCAAACATCTAACCCTCAACCCTCTCACCTCTCTCAAATAAATCTGTCTCAACGCGAAGGAGAGCGTCGATTCCCGGTCCACTGGTGACGTGCGGTTGGCTTTGCGCCGTAGAAACCTCGATCGTCGGAGAGGGGGATCCTCTCAGAACCTCTCGATTCCGACCCAAGAGTATGTGAGGAGAGCGATTGAAGATCCCAAGGAGGATAAAGATTTCGAACGCAGTCCTTGGCTCTCCGCACTTGAACCGCTCAGGCGATGGTATGATTGCCGCTACCCCTTTCATTACTATCACCGGATTTCCTAATGGATTTGATAGGATTAATGTTGCCGTTGGTGTTGTCAAGACCATCACACGAAATGAATTTGGTGACGCTACGGTGACTTTGAAGGTTAGCATATGAGTGTTGTATGTTTTCTAGCATGATTAGTATGTGTCTTATCTTACTAATTAAGATAAAATTGATAGGATCCAACGGGAACAATAGGTGGTGCAATTCATCATAAGGTGTTTACCGAGAGTGAGTTCGGAGATGACATAGTTGTTGGTTCTGTTTCGATACTTCATCGTGTATGATGTATTAAAAATGCAACAACTTGAACCTATTTTTAATATTGCCATCTAATCATGTTTTTTTGTAATTTTTAGGTTGTTGTTTTCTCCCCTCACGTAAAACACATATACTCAACATCACACTCCCAATGTATTCAAGGTAAAATTGTTAGGTACATGATCATGAGTGGGTGATTGTTAAACAAATGACATTAGTTTATTTGTGTTGCAGTATTCCATAAGGATTTCATCCCATCCGATTTTTCATGAAGGGGTTTTTCATGTAAAAGTTGTTGAACCGTTGAACTTGTATTTCTATCATATGTGATCGGGATGTGATCAATAATTTGAACTCTTTATTTTAATGTTTGATTAATGTATGTGTTGTTGAACCGTTGAACTTGTATTTCTATCCTATGTGATCGGGATGTGATGACTAATTTTAATATTTATTTTAATGTTATTTCAGCTTTTATTCATATTTTATTTGCTATAAAATTGAGCGGTTGACCCATTTGGTCGTTTTAAGTTTCGCAACTACAAATATATTTGATGTCATACTCCACCAAGAGTTAAATATATTACAAGTTCAATATATTACAAGTTCAAATAAAACAATATTACAAGTTCAAATAAAACAACAATACTTAAAAGTTCAAAGTACGTAATTTAAGAAGTAATAATAAAAATAACAATTAACTCTTACTGTCTAAGAGTTGGACATCTCCTTCGCGTGTGACCTTCTAACTTGCAAATCCCACAACGATTCTTTTTTTTTGCAACTTGCCAATCCATAGAGTTTCTCGCCGCCTTGACACAGGTCTCCCTTGCTTCTTGTCACGTCGATGCTCTGTTAGGGTAAAACGTGGGACAATATGATCTACATTCCAATAGGCCTCGTCATGGATTGGATGAAAAGAGCAACTCCACGTCTTGTAGTACGAGGCAAGGCTGTAAAAAGGATGAATATAACTCATACCATCGACACTTAGCGATTTGAAACACGCAAGCACATGCGAACAAGGGTAATGATATTGCATCCATTTGCCACAAGTGCATGTTCGATCACGCAATCTCACAACTTGAATTTGTCCACCTTTGTCACCACGCACCCCGGTCGTCACACTATAAACACCCAGTACGTAGTGTTAAACCTTGTGACGTGATGAAACCCAAATTTTATCCAAGTTGTATCGGTATCTTCGATCGATTCTCTCACCGAATTGTAGCGTGGCATTTGGTGGTGGGATGCCATTAGGATCTCCCCTAAAGCACTAATTGCTTTAGTGAGTCTATCTTGAAAGTATGCCACACACCTATAGAATGAGGTCTCAACAACTGCTGAAATTGGCATTTCCCGAGCTCCTTTCATAACGCCATTAAAAACTTCCGACAAATTAGTAGTCTTAATGCCGTACCTATATCCACCATCGTGAGCCATTGTCCACTTTCTAGCATCCAAGTTCTCAAACCATTTATATGCCTCGGGGTTGATGATACGAATTTGCCTCGAGTATAGCATTTAAGCTTTCTATCTTGGGTGGTGCTAACAAAGACGCCAAAAAGATCTTTCAATCCAACGCCCTTGTGAGCTTTAAGAAAATTAGCTCGCAAGTGCAACATGCACCATCTCGTGGATAACATTTCGTGGCCACCGGGCAATGTCTCCAACCGTGCAAAGGATGCCATTATGCCGATCAGATATCAAGCAAACTTCACGACCCTTAACAATATGTTTGCATAGAAGATGCAGAAACCAACACCAGTTTCGATAGTCCTCTTTTTCAACAATAGCGAATGCGAGAGTAAGTAGACTATCATTTGCGTCGACACCCATGGCAATAAGAATAACCTCTCTATATCTTCCATGCAGGAATGTGCCATCAACAGAAATAACAGGACGACAATGAGTGGATGCTTCCACACAAGTGCCAAATTCCCAGAACACACGATCAAACATACCTAAAGCACCGGGAGGAGGAGGATCAGAATGCTCCACAATGGTTCCAGGGTTCCACTTTTGGATGGCAGCTAACAAACGTGGCAGTCTTATGTAAGATTCCTCCCAGTCTCCATATGCCTCTGCAATAGCTTTTTGTTTGCCACACCATGACTTTCTATATGAAACTTCCTTTCCATAGGCTTTTTTTATTTCCTCCTTCACTAGTACAATCTTCAACTCGGGATCAGCCTTAACCAGTTCCAAAACTTTCTGCCCTATGAACTTAGCATCCATGTTTCGATGATTTTGGCTAATTTCAGTTGCCAAACAAGAATGAGGACCCTTGTATTTGGTAATTTCCCAATACCCGGCATTCTTCAAACTCACATTCACATAAAAATTGCACGGAAAATCTTTCATCAAACACTCAATAGTCCACTTTCGGGTTGTGCTTCGTTTTACCTTGAAGCGCAGATTTTTCTTAATATGGAACAACTTCATTTTATACTGCACATCTGTCTTCTTTGAAAAGCGAATACCTTTGGCAATGTCCTGATGTTCTACATTCCATTCAGCAAAGTCATATTGGTTATCATCATATATCTCCGATCCTTCTCCAATATCACGATAAAATTGATACCCGACTCTGTCATGCACATGATGTTGTGGTTCTTCGTAAGCAACCAAATGTAACGCCAAATCTTCTCCCTCATTCTCGCTAACATCGGTAGGACTACTGCAATCATCATATCCATCTTCACGATCTTCATTTAGAAGCAACTCAATATTTTCTTCATAATCTGAATCATTATCATCATCATTATACAATTTCTCACCCTCACCCCCTCCCTCTTCCTCGCTCTCTTCCTCCCCCTCTTCCTCTTCCTCTTCCTCTTCCTCTTCCTCTTCCTCTTCCACATATGTTTGTGTACTTGTTCCAGCATCCATCTGACTATAGCAGCTTAAAGAACCCATCTGGAAGGTATCCATGTCATTAACATACTGATTTTGTAATGGCTCCTCATAGGTTTCAAACTTCTCAACATTCACATTATCAACTAAATTTATCTTAACATACAATTGTAAGCTACTCAACCCACCAAACTGAGCAGAAACATCAAACATGACTTCCATACCCATATCATTGTCGATTACAAATGGAATGTAGTTTGCAATCCCGGGAGCAACAAGATGAGGATATCTACATATAACTTGCAACTGAACAACAGCTCGATCTACCCCAATTTTCTTAGCTAACTTTTTAATCAACTTCTTGTAACTCCACCGAGTTTTAGCCCTAAGTGCACATTTTGGTCCCCTTTCAAAATGTTCACCTTCAAACGGGTGTTCATCATTTCCTCCCCAATAACACATGAAAACAAGTGAAACTCCAGCCATATTTATTCCTAGAAATTGAAAAATAAATTATAAAAAATCTGAAAACGTGAGTTTTTGTGGGAACATATTTATGTTTCCTTATTTAATTTGTCTTCTATTATGGTAAGAAGATTTTGAGACTTTCATGGAGATTTATAAGTATCTTATTTTTATTAAGAGATTGTAATTATGTAAATATCTTTTATTTATGTACATAGTTTTATATTAGGACTAACCTACTAATATTTGAGTTCCTTGTGAGTGTGTTATATGTTTTCATATAGAAAAAGGAATCTCACAAAGGAAGAGGTCGATTGCATGAAGATCTTCTCAATGGTGCATTATAAATACAAGGCATTCAGCACAATGAGAAGCTACGGTTTTAGAGAGAAAAACATACATTCTTCATTGTATTCGATTGAGTTGATTTTAGGTTGTGAGCTTACATCCGTAACTCACATCTAGGTTTTCATAAAGTTCTCTTGTTTTACTTCTGATTGAATAAGTCCTACTTGGGAAAGGGGAGTTGTTCATATCATAGAAGGTGATTAGAACTTGTTTAGTATTTTCATATTTTAGTTTTTCACTTATTTGTTTTTGTAAGAAACATAAGTTTTTATAGTGAAAGGTTTTTGGGCGTAAGCCTAGTTTGCTGATCACACGGATCGATGGCGTATATAACTCTTGAGTTATTGCATTTTATTTACATTTAATTGTTTTATTCCGCCGCATTATACGTGGATGTGTGGACGGTTGTGAGACACATCCGTACTCACATCCTTTGCCTATTGCGTGATCCAAGTTTCCTAGCTACACGAAACTTTCAATTGGTATCGAGCCAACTCTCGATATATTGCGAGTGTTGATCCGAGAAAGTGTAGTCATTATGGAATGCCAAAATCACCAAAATAGGCCTCCTGTCTTGGATGGCACAAATTATTCTCTTTGGAAGTCTAAGATGCGAAATTACATCAAAAGTATTGATGAAAGAGCTTGGATGTGCATTCTTGTTGCATGGCAACCTCCTACTGTGGAGAAAAAGCCATCTTCTGGTGTTGGTGAGTCCTTCTTTGAAAGAAAACCTGAAGAACAATGGACTCTTGATGAAATACAAGCTGCAAATTACAATTCAAAAGCCATGGGTGCTATTTCCAGCCATGTTTCTGGGAATATGTACAAGCTTATAACAAATGAAAGTATAGCCAAATCTGCTTGGGATATTTTGCAAACTCAATGTGAGGGAGCACCAAGTGTGAAGGCTACCAGGCTTAGAATTTTAATGGATAGGTTTGAGTTACTTCGAATGGAAGAAGCGAGGATATTGTGTCATATGCTGCTAAGATCCATGAGATTTCAAATGAATGCACAAGTCTAGGAGAATCTATCTCCAATGCAAGACTTGTTAGTAAAATTCTAAGAACCTTACCTGAAAGGTTCAACATTAAAGTAGCTGTGATTGAAGAAACAAAGGACACAAACACTGTAGGTCTTGACACTATCATAGGGATCTTGACTGTGTTTGAGCTTAACCTTGAGGCTCAGAAGAAGAACAAAATACACAGTCTTGCCCTTAAAAGTGCTGCTGCTCTACCAAAAGAGCTTGTGGAATTATCCTCTGAAATTGACAAGTCTAATCTTGAAGATGAGGATGTAGCTTTTATTTCAAAGAAATTCAGTTCTATACTGAAAAATAGAAGGATAAGCAAATTCCCCAATAGACCTACTTCCAAGATCGCCGAAAAGCCAAAACCTAGCACCGACACCGGATTCAAGAAGCCAAGTTTTGAAAATAAATCATCCGAATCGTCGATGTAGGGCATGTCGTGGCTTTGGTCATTATGCCAATGAGTGTGCTAACACACTTAAAAAGAAGGGAATGAGCTTAAGCGCTACCCTTAGTGACGGTGAGGATGAGGAAGAAGAAGTGGCTAACATGTCTGTCTTAAATTGCCATTCTGTGTTTAATGCTTTTCTGCGAGATATAGAAGAATATACTCTGAAAAACCCTTGGATGTGGGCTCGGTTGTGTACACATACGGTGTCACATCTGGACTGAGCCGAATCAAGTTTCTCGTAAAAGGAGATTCGGATGATGAAGATGAAGAAAGAGACATTCCCTATGAGGAACTCTTTGCCACATACAAGGAGCCGCATACAGATTGAATGAAAAGATTGGACAAAATTGAGGTACTTGTTAAAGTAAACAAATCTCTGTCCTGATAAATTGGCTGCTTGTGAAGATGAAAAAGTCAGACTTTCAAAAGAAAATGATGCTCAAGGATACCATTGCAAGACTAGAAGTCCTTGTGACCAAAAGAGAAGTTGACCTTGAAAAATTCAAGAATGAATGTGAAAAAGCCGATAATACTTTCACTAAGTTAAACAAAAGTAAAATGAAAATGAAAGAAGCTTTTCTATGGGTCAACGTGACAAAATTGGTATAGGTTTTGAAAATAATTTTGTAAAGGAGGGATATGAGGGTTCTACCTCTAAAAGTGTGAAAAAACAAGCTTTTAAAGAAAAAGTCATTCGAGTGAGAAGAAACCAAGAAAGAGGCATTACATCCGTCATTCTTGCCTAGCTCCCGGTCACATTAGGCCCTTCATTTACAAACTTAAGGCCTGATAAAAATGGTAACTTCAAACGGCCTCGAGATGTGTGAGAAGATGTATGCACATCCTAACACACATCCGGTAAATCTGAGACCTCTGCAACCCAAAAAGAAAAGCATTAAACAGTGGGTAGCCAAACCAATTACCACCTGCAATGTTGTCTACTCTTCCCTCAAAGTCTTGTCTCTGGCTCTTGATATTTTGATAGTGGGTGCTCTAGGCACATGACTGGAAACCAAGCAGTCCTTCTTGATTATGAAGTGATAAATGGAGGGAAAGTAAATTTTGGTGGAGGTGCTCAAGGAAAGATTGTTGGGAAAGGAACCCTAGATGTCAAGGGTCTCCCAAAATTGCACAATGTATACCATGTGGAAGGCTTAAAAGCCAACCTAATAAGTATCAGTCAACTGTGTGATGATGACCTTTTTGTGAAGTTTGATAAGCACTTGTGTGAAGTGTTTGATAAGGATAATAAATGTGTGTTTACTGGTTCAAGATCTGCTGATAATTGTTATTAATTTGGTGACAATCTTTCTTGCCTAAACTCAAAAGCTAATGATGTCAATCTGTGGCACCAAAAATTAGGGCATGCTAGTTGTAGAACTCTGGAAGAACTTCAAAGGGTTGAAGCCATTAAAGACCTCCCTAAACTGAACTTCAAGAACCCCGATGTACGTGGTTCATGTCAAAAGGGAAAACAAACAAAAGCATCACATAAAAAGGTCCAACAATGCTCCACAACTAGATGTTTGGAGATGATTCACACTGATTTAATGGGACCTATTGAAGTAGAAAGCTTTGGTAGGAAAAAGTATGCCTTTGTGTGTGTTGATGATTATTCTAGGTACACTTGGGTAATGTTCTTAAGAGAAAAGTCAGAAACAATTGGAGAATTCAAAAATTGGTACAAAAGAGTTAGAAATCTTTATGGCCTTAAGACTGTGAGGATTAGGTCTGACCATGGCACTGAATATGAGAATCAAATGTTCACCAATTTTTGCAACTCTAAGGGAATCACTCATGAGTTTTCTGCACCAATCACCCCACAGCAAAATGGAATTGCTGAAAGAAAGAATAGAACCTTGCAAGAAATGGCTAGAGTCATGCTAAGTTCAAAGAACTTGTCCAAAAAGTTTTGGGCAGAACTTTAAACACTGCTTGTCACATTGGCAATAGGGTGTTTCTAAGGATTGGTAGCACTGTCACCCCATATCAAATTCTCCTTGGAAAGAAACCAACTGTAAAATATTTTCATGTGTTTGGTTGTGTTTGTTATATTCTCAATGATAGAGAATACCTGTCCAAGTTTGATTCAAAAAGTGACAAAGCAATTTTCATGGGCTATTCCACAAACAGTAGAGCTTACAGAGTTTTCAATCTTAAAACTAAGACCATTATGGAATCTGCTAATGTTAAATTTGATGACTCACTTGATCTTAACCTCAAGACTGCTGAGGATGATGTTTCGGGTTGCTTCTTTGTTTGGAAGGATGAAGAAACAAAGTCTTTGAAAAAGCAAAAGAAATTTCCAGTGCTGATAAAAATATTGAACCTGATAAGAATGTAACCAAGGATGTGGACACATCTGCCTCCACATCTGAACCCACATCTGCACCCACATCCACTCAAACTCCTGTGGCGAGGACAGTTCCTCGATTACGATCGGGATGATGCTCCGAAGGTAATGTGAATGGGTGTGTGGATAGGTCAAAGGATATCCCTTCTAAAATCCAGAAAAACCACCCCACTTCACAAGTTGTGGGAGATGTGCATGCTCAAGTGAGAACTAGACAAAAGGACAAAGTTGATTATAGAAAGATGGCTGGTTTATGGAGTTGCTCCTCAGCATACTCCCAGGTAAGCTTCGTTGTTTTGTTTCTAAAATTGAACCTAAGAATCTTGAAGCATTGAAAGATCTTGTTGGATTATGGCTATGCAAGATGAATTAATTCAATTTGAAAAGAATGAGGTATGGACTCTTGTTCCTAGACCCTCACATGGTAATGTAATAGGAACCAAATGGATTTTTAAGAACAAAACTGATGAGCAAGGTGTGATAACTAGAAATAAAGCTAGGTTAGTTGCTCAAGGTTATACTCAAATTGAGGGAATTGACTTTGAGGAGACATTTGCTCCTGTTGCAAGAATTGAGTCCATTAGGCTTTTGTTAGCCATTGCTTGTTACCTCAAGATTACTCTTCATCAAATGTATGTCAAGAGTGCCTTTTTAAATGGGATATTAAATGAGGAAGCCTATGTTGAACAACCTAAAGGCTTTGTGGACTCCAAATACCCTAATCATGTGTATAAACTGAAGAAAGCTCTGTATGGGCTAAAGCAAGCCCCTAGAGCTTGGTATGGTAGGTTGACTGACCATTTGCTTCAACTAGGATTCAAGAGAGGTGAGGTTGACAAAACCTTGTTTGTGAGAAGAAATAAGAAAGAGATTCTTGTGGCACAAATCTATGTAGATGACATTGTGTTTGGATCAAATTCTGATCCAATGCTAGCTGAATTTGTGGATAGCATGACTTCCACATTTGAGATGAGTATGGTAGGTGAGTTGAACTTTTTCTTAGGCTTACAGATTAAGCAATTCAAAGATGGCATGTTCATTTCACAGTCTAAGTATGCCAAGAATCTTGTGAAAAAATTTGAGCTTGAACACTCTTCACATCAAAGAACCCCAATGGGATCTTCCCAAAAACTAAGTCATGATCCTGATGGTGAGAGTGTTGACCAAACCCTTTATAGAAGCATGATAGGAAGTCTGCTTTACCTCACTGCCAGTAGACCTGACATTATGTTCAGTGTGTGTCTATGTGCTAGATACCAAGCCAACCCTAAAGTGTCCCATCTTAAAGCCTTGAAAAGAATCATTAGGTATGTGAGTGGGACTGTGAACCTAGGTCTTCATTACTCTAAAGAAACAAACACCAATTTGGTTGGGTACACTGATTCTGATTGGGCTGGAAATAGTGATGATAGAAAGAGTACCACTGGTGGATGTTTCTACCTAGGTAATAACCTTGTGTCTTGGTATAGTAGGAAGCACAATTACTTTGGATGAATCAAATGCTAAAAGATTATGGATTAAACAGCAAAGTTTTGACTGCTTTTTGTGATAACAAAAGTGCCTTGGACATATCTAAAAATCCTGTCCAACATTCTAGAACAAAGCACATTGATATTAGACATCATTTCATTAGAGATCTTGTAGAACAAAAAAGCGTAATGCGGAATTTGTTGGGACTGAAAATCAATTGGCTGATATATTTACAAAGGCATTAGATTTGGAGAGATTTTCCTCCCTGAGGAAGTCTCTTGGCTTGTGTGATATCTAAGGTTGTGAGACCAGATGTGTCTCACATCCTCTAACACATCTGTAGTGTAGTTTAACTGAAAAAAAAAAAAATAAAATAAAAAATAAAAAAATCATAAAAAGAAAAAATCCAAAAATATCATGCATTAGCACGAAATTTCTCAGTGTGGTCACTTGTGAGTCTTCATCTTTGACATTATTTTTGATCACTTAATTGTGAGTATTTCCTGTCCATGTAATCTTTTGATTACTTGGTATAACCTTCCTAGGTATCTCACAGTGGGTGCTAAAAGAAAAAAAAATATATATATATATGTGAGAAACAGCTGCTTCACCCTTAGTATGAAGCCATACCATTGTGATCAAGTGATTTTCATAAGAAAACTTGAAGTCAATCTTGATAAGATCATTGGGAAAAAGGGCTATCTTTGGGATCAAGTAAAGTGAAAGCTACTCACATTGCAAAAATCCACAACAAAAAATTGGTGGATGCATCCTAGAGGCTGTGCAGATTGGATTATTGCTCATTGACTTTTTGTGATCTAAATGTGTCCCCTTTTGTGACTCACATCCTATGCCACATCCATAAGCTGAGAATATTTCCTTCACTTGTGTGTTTGCATCATGCTGGGCATATTGCATTTTAGGACATATAGGAGCTTTGTAAATATGTTAGTTAATTAATTTTCTCTCTTAATTTACTCTTTGATTATATAGGTTTTTGATCTCCAATATCTTTCATGAAAAGAAAATATGTGTATCAATCCTTGTTTGAAAAGGTTGAAAAATTCTTTTGGGATTCTATTTTAAATAAAGATATGCCGAAGCATTTTTTTCATAAAAATCTTACAAAATCTTGATGTATTTTAATCCCTTATTCTCTTGGAAGGTGCTTGTGTGTTGCAACCTCAAAGGTTTTCTAGCCGTTGGAGGACTCTTAAGGATTTTGAGGTATGTTAAACCTCTTTGAAAAGGGATTCCTAATTTTAGTAGGAAAGGGGGAGCTGTGAGTATTTAATATACCTCACATCCGTCCCATCCCCCATAAACCTTCTCAAAACCCTTTGTTCTTCCTCCTCTTTGCACACAATCTCATACTCCTTAGCATTAATTCCCCTTGCACTGTTCAACCAACCCAATTTCCTCTGTTAAATGGCCGAGCATTCGAACATTCAAGAGAAAGACATTCTTGACGTAGCTCCCATCTCAATAGCTAAAGGCGAGGGTTCTGTTGTGTTAAACCCAGTAATCTCCAAATTTCTTGCTGAATTTTCTTCCCCATCACCCTCGTCTGATCCAACAATGGAAGCTTCTTCTCCAAAATCCCCCACATTGGAACCTGTTGGTGAAAACCCTAAAGCTCCATCCTTTGACCCAAGTAAAACCCCCAAAGTCTGCTACAACTCCGGTCCCCCAGCGTGCTCTTCGTCGATCTGGTAGGGTTCGCAAGCTGTCAGAGTCTGACAAAGCCAAGAACCGATCAAAACCTGGAGGGAAATCTTCAACAGCTATTGCTCTTGAAGAAGAAGAAGAAGATGAGGTAATCATTCCCCTTGTCAGGACTAGGGCTAAATCGTCTATTCCCCCTTCCTCTGTTAGTAGCCCTGTTGTTACTCCTTCTGTGGCTGTTCCCCCTGTTGAATCAGTTATTCCTGATGTTCCTCCCCATGTTGATCCTTTGATCTCTGTTGAGACTGTTCCCCATGCAGTACATTGAGCCAATTGCTCCTATTCCTCCCATAATTTCTTCTGATCCCATAATATCCCCTATTGTTTCACCTTCTGAGGATATTTTGTCTGCTCCTGTTGTTGAGCCCTCTGTGCCCTTGGTGTCTAGTCCTGTTGAGGACCTTATATCCTTCAGTGATGAAGAACCCCTAGCTAAAGTTTTAATGGATTTAAAGGGTAAGAAAAAGATGGCTGCAACTGACCTTGAGCCTTTTGATGATGAAACTGACTCAAGCTCAGATGATGATGATGCCTCGAGATGAGAACTACAAGCTCGGAAGAGAAGAATTGGATCGGGAAAAGAAGACCAAGAAATTGATTCCACCGATGCTGATGACACTGAAGTTGAACCCATTGTTGTTCCATTCCCTGTGAAGGATGTGTCTAAGGATGTGCCCACATCTAGACGCACATCTACTCGAAAGAAAGCTGAACAGGGTATGTCATCTTCTGTCTCTCTGATCTCTACCCCCAAACCCTTTTCTAAAAAGTTTCTATCCAAAAAGGCTGCTGATAGGTTTACTCTAATTTCCTCTAAAGCCTTTGTTGTTGAGATGAAAAGGGATAGGGAGACTTTTCTAAACTTGGTATGGACAAGTTTTTTGAGGAAAGAGGATTGTTTTTATTTGTGGACCATCCCATTCCCTTCTATCCCAAATTGGTTTATGAGTTCTATGCAAATCGCCTAAGGGATTAGATAAAACTTATCCTCATTCTCCTGGTGTTTATGTTAGAGGAATATTTGTTCAGTTTACCCCTTCTATCATTAATGATTTTCTTGGGTTGTATGATCATTTGGATGAGGTGGTTTCTATTGAGGATGATGATCTTGTGTCTGCAATTACCCATGGCAAGGTAACTTCTTGGCCAGTAAAGCCTAAAGACTTAGGGAGTGGCTCTTTATCCTCCCTTTACTGTTTTCTCCACACTATCTTAGTTGCCAATCTTTGCCCCTCAAATAACAAAACCTCTGTCACTAGGGTGCAAGCTGATCTTCTGTACAGATTGGGACTTAAGAGGCACATTAATTTTGGGGAATTTATCTTTAGGAAAATTTGTGATTATGGTGAGTCTCCATCCAAGAAATGGTCATTACCTTACCCTTCCTTGATATCCCAAATTCTCATTGCCAATGGGGTAAAGGCTGAAAAAGGAGAAGAAAGAGTTGATAATTTTGCCTTATTTAAGGAATCCAAAACTCTGTTAGACCCTAAGCAAAGGCATGTTGATCTCCCTGTGGGTACATCTCCTGAAATTACTATGCCAGATGTGGATACATCTGAACCCACAAACCGTAGCTATATTTGATGTTCGGATGAAGGATTTAGATCTTTGAAATTGCCGATCTTGAAGCTCAAGCTCAAGCCTCCACCGCCCATGCCAACAACCTTAAAGCACTTAAGGATAATCTTCTCAAATGGCATGCTTCACTTTCTGCTCAAAAAGGGGAGATGCTTGATGTTGATCTTTCTTCTTTGCTTTTGGAGGAGATAAAGTTTGGAACAACTTTGTCTGCGCTACTAGTTGGAGGGGCTGGGAACTTTAACTTAGGGGGAGAAAAGTTTTTTGAATTGATGGTTTCTAAAGACAATTTTAAATTTCTGCTTTAGTTGGTTAGTTTTTTTAAAAAACAATGGTTTGTAATAGCTTTAAGTAGGACATGACTGAATGGTTTTTGCTTTTGCTTAATGAACTGCTAGTATTCTGTTCTAATTCTGTTTTGCAGTCTTTATGTGTGGATGTGTATACACATCTGGACACACATCCATTCAGGGGGAGTCATGCTCTTTCTATATTCTGTGGTCATAATATTATGTTTGTTATAAATCTTTGGTTTTGACCAGAAAGTCCAAAATAGGGGGAGATTGAAAACGTGAGTTTTTGTGGGAACATATTTATGTTTCCTTATTTAATTTGTCTTCTATTATGGTAAGAAGATTTTGAGACTTTCATGGAGATTTATAAGTATCTTATTTTTATTAAGAGATTGTAATTATGTAAATATCTTTTATTTATGTACATAGTTTTATATTAGGACTAACCTACTAATATTTGATTTCCTTGTGAGTGTGTTATATGTTTTCATATAGAAAAAGGAATCTCACAAAGGAAGAGGTCGATTGCATGAAGATCTTCTCAATGGTGCATTATAAATACAAGGCATTCAGCACAATGAGAAGCTACGGTTTTAGAGAGAAAAACATACATTCTTCATTGTATTCGATTGAGTTGATTTTAGGTTGTGAGCTTACATCCGTAACTCACATCTAGGTTTTCATAAAGTTCTCTTGTTTTACTTCTGATTGAATAAGTCCTACTTGGGAAAGGGGAGTTGTTCATATCATAGAAGGTGATTAGAACTTGTTTAGTATTTTCATATTTTAGTTTTTCACTTATTTGTTTTTGTAAGAAACATAAGTTTTTATAGTGAAAGGTTTTTGGGCGTAAGCCTAGTTTGCTGATCACACAGATCAGTAAGCGTATATAACTCTTGAGTTATTGCATTTTATTTACATTTAATTGTTTTATTCCGCTGCATTATCTGTGGATGTGTGGACAGTTGTGAGACACATCTGTACTCACATCCTTTGCCTATTGCGTGATCCAAGTTTCCTAGCTACACGAAACTTTCAAAATCTAATTTAACAATATCACTACATTCACAAAAAAATTTAAATAAATACTAAATTTAAATTTCGAACAAAAAATAAGAGGATTAAATGTACCTTCTTAATCACCTCTTCTTCTTGAACTTCTTAATCAACTTCTTGAATTTTCAATATTTTTTGAAAAAAATTCACCTACTTTCTTCTTCTTTCTTCTTTTCTCCTTCTTCTTCAATGAATTTTTATTATGCCAGATTTCTTTACAGATTTGCCGAGGAAGATGGGTTTTGTAAAGCAAATCCGGAATTAACATTTCCGGATTTGAATTTTTCAAAAAAAAACATTACTTAATTCAATTCAGATATATTTAGTATTTAAAAAAAAATAATTAAAATCCGGAGTTATCAGTTCCGGATTACACTAAGAGCGATCGCCCCCACATACGTGCGATCGCTCTCTATTTATTCCAGAAAATATTATTTTCCTCATTTAATCTTTTTTGGAAAAAAAAATAAAATAAAAATAGAATCCGGAATTGGTACCGCCGGAGTACACATGAGCGATCGCTCTATTTTAGGGCGCGATCGCCCCCTATTTACGGAATTATTATTTTCGGAAATTCAATTTTGGAAATAAAAAAAAATCAAATCCGGAATTGGTAATTCCGGATTTCATAATCCGGAATTACCAATTTCGGATTTCAAGTCAAAAGTACTAGTTTGATACTTAAGTTTTTGAAAATGTTATTTTGATATATAAATTTTTAAAAAGCTATATTTAAAAAAAATAATCCGGAGGGAGTATCTTTTTTCAATTACTTAGACAGAAGGAGTATACTTCATTTTAATTCTTATTGCATTTTCAAACGAGAGAATGGAGTACTCCCTCCGTCCCAATAAAAGCTTCACTAATTACCCAAAAGGGCGTCCCGTTAGAAGCTTCACCTTTCCTTTTTTGGCAAAGAATCTTCACTATTCTTTCCACTCATTCTCTCTCCTAAAACACTATTACACTCACAACACTTTTCAAATTCACTATTCCCTCCACTAATTCTCTCTCCTATTTTCAAATTACACTCACAATATTTTTTTTTCCCTCCCATTACCATAATTCCCGTGTCGGAGAAAAAGGGTGAAGCAATTGATGGGTCGGAGGGAGTATAGTTTTAGAAAAAATGTCATCAGCACAAGTTGGGGGGTGTCATGGGGCGACTCAAGAGATGTAATCATATTTAGTGGGGATGAAAATGTATGATTTGTCCTTTGTGTCAGAATTACGGTCCCATCCCATGTAAGACTATCAGCAGTGGGGAGTTGAATTGAATGATGAAATGGGTTTCAATTGAATGAAACACTGCAATAGGTAGTTGAAAGTGGGTTGAATGAATTAGTGGGATGAAATGTTTCATCCCGGTTGAAACATTGATTTTGGCTTTTTTTTTTTTTTTTTTTTTTTTTTTAAGTTGCCACATGTCAAGACCTTATTGGTCTTGACTTTATCACTTTTTCACCCAATTATTTAAACTCAATTATCTCATAATAAATGATTTAAAAATAATAAGAAAAATTCATCAAAATTCATAAATTTTTTTTCCCTACAAATTGATATAAGTTTCATTTGATTTGGACAAAAAAAAAAACACTTAGTTTTCAATTGGGGCTGAATTATTACCTAGTAAATTATTATTTTTTTTAATTTTTTTTTTCACCAAAATTCATCATTTTTTTTTTCCTACAAATCGATATAAGTTTCATTTGATTTGGACACAAAAAAAAAACACTTAGCTTTCAATTTGGGGAATTATTACCTAGTAAATTATTTTTTTTTTAATTTTTTTTTTCACCAAAATTCATCATTTTTTTCCCTACAAATCGATATAAGTTTCATTTGATTTGGACACAAAAAAAAACACTTAGTTTTCAATTGGGGCTGAATTATTACCTAGTAAATTATTATTTTTTTTTAATTTTTTTTTTCACCAAAATTCATCATTTTTTTTCCCTACAAATCGATATAAGTTTCATTTGATTTGGACACAAAAAAAAACACTTAGCTTTCAATTTGGGCTGAATTATTACCTAGTAAATTATTATTTTTTTTAATTTTTTTTTTCACCAAAATTCATCATTTTTTTTCCCTACAAATCGATATAAGTTTCATTTGATTTGGACACAAAAAAAAAACACTTAGTTTTCAATTGGGGCTGAATTATTACCTAGTAAATTATTATTTTTTTTAATTTTTTTTTTCACCAAAATTCATCATTTTTTTTCCCTACAAATCGATATAAGTTTCATTTGATTTGGACACAAAAAAAACACTCATTTCTCAATTATCCTTCTTCATTTTAGCATTTATTTTAAAAAAATCATTATATTTTTTTACCTATAAATTGATGCAATATTTTTTTAATTAAGTGTGAAATATTTTTTTAATTATAAATAATAATAATTATTATTTTACTAATCATAAAAATAAAGAATATAAATGAAATAAAATAAAAGTAGTGGGGTATAGAATGATGAGTTGGAGGGAGTTGAAATTTAGTTTAAGTTAGCCATTGGAGTGGGGGTAAATGAAATGGGTAGATGAAATATTAGGTGGATGAGAAAAAGTGTAAAAAGTGTTAGATGAAATTGGGGAGTGGGATGAAACCACTGTGGATAGTCTAAGATGAACATAGCCTTCCCATTTCATCCCCCATTGCACCATTTCAAAATAAAATCCATTTCATTTACCTTTCAACCAACCTATTGGGGGAAGTCGTGAGTCTCTTGGAGACATCTCAGGTAGGCAGGCGAGAACAAACTTTGCTTGCTAGCCCTCCACGTCGCTGTCACGTCAAGTCGTTTAGGGATGTGTAGTACTCCCTCCGTCCCGTCCGACTTAGGACATTCACTCCCGATACGGATATTAAGGAATACTATTATAATATTAGGAGAGAGAATAAGTGGAGGATGTGTTGTGAGTGTGAAAAATTATATAGGAGAGAGAATGAGTGGGATAAATAGTGATGAAATTATTGTTGTGAGTATGACAAGTGGGTCCCATTTAATATAAAAGTAATATAAACTTTCCATTTTGGGTCGTCCTAAGTCGGATGGGACGCCCAAAATGGCAAAACGTCCTAAGTCAGACGGAACGGAGGGAGTATATTTTATTTTATTTTATTTTATTTTATTTTATTTTATTGATACAAAGGGGCTAAGTGATAATTGTTAAGGCTAAAATGGATATAAGTATTTAAAATTTCCTAATACTAAAATGATATTTTTGAAAATATAAAGGGAGTGAATTCAATTGCCCCTTAACTATAAGTTCTAAAAAATACTAGGCGGATGATAGGCGGCGGAGTTAGGCCTAACGCCTAGGCGGGGACTAGTCGAGATTTGTCGAAACCTAGGCAGGGCTTAGAACTAGGCGTTGGAGAGGGACCTAAACACCTTTAGACGAGATCTTTTTAGAAAACTGACTATTAGTATAGTGGTAGCTTCTCCACCGCTATAAACGATCTTGCCACTCAAGATTCGGGCCCTACAAGACCAAGATAAGAGCTTATCTTGCCACTCAAGATTTGGCCTTACAAGACCAAGAGAAGAGCTTTATAAAGGTCCACGTATATTTTGGATTTGGGAGTGTTACAGTTGTTGATTGTCAATATTTTTTAAAATATGTAATATAATTATTTATACATTATTTGTGTCATTTTAAATTGTACTAAGATTACTTCAATATTTAGGAAAGCAACAACTATTTTGAGTAGTAAAAAAGTGATATTTAATTGGAATTAAGGGAGTATATACTATAATGTGACGTAGTAATTAATATCTATTCAACTCTGGTTAATTTATAAAATTTGATAGTCTTCATTTATACTACGTACAAAGAGAATGTGCTAAAATTGTACCATGGCATAAAATATACACCACCAGCCAACACTTTGCCCCTCAACTTGTTCTTCTTCTGGCCTATAATAACTTCAACGATCTGTTCAGCCACTGTCCAACTTTTTCTTCTAATAAAAAATATTCGCAATCACAAAAAAAAAAAAGACACTTTTTTTATATTAAAAATGGGGAATCATAACTCACCAAAAGATCTTCTGATTAATTAAGCGTTATCCGAAATTCCGATAAAAGTTTTTTCATATGTAAGGTTGGTTATTAGTTTAAAACCAATAAGATCGATTTATTTTCATTAGACTATACAATATCATTTAAAAAGTGTCAATATTGTAACAGTTTAGTTTAAGACATTTATTAATAAAAAACTTATTTAGAAAAAGAAGAGAGAGAGAGAGAGAGAGAGAGAGAGAGAGAGAGAATCATAACTCAAGCTATGGTCAAAAAATTGGTCCCCCGCCAGTAAAATGAAACGGAAGATTCGAGTTTTTCAAGAACGGAGGGGACGAGGAGCCACACACTGTTATTCTATTAAAAAGTGAAACCCTAATTCCCCCCATACGCGGCAAATGGTGAATGCGTTCCTTTATTTTCTTTCTATATTTGGATTAGATTGTTACCAAACAATACTCTGCTCCAAATTGAACTGACTAATCATATTATTATTATATGGTGCCTTGCCCACCTTGGATGGACAAGATTTAAAAACAACAATCTTGGACTTGGACGAAACCCGCTTTTTTTTTTTTATATCCAGATTTTCGGCTTTGTCGAATGAATTAAGTCCTGGACCATCAGCCCCGATCCCTCGGTGACTCATTATAATAGTACCGGATTTTGAAGGCAATCTTAGACTTGGACGAAACCCACTTCTTTATTCAACATATATATACTCCCTCCGTCCCGATAATTGTTTCACCCTTTTGGGATGGGCACGCAAATTAAGGAAATTGGTGAGTGGAGAAAATGTTGTGAGTGTAATAGTAAAATAGGAGAGAGAATGAGTGGAGGAAATAGTAAATTTGAAAAATGTTGTGAGTGTAATAGTAAAATAAGAGAGAGAATGAGTGGGTGAAATAGTAAAGATTTTTTGTCATTTTAGAAAAGGTGAAGCTTTAAACGGAACACCCATTTTAGCAAAAAGAGTGAAGTTATTAATGGGGCGGAGGGAGTATTCACCACCATAAGACTATTCCGTAATGAATTATTTCCAAAAATATATTTATATATTTCATTTATCTCAAAAGATAAAATTAAATATTTATTTAGGGGCAGATGACAGATGTAATATTAAGCATTTTAAAAAAAAAGTATTAAACAAGTAATTAAAGAAGAATAACCTTTCTACATTACTCCCTTAGTTCCAGGTGAACGGAGACTTTTATTTAAATTGATGTAACTTTGACCATTAATATAAACAAAAATAATGATTCTAATGAAAATCTAAAAATTATTATTTAAAGTGTGACACAGTAGGAATTTTTAAATTTTTATTAAAATCATTATTTTTTATTTAAATTAATGGTCAAATTTACGTCAAGTTTACTAAAGACGGAGAATATATATTAGGCTCCTTTATTTTTCACATCTTTCTGGAAAATATATAATAATGTGATATTCATGGGGATCAAGATTTTTTATTGACCGTTAATATCAATTATGTACACGTACTTGTGTTACTCTGTACATACTCCCACCCACCCGAGCAACTTTGTTTGTATGTACCAAAATAAATATTGTATTTTGATTTTATTATACAATTAAGTTGTAGTTTGATTGAAAAATAGTGAAAATTTGATTATCTTTATACTATTTTAAAAGTGGTTATTGATGCACTAATAGAAATATTATTCATAACTATTTTTAAATTTTCATGAAGACAAATAATTTATCATTAAATATTGATCAAAGATCAATTTTATTGACAAAATAAAATAAAATTAAAGTGCAATATTTATTCTGAATTTTTATCCTGGGACGGTCACATTGCATTTTCCTTTGTCAAAATGAGTTTCATTTTCAAAATTGAACCTTCAATTCTTAAAAAAAACATAAAAAATAAAAAATCCTTTTACTATTTTGATGATACCATACGAGCAATTATACATGTTTAAAAAAAATCTCACAAAGTAGTTGTCACTAACACAATTGAAATTATATTTAATACTCCCTCCGTCCCTAAAAGTTTGTTCCGTTTGACTTTTTTGTTGAACTTTGACCACAAATTTATGAGAGATTAATCATATTCATGAAATTCTAAAAGTTGTTGTTGATAATATTATTAATGGTTAATCAATAGAATTTTTTAGAATTTCATGAATATAATTAAATTGTCATATATTTGTGGTCAAAGTTCAACTATAAAGTCAAATGAGACAAACTTTTAGGAACGGAGGGAGTATTTAATTAACAAGAGATGGATATTTTAGTATGCTTTTGTTAATTAATGTCCAAGTTAAAAATCCTTACGTCTAGTTTAATACCAATTTGAAATTCCTCAAATTATACGAGTTTTTATTAGCTTTGGAAATTTTGATCCCAGTTAAGCAATGAAAATACATACGTTGACTTGATCATTAATTCAAGCCATAATTCAGGCATCTGAAAATAAATTTAAAATAATATAGTATACTATCGATTGTGAGTTGTGACTCATTTCTCTCTATCTAATCCACATTTTTTGTGTTTGTTAAGCCAACTTTGACGACATTTGACTGGAAATTAACGGAGGAAATGCATCTACCAAGTTACGCGGCTACTCAACCTTGTTGTCCCTACTGATTGATGATAAGGTCAATCAATATTTAGATTGTACCCCCGTCTATCTAGCAAGTGTTAAGGACGAGGTTTCTCTTTGATATCATTTGTAAAAACTCAAGCCTGATCTCTGACCTGCTACGTATATACAACATACTGACCACTAATCACCCCCTCATTTAGATTATTCACAGCTGCACAGACCTCCAAAAGTTCAATAAATAATTTGATAATTAGTAATATTGTATAAGTCTTCTATATATATATAACAATAAATGCCCACATCTTTCTAATATAGGATGGGGGATATCATAAACAACGAAGTACTAACTTGCTAGGTTTGGGCCTTTGCCATTAAATTGCGTGACAAATGTAAATGTAACTGTTAGACGAAGTTCGAGGAGTAAAATGGTCTTTTAATACATTTTCTTCTTAAAAAGAGGTCATTCATTTAATTTAGAATTTATTTAACAGTCAAATTGAGAACTGATATATAATCTCGATGAAAACGCTAAATTCTGATCCTTATCTCACTAGGTTTTTATTTTTTTTACGTGTTAGAGTCCACAAAACCAACTAATGGTAGGGTTTAAAAAAGCACTTACCGACAAGTCCACCCATAATAAATTTTTTTTTTTTTTTTTTTTTGGGGTCATAGTAATGGGAAAGTGTAAGTCAAAATAGGTCAATTACTTTCTTTCTACCCAAAACGGCCTACTCTATAACGTGCGATATTTCAGTTCAGTTGCTTGACTAGGTTTTTCATAAATTTACTTAGTGGACAAAGTTTATTCTTGGAATATACCTTATTCCATTTACTATACATTCATTCTTTGTGTTATGCTAATTCATATTGCGCCCCATCTGAGGTCTAAGACTCTTCTCATCATCATTCATCTCCCAACATTGGCTCTCATTATTTGGCCTTTATAAATCTTCAATTGTGGCCAATTTTGTTGGATGTAAATGAACTGCCGTGCAAGGGCGGACCCATGGTGAAAATGGAGGGGAGTCACAAATTATATTACCCAAAAATTTTAAAAAAATAATTGTTTTTTACATGAATATTTACATCGATTATTCCTTTTTTTGCCAAGGGGAATGGACTGGGCTGGTAAGTGGGAATGCACTTAGTAGTTTTTTTTTTTTTTACATGTCAACATTAATTTTTGGGGGATTCACAGCCACCCATTTGGGTGGCCTTGTGTCCGCCCCTGCTGCCGTGATCAATCCAATCATATCTTTTCAAACACTTACATTTTCCCTGTCGCACCACTCCGGAAAAAATGTCTTTATGTGTTCATTTATTCTACGTTCCTCATATTTTCAAAAGAGACAGATGTAACATCTATCAACTTTTTTATTTTATACATACATAAAATCAAAAAATGGTTATATATATGTTATAAGATAAGAAATTATGATTACACACAATTGCTAGAGAATAATTGCACTACTATGTATATATATATATATATATATATATATATATATATATATATATATATATATATATATATATATATATATATATATATATATATATATCGCAAACATTGTACGGAATGAGGCTCCGATTTATTGATGTGAAATGTCATCTTTTAATTTTCATACGAATGCAATTATTTTACCTTAAAAAAAAAAAAAGAAAAGTGGATAAGTAAATTATTTGCGAAGTGCGTGATAAAACCAAGTTTTCTAGCGTCTTTGATTGGCATTGGCGCATTTACTGGGGTTAACATTTGATTATAGGATTTGTAATTATAACATCAACTTTATTATTAGTGAAAGTTGGAATCTTTTCTCTGCATATATTTATTGGAGTAGGCTTGAGGATGATCCCATGACACGCCTACTTATTGCTAATTAATATTGGAAAAATTCCTCTTTAGCCACATAACTCAAATCATAACCCATTAAAATTCATCCCAAATTTAAAAAAACAACCCCCTTTTATATTTCAAATCAAAATTCCTTTAAACCCCAATACGCTATATACCGGTCAAAATTATTGACGGCTCCGTTAACATCCGTTCTCACACACACACATGGTTCTTCTCTCTCCAATCACTCTGATTCCGGCGACCCACCGGAGCAGCTCAGTCGACTCCGTCTCTCGCCGGCTCACCAGATCTGCTCCGTCTTCGTCTTCATCTTCAATCGATATCAACTTTTGTTACTTTAACAACATTTTCTTTCATTGTTGTGATTTTCAAGTTTGTATATAGTTTCTTTGAACGAATTGGAGAATCGCTCGTCGATTTTATCTGGGTATTTTCGATTTGGGTTGCTAGATTTTAATGGAATTTAGGTGTTTTTCTTATGAATTTGTTCGAATCTTGTGTTTGTTTTGAGTTTTCTGGTGTGGGTTATCTGTGATATAGGGGCTTCTATTTTCTTTCTTTGATGAGGGTGGAGATTGAGGGTTAGCTTTTGAGAGTTTTTATATGGGTTCTGCTTCTTATTCAACAGTGGATTCGGTTGATTCTTCTTGTTGAAATATTGTGAGTTCTGTTTGTATTGAGCTATATTTGGCTTGGAATCTTTATCAGCTTATTTTAGTTGGATTTGGGGTTTTGAGTAATAACTTCGCTTGAATTGTAGCTGGGATTAGAATTTTTGAACTGTTATCTGAATTCATTAGTATTTCTTGGGATTTGGTTTCTAAAGCTTTGGTTGAATATATCAAGTTGCTGAAATTATATATGGGCCCTGAGTTCTGAGAAAGGGGTGATAATCTTGGTTGAATTTGATTTTATCGGGGAGGGTTTATGGTGATTTAACGAGTTAAGTATTACTGGTATAGGACATGACAACACTATATACACATGATATACACATGCTATAAGACATTTGAATGGTCATATAGCAACTGATATAGGACCAATTAAAGGGGTTATAGCTTTGTATATGATGTTGTCAGGTCCTATATCAGTTGCTATAGGACCATTCAAGGTTCTTATTGCTTTGTATATGACGTTGGCATGTCCTATACCAATTGCTATAGGACTAATTAAAGGGCTTATAGCTTTGTATATAATGTTGCCAGGTCCTATACCCATTGCTATAGGAAAAATTAAAGGGCTTATAACTTTGTATATGATGTTGCCAGGTCCTATACCAATTGCTATAGGACCAATTAAAGGGCTTATAGCTTTGTATATGATGTTGCCAGGTCCTATACCAGTTGCTATAGGACCATTCAAAGGTCTTATAGCTTTGTATATGATATTGACAGATCCTATAACAATTGCTATAGGGCCAATTAAAGGGCTTATAGCTTTGTATATGATGTTGGCAGGTCCTATACCATTTGGTATAGGACGTTAACTTGAAGTTCATATACAGGTTTTATACCATTTGGTATAAGAACTTAGTTTAATACATGTATTAAATGTCTTATAAAGCTCCTATGCCAGTTGGTATAGGACACAAGTTTAATTAATGATAAATGTCCAATACTAAATCACATGTAAAAAAATCAATTCTACAGAAACACATGTATTAAATAAACTAGGGACAATGTTTTTAGGTCTTATACTATTCTGATTATAAGACCTAAAAACAGGCCATTTAACACATTCTCAAACTAAACATTGATATAATATACTGGTATATAACACTGGAACATGTCCTATACCCAAAGGTAAAAGACTTGTAAATAGTTATTAATCACAACCATAAACACATAAAATGATTTCAAATTTTAAAGACTGTAAATAGCTACAAGTAAACCAAAAATTTATTAACCATTCAACAACTAGTGCACTGTCTAACTATCTTACATTTGACAAATATTCTAAGTACATTGTTCAAACATCAACCATATTCTTCCAAATCAAACCAACAAACTGAAAGGTTCACTTATGAATGATAAGGACAATATTTATGTTATAAGATGTCACGAATCATCTTTGCCTGATACGATGGCACTGCAGCATTTTCATATGTCTTTCTCACCGATGCTTTATCAAACATTTCTTCCCCTTCCATTAGAACAATTATCCCACAATCCAAACTGTCATCTCCTTGTTGTGGAATGTCATCGCGTTTTAATTCTATGAACTTTGCCGCATCTTGTTGAGTCACTTCTATGCATTTGTACTGTGCTCTCACATGATCAAATTGAAAAGGAAATATTTTTTTTAAAAGTTAGTCAAAAGTCCTTTAGCACAAACACAATAATATATTACAGATCTTATACCTCTTAGTATAAGACTTATTTCAAGTAACTTATAAAACAAAGGTCCTATACCATTGTTAAAGGACATGAAACAAGTCCTTTGCCACATTATCTAAGACAAACAAAATGAAGCAAGGCACATCCAAATCAAATTCACACTACAACAGGTCCTATAACAAGGGTTTTATGACCTGGAACAAGTCTTTTGCCACATAAACAAACACAATCAAAATGAAGCAAGTCACATCCAAATCAAATGCATACTAGAACAAGTCCTATAGGAAGGGTTATAAGACCTGGAACAAGCAATTTGCCACATTATCAAAGACAAATAAAATGAAGCAAGGCACATCTAAATCAAATTCACACTACAACAGGTCCTATAATAAGGGTTATAGGACCTGAAACAGTTCCTTTGTCACATAAACAAACACAATCAAAATGAAGGAAGTCACCTCCAAATTTAATGCATACTAGAACAGGTCCTATAGCAAGGGCTATAGGACCTGGAACATGTCCTTTGCCATATTAACAAACACAATTAAAATGCAGGAAGTTAACTCAATATCAAATGAACACTAGAACAAGTCTTATACCAATGGTTATAGGGCCTGAAACAGGTCTTTTGCCAATTTAACACACAAAATCAAAATAAAGCAAGTTGCCTCAAATCAAATGAACAATAGAATATGTCATATATCAATGGTTATATGACTTGTTCAGGTCCTTTACCACTTTAACCAACACAAACAAAATGAAGCAAGTTGCTACAAAATCAATTGCACACTAGAACAGGTACTATATCAATGGTTATAGGACCTGGTTCAAGTCCTTTACCACTTTAACCAACACAAACAAAATTCAACATATATTTCAAACAAATTCAATTAAAACATAAAAAATAGGTCTGATATCTTATATAAAATCAATTACAGGCTTAAAATTTGTACATAAATTACTTTTCCAATCAAAATCAAAATGAAGTAAGTATTCTCGAAATCAAACTCACATTAGAACATTTCCTATGGCAAGGGATAAAGGATCTGGACTACAACAGATCCTTTGCCACAATAACGAACACAAACGAGATGAAGATGAATCAAGTAACGTCAAAAAAAAAAAAAGGTCTAATACCTTAGATAAAAACAAAGAAAAAATAGGTCCGAAGCAAGTAACAAATTATGAACACAATTACATACAAACGATTTACAACCACAAAAAAAAAAAAAGAAAAGAGAAAGTCGGATACCTAAATTTTTCGATTGACGCAGCTTTTAAATGGATTTGGTCAGACGCCGCCTTCAATGGAGCTTTAATGGCTTCGATTAACGCTTCTATGGAGTCGATTAGGGTTTGATTTGGGTTTGGGGTGCGATTTGCATCGGATAAAGAGAGAATGAGATGGTTTTCTAGGGTTTTGAATTTTTTGATAATGGGAGGTTACGGGAAGATAACAGAGATTATGGTCCGTTATGTGTGGGTTTTAGTGGAATTTTCATCTCAAATGGGTTAATGAGGCTTATTGATCTGGATTGTGGGGTTTAGAGTCCTTGACTCATTAATATTTTTAATTACTTGCAAATTAAGTAAATAACCAAATATTGCTCTAAAATTAGTCCCTCGTTTCTAAATTGAGCCTATAGATTTTTATTATTTTTTAGAAAAAAAAATATTTATTTTCAAAGTTATGAAATTTCTAATGTCTCACATAAAAAAATATATCACATTGTTTCTAAAATAGTATATGAATAAAATAAAATATAACATTAAAAAAATGAGTTATAAAATATATAATTAAAATCTTTTATTCTAGTTTTGAGTATATATTTTAGTTTTTCAAAAAAATATACAAAAATGTGACTTCTAAGAATCATTTGCAAAATATATAAACATAAATAAACTATATTTAACCATTTTTAGTAACATAATTGAAAGTCATTTTTTATTTATGGTGAAAATTAAGAGATTTAATGTTTAATCAATTATATTAACATGATAAATACATATATACCCTTAATAATCTCACTACACTACATTATGAGTATAATGTAAACTAAACATGATATAGTGATGGAAATCAGGTAGCTTAACCAAATAATAAAAATAATAAAAATCAACTTACAATTATAATTTTATATAGAACCTTACTTTCTTTTCCAAGTATCTGAGTAAGCCTCGTGCTTATGCTTAGGGATGTTAAACGAAATGAGCCGACTCGAGCTCGATTCAGGCTTGACTCGTAAAAACTTGAGTTTGAGTGGGCTTGAAGTGAACTAGAGCTCGAACGTACTTTTTAAGCTCGTTTTCTTATTGAGTCGGCTTATGTTCGGCTCGTTTGTTCGACGAGTTTTGATCGAGATAGGCTTGTTTAGATTGTTAAAAGCTCGAGTTTGTTTGCGAATAATTTGAGCTCGAGTTTTGCTCGATAAGCTTGTTAACAAGTAAATATATTGTTTGAACTCATCTCATTAAACTCGAATCATTATTAATTTTATAATAAATACACAAATAATATATGCATAATATATGTGTATACAAAATAATATATTTAATTTCTTAACTCGGTTCGTTAAAATACGAGTTCGAGTATCTCGTGACCAAGTTGTCATGAGCAACTCAAAACTCGATTCAATTAAAGTTTGAACAATCAAACATGACTCAAGTTTAATAATTTTAAAATGAACTCGAACTCGTAACTCTAAAACTCGCTTGCTCATTTAAAACCCTATCATCGTGCTCCCTCAAGAGTCAACGGATCTTGAGCCTGGATTGTTGGTGTAGTTTCTATGCAGTCATTATTAGCATGTCATTATTAGGCCACGAGTTTTAAAATAAAACAGTACTCTATTTTCTTTGGGTTGATTACTCATCCACTAAAAATAATACTGTAGCCAAAACAAAAACTCGATCTAGCCCAATACAAGTCTAGAAGCCCATTGAATCAGTGGGCTTACTATAGTCAGAAAGGCTGTTTCTAATGGACTTTTAATGGCCCACTAAAAAACGTGTGCATGAACCAGCCAATAATCAAAGCCTAGCTTCCTCGAACAAGCTACGATCCACGGATGATGTAACGGATCCGGGATCCCCCTTCTAACCACATCCCTTCTCAATCATTGCCTTCATCTCCACCGTCTAAAGCTAGCAAATTCTTCAACAACGGCCTGGATTGCATTGTATGACACAACATTCATAATAGTCCAAGAAAATGACCGAGTCACCAATTAAAATTGGTCAAATTAAGGCGCCCATATTTTCCTTTACACTTAAGCATCTCATCCTATAAATAGATTGAATTTAATTTAATTTCTACATCATAAAAAAAGCAAGATATACCAACTCAAGTTTACAACTTTCCCATCTTCACTTGCCATTTCATTTGTGTTTCATCATTATACATAGCTTCAAAATGGTGAGACTGCGCTTTTTTTTTATTAACGTACACTAAGTAAAACGCATATTTTAAAAATGTTGACAAGTCAAATGTAATACTAATAATACGGAAGGAGTATTAACTTTGCTTATACCACTATTGTTTTTTTTTCATTGACTGAAGTTAAATTGTTGTATTTTGGTTCTTTTTTGTATGATTTTTCACTAATTATACTTCTGCTTTTTTTCTTCCTGGACGAAATATATATGTGGAACTACAGTCTTTCTCAGTCGAAATTAAGGTACTATATATATTTATGGATATTAAATCATTCAACTTCATTTTATCGTTCTTATAATTAATCTTTTCTGAATTTATTTGTAAAAATATTTGATTTACAGAAGGAATTTGATCTACAATCAGAAAGAGTCAAGTCTGTGGACTTGCACCCTACAGAACCTTGGTAACAATTAATACCTAAGATTTTATCTATCTTTATTTTGCCTTCTTAAGAGTTCCCTCACACATACATGTAGACAATATTTTCATTTAAATGTAAATTCATGTCTATTTTTGCAGGGTCTTATTGGGTCTATATTCAGGAACTCTGACTATCTGGAATTATCAAACCAAGGTAAGTTCAAAAAAAAATATTAAAAAATCCACTAATTTCAGGAAAATAAAAAAAATTAAAAATTGATTATAATCAAACTCCCTTTATTTCACAGGCAATTGAGAAATCATTCAAAATCACAGAATCACCAGGTAAATTCTATCAACTTTAGAATCTTTGCATGTCTTTAAGGTCCGTTAAATGATCCCGATGCATTCAACTATATGCCAAGCTAATTACGTGTACATGTTTGTTTTTTTTTTACAGTAAGATCAGCAAAGTTTATAGCACGAAAACAATGGATTGTTGCCGGATCTGATGACAAATTCATTCGCGTCTACAACTATAGCACTTTAGAATTGGTGAGAGAATTTGAGGCACATGAAGACTATATAAGGTCGGTGGTAGTGCACCCAACACTTTCCTATGTTTTATCGGCATCAGATGACAAGCTTATAAAGCTTTGGGACTGGGAGAAAGATTGGAAATGTACCCAAATCTTTGAGGGACATTCTCATTATGTTATGCAAGTCGTCTTCAATCCTAATGAGACCAATACTTTTGCAAGCGCGTCTCTTGATTGCACAATTAAGGTACTGGCAAGTATATACGTTGTATTAATTATTTATATTTATATACCCTAGCTAACCCGGCCCAATTTATTTTTCTTGTAGGTTTGGGATCTTGAGTCTGGGAATGCACATATCACACTGACAGGCCATGCCAAAGGAGTGAATTGTGTGGAGTTTTTCACATTTGAAGATAATTCACATCTTATATCCGGCTCTGATGATCAAACTGCTAAGGTATGCCAAAGATTTTTACATAAATCGCCAAGATAAAAAATGGTGTTTTAGCATTGGAAAATGAGTATGATCCTTTTGGAACTAGGTATGGAACTATCAAGACGGAGGCGCTTGTGTTCAAACTCTAGAAGGCCATACACACAATATTACTGCAATATGTGTTCATCCAGAAATTCCGATTGTTATCACATGTTCTGAAGACAATTCTGTTCGTGCATGGAATGCTACGACTTTTAGGTAACGAATTATTATTATTCCATTTTCCATTTATCCGGAGAAAAATTATTTTCGAAGTGTCTCGCATTTATTAACAATTCACATTGGCTTTAATCAGGCTTGAGAACACATGGAGCACTGAACTTGGACGAGTTTGGGCACTTGGGTACATGAAAAGTTCAAGCGAGTATGTTTTTTTCCTTGGCATATCTAAAAAAAAAAAATTGTTAATCTCATTTTGACTTAGATGGTCAACTTCTGAACTTACTAATATTATAACTTTTTTCAATTGCAGGATTGTTATCGGTTGTGACACGGGAACCAGTGTGGCAAAAATCGTATTTTCCGATAATTAATTAGGTTTAGTAGACCTAATAATAAGAAGAAAATAAAGATACAAACTAGTAGCTACAATAATAATAATAATAATAAAGTGCGGTTGCACTGTGGTTGTTACTACCTCTGTATATGGTTACTTGTGGCGTTTAAGACTGAGCTGGAGTTTTATGCATAACCTCTTCCACATTCTTGATGAAAAATGGAGTGAGGGCGTGCAAATTCTCAGTATAGGGACTAATGGCAGAATTTGGGATAGTACAGGGACCACTAGTGAAATGTCCTAATGTAGAATTTGTTGTTTTCTCAGTTTTTATGTAATACAGTATGTTGTATTGAAGTCAATGAAATATTAGTGATTTATTTTGCTTGTTATAACCTCATTCGTGAAAATTTTAATATGTCGATTCTTATACAATTTCTTTAAAAAATGTTATATATATTTGAATTAATTTCCTAAAAGTCCTCCAAGACTAATGCAATTTTTAAAGAGAACAATCTATTTTGTTTATTCCCCTCAAACACTTGATATAGTATTGAAACCTAAAAATACCCTCTTTTTTTTCCTGTAATTGTTATTGAACATACTAAAAGTGTCGAGCTGGACCAAGCAAGTAAAGCCCAAATACAGACAACCTTGGCATTTACATTCTTAATGAGGCTAGCCCATTCACCATAAGGCCCTAGGCCCAATAACAATATCAGTCGATCTAAGCTCATTGTCCGACCTCCAAGGTCCCGACCTGGCTTGATCCGACTCAATGATCCATACTATAATTCGGGTACGATCCATGCTCTACCCGACAGTCAGGTCGACCTAACCCCATTGGGCGACCTCGACCTCAAGCGTCGACCTAAGAGATGTGAACGCACGCGAGTCAAATCTTTCCATAACTGCATTCCTATAAATCAGGGACCGTTATAGGCACGTTCCCATTATTAATAACTGCCGCTAAAATCTCGGAGTTCATGTAACACCACCAAAAATACAACGGTCATTACCTATAAATACTTCATCACTACCAACGGTGCAAAGGTAATTGCAATTTTGCTATTTGAATATACTTTGTTCAATACATTTTGCTCTCCCATCATCAAATACTTACTCTCACGCCCGAGGGTCTAAGCCGGAGACACATCCGGCTAGTCGTGGGTTCTGATTTCAGGTCAAGGAGCCAGGTGATCAGTCATGCCACGTGGAGAAAGATTGATAAGCACTTTTCTTGCGGCATCAGTTTGGTTCCATTGCCGGGAAAACGTGCTTTAGCTTGACCTCGAAATTCTTCTCACCCTACAACAATGGTGACCCCGTGACGGGCATGCCAGATGCTTCTGATGAATTTAATGAAGTGAATGCCAACACCATCGCTACTACCAATGTGAATGCGGATTTGCCTCCTCCTCCTCCTCTTCGTCATCATGCTAGGGCGACACGCTCAAACAAGCGGTAGCCGATGGCAGGATTGCCGGATGCAAGGAGAGAAAAACGTCCCATGGAGGGACAAGGAGTTCCACCTCCTCCTAAGCGTCCAACTGCTCATTTGAATGTTGGAAATAGGGCAGGTCCCTCATCCAACCCATTGAGTAGGAAGGAAATGCTGCTGGAGCGAGCCCAGATTCTTGCCGAGTTATTAGCTATGGAGGAGGCTGAACAGGCGGATAGAAGGTCAGAGAGGGTGGCTCCCTCTCAAATTTCAAACAGGGAGCAGGCCAGGAGTGCTAGGCCTAATGAGGCCGTGGGACAAAACGGCGATAACAGGATAGTGCAGCGGGTTCCATCCCTCATTCATGTGCCAAGTAACGACCTAAGAGCTAGCCTCACCAGGAATAGGGAGCAGGAGGCCCAGTCAGATTTGAGGACGCACTTAGAGGCCAACCGAAGCCGACGTGGTTCGCTGCCCGCCAGACACAAAGATCACAGCCTCATGGGACAGTAATTGGCGCAGTCGCCTATAAGTGGAGGAAAGGCGCAGGACGCCACCCAGAGATCATAGGCGCAGGTCGCCTCTCAGAGATGACAGACATAGTTCGCCAATTCGATCAGAAAGGGCTCCTTCTCACAGAGATAAGAGAAGTAGGCAGGTGACTCCCCCCAGAAGTGAGGGTCAGAGGTCGAACGTCGTTACCCCCGCAGGAGATGACAGACCCGACGCTAGGGAATGGTTGTTGATGAAAAAGAAATTCGAACAATGGGAGGAGGAGAAGAAAAAGGATTCTGGAAAGGTCGAACGAATTGACTTTGCTCTTCGACCCTTATCCAAGGACCTGATTGACAGTCGACCCCCTGCTGGTTTTAGATTGCCCCTCCTAGAAAAGTACTCGGGGGCCACCAATGCAAAAAGCCACGTAGCACACCTAGAAGCTACCATGTGTTTTGTCGCCAATGAGGATGACAATATGTGCAAATCCCTCATAAGCACACTCACGGGAGCAGCCCTAACTTGTTTCAACAGTTTGGCAGCTGGTAGCATCTCCTCCTGGATGAGTTTAAGGACAAAATTCCTTGAGCGTTTCTCAACTGCTGGAGCTCGGAAGGTGACTGTCACCGACCTAAACAACTTGGTGCAAGGGAAGAATGAAAGCTCCATGAGCTACTACACCAAGTTTAAAGAAATGGTTGACAAGATTGAGGAAGATCTCACTGACAGGGAGGTGATCAATTGCTTCCGGAATGGCATTTCCTCGGAAGGCATGGATTATGAACTAACGGTTCGTACTGTCACCACTCGACATGAGTTGTTCGAGAAGGCTTACAATGTGGCATTAGCCGAGGAAAGGAAAGAAAAGAAGAATGGGAAGGGCCCCAAGGTGGAGGCCGCTGATGACAAGAAAGATTCCAACAAAAATGGAGGTAACAATAAGAATGGCAAGAACAGGACCAGGGCGACAGAGAAGGTGCCTGAGGCTTTCACTCCCCTAACGGTGAGTAGAACGGAAATATTGAATGCAGTCGAGTTGGCACCACCTGCCCCAATGAACCCAGGCAACAAGTTCAGAAGGGACAATAGCAAGTACTGTGATTACCACAAAGATACGGGTCACCTCACGGAGGATTACTTAGGCTTGAAACGCATCATCCAGAGAATGGTCGACCAAGGGAGACTCGATGCATATGTCAAAAGACCTCAAGCAGGCGGTGGTGAGCGACCTGCAGGTGGATATCCTGAACCACGACAACCCAGATTGAACTTGGGGGTCATCAAAGAGCAAGCCAGCAACACAGCCATCAAGCATAAAATCTTCCAACTCAACAAAGCCCCACATGTGCCTCCAAGGAGAGACGTCAGAGATGAAGTGATCGGCTTCTACCCCCATGAGTTGGCAACTAATATGGCGGCTAGGGAGCAAGTTCTCGTCATCCCAGGTCTCATAGACGGATGTACGACGAGCAGACTCTTAGTCGACACGGGGGCCTGTAAAGACATTTTGTTCTACAAGACATTCCTGGAGATGGGTCTTTCTAACGTACAGCTTGAGAGATATGATGGCAGGTTGGAGGGCTTCACCAACCATCGAGTTGATGCCAAAGGCAAGATTGAGCTCGACGTCGACTTAGGCCAGCATCCATGCAGGGTCGTATCAAAGGTACAATTTATTGTGATAGATGTGAACAGTGACTATGCTGCTATCCTTGGTATTCCTGGCCAGGTCGCGCTGGGAATGGTGGCATCAATCCCCCACCAACGAGTCAAGTTTCCTACACCTGCTGGAGTAGGCTGCGTACAAGGCACAGCTTGGGCCTACTTGGATCATGTTCTTCGGGAAAGAAAGAAGAGAGAGCTAGAGATCGAGACGGCAGATGGCTACTTAAAGCTGTCCCAATCAGTCACCAAAACTACTCGGCTGTCAACAATCACCAATGCGGAGGAGTCGACCTATCGCTCAAATGACGAGATCATGGCTGAGTCGACACGTCACCAAAACCACAATGGTCGATCCAGGATGTAGTTATGGTCGACCAAGTCCTCATAGCGACCTATGCTTCCAAGTCAACAATAACTCTGGGGCCACCACCGATGAGATCGCCGATAAATTGGATGATATGATACCGAAGAGGCTCCACACCGGGGGCCGAGGAAAGACGAGAAAGTTAGGGAGATTATTGTTGAAACTTTGCAATTCAGAGATGGTCCAGAGCTGGAGGTCGTGGACGAGCTAGAGTCAGTAATCACCAACCCTTCCTACCCCGACCAAAAAATTCAAATTGGAAAGCAGCTATCATACGAGGAGGCGAGCTATTCAGAAGATCCTACACTCGACCGCTATTAAAGTGTATCCACCCTCAAGAGATCACTACGCTGATGCATGAATTACACAGTGGGATTTATGGTGGACATCCGGGGGCCAGGACTCTAGCCGACAAGTTGATCACTTTGGGGTACTACTGGCCACACATGAGAGCAGACACCCATGACTTTGTGCAGCAGTGTGACCAATGCCAAAGGTTTGCCAACCTACCTCATCTGCCTACGACTGAGTAAACCCCCATGATTGCAGCTTGGCCATTCGACATGTGGGGCGTCGACTTAATTGGACCCTTCCCATCCGCCCGTGGAAATTGTAAGTACGCAATCGTGGCAATTGATTACTTTACCAAGTGGGTTTAAGCCAAGCCGCTAGCTCGCATCACAGAGGAAAATGCCATCAACTTCATTCATGATTTCATCTGGGTGTCGATTTGGTTTTCCTCGAGCTATAGTATCTGACAACGGCCTACAATTCTCCCAAACCTTCGAAGCAAAGATGAATCGAGTAGGGATCAAGCATTGGAAATCTTCTGTCGCCTACCCCCAAGGTAATGGGAAAGCTGAAGCAGCAAATAAACTTGTCCTATCTTCACTCAAGACGGGTCTCGTGGGTCGACGCAACAACTGGTTGGACGAACTCCCCGCTTCTTCGGGCGCTCACACAACCACTCAGGGGCCTACGGGGGAAACCCCATTCGCTCTAACATATGGGTTAGAAGCCATAGCTCCAGCTGAGTTAAGATTTCCAACAGCCAGAGTAACTTTTTTTGATCAAGAACAGAATGACACCAACAGATTGATCGACCTGGATCTGATCGACGAGAAGCGAGATACGGGTTACCTTCGGATGGTCAACTACAAACAGCGAACTAAAAGTTACCACGACAAGAAAGTGAAAGCCAGGTCATTCCAAGTCGGAGATCACGTGTTGAGAAAGATCGAGGCAACAGGGAGAAGGACCCAACAGAACAAGTTATCTCCTAATTGGGAAGGTCCTTACATAGTTACTCGAGTCGTCAAAGAAGGAACTTACATGATAGCTCATCCAGATGGTGAAGAGTTGAAGCATCCATGGCACGCTACTCACCTCATCAAGTACTACTTACGAAGGTTCGTGTCTATTACTCGCTCAAGGTTAAGGCAATTCTCAAGATTGAAATTTGTCATAGTTCTAGCATTCCGTTGATGTAAACGTTTCCCTACTTCAATAAAAAGCGCAGTTTATTCGACCAAACATTGTGTTACACTAACCCCAACAAGCTTGACTCTTAGTCAGCTTCGTTTTAACAAGCTCGATTCTTAATCAGCTTCGTTCCATTAACAAAGCTCGACTCTTAGTCAGCTTAACTTTAACAAGCTCGATTCTTAATCAGCTCTGTTTATTTAACAAGTCCGACTCTTAGTTGACTTCGTTCTAACAAGTACGACTCTTAGTCGATTTCGTTCTAACAAACTCGACTCTTAGTCAGTCTGTTCTAAGTAGCTCGATTCTCAATCAGCTTCATTCCTTAAAACAAGTCCGACCTAAGGTCGACTTCGTTCTAATAAGCTCGACCCTTGGTCAGCCTTAATAGTTTGAACAGGTTCGACTCATATTCAATCTCGTTCACGAAAAGTTATACAAGTCTGAGGTCGACTAAATCAATAAAGATCAAGTCGACCCTAGGCATAAGTTGACTCATTCATTCTATTATATCTAGCTCGACACTTACATGTAAACATCAAAAGCATACAATAAAGGGAGGTCATCATCATTATAAGGCATCAACGAGTGACCTCCTCTAGCTGCCATGTCATACTGGGGAGCATAGGCCCATCGAGCTAGCTGCTCTAAAGAAATGTCAGTGTCAGGGTCGACTAAAGCCCGACGGGCCATATGACGCTTACCCAGTTCCAAGAAGCCCCTAGCTTTGGCAATGATGGCATTTAAGTACTCATCTCCGTCCTTAAACTCTTCGACGGCATCTTTAGCAGCAGCTTTGGCAGCAGTCTGAAGATCTTCTTGCCATTTCACCCGCTCGAGTCTATGTTCTTCATGCAGATCGACCAAGAAGGTGTCTTTCTCCTTCAGAAGTTTGGAAACTATTGCTAGCTCCTTCCTGGTCTTCTCAAGCTCTTTCTTCTCAGCATCTCTCTCCACCTCGACCTCCTTGAGTTTAGACTCTACAGTTTCAAGATCCGTCAGAGCTTTCTTCTTTACCATCTCCAAGGCATCAAATGAGTTATCCAAGTCGTTGTATTTCTCTCTTAGGTCTGTTAGTTCTTGCGACTTCTTGGATAAGTCCTTAAGAGCCCGCTCTCTCCTCTCAATGGAGGCCCTCCAAGAGCTTTTAACCTGCTCGACCATGGTGAGATTCTACATTCAAAGGAAATCAGGGAAGTGTTAGCTCGTAAGTCAAGTTGATTGATTAAAAGAACAAGCGATAAGGCAGAAAGGAAAGATAAAGGATTACCTCGCAGTGCACCATCCCAGAGCGAGCTGAGAACTCCTCAGGGGAAATCCCCTTATCAGCAAAGTGAGCTAGGAGGTCGACATCAATGGCCCTCCTAACCACAACCTGGCCCAGGCTCATATCTGGATAGCGTCGACTCAAGCTGTTGACCCCAATGAGAGGGGGCACATCACTCAACCTCCTCATTTGGTCCTCTAGAGATTCTTGGATGGGGGGAGAAGAGGCTGGTGGAGGCAGTTGGCTTGAGGAAACTGACTTTCCCTTCTCAGTTCTTGACCTTTTCCTAGAGTTCAGGGGCAGGTCGTCTTCATCCGCCATCACATCATCTTCATCAATAGTTACAACCTCCAGAGGTCTAGCTTCAACTGTGCCCGCACCAGAAGTCGTAGCGTTAGCATCAGGAGTTGGGTCGGAGCTCAAGCTGGGCTTATTGGACTTGTTGGAGTCATTACCATCCTCAGTCACATCCCTAGTATGGCTGCTACTTCCCAAGGGGTCCTCAGATTCAACCTCCTCCATGGGAATCATTCCAGCATTATCCTTAGACAGCAGATCATTCCTTCTCGCAGCCTCTCTTTCTCTGTTAGCTCGAGCGTTGGCAGCACCATGGGCTTTTCTGGCTTTCTTCCTGTCTGATACCACCAATATACGACCCATATTTGCCTCTTGCTCAGGGGTCAGAACTGCACAAAAAATCAAGGTGACAGACTATTAGTTCGAACCAAATCACTCTACATGCGAGCAACAATTTCTATGTATGAGTTCGACATGCACGAGTTAACCCATCTAGATGCGAGTTAAGCAATTAACGAGCTAAGGGTTGCATACACAATTCAAAGTGCTTTCTACATACAAGCTACGAGCTAACCATGGGAGAGCTAAGTGTTCTACATGCAATGTTCTACATACGAGCAATAGTTCTATGTACGAGCAAGTCATGTACGAACCACAGATCTAACACATAAGTATCGCAACCAAGTCAAACTATTCATACATGCAAAGTTAACAGATAAAGGGCGAGTAAAGAAACCCAGAACAAAGATATCTTACCACCAGCATGCTCCCCATTCTCCTTGCAATAGTTGGCAGTCTTTTTACAACGCTGGCACTTATCCTCGAAATTAGCCAACGCGTGGGTGACCCAGTCGGGATATATCGTGCCCCTGCCAATGGCCACCAAGGGTTGCACTTCCCCCTCTCCAGCCATCATCCCGGCCTGGATGAAGTTATATTTGGTAGTAATCAGACTCTCCCAACTGAAAGAACCCTTGTCAGCTAGCCGACACAACTTCTTATATAATTCAAAATGCCAGAGTGGCTCCCAATAGTTCCTCTCATCTAAGGGCTCTGTATCATCAGTCGGCAAAGGAAATTCCCATCCTAACCTACTCTCTACTACAACCACATGCGAGTTCCCCACTATGCTTGGCCGGGCAGTGTTCGAGAAAAGCTTACGAGAATTGGGTTTAGAGGGGGTACCGATGCTCATCTCCTCTCCACTATACTTAATGCAAAAGAATTCTTTGAATACCCTAAATACGGGGTTCATATCCTAAAATCTACATACCATAGCGAAACATACTAGAACCCTACGGTATTGGCTCAGAAATTTGAAGGGGGTAAGGCATTGGCACCTCCAAGAACTCATTGATAAAAGGGTCAAGTGGCAACCTAGTAGGCCAGCATAAATTGGCCATAGAAAAAAGCTACTCTAATGGCATCCCTAGCAAAGGTCGACTTAAATTGGGCCATGAAATCCTTCTTATTATAGATGGTCACTCTATAATCCTCTTTACTCCCCTCACAAAAGTCATAGATCATACTATACCTAGAGGGCAAATTCTTCTTTCCCCGCAATGGCCCGTGGGGAACATAACCTCTCTCATTCTTCCCTGGCACGGCCGTATCATCAAAAGCATCCACGATTCTGGGGCCAGAGGAGGTAGATGCAGTAGCTCCACCTTGAGAAGTCATATCTATACAAGAAGAAGGAGAAACAGGGGAGTCAGACCCGTGAACAATTTCAGTCGACCTACTTAAGGGCGATCTAGACTCCCCTGGAAAACCTTTCCTATCCCTAAGGAACGATGGTTTATGGACATCCCTAACATAAAACAGTGCAATGTGATCGAGTAATTCATGGAAAAGATGAAAGGAGACAACATTTGAATTGTCTACTGTCAATTCACCTACATCCGTCCCTATGGACAGTCCCATTTCACTAAAATTCAGTCCCCACCTGGTCAAGATAGAGGCACACTCGTTCAATGACATTTCTCTCCACTCACCATTTATGTGCTTGTATACACGACGGTTAACAGTACAGTACCCGTACCAAGCTCCTGGTTCACTACTGAAGGTCCTAGCCATGGCGGAAATCAAAACAAAGCAGAAATTAAAGCCCTAAAGCAAGAATACGAGAGAAATACCTTAGTTGATTGCAAAAAGGGAAGCTGTTGCCAAAGATGAAAGCTCAGATTAAATCCTAATGTTGCTCCGCAATTATCGCCAAGAGGATATGAGAGCTTGAAGACGGTAAAAATTCTAAACGGAGAAGGATTCTGCTATTTTTATTTTCCGAAATTGGAAAAGGAAAAGGAAAAAATTCAAAAATTAATTTCCATATTAATTGGGAAAACAGTTCCCAAGACGGATTATCAAACGTCTAATTGTAATCATTACCAAATACGGCGCTCCTTCATCTCTGGCCGTTCATCGCCGACGTCCAGGATTGTGCCACGTCATCTTGGGTCGACTACACCTCAGGACGAGTAGCGACCTGCGAGTAACAACAATATCCATCGAGATTTCCTTAACTTCCTAGTCGACAAAGTCAACTCGAAAGTTGGGGGCCACTGAACATACTAAAAGTGTCGAGCTGGACCAAGCAAGTAAAGCCCAAATACAGACAACCTTGGCATTTACATTCTTAATGAGGCTAGCCCATTCACCATAAGGCCCTAGGCCCAATAACAATATCAGTCGATCTAAGCTCATTGTCCGACCTCCAAGGTCCCGACCTGGCTTGATCCGACTCAATGATCCATACTATAATTCGGGTACAATCCATGCTCTACCCGACAGTCAGGTCGACCTAACCCCATTGGGCGACCTCGACCTCAAGCGTCGACCTAAGAGATGTGGACGCACGCGAGTCAAATCTTTCCATAACTACATTCCTATAAATCAGGGACCGTTATAGGCACGTTCTCATTATTAATAACTGCCGCTAAAATCTCGGAGTTCATGTAACACCACCAAAAATACAACGGTCATTACCTATAAATACTTCATCACTACCAACGGTGCAAAGGTAACTGCAATTTTGCTATTTGAATATACTTTGTTCAATACATTTTGCTCTCCCATCATCAAATACTTACTCTCACGCCCGAGAGTCTAAGCCGGAGACACATCCGGCTAGTCGTGGGTTCTGATTTCAGGTCAAGAAGCCAGGTGATCAGTCCTGCCACGTGGAGGAAGATTGATAAGCACTTTTCTTGCGGCATCAGTTATGTATAGGTTAATTTTGAATCTTTAATTGATTATGAGGCTAAAAGTTGATCTGAGAAACAACTCTCAAATTTTACTCTTAGATATTTTTTCCTGTAATTGTTATGTATAGGAGATTTTTGAGGTCTGATACATGTATTTGAGAGTTATTTTGGCTTCAATAGTTAGTTACCAACGTTTTTTTATCTCGTGATAGAAGTATATCAGATATTTATCGATTTTCAACTGGAGGGCGCATATAAAAGTGATTTTTGAGGTAATTTTTGTCCCATGATGTATGGGATATTTTAAAAAATAGCTTTTCTTTATCAAAAATTAATGTTAGACCAAGAAATGTATGTAAAAATCATATTTTTATTATCATTCCAATTTTCTTAAGAATATAAACGTAGAATATATATATACTCCCTCCGTCCCGGAACTTACTTCACAAACACTGTTTGCACTGGTTTTAAGGAGGGAGTATTATATTGAAAGTGTTGTGAGTGTGAAAATAAAATAGGAGAGAGAATGAGTGGAGAGAATAGTAAATTATAATGGTGTTGTGAGTATTAAAATAATGTAGGAGAGAGAATGAGTGGAGGGAATAGTAAAGATTCCTTTCCATTTTAGGTAAGTTTTAAATGTGTGAAGTAAGTTTTGGGACGCCCAAAAGGGAAAGTGTGAAGATTGTTCCGGGACGGAGGGAGTATATATATATATATATATATATATATATATATATATATATATAGGATATGATAATTATGAAGGAAATAATATTGTTATAAGCATTGAAACACTAAGAAAAGCTAGTAACAGATCAGGAATGAAATACAAAGTTAATATAGACGGAATTGTTAACACAATTGCCTCAAAATCTATACAAATGATAGACCCAATTAAAATAGACCCAGAAGAATTAGCAGGACTTGAGTGGTCTCTTGATGACCTACAAGAACCAGACAATAAAGTGTTAGTACCAAAACAAAGTTATATCTATGAAGACACAAATGGAGCACAGAGTTTAAGATTCATTAATTTCAAAAAAGAAGCACCACATGAAGATAATGAAACAGAATCAGAATACAATTTCATGAATATAGAATATGATACAGAACCTATTTATGACACAGACAGTGATGAAAAAGAAATAGTAATAGGGTTTGATGAATTTGAACAGGAAGAAAATGATTTCAGCATAATAGGTTATCTAGAAGAAGAACCATCTACAGGTTTTAAGATAGAAGAAACCAGTAAAACATTTGAAGAAATTATTAATAAAAAATTTACTTAGTTAAATATTCAGGAAGAAGCATTAGACGATCTTCTATAGTCCTAGTAACTAATTTATATGATAACTCTTTTTTAAACTGTTTAGGTACCATACTATGTGATATTACACTTTTTGTAGCAGCTGTGTCTAAAAGGGCAGTTAGGTCTAAATACTCATTGTTGTCCAACCATAATTTGCACTGTAAATTTATCATATTAGTTATATTTTTTATTTGTATTAGAGTATGTTCTGCTGACATATTGGTGAGATCTATATTTTCTAAAGGATCTTCCATTTTCTTTTTATTCTTATTTACTATATTTTCTACATGCGCAACTTTATCTTCGATATTTTTAATTTTCAGGCTATGTAACTCACTTGTTATTTCTAACTTATCCATTTTTTCTATGACTAATTCTATGTTTATCTTTTTTGATGAATCTTTTTCTATGTTCATACTTTGCTTATATAATGTTTTTAAACATAAATAGCAAATTTCTTTAAAATATATATTACACTGTGATCTTTTTTCTATACTAGGAAAATAGCCACAATTAAAATATTTAATGTAGTTATTTCCTCTTTTACTTATCCAGTTTTGTTCACATTCTTCTTCTGTATTCATATATGTATATGTAATTTTGGTTAGTTGACTATTGTCATCACTGCTATAGATACTGTAAACTGACTAAATAATATTAGAGAATGATTTATCCCTTGTCTTCACCTAAACGGGTTCTTGATATTTTTGTGGACTTACATCATTTTGCCACCGATCAAGCCTGTTTTAGTCTTTTAGACTTAGAACAAACCACGCTCTTTTTTTTTTTTTTCTTTCTTAAAAAGACGGGGATCAACACATTTCACCGCTCCCCCCTTGATGCACTTCACAGAGGCGCCTAGCTATGCTAGGGAGGGCAATGTCATTCCCTCTAACCACTGGTGGGGGAATCGAACAAACCACGCTCTGATACCATAAAAGGGGGGTATGGCAGATTTTTTAGGTTTCCGTTAAACCATATTAATATATTAAAAACGATATAATTTAAAACGTATAAAACATAGAACAGTTCCATTTTTCTTTTTGATACTACTATTCCATGCTTTTTGATTTCGTTAAACACCTATTTTAAATGATTTTCATGCTCTTGTACTGTTTTGCTGACTACTAAAATGTCATCTATGTAAACCATACAAAATTCATATTTTAAAAATATGTTATCCATAAACCTTTGGAAAATCGAAGGTGCGTTTTTAAGCCCGAAACTTAAAACATTCCATTCGAATTGTCCTTCGAAACATGTAAAGGCTGTCCAGGGTTTAAAATCTTCTTCTAATTTAAGTTGGTTATATCCGGATTTTAAATCGAATTTTGAAAATACCTTTTTTCTCTGAATTAAATTAACCAAATAAACTTTGTTAGGTATATTATACCCGTCATCTTATGTGTTGTCATTGAGTCTTTTGTAATTGTAAACTATCCTAACTTTTCCTCTTTTAATTTCATTATGATTTCTTACTAAAAATGCTGCTGATCTATGTGGACTTTCTGATTTTCTGATTAACTGTTGTTTCAGCATTTTCGAAATTTGATTTTTAAATTCCTCTTTATCTAAAGGGCTGTATTCAATATTAGTTGTCCTAATTGTGATATCAGGGTTTTTTATTTTGAAATTACACGTATATGTGACTTTTGAATTTGTAATATCTTCTCCTATTAATCCTATTTTTTCCAAATGTAAAATAATAGGATGATTCATACTTTTTGTTACATCCATTTCTTTTTCTAATTCATGTGTTAACATGTTTGTAAGTAAGCTTAATGTTTCATTTTCTATATGTAGCTTTGCTTTCGGATTATCTTGTCGTAAAAATTCTAGGTTACCAAGTCCACCACGCTTCTGTGTTAACTCTGATGTCTGATTATAGCGTAAGGTTGGTATGCTATAGATATGTTTACTTAATGTAATATAATTTTTTGTAATTGTAATAGCACCCTGTAATCCAAGTATAGAATTTAAACCTGGTTTTTATAAACAAGAAAAAGTTTTTATGGATCAAAACATGCCAAATGCGCGAAAGAGGACTAAAATGGAATGGACAGAACCAGGTACATCTACAGAAGAAGTCATAGGAAGAGAAAACTGGATCCTCCCATCAAAACAATACACAGGAGAGTCAAAATATGTTAGTCAAGGAACTAGATTACCAATAGGAAATTTATATAGTGGTAACATGTTATTATTAGAAAAACAAAAATCACAGCTTTGGGGTGATGAAATATTAAACATTTACTTCCCTAAATTAAACATATTAATTAAAAGCTATAAACATTTTGGGTCAACGAAAATGTATTTTAGTCTTTTAGACATGTTAGAACAAAGTTAATAAAAAATAGAAATCAAACATCAATCACATAATACAAAGATATACGTGTTTCACCAACTTGACTACATCCACAGATAGAGGGAGGAAATATTATTATTACTTGAGAAATCACATATTATAATCTCTAATTATATTGCACGAATTTTTAATCACAAAAATTTTTAACTGTTCAAATCCTAATTTAGAGAAACAGATGAGTAACTAAACTTCTGAACCCTAGAATTATTGATATGTCTATCACACTAGAATTACTTCTGATTGTTAGGGGATAATTTATACAACCCTATTACTAACCCCGCAGGTTTTCCAAATCTTGCTCTAAATCTAGTCGGCCCATGACCCAAAACACGTCGACATGATTATGCGCCTGGACCTGCACGATCGTGCAACTTTGCTTAGCACTGTCGTGCCCTTTAGTCCGCAGAGCCGTGTCCGGTGAGGGTTTGACGAAAACTAATGAATCACCGTTTGCACGATCGTGCGTTGAAGCCGGCATGGTCGTACAACTCCTGCACAGTCGTGCCAACTCAAAATCTCCGAAATCACGAACTTTGCTTGTGTTAATACACAATTAGGCGTCCCAATTTCAAAGACATCAAACCTAACTAGACATACAAATATATATTTTGAAAGAAGGAAATATGCACTACCCCCGTCCCAATTTTATTCTCTTATAAATAAAATTTCATTTCGAAAAACATTTAGTAATACATATGGAAATTAAATAAAAATGTACTCCCTCCGTCTCATAATGTTTGTCCCGTTTGACTTTTTTGTTGAACTTTGACCACAAATTTATGAGAGATTAATTATGTTCATGAAATTCTACAAGTTGTTGTTGATAATATTATTAATGGTGAATCAATAGGAATTTTTAAAATTTCATGAACATAATTAAATTGTCATATATTTGTGGTCAAAGTTCAACAAAAAAGTCAAATGGGCCAAACATTTTGGGACGGAGGGAGTAATTGATAAATGTTCATCTAACAATTTATCTAGAAAAGTAATATTAATTTTAGATTAAATTTCTTAATAATGTAAAAATAATTAAACGCTAAAAATGAATTTTGCTTTGAGAATGCATAAAATTGCAGCCGGAGACTTTAAACACAATCTGAACCCTACAACTCAGCAATTAAGATTTTATTAACGGTCAAATCTACTTAGTTTCCAAATAATTTGCTTAAGAAGTAAGCGTTGTTCCAACGTCCTAAAGTCAGAGTACATAAGACTGGCAACCCTCCGCTTTCATTTCACGGAGGTTCGCTGTCACACTAGCAAAATCTCTTTCTCTCTCTCTCTCTCTCGATCGATCCCTCTCTCTCTCTAACCCGACGCTCTCCTCTCCCTCCCAATTCCGTCAAAGATTACCGCAGCTGCCTTTTGAAGTCACCGTCTCCGATCTCACTCGGATCTCTAGGGTTCTTCAATTATCACCAATCTCCGATTTCGTCCACTTTTAACCTGTAAAAATGGTGAGCTTCTCCAATTCAAATGCCTCCGCATTTCGATTTAACTTGGATCTGGTTGTTCCAATCCGATTTAATTCCGTATTGACATTTGATCACACAATTTTGGTTAATGAAATTGGATAGTTCGTATATATGAATTGAATTTTAGGTATTTGATTTGTTTCTGGATTGAGATTTATTGAGATCTGACATTTGATTTTTGTCTGACTGAAACTTGTTTCTTTTCTCTGTCACAGCCTCTCAGACTAGAGATCAAGGTACTGAGAGACTTAGCATATGAAATTGGTTTCCTTCTTAGATTAGGTTATTTATTCTTAGTGATATTTTTTTTCTGACAATTAACTACTGGATCAGAGAAAACTTGCTCAAAGATCAGTAGGAGTGAAGTCTGTGGATCTACATCCAACCGAGCCATGGTAATACATGTTCCACTTGTCATTATTCTAATTCATTGTATTATCACCTACATTTCCTCTAATTGGTTGTAATTTTGCCAAAGTCTGGTTAAATTTTATTAACCTCGTTAACACGTAAATATATTGTTCGAACTCGGCTCATTAAAATCGAATCATTATTAATTTTGTAATAAATACACATATAATATATGTATAATATATGTGTATACAAAATAATACTCCCTCCGTCCCGTCCGAAAAGCCACAAAATGGATCTCGCACGCAAATTAAGGAAAGTGATGTAGGAAAGAGAAAAAGTTTAAATGTTGTGAGTATGAAAAATTAAATAGGAGAGAGAATGAGTGGGAGGAATAGTTAGGAGAGAGAATGTTGTGAGTGTAAAAGTAAAGTAGGAGAGAGAATGAGTGGGTGAAATAGTAATAAAAACTTTCCTTTTTGGGAAAGTGCCTTTTTAAATGGGACGCCCAAAATGGAAATTTGTGTCTTTTCGAGCGGGACGGAGTGAGTATATTTAATTTTTTAACCCGACTCGTTAAAACACGAGTTCGAGTATCTCGTGAACATGTCGTAAGCAGCTCGAAACTCGATTCGAGTCAAGCTCGAACGATCAATAATTTTAAAACGAACTCGAGCTCGTAAATCTAAAACTCGCTCATTTACAATCCTATCATCGTGCTCCCTCAAGAGTAGGGATGACAAAAAACCTGAATCCGAACCCGAAAAGACCCGCCCCTAATTGGCCGGGTTAGGGATGCAAATTTGAAAATCGGCCGGGTTTTTGGAGGGTTCGGGTTTACCCGGACTCACCCCGAATATATAGGAAATTACTTAAATGCCCTTATAGTATAGGCCTTATAGAAAATTATTTAAATGTCCCGAATATATAGGAAATTACTAGAAGGATCCTTGGATTATGGGTGTTTTTATAGAAAATTACTTAAATAATTATCGGGGCGGGTTAAACGGGGCGGAGCGGGTTCGGATTATGATAGATCATTATAGAGACGGATTTGGGAAATGAAGAATCCGCCCCGTTGTCATCGCTACTCGAGTCAACGCATCTTGAGCCTGGATTGTTGGTGTAGTTTCTATGCAGTCATTAATATTAGGCCACGAGTTTTAAGATAAAACAGTACTCTATTTTCTTTGGGCTGATTACTCATCCACTAAAAATAATACTGTAACCAAAACGAAAGCCCGATCTAGCCCAATAGAAGGCCCATTCAGTCAGTTAAATTTATTGGGCTTACTTTCGTCAGAAAGGCTGTTTCTAATGGACTTTCAATGGCCCAATAAAAAACGCGTGCATGAACCAGGCAATAATTAAAGCATAGCTTCCTCGTACCAGCTACGGTCCATGGATGATGTAACAGATCCACCTTCTAACCACTACCCTTCTCAATCATAGCCTTCATCTCCACCGTCTAAAACTAGCAAATTCTTCATCAACGGCCTGGATAGCATTGTATGACACAACATCCATAATAGTCCAAGAAAATGACTGAGTTACCAATTAAAATTGGTCAAATTAAGTTGCCCATATTTTCCTTTACACTCAAGCATCGCATCCTATAAATAGATTGCCTTAATTTAATTTCTACATCATAAAAAAAAGAGCAAGATATACCAACTCAAGTTTACAACTTTTCCATCTTCACTTGGCATTCCATTTGTGTTTCAGCATTATACAACGCTTCAAAATGGTGAGGCTGCAATTTTTTTTATCATTGTACAAACAATATACAATAAGTAAAATGCATATTTTAAAAATGTTGACAAGTCAAATGTAATACGAAATATTATTTTAATACAGGGAGTATTAACTTTGCTTATACCACTAGCAATATATTGATTGTTTTTTTTTTCATTACTGAAGTTAAATTGTTCTATTTTGGTTGTTTTTTGTATGATTTTTCACTAATTATATTTCTGCTTTTTTTCTTCCTGGACGGAATATATATGTGGAACTGCAGTCTTTCTCAGTCGAAATTAAGGTACTCTATATATATGGATATTAAATCATTCAACTTCATTTTATCGTTCTTATAATTAATCTTTCCTGAATTTATTTGTAAAAATATTTTATTTACAGAATGAATTTTATCTACAATCAGAGAGAGTCAAGTCTGTGGACTTGCACCCTACAGAACCTTGGTAACAATTAATGCCTAAGATTTTATCTATCTTTATTTTGCCTTCTTAAGAGTTCCCTCACACATACATGTAGACAATATTTTCATTTAAATGTAAATTCATGTCTATTTTTACAGGGTCTTATTGGGTCTATATTCAGGAACTCTGACTATCTGGAATTATCAAACCAAGGTATGTTCAAAAAAAAAATAAAAAAAATCCACTAATTTCAAAAAAATTAAAAAATAAAAATAAAAATTAATTATAATCAAACTCCCTTTATTTCACAGGCAATTGAGAAATCATTCAAAATCACAGAATCACCAGGTAAATTCTATCAACTTTAGAATCTTTGCATGTCTTTAAGGTCCGTTAAATGATCCCGATGCATTCAACTATATGCCAAGCTAATTACGTGTACATGTTTGTTTTTTTACAGTAAGATCAGCAAAGTTTATAGCACGAAAACAATGGATTATTGCCGGATCTGATGACAAATTCATTCGCGTCTACAACTATAGCACTTTAGAATTGGTGAGAGAATTTGAGGCACATGAAGACTATATAAGGTCGGTGGTCGTGCACCCAACACTTTCCTATGTTTTATCGGCATCAGATGACAAGCTTATAAAGCTTTGGGACTGGGAGAAAGATTGGAAATGTACCCAAATCTTTGAGGGACATTCTCATTATGTTATGCAAGTCGTCTTCAATCCTAATGAGACCAATACTTTTGCAAGCGCGTCTCTTGATTGCACAATTAAGGTACTGGCTAGTATATACGTTGTATTAATTATTTATTTTTATATACCCTAGCTAACCCGGCCCAATTTATTTTTCGTGTAGGTGTGGGATCTTGAGTCTGGGAATGCACATATCACACTGACAGGCCATGCCAAAGGAGTGAATTGTGTGGAGTTTTTCACATTTGAAAATAATTCACATCTTATCTCCGGCTCTGATGACCAAACTGCTAAGGTATGCCAAAGATTTTTACATAAATCGCCAAGATAAAAAATGATGTTTTAGCATTGGAAAATGAGTATGATCTTTTTGGAACTAGGTATGGAACTATCAAGACGGAGGCGCTTGTGTTCAAACTCTAGAAGGTCATACACACAATATTACTGCAATATATGTTCATCCAGAAATCCCGATTATTATCACATGTTCTGAAGATAATTCTGTTCGTGTATGGAATGCTACCACTTTTAGGTAACGAATTATTATTATTCCATTTTCCATTTATCCGGAGAAAAATTATTTTCGAAGTGTCGCATTTATTAACAATTCACATTGGCTTTAATCAGGCTTGAGAACACATGGAGCACTGAACTTGGACGAGTTTGGGCACTTGGGTACATGAAAAGTTCAAGCGAGTATGTTTTTTTCCTTGGCATATCTAAAAAAAAAATTGTTATCTCATTTTGACTTAGATGGTCAACTTCTGAACTAACTAATATCGTAACTTTTTTCAATTGCAGGATTGTTATCGGTTGTGACACGGGAACCAGTGTGGCAAAAATCGTATATTCTGATAATTAATTAGGTTTAGTAGACCTAATAATAAGAAGAAAAGAAAGATACAAACTAGTAGTAGCTACAATAATACTCGAATAATAATAATAATAAAGTGTGGTTGCACTGTGGTTGTTACTACCTCTGTATACAGTTGTTTGTGGCGTTTAGGACTGCGCTGGAGTTTTATGCATAACCTCTTCCACATTCTTGACGAAAGATGGAGTGAGGGCGTGCAAATTCTCTGTATAGGGACTAATGGCGAAATTTGGGATAGTACAGTGACCACTAGTGTAATGTCCTACGGTAGAATTTGTTGTTTTCTTAGTTTTTATGTAATATGTTGTATTGAAGTCAATGAAATATTAGTGATTTATTTTTCTTGTTATAACCTCATTCGTGAAAATTTTAATATGTCAATTCTTATACAATTTCTTAAAAAAAAATGTTATATATATTTGAATTAATTTCCTAAAAGTCCCCCAAGACTAATGCAATTTTTAAAGAGAACAATCTTTTTTTGTTTATTCCCCTCAAACACTTAATATAGTATTGAAACCTAAAAATACCCTTTTTTTTCCTGTAATTGTTATGTACTATAGTTTAATTTTTATTGATTATGAGGCTAAAAGTTGATCTGAGAAACAACTCTCAAATTTTACTCTTAGATATTTTTTCTTGTAATTGTTATGTATAGGAGATTAATTTTGAGGTCTAATACATGTATTTGAGAGTTATTTTGGCTTCAATAGTTAGTTACCAACGTTTTTTTATCTCATGATAGAAGTATATCAGATATTTATTGATTTTCAACTGGAGGGCACATATAAAAGTGATTTTTGAGGTAATTTTTGTCCCATGATGTATGGGATATTTTAAAAAATAGAATTTCTTTATTAAACATATATATATATATATATATATATATATATATATATATATATATATATATATATATATATATATATATATATGGGTTTTGTTAGAATACCCACCATAGGAGTATCCTAACAAGTGACCCATTATTTTTGGACAAAAATGTCCCTCATTCCTCAAATCAATCATATGTATGATGGGGGTCAAATTGTAATCATCAAAGTAAGAGAGAGATATAATAACTCTCTCTCTCTCTTATTTAATACTAACTCTCTCTCTCCCTCTTATTTAATACTAACTCTCTCACTCTCTCTCTCTCTTTGATGATTACAATTTTACCCTCATCATATATTTAGTTGCTTTGAGGAATGAGAGACATTTTTGTCTTAAAAATAATGAGTTACTTGTTAGGATACTCCTATGGTGGGTATCCTAACAAAACCCATAGGGTTTTGTTAGGATACTATGGGTTTTGTTAGGATACCCACCATAGGAGTATCCTAACAAGTGGCCCATCATTTTTGGACAAATGTCCCTCATTTCTCAAAGCAACCATGTATATGATGGGGGTAAAATTGTAATCATCAAAGAGAGATATACTAACTCTCTCTCTTATTTAATACTAGCTCTCTCTCTCTCTCTCTCTCTCTCTCTCTCTCTCTCTCTTTCTCTTTCTCTCTCTTTAATGATTACAATTTTACCCCATCATACATATATTTGCTTTGAGGAATGAGGGACATTTTTGTCCTAAAAATAATGGGCCACTTGTTAGGATATTCCTATGGTGGGTATCCTAACAAAACCCTGTATGTATATATATATATATATATATATATATATATATATATATGCCGCAAAAAGTCTTTAACATTTACTTCCCTAAATTAAACATATTAATTAAAAGCTATAAACATTTTGGGTCAACGAAAATGTATTTGTCTTTTAGACATGTTAGAACAAAGTTAATAAAAAATAGAAATCAAACATCAATCACACAATACAATGATATGCATGTTTCACCAACTTAGCTACATTCACAGATAGAGGGAGAAAATATTATTATTACTTGAGAAATCATATATTATATTCTTTAATTATATTGCACGAATTTTTAATCATAAGAATTTTTAACTGTTCAAACCCTAATCTAGAGAAACAGATGAGTAACTAAACTTCTGAATCCTAGAGTTATTGATATGTCTATCACACTAGAATTACTTCTGATTGTTAGGGGAGAATTTATACAACCCTATTGCTAACCTTGCGGGTTTTCCAAATCTTGCTCTAAATCCAGTCGGCCCACGACCCAAAACACGTCGACACGGTTATGCGCCTGGACCTGCACGATCGTGCAACTTTGCTTGGCACTGTCATGCCCTTTGGTCCGCAGAGCCGTGTCCAATGAGGGTCTGACGAAAACTGATGAATCACCGTTTGCATGATCGTGCGTTGAAGCCGGCATGGCCGCACAACTCCTGCACGGTCGTGCCAACTCAAAATCTCCGAAATCACGAACTTGTTAATACACAATACATCAAACCTAACAAGACATACGAATATATATTTTGAAAGAAGGAAATATGCACTACCCCCATCCCAATTTTATTCTCTTATAAATAAAATTTCATTTTGAAAAACATAGTAGTAATACATATGGAAATTGCATAAAAATATAATTGATAAATGTTCATCTAACAATTTCTCTAGAAAAGTAATATTAATTTTAGATTAAATTTCTTAATAATGTAAAAATAATTAAACGCTAAAAATGAATTTTACTTTGAGAATGCATAAAATTGCAGCTAGAGACTTTAAACACAATCTGAACCCTACAACTCAGCAATTAAGTTTCCAAAAACAATTTGCTTAGAAGTAAGCGTTGTTCCAACGTCCTAAAGTCAGAGTACATAAGACTGGCAACCCTCCGCTTTCATCACGGAGGTTCGCTGTCACACTAGCAAAACCTCTTTCTCTCTAGATCGATCCCCCCCTCTCTCTCTCTAACCCGACGCACTCCTCTCCCTCCCAATTCAATTCCGTCAAAGATTACCGCAGCTGCGTTTTGAAGTCACCGTCTCCGATCTCACTCGGATCTCTAGGGTTCTTCAATTATCACCAATCTCCGATTTCGTCCACTTTTAACCTGAAAAAATGGTGAGCTTCTCCAATTCAAATGCCTCCGCATTTCGATTTAACTTGGATCTGGTTGTTCCAATCCGATTTAATTCCGTATTGACATTTGATCACACGATTTTGGTTAATGAAATTGGATAGTTCGTATATATGAATTGAATTTTAGGTGTTTGATTTGTTTCTGGATTGAGATTTATTGAGATCTGACATTTGATTTTTGTCTGACTGAAACTTGTTTCTTTTCTGTCACGACCTCTCGGACTCGAGATCAAGGTACCGAGAGACTTAGCATATGAAATTGGTTTCCTTCTTAGATTAGGTTATTTATTCTTAGTGATTTTTTTCCGACAATTAACTATTGGATCGGAAAACTTGCTCAAAGATCGAAAGAGTGAAGTCTGTGGATCTACATCCAACCGAGCCATGGTAATACATGTTCCACTTGTCATTATTCTAATTCATTGTATTATCACCTACATTTCCTCTAATTGGTTATAATTTTGCCAAAGTCTGGTTAAATTTTATTGACCTCGTTAACGCGTAAATATATTGTTCGAACTCGGCTCATTAAAATCGAATCATTATTAATTTTGTAATAAATACACATATAATATATGTATAATATATGTGTATTCAAAATAATATATTTAATTTTTTAACCCGGCTCGTTAAAACACGAGTTCGAGTATCTCGTGAACATGTCGTAAGCAGCTCGAAACTCGATTCGAGTCAAGTTCGAACGATCAATAATTTTAAAACGAACTCAAGCTCGTAACTCTAAAACTCGCTCATTTACAATCCTATCATCGTGCTCCCTCAAGAGTAGGAATGACAAAAAACCTGAACCCGAACCCGAAAAGACCCGCCCCTAATAGGTCGGGCTAGGGATGCAAACTTGAAAACCTGCCGGGTTTTTGGAGGGTTCGGGTTTACCCGGACCCGTCCCGAATATATAGGAAATTACTTAAATGCCCTTATAGTATAGGCCTTATAGGAAATTATTTAAATGTCCCGAATATATAGGAAATTACTAGAGGAATCTTTGGATTATGGGTGTTTTTATAGGAAATTACTTAAATAATTATCGGGGCGGGTTAAATGGGGCGGGCTCGGATAACGAGTTAAATAGGAAATTACATAAATCGCCAAGATAAAAAATGATGTTTTAGCATTGGAAAATGAGTATGATCCTTTTGGAACTAGGTATGGAACTATCAAGATGGAGGCGCTTGTGTTCAAACTCTAGAAGGCCATACACACAATATTACTGCAATATATGTTCATCCAGAAATCCCGATTATTATCACATGTTCTTAAGATAATTCTGTTCGTGTATGGAATGCTACCACTTTTAGGTAACGAATTATTATTATTCCATTTTCCATTTATTTGGAGAAAAATTATTTTCGAAGTGTCTCGCATTTATTAACAATTCACATTGGCTTTAATCAGGCTTGAGAACACATGGAGCACTGAACTTGGACGAGTTTGGTCACTTGGGTACATGAAAAGTTCAAGCGAGTATGTTTTTTTCCTTGGCATATCTAAAAAAAAAAATTGTTATCTCATTTTGACTTAGATGGTCAACTTATGAACTAACTAATATTGTAACTTTTTTCAATTGCAGGATTGTTATCGGTTGTGACACGGGAACCAGTGTGGCAAAAATCGTATTTTCCGATAATTAATTAGGTTTAGTAGACCTAATAATAAGAAGAAAATAAAGATACAAACTAGTAGCTACAATAATAATAATAATAATAAAGTGCGGTTGCACTGTGGTTGTTACTACCTCTGTATATGGTTGCTTGTGCCGTTTAGGACTGAGCTGGAGTTTTATGCATAACCTCTTCCACATCTACTATATATAATAGAAAAAAAAATTCAAGATCCTAGAAAACTCCAAGTGGCACAATATCATTGGTCAAACTTTTCATCATTCACCAATCACAATCATCCATTTGAAATTCAATTAGTAACTTTTGAAATTTACAGGTGTTGATTTTATACAATAAATTAGTTAAAATGAAAATGGATTGAAGCACAAATAATTGTCTTACAAAAAGAGCAAAATAAAAATGAAAAACTTTAATAATTAAGAAAGAAAAAAGTCTAATGCACAAAAGAAAATCAATATCAATATAAAAACATAAGAAAAAATAAAATGCAAATAAAAAACGAAAATTAAAATTCTAATGATTAAAAAGTGAAAGAAACATTCACAAACATAAAAGAAATAGAAAAAAAGCAAGAAATAAAATCAAAATAAAGAGAAAATTAATAAAATAAAATTTAAAATTAAAATCAAAATCAAAATAATAAACACAAACATAAATATAAAAAACAAATCCTAATCAAAATAAGCCAAAAGAGATTATAAAGAAGTCGCTCACAAATCCGAAAAAAAGGAGCTTGTGAATCTACTATATATAATAGCAAAAGTTTTTCAAGCTCCTAGAAAACTCCAAGTGGCACAATATCATTGACCAATCTTTTCATTATCCACCAATCACAATCATCCATTTGAAATTCAATTAGTAACTTTTAAAATTTATAGGGGTTGATTTTATACAATAAATTAGTTAAAAATGAAAATGAATTGAAGCACAAATAATTGTCTTACAAAGAGAGCAAAGGCAAAATGAAAAAAACTTTAATAATTACGAAAGAAAAAAATCTAATGCCCAAATGAAAATCAATATCAATATAAAAACATACGAAAAAATAAAATGCAAATAAAAAATAAAATCAAAATTCTCATAATTGAAAAGTGAAAGAAACATTCACAAACATAAAAGAAATAGAAAAAAGCAAGAAATAAAATCAAAATAAAGACAAAAATTTATAAAATAAATGTTAAAATTAAAATCAAAATCAAAATCAAAATAAAAATAAAAATCAAAATAATAAACGCAAACATAAATATAAAAAACAAATCCTGATTAAAATAAGCGAAAAGAGATTATAAAGAAGTCGCTCACAAATTCGAAAAAAAAGAGCTTGTGAATCTACTATATATAGCAAAAGTTTTTCAAGTCACTCACAAATAAAAAAAAAGAGTTTGTGAATCTACTATATATAATAGCAAAAGTTTTTCAAGATCCTAGAAAACTCCAAGTGGCACAATATCATTGGCCAAACTTTCCATCATCCACCAATCACAATCATCCATTTGAAATTCAATTAGTAACTTTTGAAATTTACAGGTGTTGATTTTAAACAATAAATTAGTTAAAAATGAAAATGGATTGAAGCACAAATAATTGTCTTACAAAAAGAGCAAAATAAAAATGAAAAAAACTTTAATAATTAAGAAAGAAAAAAGCCTAATGCACAAAAGAAAATCAATATCAATATAAAAACATACGACAAAATAAAATGCAAATAAAAAACGAAAATTAAAATTCTAATGATTAAAAAGTGAAAGAAACATTCACAAACATAAAAGGAATAGAAAAAAGCAAGAAATAAAATCAAAATAAAGACGAAAATTTATAAAATAAAATTTAAAATTAAAATCAAAATCAAAATCAAAATAATAAACACAAACATAAATATAAAAAACAAATCCTAATCAAAATAAGCCAAAAGAGATTATAAAGAAGTCGCTCACAAATCCGAAAAAAAGGAGCTTGTGAATCTACTATATATAATAGCAAAAGTTTTTCAAGCTCCTAGAAAACTCCAAGTGGCACAATATCATTGTCCAATCTTTCCATTATCCACCAATCACAATCATCCATTTGAAATTCAATTAGTAACTTTTAAAATTTATAGGAGTTGATTTTATACAATAAATTAGTTAAAAATGAAAATGGATTGAAGCACAAATAATTGTCTTACAAAGTGAGCAAAAGCAAAATGAAAAAAACTTTAATAATTAAGAAAGAAAAAAATCTAATGCCCAAAAGAAAATCAATATCAATATAAAAACATACGAAAAAATAAAATGCAAATAAAAAACTAAAATTAAAATTCTAATAATTAAAAAGTGAAAGAAACATTTACAAACATAAAAGAAATAGAAAAAAGCAAGAAATAAAATCAAACTAAAGACGAAAAAAAGGAGCTTGTGAATCTACTATATATAATAGCAAAAGTTTTTCAAGATACCTAATGGGTCTTGGCCCAGTGGTATAATGGTGGCCTTCCGTAAGGGAGGTCACCAGTTCGATTCTCCCCAAGGGGAATCTATGTGGTTTAATTCCTACCTTGGGTTTCAGGGTCCTTAGGAGTCCCCCGGGGCACATCCGTGCAGTTAAGGAAGCTGTACTGCTGGGCTTGCAACCTCAGTGTGGGGAGTTCAAATCTTGGCGTGTGTCTGGAGCGTACCCATTCGTGTTGTAATAGTGATGTAATTGCCTCTACAGGAGCAAATGGAGCGGCCATTTGGTGTCAGAAGAGTGTAAATGCCTTGCAGTAGGAGAGGCTCTCTGGGGGCCGGGAGTATAAGGGGTGCCGCCACCCTGGTATAGCACATCCCGCGATTTACCTCCGCCAAAGATACCGAGGGGCCTGCACTGTCCAGGATTGATCGGGCGAAGCTGGGGAACCTGGGTAATAAAAAAAAAAAGTTTTTCAAGATCCTAGAAAACTCCAAGTGGCACAATATAATTGGCCAAACTTTCCATCATCCACCAATCACAATCATCCATTTGAAATTCAATTAGTAACTTTTAAAATTTACAGGTGTTGATTTTATACAATAAATTAGTTAAAAATGAAAATGGATTGAAGCACAAATAATTGTTTTACAAAAAGAGCAAAAGAAAAATGAAAAAAATTTTAATAATTAAGAAAGAAAAAATCTAATGCACAAAAGAAAATTAATATCAATATAAAAACATACGAAAAAAATAAAATGCAAATAAAAAATGAAAATTAAAATTCTAATGATTAAAAAGTGAAAGAAACATTCACAAACATAAAAGAAATAGAAAAAAGCAAGAAATAAAATCAAAATAAAGACGAAAATTTATAAATTAAATGTTAAAATTAAAATCAAAATCAAAATCAAAATAAAAATCAAAATAATAAACGCAAACATAAATATAAAAAACAAATCCTGATAAAAATTAGCGAAAAGAGATTATAAAGAAGTCGCTCACAAATCCGAAAAAAAGAGCTTGTGAATCTACTATACTCCCTCCGTCCGCTTACAAAGTTCACACTTTCTATTTTGGGCGTCTGTTTACAAAGTTCACACTTTGTTTTTTTTCCTAAAAAGGAAACCTTAAATCACTATTCTCTCCAGTCATTCTCTCTCCTACATTATTTTAATACTCACAAACCATTATAATTTACTATTCCCTCCACTCATTCTCTCTCCTATTTTATTTTCACACTCACAACACTTTCAATATAATACTCTCTCCTTAATTAACGTGTAAACAGTAAGTGTGAACTTACTAGGCGGACGGAGGGAGTATATAGCAAAAGTTTTTCAAGTCACTCACAAATCAAAAAAAAAAAGAGTTTGTGAATCTACTATATATAATAGCAAAAGTTTTTCAAGATCCTAAAAAACTCCAAGTGGCACAATATCATTGGTCAAACTTTCCATCATCCACCAATCACAATCATCCATTTGAAATTCAATTAGTAACTTTTGAAATTTACAGGTGTTGATTTTATACAATAAATTAGTTAAAAATGAAAATGGATTGAAGCACAAATAATTGTCTTACAAAAAGAGCAAAATAAAAATGAAAAAAACTTTAATAATTAAGAAAGAAAAAAGTCTAATGCACAAAAGAAAATCAATATCAATATAAAAACATACGAAAAAATAAAATGCAAATAAAAAACGAAAATTAAAATTCTAATGATTAAAAAGTGAAAGAAACATTCACAAACATAAAAGAAATAGAAAAAAGCAAGAAATAAAATCAAAATAAAGACGAAAATTTATAAAATAAAATTTAAAATTAAAATTAAAATCAAAATCAAAATCAAAATAATAAACACAAATATAAATATAAAAAATAAATTCTAATCAAAATAAGCCAAAAGAGATTATAAAGAAGTCGCTCACAAATTCGAAAAAAAGGAGCTTGTGAATCTACTATATATAATAGCAAAAGTTTTTCAAGCTCCTAGAAAACTCCAAGTGGCACAATATCATTGACCAATTTTTCCATTATCCACCAATCACAATCATCCATTTGAAATTCAATTAGTAACTTTTAAAATTTATAGGGGTTGATTTTATACAATAAATTAGTTAAAAATGAAAATGGATTGAAGCACAAATAATTGTCTTACAAAGAGAGCAAAAGCAAAATGAAAAAAACTTTAATAATTAAGGAAGAAAAAAATCTAATGCGCAAAAGAAAATCAATATCAATATAAAAACATACGAAAAAATAAAATGCAAATAAAAAATAAAATCAAAATTCTAATAATTGAAAAGTGAAAGAAGCATTCACAAACATAAAAGAAATAGAAAAAAGCAAGAAATAAAATCAAAATAAAGACGAAAATTTATTAATAAAAGTTAAAATTAATATCAAAATCAAAATAATAAATACAAACATAAATATAAAAAGCAAATCTTAATCAAAATAAGCCAAAAGAAATTATAAAGAAGTCACTCACAAATTTGAAAAAAAAAGAGTTTGTGAATCTACTATATATAATAGCAAAAATTTTTCAAGTTCCTAGAAAACTCCAAGTGGTACAATATCATTGGCCAATCTATCCATCATCCACCAATCACATTCATCCATTTGAAATTCAATTAGTAACTTTTAAAATTTATAGGGGTTGATTTTATACAATAAATTAGTTAAAAATGAAAATGGATTTAAGCACAAATAATTTTTTTTTATTTTACTATAAAAATATAAATTAAACGTTCAATTAATGCTAACTGTTACGTTAATTTAATTAATTTCACTATGCCCCATCGAGTATCGATGAGGCATACAGCTAATTTTTACTGTTCCTTTTGCTGATTTGTGAACATTGTTCTGTTATGTATAATACTACCTCCGTCCTAAAATGAATGTCCAAAAAAATTCAATTAGAAACTGACATGATAGAGCTAAGTAGATCACATATTATCAAACATACGTATAATCACCATTTAGATTTGATTTATGATTTACTTGTGAAATTCATAAATTTGCATTTATTTATTGTTAATTTGAAAATTAATAAATGTAAAATTAGAAATTTAATTTTCAAATTTCAAATTTTTGTTTCAAATCTACTATATATAATAGCAAAAGTTTTCCAAGCTCCTAGAACACTCAAAGTGGCACAATAAATTAAAGTCAGGGTCAGCCGCTCACTCATGTTGGCCTTTTTCTTCCAAGACCAGTATTTAGTCATGGACAATTATATGTTGCTTTTTCTAGAGTAACTACAAGAAAAGGGCTTAAAGTGCTTATATGTAATAGCCATGAACAGTCAGATGACACGACTACAAATGTTGTGTACAAAGAAGTTTTTGACAAGTTGTAATATATTATATAAAATTATCTCATTAATTTTTTGAATTGTATTTACATTTAACTTTTACCTCAGTGTTTTATCCCCCATCGGGGACCGACGGGTTACTCACTAGTTCTTGATGAAAGATGGAGTGAGGGCGTGCGAATTCTCGGTATAGGGACTAATGACAGAATTTGGGATATTACAGGGACCACTAGTGAAATGTCCTAATGTAGAATTTGTTGTTTTCTCAGTTTTTATGTAATTAGTATGTTGTATTGAAGTCAATGAAATATTATTGGTTTATTTTGTTTGTTATAAGTTATAACCTCATTCGTGAAAATTTTAATATGTCGATACTTATACAATTTCTTAAAAAAATGTTATATATATTTGAATTAATTTCCTAAAAGTCCCCCAAGACTAATGCAATTTTTAAAGAGAACAATCTTTTTTGTTTATTCCCCTCAAACACTTAATATAGTATTGAAACCTAAAAATACCCTTTTTTTTCCTGTAATTGTTATGTATAGGTTAATTTTGAATCTTTGATTGATTATGAGGCTAAAAGTTGATCTGAGAAACAACTCTCAAATTTTACTCTTAGATATTTTTTCCTGTAATTGTTATGTATAGGAGATTTTTGAGGTCTAATACATGTATTTGAGAGTTATTTTGGCTTCAATAGTTAGTTACCAACATTTTTTTTATCTCATGATAGAAGTATATCAGATATTTATCGATTTTCAACTGGAGGGCGCATATAAAAGTGATTTTTGAGGTAATTTTTGTCCCATGATGTATGGTATATTTTAAAAAATAGCATTTCTTTATTAAAAATTAATGTTAGACCAAGAAATGTATATAAAAGTAATGTTTTTATTACCATTCCTATAATTTATATTTTCAAACCAAACATGATTTGCCAAGGAATTGAATGACAATTTCATTCCATTCCGTGTCAACCAAACGAAGGGGTTTGACCAGTTTTTTTTCATTCTAATTTCTTCAGAAATTCAATTCCATTGATCATTCCATTCCTTCACTTTTTTTCCATCGAACCAAACGGCCCCTTACTTCCTTAAATTAAACATATTAATTAAAAGCTATAAATATTTTGGGTCAACGAAAATGTATTTTAGTCTTTTAGACATATTAGAACAAAGTTAATAAAAAATAGAAATCAAACTTCAATCACACAATACAATGATATACATGTTTCACCAATTTGGCTACATCCACAGATAGAGGGAGGAAATATTATTATTACTTGAGAAATCACATATTATAATCTCTAATTATATTGTACAAATTTTTAATCATAAGAATTTTTAACTGTTCAAACCCTAATCTAGAGAAACAGGTGAGTAACTAAACTTCTGAACCCTAGAATTATTGATATGTCTATCACACTAGAATTACGTCTGATTGTTAGGGGAGAATTTATACAACCCTATTGCTAACCCTGTAGGTTTTCCAAATCTTACTCTAAATCCAGTTGGCCCACGACCCAAAACACGTCGACACGGTTATGCGCCTGGACCTGCACGATTGTGCAACTTTGCTTGGCACTGTCGTGCCCTTTGGTCCGCAGAGCCGTGTCCGGTGAGAGCCTGACGAAAATTGATGAATCACCGTTTGCACGATCGTGCGTTGAAGCCGACATGGTCGTACAACTCCTGCACGATTGTGTCAACTCAAAATCTCCGAAATCACGAACTTTGCTTGTGTTAATACACAATTAGGCGTTCCAATTTCAAAGACAACAAACTTAACAAGACATACGAATATATATTTTGAAAGAAGGAAATATGCACTACCCCCATCCCAATTTTATTCTCTTATAAATAAAATTTCATTTCGAAAACATTTAGTAATACATATGAAAATTGTATAAAAATGTAATTGATAAATGTTCATCTAACAATTTCTCTAGAAAAATAGTACTTCCTCCATCCCACTTCAAGGTTTCTACTTTCCTTTCTGGTTCGTCCCACTTCAAGGTTTCCTTCCATAAATGACAAATTTTGAATATATTTATACCCTTATGATTTAATATATCTACAAAGTTAATAAAAAATAGAAATCAAACATCAATCACACAATACAATGATATACATGTTTCACCAATTTGGCTACATCCACAGATAGAGGGAGGAAATATTATTATTACTTGAGAAATCACATGTTATAATCTCTAATTATATTGCACAAATTTTTAATCATAAGAATTTTTAACTGTTCAAACCCTAATCTAGAGAAACAGATGAGTGACTAAACTTCTGAACCCTAGAATTATTGATATGTCTATCACACTAGAATTACTTCTGATTGTTAGGGGAGAATTTATACAACCCTATTGCTAACCCTGTAGGTTTTCCAAATCTTACTCTAAATCCAGTTGGCCCACGACCCAAAACACGTCGACACGGTTATGCGCCTGGATCTGCACGATTGTGCAACTTTGCTTGGCACTGTCGTGCCCTTTGGTCTGCAGAGCCGTGTCCGGTGAGAGTCTGACGAAAACTGATGAATCACCGTTTGCACGATCGTGCGTTGAAGCCGACATGGTCGTACAACTCCTGCACGGTTGTGCCAACTCAAAATCTCTGAAATCACGAACTTTGCTTGTGTTAATACACTATTAGGTGTCCCAATTTCAAAGACATCAAACTTAACAAGACTTACGAATATATATTTTGAAAGAAGGAAATATGCACTACCCCCATCCCAATTTTATTCTCTTATAAATAAAATTTCATTTCGAAAAACATTTAGTAATACATATGAAAATTGTATAAAAATGTAATTGATAAATGTTCATCTAACAATTTCTCTAGAAAAGTAGTACTTCCTCCGTCCCACTTCAAGGTTTCTACTTTTCTTTTTGGTTCGTCTTACTTCAAGGTTCCCTTCCATAAATGGCAAGTTTTGAATATATTTATACCCTTATGATTTAATATATTTACAAAAAAAACCATTCATTATACCCTTATAAAGTTAACATATTTAAATAAAAAAAACAATCATTAACTTACTATTCCTCCCACTCACTCTCTCTCCTATTAAATATTTTTAACTTTTACATGCTCTCTCCTCTAATCTTCTACCCACTTTCAAAAAAACCAATCATTAACTACTACTCCCTCCGTCCACTTACATAGTTCACAGTTATTGTTCACGCGTGAATTAAGGAAAAAAATAATGTTATAAATGTTGTGAGTGTAAAAGTAAAATAGGAGAGAGAATGAGTGGAGGGAATAGTAAATTATAATGGTGTTGTGAGTATTAAAATAATGTAGGAGAGAGAATGAGTGGGGTAGGGTTAATTTTTTAATAATAAAAACTTTCCATTTTGGGTAAAGAAACAAAGTGTGAAGTATGTAATTGGACGCCCAAAATAGAAAGTGTGAAGTATGTAAGTGGACGGAGGGAGTATTTCTTACCCCACATTTAACTTTTACATTCTCTCTCCTCTAATTTTACCCACTTTTAAAAAAAATTCTTAAGAAGCGTTAAATCCACACTAAGAAACCTTGGGGTGGTTCGGAGGGAGTATTAATTTTAGATTAAACTAGTCAGTAACCCGTCGGTACCCGACGATGAATAATTTTTTTTTTGATTAAGTAAATAATTATATATGTGTTTTAATTGATTTTTAAGTAACAATATAAATCGAAATTGATAATCAATGTAGCGGATATTAGGAGTATAATTAATACAGAAAAAAGATGTTGACACATGATGTAACGTGGAAAGCCCTTGAGACAACTATCTCGCCGGCACAAAACCACGGGAGGTTAAGTCCCTGCCTAACCAAAAAACATTATTAAGATTTTAGTGTTACAACTTTAGAAGATGAAGAGATATGGTTACAATAGCGTGAGTTTAATAGTGTGTGCCTAAGTGTCAACATAATCTCTTCCATCTCCTATATATTTAAAGAAAAACAAAATAAAAACAAAGAAAATAATAAGAAATTACAATACTTTTGTTTAACCACAAATTGTGCGATCATAAATTCTCGTAGTCTCGTCGAAAACTTCCTTATAGACTACATTCAATAAGCTCTTGTCATATGTTTGAGCATCCGAATCACAAATAATAACTTTAAGTCCTCTCTTGTCGGTTATTCGAAAATGCTACATAAAGTTGTCCGTGATCGAAAACAGGATGTGAAAGATATAGTCCTACATGGGAAAGAGATTGTCCCCGACTCTTGCTGATTGTCATAGCAAAAGAAACGGCAAGTGGAAATTGCCTTCTTTGGAATCTAACCTAAATTTTGTCACATCCGACTGAGACATTATCATTCTAGGAATAAGCACCTTCATACCAAAGATTCTTTCCCGAAAGCATCTTGGCTTCGACTACGTGCTTACCTACATATATGTAACAAAATTAAGTATTAAATTATATGTATATAAAAAATAAAAAATTACCGTATTTTACCTAATTGAGTGACAATCATTCTCGGTGTCATATACACAATTCACAGCCTTGATCAAGATTTCTCAAAAGCATTACTATGCACCCAACCTTCACTTTAATAATGTGATTTGCCAATCCGTAACTCTTTGATAGTGTTTAAAAATTCAGGTGAGAATATATCTTCAAGACCATTTTCATCATCCTCATCCTTACAAATGGCATCGTAACTCATATATTCAACTTCGTCTCCCTAAAAGAGTGACATGACATAATCATTTATGTTATCGACAATCTCATTTGTTGGAGCAAGCACAGCTCTAGTCTCGGAAGAATCCTTCGACATCCTTATTTTGCAATAAGTCAGATATATAGATTCGACTATTTTTGCAACAGATCTGAAGCCTCTCGAATCAATATATCATCAGAAGGTTAATGTCAATTTCCCCATCGTTATCTCCACCGGCAATACCATCTCCGACACTCAAGAGCTTTCAACGAGCGAAATCTCTTATCTCTTCGGAATTATGAGAAGTAGAATCACCCTACATTAAGTTAAATATATACAAATTACTTAAATTGAAATAAAAATATTTAAGTAGATGAATAAAGGCTATTTACGAATTACCCGCAATCTCATATTATGTGTCAATCCGAGAACCTCACATTCATTCCATATTTTGATGAACAGAGCGCAAAGATGCACAATATCATGCCTACTCCCTTTAGGAACAACAGTAAAATATGTCTCAAGTCACCACCGAATACAATAACTAAAACCACCAAATGGTTTATTGGAATATCTCCTGGTGTACGAATAATATCTCGGAGGCTACGATCGAGAGCCTCAAAACAATGTTTATGAGCCATTGGAGCTTCGTCCCATATAATTAGTTTGGTTTTCGTAGAAGTGCCGCCTCATCCGTACCCGATTTTAGTTTACCGCAAGTTGAGCTCTCGTTTACCCGTATCGGGATACCGAACCTAGAATGCGCGGTCCTACCTTTCTAAGGAGCAATGAAGCTATGCCACCGGAAGCAACAGAAGAACAATATCTCTCCCGCTCCTTAATGCAACACAATGTTTTCCATAAGAAGGTCTTTCCCGTACCACCATAACCATAGAGGAAAAACACACCACCGTTTCCTCGAGCAACAACCGACATAATCTTATCATAAACACTCTTTTGCTCTATTGTTAACCGAGGATGTAATCAAGTGCTCAGCTTTCATCTCATCAATGTCATAAGATGTCTCATCTAGAATGAGCTTATTTATCGCATCACCAATCACATTGCCCACCGGTTTAGGCATGTCTTTAAATTTATGGAGACTGCAATTCTCGATCGCAACTTCTCAATTTCCGCCAAAGCAAGATTCTGGACTGTTCATTAATTAATTTCAAACCTGAAATTAAAAAAAACAAAATAAATATATTAATATAGATAAATATATAGAATCATATTGTATAATCAGAAGTAGAAATAAAATCATAATTGATATTTATTGTAAAACAAATATGTAAACATGGAACGGAATACCCGGATTATCGTGCATCCTCCGATACTTGTACTCTATATCATCAGATAATAAGTGCCAAGTCTTCTCCCATACCTCTCCCGGATTCGACATACTATTAGATAGTAGCAACATAGAAAATAGTCTTCTCAGACTATCGGGCAACCTCCAATGACTCGCTTCTATAATTCCATCAACATATTCCTTGTCATCATCTAATAATCCCGTGAGCGTAGCATGCAGATTTGAAATCGATGAACAACGCGATTTACAGCTTCTCAAATCCTTGAATTCCATGGGACCCGCTACATGATTCAACATTATCCTGAGGTAATACAATTCTCCGCAATTCATTGGAACATGATAAATACGCCCCACTGCAAAACGTTTATCTTACGCCATTCACGTTTAGTTCTATCCCATACGAAATGATGAGAAAATTCACAGTATTTATATATCCGAGCCTCTGAATGAATACTGTTATACTCCATCCACTTCATAAATTGAGATTCTTTAACTGTTGCTGTATCCAAAACATCAGGAAGAAAGTCTCCGTCCTTGAAGGGGATACTATGATCACCCTCCAAGTGAAAAGCCAAGCGCTCAACAGGAGGGGTCCGATAATGTATGTCGAATCCGAAAATCCTCCACATAGCTTCACACGCAGAGACATATCGACAATCAATTTGCCTTTTCACCTCATCGTTTTCGATTGCAAGGCATATCCTGTCGGTTCCCTTGTTTATATACTTGAACAAATACTTGATTGCCTTGCTCTGATTGCAGTACTCGACATTTATGTGAGCTTCGTACTTTAGCAAAAGATATGGATTGAATTGGACAACTGAACGATTGTCCAGAGCAACTCCACCCTTATCAATTATGAAACCCGTGTCTCTTCGCCTATATACATGATACCCATTCTCGTCTACACGAGTGCGATCATTGAATGATTTAGGAAATTTCTTTGAGCACCTGTTGTGATCCATACACGGAGATTTAGAATTAGCAAGACCACATGGTCCATGCAACATATATTCAAGAATCGCCTCGTATAATCTAGGATATTTCTCCTTGTCAGAATCTCAAGAATAATCCACTTGTCAATATCTTCGTGGATTATGACCCCGATCATGGCGGTTAAGAAAGAGAAGAATATGAGCATGCAAGGCCCCTCTTCCGAAACTCCACCGTGTATATAATCGCATGAATCAATTAACAAAATAAGAGGAACATGCTAATAAAAAATATAATTGACAAAACAATAAGAGGAAAACAAATAATATTTAAAGATTTACTTACTTGCTTTTGGGGTGCCAAATACTTTGCCTTCCTTGAAATCGCAATTATCCGATTAAGCTTCATTCTAAATACCCTCGTTTAATACATCGCCTATCCTCGCACCTAATGCCATATTTTTTACGTAATCTCGTAATCTCCGGCCATTTAGGATTACACGTAAATGTTATGAAAAGTGACGGATACCCACCCATTTACATATAGCGAGAGAATCCTGGTAATTTTGAGTCATCCACCGCCGCCCGCCGTATAAGTGGATGGCAATATAACTCGTCTCCCGGATGCTTCGCCGTATCTCCCCTTACCGATGCATCCGATGATTTTTATAAGTTTCCATCCGAAGAGTAGCCGATTATAACGTATCCATTGAAGCCTCTGTGTATCCATCATAACATATGCATCAACCATAAATTGCCGCAAAGAACCGACCGCTTCTCATAAGCCGTGATCCTTCTCTTATCCTCTCCCGAAGTCGAAAAGATAAAAACTCTTTTATTGACAAACTTGATCTCTTTGCCCCAGGAGGTTTATTTCTAATGTCTGTGAAATATCCATCTTCACCGTATACAAATAACAGAGGATAATGTAGAGGAAGGTAAGATTTATCAAATTCATGAATATGTTTCAGATCCCCATTCTGCTTTTCAATAACAATAGAAAGAGGAAGGCTGAAAAGCATCTCGTGTACATATACACGAGATATAATCTATAATCTTGTGTATATGTACACGAGACATTTCGTGTGCGTACATGAGTCATCACGTGTACATATACACGAGATTATAGATTACATCTCGTGTATACTTACACGAGACGGCAAGGGCAAAGGTTGAAATATTTCGTTCCTCGTATATAATTTTCTCTGTATATAACCATATCCGTGAAAAATAAATAAAAAATGGTGGACACCATTACTTGTCCAAAGTCTAAACCTCATATATGAGCACAAAATTAAACCCATAAAATTGGACTTTTTTTTGTTCTCACATTTTTTTTCTACAATTGCTATAAGCTACAAACAAATAGAGTTGTATCATTACAAATGTTTTGGCTATGACAATATGCACCCTTCATCATAGGAGTAATTTTTAATATACATACAAGTCCATAAAGATTTGAACTCAAACCCGAAAAGATTTGAACAAATTTCATGTCTAACCATGACTTTGATACGATATGTTACCATCTCATCTAAAAAGTTTAAATATTATAAAAAAGGCTCTGGATATCATGCTTAACATTAACATAGATAAACTTAAAGCCTTACTCCAAACCAATTTGATTGCAGACAAAAATGTAGACAAGCAGATGGCAATGGTAAATGTCTTTTTGATTAAATTGTTCTCATGAAAAATGCCCTCAAATAGATGGCAATGTAAGCCGAATTATGCATCTAATCCATATTTTGGTGCACCTTTAATATCACATTTGAGCAGCCATAATGAATTCAATTAATAGAAAAATTGTCCTTGATTTAAAATGGTTCAAACTCTTCACTCTGCTTGCTTGTTGCCTCATTGAAGCAGAACAGTTTATGGTGAAGACATTGTGAATCAATCAACCAGAATTGCTGTCACCTCCAAAAGCAGTCTCCAGGAACCCAGTTTTATTGAGATGGCTGACGTCACCCCATGCTTTAATGGACCACTGTTCACCAGCCAGGTGAAATATGTTCACAGATGCATTCATTATCTTTCCTGGCAATTCTTCGGTTGGAGCAGCTCGTTTGTGAAGAGTCCGCACAGCTCCACCATGAGTTACCACTACTACCCGCTCACCTGTAGAAAAACATGCAAATAGACAAATAAAATGGATGATGAATTAAAGGAACATTTATGTCGATTTGGGAAACATATGTCTTCGGTCATACAGTCGATACATGAGAATATTATGCAAGCCTCCCAGTTTATACAGCATGTCTCGAGGGTGCATGTAGTTAACTAATGATATACTTCCTCCATCCTATAATAATAGTCCCACTTTTTTAGTGTTTATTTTTATTGAGCTTTGACCAAAGATTTAGGAAAACTAATTATCCATATGAATTTCTAAAACTTGTTAGGGTAACTATATGATCAGCATCGTACCTATATGCCTCGTACCAATCTTTTGCAATGCAGATGTGCACCGGTTATACAGTTGATCAAAGCTTTCACCACCACCCTGGACATAAGAAAAATGAGCTGTATTTGTTTCGGTGAAATTAAATCACAGATCAGAAAAGAAGTATAACTTCTCCAGAAACAAATAGCTGTTTCAAAGTCACTAAGCCATGTTCACAGAAAGAATGTTTAGTTGCCTGCATAAAGTATAAGTTTCAGACTTTTGCCACCAACACCAGCAATCATATAAATAGCAAACCCTTGATTTAATCAATTAAAAATGAACCACTCTTTTATGATCCTCCAAAATTTTACCTTTATCATTAACAACTAAAAACACTATCAATATAATCTAGAAATTTAAAGTTATATTATCCGAAATATATATAACTGAAAATGATTTGTTATGCTCAGAAGACATCTTAGTTAAATTTCAAAAATTTGAGATTTATCGGAATATATTATCCACATTTGAAAAATTGTTACAGTTAAATATAATCTAGAAATTTAAAGTTAGATATATCTTATCAAAATTTTAAATTTTATCTAAATTTCAATTGCATTATCAGAATTTTAGAGGGAATTTTTATTTTAAAGCCTATATTTTTTTTAACTAAAATCTGGAATAAAAATGAGTTGAAAATTGTTGCTGACGTGGCCTTTGACGTGGCCTTTTCTGGAGGCTCTAAATAGTTTTGTTGTTTATATTATATATGATTTCTTAATAATGTAAAAATAATTAAACGCTAAAAATGAATTTTACTTTGAGAATGCATAAAATTGCAGCTAGAGACTTTAAACACAACTAGTTTTACACCCGTGCGTTAAATGCACGGATAAATAAATTTGAAAAAATAACTAAAAAGATAAAAAAATAATAATTTAAGAAAATATAATTTTAAAGATATTTATTTCAACAAAAATATGTCATTGTATTAATTCAATAATATTACACATATAACTAACAAATTGAATTGCACATATTGAAACATTTATTAAAATACAAAATTATCAGTGAAATATTCACCTTTATTTTCAATATTAATACTATGTATCAAAGTTTTAAAATGTTTATAAAGGCAGTGACATTAACATCACTTGATCACCTATTTTTTTTACAAATATTTTCTTTTAAAAGAAGAACATTATTTGATAAATTTGTGCTTTCAAGAATTAACTAACTAAATAAATAAATAATAAAAATATTTTATTAAGTAATTATACTCATGAATATTGAAACAGAAAATACTAATCATACTACTAACTAAAAGTTAATTTTATAATTCTATGCATTAACATTTTTTTAAAATATAGTTAAGTTTTATAACACATTACTCATATTTACGAATATTAAAATATTTATCATTTAATTTATACTTATAATTTATATTTATTTGAAAATACTATAATCAAATTTCATATAATGTTAGTCTTAGTTAGAAATTAAAAGATATACTCCATTCTTTAAAAAAAAAATCAACTTTATTAAAGCTGACTCAACATCGTTTAGAATTTTGTGAATGAGATAAATCAATAATTTTAATATTTTGTCCTTTAATAACCTTTTTCATTGGTTAAAGAATAAAAAATCTAATAATATTTTATTTTTGAAAGATCACTATAAATTGGATAATATTTAGAGTGAGTAAGTGCACTTATATAAGTTATTTTTAATGACTAACCAGAAGTAAATTTAAATTGCAACAAATTTTTTTTACAAAATTTCTTATGATAATTCATAAAAGATATAAAATGCTATGATAAACTTGTACAATTTTTATTTAACAAATATCTATTTTTAATAGTGTAATAATTATGATTAAAAAATAGTGTAATTATTAAATATATGGGAAGTAATGAAAATAATTTTTCAAATTCTGATATAGTTTTGAAGGAAAAAGATGTTTAGATCACTTGAACCTTTATATATATACTCCCTCCATCCCAATAGTAGCTTTCCATTTTGTCATTTTGGGTGTCCCGTTAATAGCTTCCACTTTCCTTTTTTGGCAAAGAAATCTTTACTATTCCCTCCACTCATTCTCTATCCTACATTATTTTAATACTTACAACATCATTATAATTTACTATTCTCTCCACTCATTCTCTCTCCTATTTTCAAATTACACTCATAACATTTTTTCTACCCTTCAATTTTTTTAAATTGCGCGCTTGGCAAAAAATGGGAAGCAATTGTTGGGACGGAGGGAGTATATATATATGGATCTGAACCCTACAACTCAGCAATTAAGATTTTATCCTGGCCTGATGGTATTGTAGTGGCTTCCCTTCGGGGAGGTCACGAGTTCGATTCCCCTTGGGGGGAATCTTGTGGTTTAATTCTTTCCTAGGGTTTCAGGAGCCTTGGAGTCCCCTGGCACATCCGCGTGCTTAAGGAAGATTCTTGGGCTTGTACCCTCGCTGTGGGGAGTTCGAATCTTGGCGAGGCATTTGGGCCAAATGGTGTTGTAATAGTGATGTAAGTGCCACTTTGGCGGGAAATTTGGAGCCACCATTTGGTGATGTAATAGTGATGCAATTGCCTTGCAGGAGGGCTCCCTGGGGCTCTGGAGTATAAGGGTGCCACCCCTACGCATGACATCCCGCGATTTACCTCCGCCAAGCATATCGGCGCCGGTACCAGTGGTCCGTGATTAGTCCTTAACCCTGGATATCAAAAAAAAAAAAAAAAAAAAAAAAAAAAAAAAAGCAATTAAGATTTTATTAACGGAAACATCTACTTAGTTTCCAAAAACAATTTGCTTAGAAGTAAGCGTTGTTCCAACGTCCTAAAGTCAGAGTACATAAGACTGGCAACCCTCCGCTTTCATCACGGAGGTTCGCTGTCACACTAGCAAAACCTCTTTCTCTCTAGATCGATCCCCCCCTCTCTCTCTCTAACCCGACGCACTCCTCTCCCTCCCAATTCAATTCCGTCAAAGATTACCGCAGCTGCGTTTTGAAGTCACCGTCTCCGATCTCACTCGGATCTCTAGGGTTCTTCAATTATCACCAATCTCCGATTTCGTCCACTTTTAACCTGTAAAAATGGTGAGCTTCTCCAATTCAAATGCCTCCGCATTTCGATTTAACTTGGATCTGGTTGTTCCAATCCGATTTAATTCCGTATTGACATTTGATCACACGATTTTGGTTAATGAAATTGGATAGTTCGTATATATGAATTGAATTTTAGGTGTTTGATTTGTTTCTGGATTGAGATTTATTGAGATCTGACATTTGATTTTTGTCTGACTGAAACTTGTTTCTTTTCGCTGTCACAGCCTCTCAGACTCGAGATCAAGGTACTGAGAGACTTAGCATATGAAATTGGTTTCCTTCTTAGATTAGGTTATTTATTCTTAGTGATTTTTTTCTGACAATTAACTACTGGATCAGAGAAAACTTGCTCAAAGATCAGAAAGAGTGAAGTCTGTGGATCTACATCCAACCGAGCCATGGTAATACATGTTCCACTTGTCATTATTCTAATTCATTGTATTATCACCTACATTTCCTCTAATTGGTTGTAATTTTGCCAGAGTCTGGTTAAATTTTATTAACCTTCAACTACAGGGTAGGTTTGTTGTAAGTTACTAAAGGTGCATACCATGATGTTTTCACGAGAATTGGAAATGTAGGTGATACTTAATGTGAATACATGTCATGGTTTCTTTATTGATAGCTTTAATATTTGTGTACCACAGGATCCTGGCAAGTCTATATTCAGGGACAGTGTGTATTTGGAACTATCAATCTCAGGTATCGAACTACTACGTTTACGTCAAATAAATTCTAGTTCTCATAAAATTCTTTGCAGCTGGTTCTGTCTTTGTAATCAAATACATATTTGTGGACCTATTTTGTTTGTTATTTTGAACTTGCGGTGTGCATACGCTCTTGCCGTTTTCTGTAGTTACTTCCATGTGGAGTGTCATCCCAATCTAGAACCGTTGATGCACGTTGTTCTGAGGTGCAATAGAAGTCATCATATAATGATGTTAAGTTGGAATGGAGTTATTTCACAACCTCTTTTAATATTAAAAAGTTTCGATACTGATGGTTTCTTTACCGTTTTAGATAAGTCGGTCTGTATGCTATAGATGCTGTTTCTTAGAAATAACATTAGTTGGAGCAGAATTAGTTAACTTTTAGATACTCTAGTATCCTTTCCTGCTATATCGATTTGCATCTATGTTACCTGGACTCGGGATCGGGTATCCGACACGGGTACGGATCCTAGTGTCGGATTCACTTTTTCTCAAAAAATTGGACACGGGGACACTGTCCTAAAATTAGGATACGGGTACGGGGATACGTTAATAACAAAATATATTGAGTCTATTTATATACTTTACTTATAAATGAAGTCAACTCACTCTTTTTTTGCTAAGATATAATGTATAATTAAGTAAAACAACATTAAAACTTGTAAAATTTTTATAAATGAAGTCAACTCACTCCTTTTTTTCTTTTTAATTTTTCTTGTCGTATCCGAATGAAAATGCGGGTATCGGGGTGTCTTGTCGGACACGATACGTGTCGGACACGGGTACTTCAACATATTTGAAGAGTCCGGGTAACACAGATTTGCATGGACTTAGTGACAATATTCAATGTCCCTGCTTAGAAGTCTTTGTAAATTAATGCTTCCAAAAGGCAACAGGAAGTAGTTTGTATTTTGAAAATGACTGAAGAATATTTTATTATGAATTTGTCATGCATCAGACAGCTACAAAAGAGCCCGTCCTTATAAAGAGCAAGGCCATACTGTAGAGTTAGATGGATTATTTGGCATACAAGAGATATGGAAATCAATTAAACTTGTTCCGTAATATGTCACTAGCTGAAGTCTTGTAGATAGATGTTGATAATATCATAAAGTTGGTGTACTAGGGGAAGGCCATGGCCAACTTTCAGGCTAATGAAATGGAAAAAGGCATATTCAGGTCATCGGTCTTCCAAATTGTGCAAACAGGCCAGTATTCTGAATTTCTTTCTCCAGTCTGCCCTCTTTTTTGGATGGCACTTCGATTTCTTGTTATAAAACTACAAGATTCATATTTACCCTTGTACATTTACCTATTACGTGAAGTTTAGTGACCTAAATGAAAGGTATATATTAGTAAATTTGCATCCAATTAGTGGGAAAGAGTTGTTATCTAAATAAGCAGCAGATTTGAGGGGGGGGGGCTATTTTCTATAAGAACTAAGAAGTGCAGAAGAATATCTTAGCAGAATGAATTGTGGCTTATACGCTTGCACCAAAACCAAGCAGCCTCTGTAGCTGAGACAGAAAATCGTTGTATTTTCTGGTTATTGTCTATAAGAATGAGAAAAAAGTCCGAGCGGATTAAATTTTCTGAGAAAATAAATTAGTTGACAACTAGTAGACCTGGAACATTAACTAGTTTGGCTTGAAATACCCACTCGATTGATGGAATCTCATTAATTAGAATCAAGTTGGTTGTCAGTGGCGTTTGGGTTGATCATCAAATGGATGGCTTGGATGCTTGCACCTAAAACTAGCAGTCTCTGTGGCTGAGACAGTGTTACTGCCTTTTTGTTTAATTAATTCTCAGGGGTGTTTGATATAATAAAATCTGATTATCTCAATTTCTATCTATATTTCGTAACAAAAAAAAAAAAAAAGAGAGAAAAGAAGAAATAAAGGAATAATTGAAGAATAGACAGAAAAGGTTCGGTTTAGAGACTTTTGTCATTATATTCACTTATATTTCAAGAGCTTAGTCTTCTAATGCAAGAACCATACTCATTCCTGCAGACTATGGCAAAATCGTTTGAGGTCACAGAGTTACCAGGTGCCTACTTAATACTTTTCACTATTTATTTCTTCTGTCATAATATTTTTTGTTCTCTTGCATCCTTTCAGCATATGTTCTGATCTCTGTTACTTGAATGCCTTTACAGTCCGATCTGCAAAGTTTATAGCACGCAAGCAGTGGGTTGTTGCTGGTGCAGATGACATGTTTATTCGCGTATACAATTACAATACAATGGATAAGGTCAAAGTATACGAGGCACACACGGATTATATTCGGTGTGTGGCAGTCCATCCTACTCTCCCATATGTGTTGTCATCATCTGATGACATGCTTATAAAGCTTTGGGACTGGGAAAAGGGTTGGATGTGTCAACAAATTTTTGAGGGCCACTCACATTATGTCATGCAAGTAACATTTAATCCGAAGGACACAAATACGTTTGCGAGTGCATCTCTTGATCGCACGATAAAGGTATTATTGATGTTAACTAGTAACCAGCAACAGTACATGTAACTGTTGATAACTCAATTGTATTTGGGTATGTCTCTACTTTTAGATTTGGAACCTTGGCTCACCTGATCCAAACTTTACACTGGACGCTCATCTGAAAGGAGTAAATTGTGTTGATTATTTCACTGGTGGCGATAAACCTTATCTGATTACTGGGTCTGATGATCACACTGCTAAGGTTTGCACCTCTTTTCCTTTCTCATTGTTTCTGGGCTAAAACTTATGAATTCTCCTAATATGGTATTAAGTGGTTGAATCCTGTGAAATAGGTGTGGGATTATCAAACCAAGAGCTGTGTCCAGACTCTGGAGGGCCACACACACAATGTATCTGCTGTATGTTTTCATCCCGAGCTTCCCATAATAATGACAGGATCTGAGGATGGTACTGTACGTATATGGCACTCAACCACCTATAGGTAGGGCCTCTTTAATTTCAGGCTCTCATGACCTCAGTGGTATCATTTGTGGTATGCTGTCACTACCATCATGTTGGTTAGCTACGCCTAACATGAGGCATTATATTCGTGGGAAATCTCACCTGAGTCAAATAGTCCATCTGTCCATGTACTTGTCAGAACTAAAATTTGAATCACTTGTTCCATGTTTATGCTGTACTTCCTTTCACCTCCGCTTTCTCTCTTGCAAAGTCACTGAAATATGTCACACTATATTTCCTTCGCAAGCTTATCCTTTCTTCCTTTTCATCCCTTCCTTCTCTATGCTCGGTCAGAAGATAAGTCTTCATACTATGTCATGAATCATGCATTATTATTCTGTTTTCTTTGTTTATTTGGTTTGTTTTAAGATATGAAACGTGGAACTGATTGTAGTTATCTTTATTTTTAGAGTGAGCATGTATTCATGTAGTTTGTGAATTTGCTATTAGTCACTGTCATTGAATCGAGAGCCTGCTCTTATTTTAGTTTCAAATTCATGGCGGCATGCTTATCTCTATAATGTATGAAGTTTTATGTAGCTGTTTTGAGGATACTTTTGCTAGAAAAAACGACACTCAACTTTTAAGTTGACCATGAGAAGTGCCAATAGCTGAAATGAATGGTTATGAACAGTTGATCCTGTTTTTGAACTTATTATCACTTGTAGTTGTTGTAATGTTATGTTTGTTTTTCTGTCTTTATCGCCTACTTGTATGAAATTTAGTTGGGATATAATGGATTCATGCTCATTTACTCTTTTGATAGCTCCTCAGTTCTGTTCATTTCCTTACAGGCTTGAGAACACTTTGAACTATGGACTGGAAAGAGTTTGGGCTGTTGGCTACATGAAGGGTTCACGACGGTGAGTTCATTTCCATTCCTAATTATTGCAAAGTAATCCCTCCTATGATTTTTTTTTTTAGAATCTTCACCAAAAACAAATATTTTTCTCATTCATCTAATTATATTAGATGTTATACAGCTGTACTTGTGTTTTTTTTTTTTTTTTCCTTGAATGGATAAATAAGAAATAAAGCTGTCTAGGGAGATAAAATAGTACTTACGGAGTAATATATTTTATTCTGATGCGAGTTATTGTGAGAGCATACCGCTTCTTTCTCCTGTATAACTAATGCTTTATTTTAAGTTTTATATCTTTTGTACAGAATTGTAATTGGTTATGATGAAGGAACCATTATGGTGAAAATCGGTCGGGAAGAACCTGTTGCTAGTATGGACAACAGTGGGAAGATTATATGGGCTAAGCATAATGAGATTCAGACGGTTAATATCAAAAGTGTGGGAGCTGATTATGAGGTTTGACCTTAATCATGGTTTGATACTCATTTTCGTTCCTAATTTGACACGTAACCTCTTATTTACATTCAATTGTCAGGTTTCTGATGGAGAGAGGTTGCCGTTGGCAGTGAAAGAGTTGGGAACTTGTGACCTTTACCCTCAAGTAAGTTGGTCTTGTGTTTAATGTAGTATAGTATTGGCATAAAATGCAATAGAGTTATACACTTGACAATTGCTTTTGTGCCGATATCGAAGGTATTTCTGTATAACTAATGTCAATTTGGCTAATGGTCTTCTGTATCAGGATGATTTCATGACTTGACTTGAACACATGCTCCTTCATAGGTTTTCGTAGTAACTAGATGTTTGTTATAGGCAATTTGGTGTTATTAGCTTTATTGCTAAAATAATGGCCCAAAGAAACACTTGCTAGATTAGATGGGCACATTTCTCTTAATTTCTTGAATTTCTTGAATTTCAAGGAGCTGTAAAAAGCATATAGCATATTAAGAATGGAAAAAATATTTTGTTGTAGATTGTCAGTGGTCCTCCCCTCCTCCGTGTGACCTTATGCTGCTTCTTTGATTAGCCCAAATGTGCAAGTATGTTGATACAGAACATACCTATACTAGAGTTAGTGGATTTAAATTTGCCCCCTACTCTCTTACTCATACTTGTGTAGTTGAAGCATTATTTGAGTTTATTTTTGGATAAGAATAAAAGTAAGTAAATGTGGCTCATGACTATAAGAACCAAACTGCTAGGTTCTGGTTTTGGAGCCTTTAGATGGATGTATCTTTATGGCCTTCCAAAATAATACTTAACAAATAGGCTTGGACTAGTAATCGCCTAGCTATAACGCATCCCTTCTTTACTAAACTAAATCCAACTTTATCGTATTTATCATTCATTCAGAACTATGGCATCCATGCAGAATTTAGTACAATTTAGCAACATTTACAATGTGACATTACTGATGTTGCTCTCTCTTTCTCCTTATTGGTTTCCCTTTATTCAGAGCTTGAAGCATAATCCCAATGGGAGGTTTGTTGTTGTTTGTGGAGATGGTGAATACATTATCTATACTGCGTTGGCTTGGAGAAATAGATCCTTCGGCTCTGCATTGGAAATTGTTTGGTCCTCTGATGGGGAATATGCTGTTAGGGAAAGTACATCTAAGATTAAGATCTTTAGCAAAAATTTTCAGGTTTGTTTTATATTTCATATTTCTGACTGATAGGCATTATATATTTTCCCTTGTACTTGGTTTTCATTTATTCAAGGAACGCTAATCAGACTTTTGTAATCTAGTCTTTGCTAAAGTTCCTCTTTCCTTCTCCTCTTTGGCTTTAGTGATCGATCATGAATAGACCGCCTCCAACATAAAATCATCTCTAATATATTGCAAGAATCCTCATGTCATTGTTTTTATTTTGATATAGGAAAAGAAGAGTATCCGGCCAACATTTTCCGCTGAGCGTATATATGGAGGAACTTTATTGGCAATGTGCTCAAATGATTTTATTTGCTTTTATGATTGGGCCGAGTGCAGGTTGATTCGACGGATTGATGTTACTGTTAAGGTTAGCAGTACATTTTAATTAGTTTGCGTACTAGTATTACTGTTTCAGCAAAAAGGAGCATACCTAATCACTTATCATTTTTTGTTTGTGTCTTGACTTCTTCCAGAACCTTTACTGGGCTGATAGTGGTGATTTGGTGGCAATCGCTAGTGATTCTTCATTTTACATTCTGAAGTATAGCGTAAGCAACTACACATAGTGCTTGAAACTCTACCATTTTTATTGGGGCTTCCTCTTTTTCTTCCCCGGCTAATGTGTCTTCTTTTTGTCGTGACGGTTGAATTGGTTATGTTGCAGCGTGATGTGGTTTCTGCTCATCTTGACAGTGGAAGATCAGTAGATGACCAAGGTGTCGAAGATGCCTTTGAGCTTCTATATGAAATAAGTGAAAGGGTCAGGACTGGTTTATGGGTCGGTGACTGTTTTATTTACAATAATTCTTCCTGGAGGCTCAATTATTGTGTTGGTGGTGAGGTATATAAAATTCATTTAATTGTATTTGGACTTATTATGTGTTCTTGGCTTATAAGTATTTGGACTCCTCCAGGTAACAACAATGTTTCATCTCGACCGACCCATGTATCTTTTAGGATATCTAGCTAACCAGAGCAGGGTCTACCTTATTGACAAAGAGTTCAAGTAAGTGGGCGTTTGGATTCTATCTCTGTAGGCATAAGTTTCATTTCATAACACCACAGCTAATATTTTGGATCATTGCCCTGCAGCGTCATTGGGTACACATTACTTCTCAGTTTGATCGAGTACAAGACTCTTGTGATGCGTGGTGATCTGGAACGTGCTAGTGAGGTCTTACCATCGATTCCGAAGGAACATCTCAATAGGTAAGGTCTCCTATTTGTTCATAGTTGATTCAAAGAAGGCATGATATGTCTATTTGGCGCATAACCAAAAACTATACTCCCTCCGTCCTTAGAATTTTCTCTCCCGACACTGGGATTAAGAAATACTAATATAATAAGAGGAGAGAGAATGAGTGGAGAGTATGAAAAGTAAAATAGGAGAGAGAATGAGTGGGAGGAATAGTAAGGAGATTGTTGTTGTGAGTATGACAAGTGGGTCCCATTAAATATAAAAATAATATAAATTTGTCATTTTGGGACGGCCTAAGTCGAGTGGGACTCCCAAAATGGCAAATTATCCCAAGTCGGATGGGACGGAAGGAGTACTTTGTTTATATTTACATAATGTTATTTATGCCTTCCCTAAACTTGCTTATCTTTTCAGTTCTCCAGAATGAAGTTTCACTTTCTGAGTAATTGTTCGACATTCTCTTTTGTACTCCATCCGTCCCTAGTTGAATATCCATTTTTGCAAAAGTTTGCCCCTAAATAAATACCCATTTATTTGGTGAAGTTACTTTATCCTCCTTGCCAATCATTATGTTTTAGTTTACACTTAAACTCGTGATGTTATATGGAGAGATCATAAGGGTATTTATGCTGCTAAAAGTGCTCCGGTGTCAACCCTCGTAAAAAAATTGAAGTGGAAAGTGGACATTCATTTAAGGATAGATGCAGTATCATTTATCCTTGTCAGTTCAAACTCAAGATGCCCGAATATGGCCTATGCTTAGAGAAGAAGCAGGAACCCTGCTATTTACTGGGTTTTGTAATTATACAAGTCGCGCAGCTTCTTTGCTAATGAGGAAATGTTAATTTCATTTGTGTGCATGGGGTCGAGGATACTTGTATGAGCAGGCAAAGTAGGGTATGTTAGTGTGACTAAGTTCATACTTCTTTAGGTTTCATGTATTAAAGTTTCAATGTTCTTTACCTTATTATATCATAGATCTTATATGCATTTTATTATATTTTTTCTTGTAAAAATTATCTTAATGATAGTTTGATTTGTTTGTTAGTGTGGCTCGTTTCTTGGAATCGCGTGGAATGATTGAAGACGCGCTGGAAGTTGCTACAGACCCTGACTATAGATTCGACTTAGCCATTCAGCTGGGTAAACTAGAGATTGCAAAGGTATTTAGATCTTTTAACTCCCTCCATCAGAGGGATATTATGATTTGTTAGTTTGCTAAGTAGAAACTATATAACATCCCTTTTCATCTTCTTATATCATTATTTAGCCTTATTTATTTAGTTTTTTGTAGGTTATATTTGTATTTTTGTATAATTTTAATATCTTGTAGAATTGTCTTTTGTCCTGATTAAATTCATCCTCTGCTGACAGGAAATCGCGCTAGTAGCTCAAAGCGAGTCCAAATGGAAGCAGTTGGGTGAATTAGCTATGTCTACTGGAATGGTATTAATCTACTTTAAATAACTATGTTTGAAAAGCATTACTTTTGTTGTTCTGACCAACATAGTACATTTATAATCTGACATTTGTAATGCACTTACATATAAAGCTATATTCAGATTTGATTCCATCCACTTTCTCTGTTTACCTTTATCGAGATTACTTTTACTTCCATTTCAGTTAGATATGGCTGAGGATTGTTTAAAGCATGCAAATGATTTGAGTGGCTTGTTGCTACTCTATTCCTCTTTAGGAGATGCAGAAGAAATGTTGAAACTTGCATCTCTTGCCAAAGAAAGTGGAAAGAACAATGTTGCTTTCCTGTGCCTATTTATGTTGGGTAAACTTGAAGAGTGCCTGCAGCTCTTGGTTGACAGGTTAGTTTTCTTATTGCAATATCAGATACATAAATATGATTGTTTTTGTTGGATTGCTATCTCTGAAATACAACCTTCGTACAGCAATCGAATACCTGAGGCTGCTTTGATGGCACGATCGTATCTCCCCAGCAAAGTTTCAGAAATAGTTGCACTCTGGAGAAAAGACCTCAATAAGGTTTCTTCTCATTTTCCTGTCTTTGTTCTGCTTTGATGTTCTTAGGAATTTCATTTCGCAAAAAGAACGTTAAGCTATAGAGGCTATATACGTTTTGATCCCTGGAATCGTTTCTCCATGTGATATTTTTGCCACAAACGTGCTCTTTTAGGAGAGTATTTTGTTCCACTCTCTTGGTAGTGGAAAGGCTTGTAACTATTTACCGTAAAGTACATACATTTTCAGTTCATCAGGATTTAGAATTCTGCGCAAGTGGTTTAACCTGATCTGACTGCAGGTTAACCAGAAAGCAGCAGAATCTTTGGCAGATCCGGAAGAGTACCCTAATATGTTTGAAGATTGGCAAGTTGCACTAGAAGTTGAATCTAGAGCTGCAGGAACAAGGTTCCATTGCTCTGCCCTGCTCCACCATTTTGTTTTTGTTTTTGTTTCCTCAGTGTTGAAATACTGTTGGAATATCTACCTTTAATATGTGAGGGGATAATAACAAGTTGGATTTTGTATCGTCATTGCCATTCCCCTTCTTACTTCATGTTTTCTGTGCTTTTTGCTGATGTGTGGTCGTGCTTTTATCTGACGCTGGATGCAGCTGAAGTCATACACACGTGGCAAAGAAAATAACCGAGTTAAAAAATGTACTTCATTCATTAAGAGAAATCATAATAGGATAACTGATTAATGTAACTCCTAAAATATAGTTGAATGATCTTCAACCTTAAAAGTTAAATTTGAAACCAGTCTCAGTTTTATTATAAACGGAAAAGTATACATATGAATAATGAATCTAAGTTATAAGAATGTCAGAAGGGAAAAGGAAATTACTAATTGTTTGTATTTATATGTATTTACTTAATATTTGTTTCTCAGTTGCATTCCACCCCCCAACCTTCAGCATTGTTTTGCATTTTTTTTAATGACATGGTACCTTATGCAACCCTATTAATCTCTTAAGTAAATAACTAGGTAGCATTTTTTATGTTGGATGTACAAACGGTTGATGGATATATGATTTTCCCAATTTCTTTGCAGGAGTGTTTATCCTCCGGCAGCAGAGTATATTAACTATGTCGACAGATCACATGTTAACCTAGTGGATGCTTTCAAGACTATGCAAATTGAGGAACCACTTGAAAATGGAGGCTTGGATCATGAGGTAAACTCTTGGCTGTTTCCTATATTCCCTCCAATGTACATCTTTCTCTGTATTAATCATTGAATATGAAAGTTGACAGAGAAAAAATATTATTTTTTTTCCATTATGATCGTGCTCCTTCTATAAACACGTGAAATATAGACTTGACTTTGAATTTTAACTCTTAAAGGAACATTTGGACCTCCTGATGAGCTAGCTGCCAATGGCTGTTTGCCACATAAATGTACTAATGATGCATGTTTGAATTATAATCGTAGTGATGTTAATAAATCAAAAGTAAAGTTTGCCAGGAATGGAACATGTATCTTTCATCAACCAACAAGTCCTTTCTGCTCACTTTTTCCCTCTCTCTCTCTCTCTCTCTCTCTCTCTCTCTCTCTCTCTCTCTCTCTCTCTCTCTCTTTTGATTTTAAACATGTTGTATTCTAATCCTTTGTTTGCTCAGGTTGTAGAACAGAATGGTGAGGAGGAGCAATATGATGGTGAAGAAGAGGCCGAAGAAGAAACCCAAGAAGAGGGCCAAGAGGTTACTGCATTGGATGCTGACTCCATAGATGGTGCAGTACTCGTCAACGGTAGCGAGGCTGACGAAGAGTGGGGTACGAATAATGCAGGAAATCCGTCAGCCTAGAGCTATTGGTTGGGCCAGTGTGAAATTCCTAATTTTCTTGCTGGTGATTAATTGAATTTCTTTTAATTGTGATCTTTGACTCCCATATAACACCCCATATTTGGTCCCTTCCTGTTGGATATCTCCATACTTTTCATTGTGTCACAGCAGCCGGTATTGGTTGGATTTTCTTATATTTAGATATTAGCTTCAACTTATAAAAGAATTAGTGTGAAATTAACAGCTGTTTGCCTAGTGAATGCACTCTCCTGTTCCATGCAAAGATTCTAATGCTCGTTTTTTCTTTGGTCAGCTGGATCCATTCTGACAGAAATTTATAGAAATCTGATTCTTGACGTAATTATTGAAGTGATATAATAATACGTACTCCCTCTGTCCCAAAATGAATGTCCAAAAAAAAATTCAAATTTGTTCTTGATCAAGAGCAATTTTGAATTTTTTTGGACATTCCTTTTGGGACGGAGAGAGTAGTATCTTTTGATTTGTCTGCAAACATTGACAATCATCACCTACGACATGATAAAAATATATTTAATAATGATGTGATATGTGCCATTTTGAACTTGAATGTAGAATGCGGCAGTATAATTGCATACATCTGATTTTCATAATTGAGATATTCTTAAAAAAATATGAATCCACATGCGGCAGTATAATTGCATACATCTGATTTTCATAATTGAGATATTCTTAAAAAAATATGAATCCACATGTCCCTTTCCTGCAAAATGTTTGCCGTAGTGGAGTTTCTGTACATGTTAAAAAGTTTATAGAGTTACTATTATGGCTCACTGCCCCCCTTCTCCTTTTTTGCAATATAGAATCTAGATATATCCCCTTAACACCCACCTTCTAGTAAAGTAGCTGTGGTAATAGATCCCTAATTTTAACGTCTGTTTGCATCAAGTTAAAAATTTATCTGAAACAAGCGTCTTTTGGGAGAAAGTCAAAACAATTTTATATATTGCATGAGGATCATGTCATGCTTTCTTAATGCTCTGATATTGTATGTTTTTATTGAATAGTCTTGCATAATAGTAAATGTGTAATTTGGAATATTGCTAGATTTTCATGATTTAAGATAAATGCAGGGACTTTTTTTTGAGATGTAGTTGTTATAAGAAAATAGACTTCAAATGTTTACTTGTTTCTTTTCATGCACCGCCTGTTTTTTCCCGCTTCCTGTATTTATCACATTTTGTAATTACTTGCGGCAGCCTCTTACTGTTTCTTCTCCCCTCCTAATATGTTTTGGCAGTGCTGACACCACATCACTAGGTGCATTCAAGATGGTCGGTCCTGCTGCTCGACTGAACTCTTTCAGGTGAGATTTGAATGCTTGCCTTACATGAAATTGTGTTCCAATTTTTGATTAATCGCTAAAAATTTCAACTCTATGTTTAGAATACTACTCCATCCCTAAATGAGTGTCCTTTTTCTGAAGAAAATATTTGATTCCGAATGAGTATTCATTTTTTGGTCAAGTTTCTGACCCTCCTTTGTCAATTGTCATGTTCTTCTTTAGACTTGCAATCATTATTTCATATGATTAGATCATTAAGATCGAGGGTATTTATTAATTATGTATAGTATTTGCTAATAATCGATTAAATGAAAATCTGGTTAAAAAGAGAAACACGTGAAGAAGACTAATAATCGACACCTAATCCGATGTAAGTCTGATTTTGGTTCATGTAGCCTTCCCTGATCACAGTGATAAAAGCCTTTGTTGTTGATATGCTAATAAAGTGCCTAAAAGTTACTACCTCTGTCCCAAAATGAATTACCAAAAAAAATCAAATTTGATCTTGATTAAGATCAAATTTGGTAGCAATTTTGTAAAATTCCCTCAAAAGTCAAAACTGGACACTCATTTAGGGATCAAGGTAGCAAGTAATTCTCCTGACTCCTATCATTGTAACTGCAATGGTTTATTGAAAAATATACTCTCTTGTGTAAAATACAGTCCTTACTCCTTCGCGATTCGCTGGGGAAGGGGAATTCAAACCTGAGCCTGCTGCCTCTTTGCAGAAATAAAGATATTACTCCGTAATATTATTAAACTGTTTTTGTTGAAGGAGGGGAAAATTCATGAACCTACCAAGTAAACGAAAGTGTTCACAATGTTTCCTTCCCTTGTACCTCACCACTTTAGCTTGGAAACTACTCCCTCCGTCCCAAACCTACGTGCACATTTTGCCATTTTGGACGTCCCAAACCTACGTGCACATTTCCTAAAATGGCAAGAATCTTTACTATTCCCTCCACTCATTCTCTCTCCTATTTTACTTTTATACTTGCAACACCAATCAACTTTACTATTCCCTCCACTCATTCTCTCTCCTATTTTACTATTACACTCACAACATTTTCTCCATTACCCACTTTCCTTAATCTACGCGCAAAACACCAAACGTGCACGTAGGTTTGGGACGGAGGGAGTATATATTTTACTCTCTTTGGAATATATGGCCTTTATTTCATCTATTACTAGGGCCTAACTATAGGAAACAAAATGCCACTATTTAATCACTTTACTAGGATAAGAAGCAGAAGAATGCATTTTCCTGGAGCTTCGTACGAAAAAAAAAAAAAAAAAAAAAGAAGATATTCATTTTACTTTTGTTTGGCCATGCACTGAATCATTTACCCTTTTGTTACAGTTTCAATGTAGGTTGGCTGAAATGGATGTTTACTGCGGGACAGACCGTCTGTTTAACCGGTGGGTGTAGTTTTGTAGCTGCCTTGAATTTTGTAATGGAGGCATATATAATATAAGATTGCAGCTTCGTTGGTAGTTGAGATTAGTTAACTTTTTAGCTGTTTTACAAATATTATTTGAGACAATTTTTAAAATATATATCTTGAAATTTTTGTACTTGCCAGTGTGAATGTAAAAACATCTTCATATTAAAGAGGGGCTGGGTGAAGACATAAATTCAACAGTTATTTTTACCTATTAATTAAACAGACATCTGTTTTTGAATAGTTTTTTTTTTTTTTCTTCCGTTGAAAGTCTCAAAAAAGAAGTCGAATTCCTCCGGCAAGACCGTGGACTCATTGGCCGGAGGGACAACCAATTTTGAGTTGTGACCTTAGCCCCGCTTTTCCGATCAACGAGGGGAAGATGGTTAGTTATAACAAATCAGTCCATTCAAAAATTAGAATTAGAAATATGCACAAGGCGGGGGCCCGAATGCGAGAGGGAGGCTATCTACTATCTAGGCATGGTTTATGCCATGATCAGTACAGTTCTGAGAATAAATCCCTGTAGCTAATTTGGGGCCATTGCGACCCCCATCAAAGGGGTTGTTCCCCACCTAGGAGCTATATCCATGTTAGTTTTTGTACTGCCTCTCTTATCAAAATAAATGACCAAAAAAAAATTAAAAAAAATTGCTCTTGTTTATTCCAGACTAAATTTCAGAATTTTTTAACATTCTTTTTGGGACGGTGCGAGTATATGTTAACAAAACTGGGATTGCTCTGAGTTTTTTTTTTCTTAGGGTCAAGTAGTTTTGCACCAATTGCACTTTCTGATACTTGTGCACTTGTCATCAAGTTTGCAGTTCACTATTTCTTTGATGAGAACAGAGCAGCATGCCACATTGATGTGAATAATAGAAAGATATGTTTCTTATTTTCATTAAATAGAAGTAGGATACTAATAAAAAAGTCACAAGAAAATGTTACAAAATTTGGGTTACAAAATGATGCGTCATAATTTTGTTAATGCTTTTTAATTAAAGTGTTGTGAGTTCAAATCGATCGATGTTATCAATAAAATATTAATGCCTCATTTTGTATCCATTTTTTAACTTATTTTGTGCCCTGACATTTGCTTTAAAAAAGTAAGTTTTTGAAGTCCCGGAGCAAAACTTAAATGGACCAGATTAATGTCAACCAAGAGGGCTCCCAATTCCTCTAATAAACAAATATGGTTTTGATTTTGATGCTACATGGAAAAATGTTGCACAGGAAATCAACCGGGGTAGCACCGGTAATCAGGCCGGAAAAACGCGCTCCACGAGATCCGAAAAATATGGGACCTACAAGACAAAACACCGTTAGGGGTGGGGGGTTTTCCCCCCACAAACCCTCCGGCGTGAGAATCATCAATCCGATTCATAACATATATTGACCTAATTTTAAATATTTCTAGAGAGAGAGAGAGAGAGAGAGAGAGAGGAGAGAGAAAACTTATAACTCACATACCTTAGCTTTTTGGAGGGAGGGGTATTTATATGACTCAAGACCCATCATTCTTGTCTTATCTTACTTTACACGTGTCAACCATATAGAGGGGGCAATCTTAACAAAAGATTTCATTTGAATAAGGTCAAAGCCAAAATCTTGACACGTGGCACGCTCCGTACCTGGAGACATCAACTTGCTGCAAGACTCAACATCAGACATGCAGGAAGACATGTGCGGGAGTATTATACACATGAGAATCAAGCCATAATCATCATATGCGGGATGTCAACATAGGCGAGAATATCAGCATACATGCGACAATCCATGGGACCATCCACTTCCTGTCATGCGATAAGCCACTTGCTGCATGACGACAAACCACTTCCTGTCATGCGACAAGCCACTTGCTGCATGACGACAAACCACTTTCTGTCATGCGACAACTCACTTGCTGCATGACGACAACCCACTTCCTGTCATGCGACAAGCCACTTGCTACATGACGACAAACCACTTCCTGTCATGCGACAAGCCACTTGCTGCATGACAACAAACCACTTCCTGTCATGCGACAAGCCACTTGCTGCATGACGACAATCCAGCCTTAGGCGGGAATCAGGCCTTAACCATAACTAAAAAACATGACTTAGACCAATCATACAATAATCAACTTTGACGATATCCTCACGACGTATGGGCCCATATAGACCATATTTGGTCTTGGGCCGGGTCAACATTTATAGGGCACAATAATTTGTTATGGTATATCAGAAACCCCCGACTCCTTAGCTCGATTATTCATGATCGAGCTGAGGAGTAAACTAGCATACATAACAAAATATAGCTTATCTCATCGAGTCAAATTTTCTGATACAAAACATAGGTTCGCTTCTTGATCTCTCTCCATCACTTTCATTTACTGACTTCTCGTTTTACTTTAACTTTTGCATTTTCTCTTTCTCATTTCATTTCACGACTTTCCAATTTTCAACTATTTCTACGAATCATGGGTCTCTCCCAGGACGCCGCATCCATTTGTCGCTTGGGTCTCTCCCCAGGTCACCACATCCATTTGGCGCCTTGGTCTCTAACCAAGACGCCGCATCGACTTGGCGCCTTGGTCTCTAACCAAGACACCGCATCCACTTGGCGCATTGGTCTCTAACCAAGACGCCGCATCGACTTGGTGCCTAGGTCTCTAACCAAGACGCCGCTTCGACTTGGCGCCTTGGTCTCTAACCAAGACGCCGCATCGACTTGGCGCCTTGGTCTCTAACCAAGACGCCGCATCGACTTGGCGCCTTGGTCTCTAACCAAGACGCCGCTCATCTTCCTGGAGAAAGCCAGGCCTTAAGGTTTGGCTCCTAAGCCTCAATGTCCCCAGGTGGCCGCCCCTCTTCCTGGAGAAAGCCAGGCCTTAAGGTTTGGCTCCTGAGCCTCAATGCCCCCAGGTGGCCACCCCTCTTCCTGGAGAAAGCCAGGCCTTAAGGTTTGGCTCCTGAGCCTCAATGTCCCCAGGTGGCCGCCCCTCTTCCTGGTCCAGCTTTCCTTATCAGCGACAACCTCCACTTTATCAACTTTATCAACAGCTTTAGCGGCAGCAATCTTTATCAACTTTCTTTATCAACTTTGGAGCGGCTTTATCAACTTTGGCACATGAGCAGTTCGGGATGCGAGCCCAACAACATGGGATGTCAGCTGATGGACGAAAATCCACTGTGTAATAAATTACCTTGCAAGTACAAGTTATCGAAGTAGCAGTACAAGTAAGGGTCGAACCACAGAGACTTGAGTGTTTCAACAAGTAAATTTAGTTAATGCTAAAAGTAACAAAAAGGGGGGGGGGTTGTTTCAATTTATAACTAATGACGAAAAGCAATTAAACACTTAAAGACGCAAGTAAACAAAGCACAGATTACCAGACTAAAAAGGATTCACGGATTGGGATTTCACAGTGTCGCAGTAATATGCTATTCATAAAAAATAGTATTTAATCAATGGGTTCATTCACTAATTCAAGAATTGAGTACGGTTTGGTGTGCGATTTGCAATTCTTCTAATCTCAATCACTAGGGTTTCAATTACGTCACCCAGTACTTCAAGATTGCATTAAAAATCCAAGGAATATAAGAACCTAAATCTTCTCGATACAGTTACGTAATCGATTGGATTTAATCCACAAAGTTTAATCCGGTAATTATTACTCACTTTAATGATCCAATAAAAACCCTAAATAAAATGAAGAACAACTTTGCGGAACAAGAAATTAATTAAAATTGAAATTAAGTTTCTAGCATAAAACTTTGACACCGTTTATACCCAATCCATGAAATAGAAAATTAGCTACTCATGTTCAAACTAGAAATTACACAAATTGAAATAAAATACATAAACCTGGATCAATGATTGAAGAAAAGACAAGCCTTCAATTCCTTCCAACCTTGAATTTCAAAAGAAATTAAAGCATAAAATCAATTGTTTCCTGCAGTACTCTATTTAAACTAGGAAAAGAGGGTGGAATTTTTGGTAAAAAGCATAAATCCTCCTTAAAAAAGGAAAATAGAAATTCTGGCAACGGGACATGGGCGGTCGCCCACATGGCCATGGGCGGTCGCCCATGTATACAGCGGTTTGGCCTTCAATCTTCATTCACCCTGGGCGGTCGCCCACCTGGCCCTTGGGCGGTCGCCCATGTGTACAGAGCCTTCAACGCTTTGGAGCTTCAATCCTGGGCGGTCGCCCACATAGACCTGGGCGGTTCCCATCACAACAGAGGTTCCTCCAGCATTCTCCTTGCTTCTGACTTTTTCCAAAATTGCTCACAGGTCCTTGTGATCCCAAATTTCGCCATAATTGGTTTGTATTTCACACTTTTCCGCAGCTTAACCCTGTTCTTAACAAAACTCCAAAATATTGATTAAAACACAACAAAACCCGGGAAATCAAACTCCAAGTAAGTGAGAAAGTATATAAAATGGGTGTGTAAAAACACATCCATCATCAGCCCACCAGTTCGGGATGTCAGCCCAACGTAACCAGCAACTCGAGCTTTATCATCCGGCAAAATAACTTGGCCGACTTTGTCATACTTAACAGAGTACCCATATACCACGATACTTTCATTTCTCCTTACGATATTAGCATAACTTTTCATAATTCTAACGCACCAAGAAATGCCCCACATTTGTCCTCTCCGTCCACATGATTTGTGTGGCTCTAAATTGCCCACCACTTTACTTCCTCTCTTACCTGCTCCCTATTCTCAAATCAACCCAAGAAAGTCAACCTTTCCAGTTTATTTAATTCCATTTGCTTTCATTTTCTTTTCCTTTTCTACTCCCACAGTCCATCAGCAATACCCTAAACGGCGAACACTCCCACACAGTGACATCAAGATACCTTGATTCTGGCCAGACGACAACCAAATGGTCCTAGCGCCTTCACCTTCCCGCTTATCTCCACAGATTCAAGAAACGGCAACGCACAAAGCCAAGGCTACCTCCGGCGACATCCATGGCCGGTACAACTTCCGGTGACAATCAAAACTGCTTCTCAACCTCGATTCCCTTCATCAATCTCGATCTGGCCCAAACGGCTCTCTTCCAGCGGCGACATCTCCACCGGCAGCAACAAACCAAACGGCAACATCTCCCCTTTGCGACAACTCGAACGGCGACAACTTCAACCTTCCGCAATCCGGATCTCTTTCACACCCAATCTCGCTCCCACCGGCGACAATCAATCGGCGAGATAATCTGTAAGTCTCCTTTCATTTCCAATCTTTTCGATTTCAATTCCCGTCCTTTCCGCTTTCCGAGACTTTGGGCTTTGCAATTTCCAGTTCAATTTCTAGTTGGCTCAAGCGATTTGCTCTCTGTCCAGCGCTCCTCTCTCATCGGCAACTTCCCAAGCGACTACTCTTCTTCCCGGCGACCTCCAAGATACAATACCCTCATTACCTCTTCTCACAGCGACCCTCCACCCTTCAAAATATGAACAGCGACAAGCTAGGTCACACAAATCATGGCGACAATCAACTCTTGCTCCTTCACCACTCCCGCTCTTGGCTTTGGCGATTTCGGGCTTCTTCCCGCTTACCTTGAACGAAACGGCGACTTCCAAGCTGTCAACACTAACGGCGACATCACTATTTGTTCCCGGCGACTTCCGCTCCCAAATCCGAGAATCCAAGGGTCAGTTAAACTTTTAGAAACAAATTTTTGTGATTTCAAACGAGCGACGCCTTTCCCTTTTAGAATTCCTTAGTTCCCAGCGAAATCCACGCTGATTGCAAAAATGAAACGGCGACATCCTGACTATTACCGTTGCCGGCGACAATCGAAATCTCGCCACTCGATTTCCCAAACCTAGGTCTCAATTTCACCTGTAAGCCTTTGTTTATTTGTGATTTCATTTAACAGTGATTCGGTTTTGGCAATATTCAAGGTCCTGCGACAATAAAATTCTTGATTTCTTGCTCTTCTCACCAATTCAATTTTCTTACTCCAACTGCTTCCGATTTCCCTTTGCGGTTGATTTGCGACATGAATTTCCTATTTCCTATATTTCCTATTTCCTTTCCATTTTTTATGTTTTCATCTGGATTGTGATTTTCGACTCTTGCAATTTCAACCGAACTGGCGGGTTGACGGACCAAGCCGGTGCAACGAACTGAGTACACGAAATGCAATTTGTACTGCCTTTACTGTTGTTTACTGTTACTTTCTCTCTCTATTTTTCCCTTCAATTTTCCGGTGAACTGCTCTTTCTCCGGCGACGGTCTCATTCCCAGACTTGCCTCTCCTCTTCTCTCCCTTTTCTTCTACTTCCTGCAAAGCAAACAACTTTGGGTCATCCACATTTGGCTCTGCCTTTACTCAGCCCAGATCAAACGAAAAAATATAGTTTTCCAAATTTCGGCTAGCTCCGGCGAACTCCTACTGCTCAGATCCGATGCTACCCCAACTGTAGTCTAAATTGATACCTTCGGCTCCTCTATTCCGGCCTAACTTCGCCGGAAAATGTCAGTCCCGACAACGGAACCAACTGATGCTACATGGAAAAATGTTGCACAGGAAACCAACCGGGGTAGCCCCGGTAATCGGGCCGGAAAAACGCGCTCCACGAGATCCGAAAAATATGGGACCTACAAGACAAAACACCGTTAGGGGTGGGGGGTTTTCCCCCCACAAACCCTCCGGCGTGAGAATCATCAATCCGATTCATAACATATATTGACATAATTTTAAATATTTCTAGAGAGAGAGAGGAGAGAGAAAACTTATAACTCACATACCTTAGCTTTTTGGAGGGAGGGGTATTTATATGACTCAAGACCCATCATTCTTGTCTTATCTTACTTTACACGTGTCAACCATATAGAGGGGGCAATCTTAACAAAAGATTTCATTTGGATAAGGTCAAGGCCAAAATCTTGACACGTGGCACGCTCCGTACCTGGAGACATCAACTTGCTGCAAGACTCAACATCAGACATGCTGGAAGACATGCGAGAAGACATGTGCGGGAGTATTATACACATGAGAATCAAGCCATAATCATCATATGCGGGATGTCAACATAGGCGAGAATATCAGCATACATGCGACAATCCATGGGACCATCCACTTCCTGTCATGCGATAAGCCACTTGCTGCATGACGACAAACCACTTCCTGTCATGCGACAAGCCACTTGCTGCATGACGACAAACCACTTCCTGTCATGCGACAACTCACTTGCTGCATGACGACAAACCACTTCCTGTCATGCGACAAGCCACTTGCTGCATGACGACAAACCACTTCCTGTCATGCGACAAATCACTTGCTGCATGACGACAATCCAGCTTTAGGCGGGAATCAGGCCTTAGCCATAACTAAAAAACATGACTTAGACCAATCATACAATAATCAACTTTGACGATATCCTCACGACGTATGGGCCCATATAGACCATACTTGATCTTGGACCGGATCAATATTTATAGGACACAATATTTTGTTATGGTATATCAGATTTTGGCTTAACAAACAAGGGGTTACGTATAACTTAGTGCGGGATTGTCACTTATCATCAGTTATCATTGAGTTCAGAAAAAAGAACACCTAGAAATTCAACGGTAAGTTCTTGGGGACAACCATGCCTACCAAATACATTTTCCAACATTTTCTATTATTTTGAGGGTTAAACTAAAAACACAGCTCTTTTTTATGACCAATCTAAATATGCTATTGTTTGTGACAATTTTACGCATAGAATAGAATACGATAAATTATTACTATGGGTTTTAGGGTTACAAGTTGTGAAATAAAACCCAATTAATATAAGGTAATGACTTTCATATTAATATAAGAACTAATTGAGAATTCATCACATGATTATTAAATCTATAACTATAGAAACCCACAAAACAAATTAAAACAACTTCTCCATCAATCTTCTTCCTCCCCTTTGCAATTTGTTCATCTTCTTTCTTTTGCCTTCAAGAAATTTATTTATGATGATTTTTTTCAATCATAGTGAGATTCGCCGGGGATTATAGTGTGCGAGAATAGTTCGGTCCGTCCGTTTTATCCTGGGAGACGAACGTCCAAAACAAACTCAATCACAATTCGGTGAGGGAACGAATTTGTCTTAAAGAGAGTGTGTTACCCGACTCGAAAAACATTAAGACGATTAACTTACATTTTTCTCCTTGTTTAATTTTACGTAGTAATTGTATTTCAATATATTATAATTCTTTTCTTTTTTGTGCTTATTGTAAGATTTGTCGAACATTTTTAATTTAGATACTATCTGAAATTGTCTATGGCCAGTATGCAAGTGTTATCAAAAAGGTTGATAGCACAACTGATAACACTTACGGTAACACACACAACAGAGTATAAAAACAATATGTAAAACAAAGCAATCAGTTTGTAAAACACAACAGTTTTGCAGCGGAATATAAGAATAAACACAATAATTAATTTTTCTCAAGTAATATAAATATATAACTTGAGGATGCCTAGATGGCGAAAACTTTATATTCACTATATGAGATGATTACAAAGCCGAAGATGTTCCCTATCTATATATCAATGTAAGAACTAGGAACTAAGATCAATCACGAAGTTCTATCCTAGCCACGACACAATCAAGTCCCAAGACGTTGAAGGTGGAAATAATTTGTGGGAGGAAGAACACAAAGAGCCGAGGAGTAATTGATCTTTTCTTATGCAAGTGTGTGTGTGATGCTCGACATATTGCGCTTGTCTACACCCTTGCTATTTATAGCCATCAAATACTTGGAGGCTACTCTTGATAACAACCTTGAACATGATCAGATGGAGTGGAGATGTTGTTGGGCTTGTTGAGCTAAAGACTTGGTCAATTCCCTTGAATGTAACAACCGTCTTGCTTAATGCCCAAGTCCTTAACATTAACTCCATGTACCCACGAGCACTCCTGTGTTGTACTCTCTTGTTTGTTCATCAAAATCTCCCTTGAACAAGTCTTCTCACGTGTCCTTCTTTAGCTGTTACGAGTTATGCATAAATCTCCATTTAGCATAATTCTCCTCTTGACTCGTTCCACCACTTTTATAGCTCTAACTTTTCATGGTCATTTACCTGTACTGTACATTGTACTAACCACACGTATATTTTGCAAGTATAGATTATACAAATATTCAATATAACATATGTAAGAAATGTCCAACTAATAAAGTCAGACGTGCTGGGTAACACCTGAAAAGTGCTATCACTACTTGTGTTAACACCTACGTCTGATAACACTAGGAAGTGTTGGCAGCACTTATGGTAACACCATCAACCTGCACTTACATTATCAATGTCCAAAATTTGATTTTAATAGTCAACCTAATAAATTTTAATTAAAAATTTATAAAAATTCATTAACATAAGTGAAATCTTAAAAAGTGTTGCTGATTTTATTATTACTGGTGCATCAATAATTTTATTTTGGGTAATTATATTTATATTAAGTTTAAGTCAAAAATTAAATTAAATTAATAACCAAAGTTAAAGCAAGACTTATTTGTAATGAAGTGAATTGATTAGCTAAACTAAAATCAGAATATTAAATAATACTCCTTTTTTTATAGATGCCAAAATAAGAATTCAGTATTTTTTTTTACCAACATTTAAGAATTAAAAAAGTCAAAATCTTTAAAAAAACGTTTTTTTCCTTAAGGTTAGAGAAACGTGTTTTGTTTCCTCCGCTAGTGACAGTGTAACAAAATGGCAGTGTAACAAAGTGCCAATGCATGTGTAATAAAGTGTCAGTATAAAAAAGTGTCAGTGTTAGTGTAACAATGTGCCAGTGTAAAAAAGTGTCATTGCATGTATATTAAGTGCCGGTGTTAGTGTAACAAAGTGCCAGTGTAAAAAAGTGCAAGTGCATGTATATTAAGTGTCAGTGTAAAAAAGTGTCAGTAGTGTTAGTGTAGCATAGTGCCAGTGTAAAAAATGTAAGTGTTAGTGTTATTAAGTGTCAGTGTAAAAATAATTTTTTCTAAACTTAAAAAAAAAACGCATTTTTTTTGTAAGAACAACTCTTTTAAAAAATGCCTTAATAATTAAAAAAAGAAGAGAAAACGACTTCTCTCAAATTAAGATAACGCGATAAGAAAATAAAAGTCGAGAACTAAAAAAAAAAAAAAAAAAAAAAAAAAAAAAAAAAAAAAAAAGAAGAAGAAGGAAAAAACGTGCTAACGTGTCCTATAATGTCACAACCATTCATTCGATGGAGCCTCCTTGGAGTCATCACTAGACTAGGGTTTCCTGAGAGAGAGAGAGAGAAGAAGCAAGCCACCGACTAAAAAAAGTGACGCGAATAGAACGCTACCCTTTCACCGCATTTTCCAGGTCTCATTCTCATTTTCTCTCTCCTTCACTTTCTCTCTCTTTGTGTTCTCGCTCTGTGTATCTTGTTCGATTGAATGTGTGTTTGTGTGTGCGCGCTCGCTCAGTGTATCTAGTTCGATTGAATTTGAATTCAGTGTAAGTTGTTCGAACTAGTAAGCTCAAACTATGCCCTAATCCTTGTTTGTCCGTGTTTGATTTCTTGTATCTTCAAACTTGCTCTTCTTTTGACTATTTTCTTGTGTAATTCAGTCTAGTTCTGGTTACCTTCGGTTTATTCTTGTTTTGTCTCGCACCATTTTGTTTCCTGGTGCTTTTTTTGAACATACGTTTTCATTGATAATAAAGGGGTTTGATGATTTTGTGTCTGCCGTGAATTTTGTAGCTACTTTGAGTTGCTATGGCTTCATTTTTTTGAGTGGGTAAATAATTTCAAAATGATTGGTTATGTTGTGGATATAAAGGTGCAAAGAATGACTTGTTTGTGGGCCTATGGCCAACTTTTTTCTTTTCTTTTTGTAATGGTCTGTTTTAATTTTACTCACTCGGGCTGGAATAAGTGAGAAAGTGTATTGCATTCTATCTTAGGCTTTTTGGGATGCAATAAAAAGGTTGATTGTTGTAGTGATTACAATAAAATTATAGTATTGTTACATAAACTCTGTTGCTCTTAATTGGAACTGTAGACTAGATATGATTAGGAATTAGGATTCAATGGCATTGGATCTCTCTGACGGAGATTTAGCTTTAGGGGAGCCAAAGGTGTTGGATCTCCCTTACGGAGTTTTAGCTGATAATTTAACTAGTTATGGCTGCCTCCTAAGGTCCTTAGTTTTGGTCAGGACCGTCAAATCACCCTATTTCCACAGGTCAATATGGATTTCAAGAGTTTAGTTGAGATGATTCACCTAGTGAATTGCTATGCATTATAACCCTAACTCGCCGAAGTTCCGGGATTACCTGGTCCAACTTAGCGAGTTTCAGATCTGGACCAATTTTCTGACTGGACTTGGAAGATGCAAGACTAGTTGAGGGAGTCAATCAAAGTAACTTATCTGTTGTGAGCGGAGTCCGATCAAACTTCCACGAAGCCTCCTGCCTCCCTCCTCGTTACGATTTAATAGTCCTTTCTATTTCCCCGGTGCCGGCACTACTACATCGCTCAGATCCCTAGCATTAGTTTCTTTTCCTTTCACGGCAGTGTTTACCAGCCCGAAATGACTTTCCGTTTTCTTACGGGCCTATTAATGAGATAATAAGTCCTTTTACTTATTTGCTTCTCAAACCGGGACTTTATTAACAATTTCCTTTTTCAGAATTGGGCAAACCTTGTTATTTGTTTAAAAATCTCCACGTGCCTTAATCAAGTTTTCATAGTTCTTAATACTCCCTCCCGAAATAATCTTCCTACTTTTTTCGTTGATAACACGAAGGTATTTTGAGCAATAATTTTAGATTAATTTAATTATTCTAATGAACATCTAAAATTATTTTTGATAGTATTTATAATGGTGTATCAATAACATGTTATAAATTTTCTCTAGAATTATTAAATTAACCTAAATTTGTTGCTCAAAGTACCTTCGGATTGACTATGAAGAAAGGGGGAAGATCATTTTGGGACAGAGGGAGTATTCCCTTTTTATTTTATTTTATTTTATTTTTTCCTTGGTTAATGTATTTTTGCTCTCAGCTTATTTCTAATTGTTCTAAAATTTGATGATGTTTGGAGTTTCATTTTTGTACGCAATCTAAAGGACATCAAAATTATGAAAGTAAAAATTCATAATACTTACTCCCTCCGTCCCATGTAAAGTTTCAAAAAATAAAGTGGGTACAAGAATTAAGAAAAAGTGTAAGTGGTGCTAGTGCTGTAAAAAGTGAGGTAGGAGAGAGAGTGGGGTAGTGAATAGTTAGTGGATAATTGTTGCATGACATGTGGGGCCCACAAATAAAGAAGTAATAAAAACTTTCAATTTAGGGATTTTGAACCTTTAAGTGGGACAACCTTTAGGGATTTTTTTGAACCTTTAGGTGGGACGGAGCAAGTACATTTGATATGTATGTATTATTGAACTCTATTTGTTATGCTACAAGTTTTTTTTTCTAATACCGTATAGAGTATGCCCAACAGCGTCTAATTGTTATCTAGTTCGTGTAAATCTAATTGTTGCATTATGTTGAATATATCATTTGAATTTCCCCCCATCTATGAAGCATTTTGTTGTGTATACCAAACGGATTCTGTCCATAATTTTTGTACAATTGGATGTGTTCGCTGCTAATGTTGTCTGCCTTCCTTTAATTCTTCTTATTTTTTATTTTATCTTCTTACTTCGGGGCAGTTGTGACTGTATGTTTCTACATAAGAAACCAAACAACATACTTCCTCCGTCCCACTCGAAAAGACTCAAATTTCCATCTTGAGTGTCCCATTTAAAAAGACACACCCAATATGGAAACTATTTAATATTCCTTTATTCATGGGATCCACTTGTCATACTCACAATAAATATCCATTTACCATTCCCTACCCCACTTTCTTTATCCTATCTCACCTTTTCTACTCAGAACACTTACTCCACTACACACATTCCTTAATTCCCGTGCAAAACCAACTTTGTGCCTTTTCGGGTGGGACGGAGGGACTATATGGTAGCAAATTCACAGGATAAACGAGTGATTTGATCAACATATTGTCACTGCCATGTATCATTTACTCTTTACATACAGTATAGCTTGCCAACTATATAAACCTTGTTGCTGTGGCACATGGCGTTTCACTTGTTCATGGGATTTGCCCTCATTCAACTTGGCCCTCATTTTCCTGTATCTCTTCTGCTTCCATGATTTATTTGTCCTGTTATACTGTTCTTTTTGAAAAATAACACACACACATATACATACATAAATAATCATTCAGGCAAAAAAGAAAAACCTTTGGACAGCTTTGTGCATATCCAAATAAGTTTCTTCGTTACACTCATTGTCAATTACAGATGTTTGTAATCTGCTAGGCGGGTGGGTGAACTATGATTCTGTTTAGTCTCTCTATCCTTTAAGTGTAAGGTGTTATCTTAATCTAATAGTAGTTTCATCCATCTTAGCTTGGAGAAGCTAGCAGGGCAGTTTTACTTGCAACTATTTTTTATGAGGCCATTATAGTTTACACTTTATGGTAATTCAGTTTAAATTGGTGGAAACAACTGGGAGACATAGTCAAGGATACATAGGAATTTTATAAGGTAGAGTTTGTGCACTTAAGCCCTCACTTAGTTGTGATGTCTCAATGTGTCATCAGAAAATGCAAGTAGTTTACATTTGGGGAAATAAAAGGAGTGAAGGGAAATATTTATTAAAGAATAAGCTGCTACCTCTTGATTCCTTGATCTTTAAAGCTTTTTACTATCGAGAAAGTACTAATCGTGCTGAATTCTTGATGAGTTTTTCAAGCCAGTTTTAAGTCAATTTCTTATTCCTAGTATATAATAATCTCTAGTGAAACACGTCACCAATTCAGATTGTTCTGAATAAAATCAACTTACCCAGGCTCCAGCCAAATAGATAATGATAATTGATGTACTTTTAGGAGGGGAAAGACGTGGTGAAACATCAGCTTTTAAGTTTATTAGCGCAAAATTTATTAAGAATTTGTGCTTCCCTCGGCATTATAAGGTTTGAATGAGTTGAAAAGGCAGTAAGGCCTTATTTGGCTAACATGTAAACAATGTGAACACAAGAAGGTTGTTTTGCTGCATGATGTGCTTACAAGTCGTATCATTAATATTCCCTCCGAGATGTGAAATTTGCTTAGACATAGTTGATCATTTGTCATCTCTACATTTATGTGCATCACACAGTCACACACATTGTATCTACTTGATATTATTCGGTGAGCATACAGAACTTTTCTTCCACAACTTTTATTGCTTGAAGCAGATGATTGCACGGGATAGAGCATACACAATTTTTCTTTTCGAACCCTTTTTTGTTCCCTTTCTCTTTTCAATTTATTGTTCATGTGTTCTCTGTAGTAGACTGTTTATACTTCATTCTGTAGTTCATCAAAATGGCTGGGTCTGTCTGTCTGTCTTTTGCAGGATCACCTTCTTGCCTCTTCTTTAGACGGCACTTTTCTAATTCTTGCATAGCGTCTACTTATTGCAATGGGGGATACCGATAATGTTCTTCCATCTTCAAAGAAAAGGGCTGCTGGCAGGGAAATATCTCGAGATAACCCTGGTCTCGATGATGATGAAGATGCTTCTGAACAAGAGTCTGGAACTTTCAAAAGGGCAAGCGATGAAGTGCTGGCAAGTAGAAAGATTGTTAAAGTTCGCCGTCATCAAACCTCATCAGCCCCATCAGTTCCATCTTCTAATCCCTTTGCAGCTATCCGTTTGATACCCCCTCCAATAAATTCCAGTGTTACTCCTGTTGCTGTTACTGCTACTGCTGTAGAAGAAAGTGGCAAAACCGTCTCTGAAAAGGACGAAGAAAAGAATGATGTGAATGAGGATGCCAGTGATAAGAAAGCAGAAAGCAAGGTCGTTGAGGAAGGAACTGAGCAGACTGAAGCTGTCAATGGGGCAACCAAACCTGAGTCGGCTGATGTGGAGGCAGTAGAAGGTGAAAAAACTGAGAATGATCTAGAAGATACAGGTGTAGAGAAGGAAGACAAGAAGGATGATGGTGATGAGAATGTGCAGAAGAGCCCTGAAACTGCATCAGTTAGCTCGTTTCGGCAACTTTCAAGTAGCCAAAATGCTTTCACCGGACTTGTTGGAACTGGGTTTTCGAATTCATCATTTTCATTTGGCTCACTCATGAAAAATGACCAACCTTTTACTTCTCTTGGCTCTGGTCTCCCCACTAATGGAAATTCTTCTCTATTTGGCAACGTTGGGGCAAGCAGTGCCACAAAGAGTGAGGGAAGCAAAATCCCACCCAGGCAGGAGGGTCCCCTTGAAACAGGGGAAGAAGACGAGAAGGCTGTTTTTACTGCTGATTCCGCCATGTTTGAGTTTCTTGATGGAGGGTGGAAGGAGCGAGGTAAAGGAGAGCTCAAGGTCAATGTTTCCACATCTGGGACAGGAAAAGCTCGACTTGTGATGAGAGCCAGAGGAAACTATCGGCTGATTTTGAATGCAAGTCTTTTCCCAGAAATGAAACTAGCAAACATGGAAAAAAGAGGCATTACTTTTGCCTGTGTGAATAGTAACGGTGAAGGAAAAGATGGTCTTTCCACATTTGCATTGAAATTCAAGGATTCTTCCATTGTTGAAGAATTTCGTGCAGTGGTCACTCAACATAAAGGTGAGTCAGCTGCTGCTTCCCCACCTGCACCTGCACTTAAGACACCAGAGAATTCGCCCAAAGCCTCAGATGAATAGAAGGATTCTATTATAACACAGTGAGGCTTCTGTGTTTGTGTAGGTCTCCTAATATAGATTTTCCTTCCCTAGTCCAGGACGGGGAATTGAAAAAAGTCAACGGAGTTGGGTCATTTGACCCATTATGCAGCAGAGTCATTATATATAAGTCCAATTTTTTTATTTTTTTTTGTTGTTTATGGTGACTAAACTTTGGTAGAGCATTTTATTTTATTTTTCCGGGTAAAATCATGGTCTGTCTGCATAATGTAAGTTCTGGAGTCGTGAAGCACTAAATTTGGGTTCACTAAAGTTACCTTGGTTACTCTTGATTTATACATTTACTTTGGATAAATATGTTTTTTTTTTAAATAACTGAGAAAGGATATATTTCTGTGCGAGTGTCTTTAGAAGTCTTGTATGCATTTGGTTTTGAGTTTTGACAGTCAATAAGTTGTTATCCGGTGGAAAATTGTGGTTCAGTGGTAACCTTAATGGATACAGGGAACACACACACACACACACACACACACCGGGATTGCCCGCTTGAGGAACACTTTTGGTGGTGGGCTTCTTGACAATTGGTTTTGAGGCATTTTTTTCTTTAGTTTTAGACCTTTGTTTTGGAGCGGATGAAGTAATATCATGCAATTAATTTGCGTACTGAAATTGGCATGCAGTACAGTGTTTCTTCAGCTTCTGAACAAAGGATTTTAACTGTAAAATGAATGGTACTCTAGTGGTGAAATTACATGAATCAGAACAGATTAAGGCGGATGACTGCGTAGTGCATTAATATAAATGATTTGGTTACTATAAAGTTGAAATTCATAACCATAAACTGATGAAAAAGCAAATGAAAACTCCTTTCTGATTCACAAATTGATCAAAAACACAATCACTTAGGGTGATGAAGTTGAGTAGTCAATCATACACTTGTTAGAGCAGGAGCCAACACAGCTCTCCATGTTCTGTCCATCTGCAGAAAAGAGAAAAAATAAAAGATTAAAATTAAGACATACTGTAAAAGCAAAAGATAGGAGAATTGTAGAAACCGCCATACTAAACAAAACTAGTAAAAGAAACCGAAGGAGACAGAGAGAGAGAGAGAGAGAGAGAGAGAGAGGATTACTTGGATTGAGTTTAGAGCTGATATTAGAGCACAAAGAGGAGGCACAACCAAGCTTACAGAAGCCAAGGCTCTCTTGTTGATGTTGACGGGAATTCATATTCATAGACGAAAAAGCCGAAGCAGAATTGAGAGTAGGGAAAATGCATTCTTTCAAGCACTGGGTAGTACAAGAACAAAGAGTTTGAGATGGCTCAATCATACAGAAAAGAAAACATTTTGCATAACAGTCCCTGAAAGAATCAGTTGCACTTGACTTCCCCCCAATCACCATCCCCACAACCATTAAAACCAATAAAAGTCTCCTCACCCTATTATCCCCTCCCATTTTTCCTTAGTCTACTTCACTGGGGGTGCATGGTTCATATATACTCTTCACTTCCCTGGACTGGAATGGACTGACTCCGTGCCATAATAATTGTCTATTTTTTTTTTTAAAGTTTGATGAAAGTAATGAAAATCATTGAATTTTAATCCACTTTGGTAACAAATTTATGAACTTATATAGTAAAATATAATAACAAGTATACTTCTATGGAAACTGATATACTTTTAAAATAATTGTAATATTTTTTTTTAATTAATGGTTATTATACTGACTTTTTTTTCTTGAAAATTAAATCATTTGAAAAGGGGGGGGGGTTGATTTTTCATGGCTGGCAGAAGCTCACGGGACGAATAATTTTTTGGTTAGTTGAAGGACAGGCTAAAGTTTTTTTGCATGTGAAGCCATTTTGTTTTTTTCCCTCGTGCTTGCTGATTATTAAGAAACTAAAAACAGTTCTGACGGAGTAGAGTAGTAGATGTAAACACCCTACTCGTTCAGATTAAAAAAAATATACTATTATTGAACTGTTGTATTATCTGACCGCAAATCTCGACAAAGTAGACATTATCGCGGTTTTCATATTTGCCCAACCCGAGTCCTACAATCAACTGCATCATCTTCTGAACTACTGGGCTAATTATTCATCTGGGCCAGACCGATAAAAAGCTCATATTATAGTGTACGAGGTTGAGAATATGAAGGATTAAAACCCAGAGAATTTACTCTTTCTAGCGCTTCGCTACCCTCCTCCCTTGAGTTAGCTGTTAGTGAACTTATTTAATTGAAAGTGCTCTCCCTTGATCTTCGACTTTGCTTCTTTCGCTCCGAGACTCAAAGATGTACGAAAATCTGTAATCAAATATTCGACTAGCTTCAATTTGTTGACCATCCTCCGATATAGGTTAAAGTCTGAAATCAGACATGGAAGGGTCTGACGAGAATCTTTCTTGTGCTAGATTCCCGCTTGCTCGAAATTCCGATTGAAGCAAACAAACATGAAAAAGAATAATGTGTAAACATCAAAATCTTAATTTCCATTCACGCTTAGAAATTCTAATAATTTTCATAATCTAAAATATCAAATTGTTTATTAAAAAAAGTAAACAATAAACACAATCCCTAAGATAAATGAGATCTTCTAGGAATCCCTTTTCTCCTATTTTTCTTTCGAGGACATGGCACTACTACATGTTCGGCTTCTTGGCAAGGGTTTATTCGTAAAGTCCCATTGCCCTTAACTTTGCAATTAATTGAACAAAAATTATACGAGTCGTTTTTTATTCGTATTTTGCATATTTGACACTTTGCCACATTAGTTTCATCACTTAATTGCTTTGTCGCTCCTGTTTGATCTAGATACAGAATAACTGATCCGTTTATTATTCCGGGTTGAATGGACGAAATATCCAATAGCTCTTTTATGTCATCAACACGGACAACCGGATGATTAGAAGCTCGACGAACCTGTTAACCCAAAAAAAATGAAACGTCACCTTTGACATGAAAATTAACTTGAAAAATAAAATGATAACGATAATAAAAAGAAAAAAAAAAAACTTACTTTCAAAGTCGTATGATCATCGTGTTTTATAACTTCTTTCGTGCAATATTTACAATAAGGCTCTTTCATACAAACAATACAAAATAAGGTTTTTAAACTATGGTCATGTTGTTGACAACGATCAGCATAATAATTTGCTTTGAGAAAATCACCTAACCATGCTGAATTATCCTTCTCTTTTATTTGATCCATTGTGACATAAAAAATCAAATTTATCTCAAGATTATATCGTGAATGTTTTATATAGGGACATATGATAATCCTAATGCTATTAATATTTAGATAAACTTTTAGTTGAAGATTCCTTAGCCTTTGTGGAATAGGGATTTGTCAGACATTCTATTTTATTTTTGCCGTTTATTACGATATTTATGGTTCATATATTTGGGAAATTCATTAAAAGTATGAGATTTAATTATATTGTATACTCCCTCCGTCCCATAAAACCTTCCCCATTTTGAATAGTGTCAAGTCAACCGAGTACAACTTTGACCAAACTTTAATATCAATCTATTCATTCTAATGAAATTTTAATAATTGCTATTAATAAATCATTTGGTTATTTTATGGATAATAATTTTTTGATTTTTATTATGATAAGTAAATTGATATTAAAGTTTGGTCAAAGTTGAACTTGATTAAACTGAGTTCGTAGTAACTGGGTAAGGTTTTAGGGGACGGAGGGAGTATTTAACTATTTATATTTACATGTTAAGAGGAGATTCGTTAAAACTATTAAATTTATTAATAGTTTATTAGATTTTGCTCGTTCGTTCTCAGCTTGATCCATGTGCCTGGCGTATATAAGCCCCAAATCCGAAAAGTAGAAGGACGGTTTAAACCTCACAACCGCGATTTATCCATACGTTTTCAGTCTTTCCTCTTTCTCTCTCTAAAATCTGGTTAACAAAGCATCTAAACCAATCCATCTTTTCTCCACCTAAATTCGACAACTCTCCCCCATCTTAGAGATCAGTTCCTAAACCCTAATTTACTCTCAATCGTTCGGCCTTTTCCGATTCAATTTCGTGTGTGAATTGCTCAAAATTCTCTGCGAGAGTTTTGATATTATGAGTCGTTCTGGTTTTCTATTGAAGAGTTAGGGTTTTGTAATTTTTTTGTTAGGGTTTATTTTTATTTTTTCGATGGCGAATGTTGGGGAAGACGATGAGTATGAGAGTGATCCGGAGCAGGCGAAGTTGTCTTTGACGATGCGTCGGAGGGAAGCCAGTGATGACGAGGAGGACGTGGAGGATGCGGAAGAGAGAGAAGTTCTGCCTGTCAGGAGAGTTGATTCTAGGGTTTCTGATTGTGAATCGGACGGTCAGGGTGCTGCGGACGACTATGATGAAGAAGAATCCGATTTAGATGAAGAGGAGTACGAGGAGGAAGTTGAAGAAGCGTACTATGAAGAGGGAGAAAGTGGCATAGGACATGGAGTAGTTGAGGCTTCACTGGTTCCTGAGACGGAGAAGTCAGCGGATGGGGATATTGGGAGGGAGGTGAATAATCAGGCACAAGAGGAGACTAGAGAGGATGAGAAGTTGGGTGGGCTAATTGATGGGGAGTTCAATGTGCAGGATGATCAATTTGAAGACAATGCTAGTGCACAGGTGCAGGAAGAGAAAAAAGAGAGTGAACCGTTTGCTGTGCCAACCGCTGGGGCGTTTTACATGCATGATGATCGACTGCGCGGTGCTGGCAGTCGACACGGGTATTTACATTGTTTTTTTTAATCACACACTGTTTAAAGTTGTTGAACTGATATGCATTTATAGTAGTAATGGTGAGGTTAAATAGTATAACTGTGATTTGTGAAGTAGTCTTACATTTACGCACTTAGCCCAATGCCTTCATTTTCATATGATACAGAGTATGTTCTTAATTTGTCTGTGTTTAAGTAGATTTTGTGCACTATTTTTGCAATCTAGTTTTGCTAACATGTTTGACTATTCAATAGCCATTGGCAGCAGAGGTTTATCTCTGTCGAGTCATTAGGCCTCTTAAATTTAGTTAGCTAGCTTATCTGTTTTCATGTAGGTTAAGAAACTACAATCCATTAATTATTACTCCCTTAATCCTAAATTCCTAATTGAAGAGACAATTGACCAGCATACTAATTTTTAAGGAAATGTGTTGACAATTGATTAATGCTATAAACTACCCTTCAAAAAAATTGAATTCAAACTAGGCGGGAGATGGTTAGTTTAGTCAATTTGTTGATTTTTCTTATCCAAAAAAGGGGAAAAAAAGAGGAAGCAAATGGTACGCTGCTATGGGAGTGGCAAAAAGTTAATTTTATGGCCTCTCTCTCCACATGTGGGTTCTTCTGTTTTTCCCCACAAGTTTTCTCAGCACATCCTGTCTTTTCCTCATCTATGAGAATATTTTTTGGCCCAAAACAAAGTAATCAACGAATGAGTTACATATCTCCAAGAAATTAATCACATCAAAACAGCATTGGTGAACAATAAAATGCATTGAAAATATGGAAACCTTGGAAATGCCTCATTGTACTTGTTTTGCAATTATTGATGTCCAGAGATGGGACTGTGGCCCTCATTCACACTTTCTTTCATGTCCGTGATTATAATGTAAGCAAAACATTTGTGTAAATTTCATTTAGCAAAGCCGACACTTGGCTTTAAAAAAGGAAACTAAAACGAGGAAAAGTGAATGGAAGTGAATCTGAGAAGTGAGAACCTTCGTAGATCAAGAGTAAAAAGGAAGAGGCCGAGATGCTTATGGTAGTGAGGGGGATGAGTATGAGATAATGCTCACCTGGGAACGTAAGTGGGAATGATTAAGGAGGACAATGAAGATTGACAATAGGTTTGTAGATCCATGTGATTTGCTTAATCGGCTGATAATAGAGAAGACCTTCAAGTGGACCTCACTGGAACTTTGATTTAGGGATCTGCATGTGATGGTGTTTTGAAAATCGTGCTGGAGCTATTTACTAAGAAAAAAAGTTTTCTACCTTTTTTCAGTCAGCTTTTGTGCCTTCACTCAAGCTATTTTTCTGCGCGGTGATCTCTTATAACTGCTTATTTACTCTCTATAGTTCTATCTATCCCCCTGGCGGGCCGAGGGAGAAAAGTAATTGGATGCACAAATTATAATACAACACTTCAAATTAAAATATATAAGTAAAAATGAATTTGACAAGTATTGAACCCTAGGCTAGTTTTTGAAAAACAGGGATTCTAACAATTGAACTACAAATACTTGATGCTAAATTGCTTGCACTTTAATTAATATCATATAAATTGGAGGTAAAACAAATTCACTCAATGTTGGGAATTAAATGGATGCACTTGCACCCATATGACATGCCTTTGATCCGCCGCCCTCTCTCTCTCTCTCTCTCTCTCTCTCTCTCTCTCTCTCTCTCTCTCCCTCTAATTCCCTGCTGTTACTGAATCTGTATCACTTTTTTAACCAAATGTAGTAAACAATTGGGTACATTGAATATTCAAGCTTCATTTTTTATGGTTTTTAGGCGAACCTTTGGTGAAAAGAAGTTGTGGGGGTCAAAAGATGACCAAAAATGGGGGCATGACAAGTTTGAGGAGATGACCATGCAGGAAAGACATTATGAAGAGGTGAGAAATCGTTATGTGCTTCTGAATGATGAATCTGGCGTTAAGTTATACTTTCCTACCTGTTCTCTTTTTGGGTCTTAATATGTAATACTATATATTGCTAGGGTCGGAGAGGATCTAGGGGTCGCAACCGAGGTCGTGGCAGAAGCAGAGTTGAAGATCGCGGGTATTCTCAGGGAAATCGGCCTAAACCATTTAATAATAATAATCAGAACAATGTGCCTAAGGTTGTAAGAGGTAGAGGTCCCAGACGATATGTACCTACATTCAAGAGGAACAGTGATGCTCCAATACAAAGCAGACAGTAAGTAGAGAGTGTTCTTGTTTTCTTTTCCTTATTTTCATCAATATACCTTGAGAAAATCTAATTTGTAATTTTCTCTGATTACTAGAACTGGAAAATCGGCTGATGAGAAATCTTCGCATGCTAGTTCCAGCAGAGCATCTGTAACTACATCTAGTTTAGAATCAGCTCCAGTTCAATCTAGTAGGAGCAATGTATTCGCATCAAGCTTGAGTTCTGCTTCTCCACCATTTTATCCTTCTGGATCGTCCAACAAAGAAGTTAACTTGACGCAGAAAAGGGATCTACCTGGACCAATTAACCGGAATCTGCGCTCACCTGTTATGAGGGAGAATTTTTCAGTGCCGCAATCTAATAACACGCGAGGAAAGAATTTAACCGATTTTATAGGGATGGACAAGCTTCATATTGATGATTCAGCCCACTCCCTTTCTGGGAAACCTCAAACCAATTTGCCTGTACCAGTTTCTGGTCCCCCTTTCATTAGTTCTACTCAACCTCCTCTATCCAGGGTTCGAGGTAGAGGTTCAACCCCATCGGGGCAAATGGCTTATCAAACAACAGTGCCACCTCACAACCATGTTAACAGAGCTTCTCCAAACCAGCACCCTGGCTTTCAGCGGGCTCCTGTGCAGAACCGGCTCCAGCCTCCCTTGCATGCTTCTGCTCAGCAGTTGGGACAGCATTCTGGTGGTGGATCTCAAGTTTCCTCTCCGCCAAAGGCAGCCCTTTCAATACATTCGATTGATTCTGTAGAATCAGAATCTGCTCAGGAAACAAGTAATTCCAAGACTGCATTGGTTGGAAAAGGAAATATTCAAGGTAGTGGAATGGGCTCTTTTCCCTATGCGGGGGCTCAGGTTTTAGGACCAGCCGGGGGCCTTGTTGGGGGTCATGGTGATCAAAACTTCCCCTTTTTACCTGGTATGGTGACTTGGTCATGTTTTACTTTCCATATTGGATCCATGTTTCTGATATTAGTCTTTTTTTTTTCTTTTCTCGGTTGTATGGTATATCTAATTCAACTTTTGGCCGATTCACGTTCAGTTATGCAATTTGGTGGCCAACATCCTGGTGGTATACCTGCTGTTGGCATGGCCTTCCCCGGATATGTTTCTCAACCAAATGGAGGAAATTCAGAGATGACCTGGTATATAAATGTTTCCACTTGGTAGTATTTTGTTTCTGAAAAAGGGTTTAATGTGGTTGGCTGTTTTCATCTTGATGCCTAAATCTTATGCATGATCCATGCTGTTGATGCCTGACTTGGTCTTAATTGGCTGAATCATCGACTGCGTTAATATATCACTCTCTCTATCCCAAAATGAATGTCCATTTTCAAGAATTTTTTGTCCCAAAATGAATGCCCTTTTGGAAATAACTTTGTCCCTAAATGTTTTTTTTTTACCATTTTGTTTTTCACTATTCACTTTTTACTTGCAAAACTAAATGTTTGGAAAGTGAAAAACGAGAGTATTTATGCATCTCTGCCAATTAATTGTACAAAAAGTTAACATTTCCAGAATGTCTCCTAAATGAAATTTGGACATTCATTTTGGGACGGAAGGAGTACTTTATCCCAAAATAAATGTTGCGTTTCTTTTTTGTTCCGTCCCAAAATAAGTATCACATTTCTGAAAGGAAAATAATTGTGCAATTTTACAATAGTACAAACATGGTACAAATTAGTAAAATAGCTAATTGTTAATTTGTTTTTTTACTTTGATTATTTTGCTTGGTTAATATTTGCAATTTTCAAGCTCTCTTTTGATTTCATCATGACTGTCAATACCAGATCCGGGTAAATTGTCGCCTTTAATATCTATTTTTTGTGTTCAAGTTAAAGAGGTGTGTATTCTTTTTCTGTCCGCCCATGGAAGATTAATTCTCCTTTCTAGGGCATCATTTTTTAAACCAAATGACTATACTAACCTTTATCCCCTAGTTTAAATTCAAATATTTTGAGGGGAACTTTGAGAGACTTAGTCATTGCCAACCCACTTTCCTTGGTTTATGTACTTGGTCAATACCACCTCTTCAGGTGGGAAAGAGGAGGTAATCATTTGTTTCGGTTTGTGCTTATGAGCTGTTGACTTGGCAAAAAAAAAACAAAACAAGTTGTTTGTGTTTCTTATATTTGCTCTTATGTAATACCCCTCTGTCCCCAAATTAATAAGAGACATTTTGAGAAAAAAAGAGCATTATAATAAGAGAGCTCGGATCCTGCATGCTGTGTTTTTTTTTGCTTTATTTTCTTATTGAATGAATCAAATATCTCTTTTAAGGTCATTGTCAGTTATTCTTGTTAGACTTCATGGGGATATATATCATTAATAGGAGTATGCAGAATTTAGCAGTTCTTTTCCGCAGGAAGGCTTGGGGGTGCATAATCTGATTATAAGTTCAATCATCCCATTTTGGCAAGTACCTGTGGACAATGTCAAGAAAAGAGGAGCTTTATAAAAGCGGGTGAAAGTACATTGCTAGAGGTTGGGCATAACCCCTTAAATCATTAGAAGAATGAAAAGGGAGAAAGGAACCTGAGCTTATGTGTTTAAAGATCTTATCGAAAAAAAAATAATTATGTGCTTAAAGAACATGGTGACTGAGCTGAGATTCTTACCTTTGTGTTGATTTTTAATCTCCAAGGAGTTCCTTGGGGTTGGGGGTGCATAATCAGATTCTGCTGTTTTAACCATTAAAAGAGTTTGTTATTTCTCTTTATCTGCTGCTGCTGTATTAGCATTGCTTTCGCATTTATTTCTTTTATTTGTTTCTATGCTCCAAGTTCCCTTGAGTTTTGCCTGTGACACAGTCCATGCCCTTAGTCAACCTCTGGGTCTTTGTTAATGCTTTACTGTATATGAGGCGGTGCCTAGTTTTTTTAAGATGGAATGTTAGTTCTCGAAGATTTGTAGGATTAAGTTGTATCATAATTATACTGTTTCACGAGGTCCTTTCCTTCATAGTTCTTTCAAGTTTACCATGCTTTTCTTGTTTGGAGTATTAACAGTGTTGACCATTGGAACTACAGGCTACCTGTATTGGCTGGTGCTGCAGGGGCTTTGGGGGCGACATATTGTTCACCATATCTCACTGTTGATGGTGCTTATCATGCTCGGCCATCTGGGCAGCCATCTTCCTTGGCCATTGGTTCTAGGTCTGTGTTGTAGCTCTCTCATTTGGCCTGTTCACGTTGTTTATAATGTATCCTTCTGCTGTATCTTTATGATTTATGAATATATTTGTGATCTGTACTGTTTTGTTCTGTTATTATCATGATAGTAGCGCTGGACCTAGTTTTCAGCACTTTTGTAGTTTGCTGAAATTTGATGATCTGATTATATGTTTTATCTTAATTCCAGCAAAGAAAATAATGGCAGTGAATTGAAGCCATCACAGAGACCTGGTAAGTCATTGTTAGCTGTTTGGGTTTTGTTTGTTTTAATTGGCTAAACATTGTACTGACACCAGCATTCCTTATCTGTCATGAAATGTGCCCTATGCTTGATTTGCAGAGCTTGCCAATGATGAGCTTGGACAGCGGCAGAACAAACCTCGCAGGCAAGTGTCAATTTGTTCTATGTGCTTCGCATGAAATTATATTGTAAACTGTCATTTGTTTTCCCTGGAGATATATTTTAATCTCTCATTTTTATTTGCATTGCAGATATACCGAAATGAAGTTTGACCAATAAAGTGCTTGACTCAAATATCATAAAGATCAAAGTTTTTCTGCTAAACTCCCGTTTGAGTTCTGTGTTCTGAAATTCTGAGTAGTACTTTTGGTACTGCAGACCTTTTTTAGACCCTTTGTGATCTCTGGTATTTATTCTGGAGCACTTTGGGCAGCTCTATAATCCCATTTATTTCAAGGTAATATGACCTTCCTTGTACGGGTCTGCCATTTTAAATGCATTAAAGATATTTATATCGCCTATTTTTTATTAGTCAGGGCATCTTCACTGAAAGTTGAATCAAGACATGGATATTTAAATAATAAAAGACTGGTGTTTCTTTATTTAGCAACTTATGTTCAAAAAAATATGCCTGAAACGATTTTGAAAGGCTCTTTGTTTTCGTGTTAACTTGAAGTTGTGATTATACTTCACAAGTGATCATCTGACTGAGGTAATTAGTATTGATTTTTATAATAATGGGCTGGAGCTAGGAATTTTTGTAAAGGGGGTTAAAAGGTGAAATAACATGTTTTGCTTAGTAACATAAACTTTTCCCCTTTTTCTTTAGGGTGTTTTCTTTCTTTATTCCTTACAATGCTTTGTAAGGAAAATACTATTTATATATTTTATTTTATCTTTGAAATTTTTATTTTACTTGGGGGGAAATTGAGAAACTAAACTATTAATGTGCATTGGAATACTGGGAAACGGAATTCGTAATGTGCATTGGAAAGTTAAGTGGGCTAAAAGAGTTAGAATACTAGAAAGAGGGAAGTCTGGTCGATATTAATGAGATTGAGCGAGTAAAAGACTGTCATTTTTCCTTGCAGAAAGGGGGTCAGGTTTTCATTGATTTCACTATAACCGGTAGCTTTGAATGAAAAATGAGAAAGAAAAGAAATGTGACGTGTAATGGTTGTTGAATAGCCGTGATTACTATTTAGCAACATTTCAAAGGGAAATGTTCTGTCTGATAATTATGAAGGCAAAATTGGCAAGTTCTGGCGAGTTGACAGTGATCAATTAAATAGTGTCCTTATATATCTGAAGAAGCATCTCCGTTATCTTTTGGGCTTCTTCCTGGTCATTGATAGCACCGGTATCATACGTTTTCTCCAAGGGTCAATTGAGATCTTTTTTATGATGTCTAGTAAACACTTAATGAATTGCTTCACTAGACTCACATTTGAATATTAGTTATTGTTCTTAGGTTCCAGAGGGTAGATACTTCTTAAACTCCTTTTCATTATCTAATTGCAGCTCCTTCTTTATCGTACAGCTGTGTACAAACACCTGCTCATGCTGCCGCCCGCGAAAGAAAATTATGCAGCCTGACAGGTGGCAGTATTTGTTCCAATTTTCGGTAAGAAAAATTATATATACATATATACCTTACTCCGTAGTTCTTATCTGATGCTAGTGCTTTTGGCTGATCTTGTGGGGATTCATTCGTATGAATGCAGGTTTACAGTGGCTTGCTTGTTTTTGTTTTCTTCTTTCCTGGAGCTTGTTAAAGTTGTTGGCAGGCTTCTTTGAAAAGGTATTTGGAAAAAAAAAAAGGAAAAGAATGAGAAATATTGTGCAGACTACATAGTGGAGAAGGTTTTTCTCAGTAAGCTGGTGTATCTTGGGTTTTATTTTCATCTATTTTGGGAGTTATCTCCTGTATTGGTTAACTATTGAAGATTTGCTATTTTTCCTAGGATGTTTCCCTCTCTCTCTCTCTCTCTCTCTCTCTCTCTCTCTCTCTCTCTCTCTCTCTTTTTGCTTTTTCTGTTTTCCGGTTAAAACACTATCTATCTTGTTAATGTGTTTCTGGACTGCTTGAAAAGACTTTTAGGGTTTGTCCTGGCACACTGTAAGTTAATGTGTTGTTTTTGTAGGTAAAGGGGATTTTAAACATTATATACATATATGTTTTCCAGAAACTCCTCTCAAAATGAATGTCTAATTTTTGTTCCGGTTAACAAGAACTAAAATTGACATATTCATTTTGGGATGGAGTGAGCATTTTATTTTCTTTGGCCTTGAACAAGTTTTATTTTTCAAGTGCAATAGGATAGACTACTGCTTGTATGGTGGCTTTTTTTATGATACTGTGTTTATATTCAAAATGACACACAACATTTGTCCTCCTTGGAAGAGAGAGAGAGAGAGAGAGCTGTGTTGTACTGTGTGTTCTATTCGGCTTACTGAATCATTCTTGCAATCGCTTGTTGTCTTAATGTCGAGAGAACAACGGGAAAGCTTCATGAAATATGAAGAACCACATTATATATACTCTCTCTCTCTCTCCCCCAAAATGAATGACTAATAATTTTGTAAATTTGCTCTTAATCTTCTTGCGTTCTTCATTTTATAATAAGTATCGTGTTTTAGATAACAAAATAATCTTAATGCAAGTTATCATGATTTAAATGTAATCCTTAAATAATATTTATAAATTAATTGTAACACTTATTTTAAAAGTATGATGGAGTTTAGAAAAAATTATACTGAGATGGAAAAGCATCTGTTTAGCCCTCCAACTTAAAACTAAAATCCAAAACCACCAATTTTACGATTTTTGGATGATGTTTTTATTAAGGGTAAATTGCAATTTAGGGCCTGAAGTCGAGGGGGTGTTCTTGAAACGGGGCCCATATGTTTTTTTTGTCAAATCAGTTAGGGCTCAATATTTAAATTTTTCGTCAATTAAGGGCTTTTTGACGAATTTTGTTAGAAAATTCAGTTAAGTGACATATGCCACGTATGTGCGGGACAAGTTGGACTAAATTGAAATACAAATTAGTTATTAATAAGGAGTGAAATGTAAATTTTTAAAAATTGATGACCGTTACAAAATATATTTTTAAAAATAATATTTTTTGAAAATATAATATATTGTGAAAAGCTGTAATTTTTTTTATAATTTTTAAAATATGTTAAAATAAATGTTATAAATATAAAAATATTGTATTTTTAAAGAAAATAGTATTTTTTAAAAAAAAAAATTAATTAATTTTTAACGTAATAAATCTTGTAAAATAAATGTTATAAATATAAAAAAAATTGTATTTTTAAAGAAAATAGTTTTAAAACAAAATTAATTAATTTTTAACGTAAATCTTGTAAAAAATATATTTTTTAAAAAATTCAATTTTGATATATAATGTATTTTATTTTTTATTATATTTAAATAAATAAATATTTTTCTATAAATATTAATTATTCACAATTTTTTATATTTAACATAAAAAAATAAAAACAAAGTTGTATTTTTAAAAAAAAATACTACAATTTATGTGAAAACTTATATTTTAGAAAAAAAATACATAAATCATAAACAATTTATTTTTAAAAATTAGTAAAAAAGGGTATTTTACAAGAATTTTTTAATTAGAAAAATATTTTTAAAAAATTAAAAATAAAAAATGTTTACGATTCGTATTTTTTTTTCATTTCTAAAATTTGTAATAAAAATTTATTATATATTTTTAAATAAAATTATCTTTTTTAAATAAAATTATCTTTATTAAATAAAAATTGGCAATTTTTTAAATAAAACTTTCTAAATCAAAAAGATTTAAGTGACATGTCACTTACTTTTATTTAAAAAATAAAATTATTACAAGATTTACGTTTAAAATTTTTCTTTTTAAAAAAACTACTTTTTTGCTTTAAAAATACAATTTTTTTATATTTATAACATTTATTTTACAAGATTTACGTTAAAAATTAATTAATTTTTTTAAAAAAATACAATTTTTTTATATTTATAACATTTATTTAATATATTTTTAAAATTATAAAAAAAATTACAGCTTTTCACAAAATATTATTTTTTAAAAAATATTTTGTAACGGTCATCAATTTTTTAAAATTTGCATTTCACTCCTTAATAACTAATTTGCATTTTAATTTAGTCCAACTTGTCCAGCACATGCGTGACACATGTCACTTAACTGAATTTTATAACAAAATTCGTCAAAAAGCCCTTAATTAAAGAAAAATTTAGATATTGGGCTCTAATTTAACAAAAAAAACATGAGTCTCATTTCAATAACATTCCCTCAACTTCAAGCTCTAAATTGCAATTTGTACTTTTATTATTTAGAACGCTATACCCACCCAGCCTGAGCTGACACCTCTGCACGTGCTTCTTCCGTACTAACTTTCAGACATGTTTTCAACAATATTGACTTGATTTCCTTATTTTAGTCACTCTCACTTTCCCAAAGCTCTGTGAAACAGTATCTGTCGTCACACTCGAATTAAGTCTTCGCCTTCCATCCTTCTTCGCCGACCCACTTTCAACGCTTCATCACCGACCACACTCCTCTGATTCCCGACTCTTCTTCTTACTTTACACTATTTATTCTTAATTTCCCCTCAATCTTGTAAGTTCCCAGACAGTTCTTATTACCATTTTTTTACAGTTAATTTACGAGTATTTTCTGTGGCATTATGATTTCTGGTACTTCTGCAAATTGGGTTTTTGTTTTTAAGTAGCCCTAATTCCATATTTCTTGAATTTCTACTGTTTGGAGGTGTAACTATACTGTAACGCAATGCAGATTATATATGGTGTGTGAATTTGTGTTCATTGTTGGCTAGTTGATGTTAAGTTATGGAGGAAGGAAATAATAGATTAGATTTGCCTAGAAATTTGGGGAAACTGTCTTCACCACGGCCAAGTGGGACCTTGAAGTCGACATTGTTGGGGAGGTCGTCTCCTAGAGGTTCTCCTTCGTTTCGAAGATTGAATTCTACTCGGACCCCACGTCGAGATGGCAGGACTACTGCATTTACCACACATTGGTTCAGGAGCAACCGCATTGTGCTTTGGTTGCTTTTGATCACTCTTTGGACTTATGCTGGATTTTATGTCCAATCCAGGTGGGCCCATGGGGATAATAAGGAAGGGATATTTGGTGGTTCTAGAAGTAATGCAGAGGATGAAAGATCTGAATCTGAACATGTTCTTAGGAGGGATTTGATTGCAAGTAAAAACTCGTCAGAACTTAAGGTTGGAAATGATGTAAATCAGAACGGTCTGAAGAACACAAGTTTGGTCTTGTCTGAGAAGGGACTTGGGGTAACTTTGAATCGTACCCCTCCATTGAAGAAGAAGAGCAAAAGATCAGGACATCCTAAGACTCGCGGTAAGAAGAAAACGACAGTGCCCACCAATTGTCATAGTGATATTGAGGTCCGAGAAGAAGAGATTCCTAAAACAAATGGTTCTTACGGGCTACTCGTTGGTCCATTTGGGTCTATAGAGGATAGAGTTTTGGAATGGAGCCCTGAGAAGCGATCGGGAACTTGTGAGAGAAAGGGTCAGTTTGCCCGCCTCGTTTGGTCTAGGAAATTTGTTTTGATATTTCATGAGCTTTCGATGACCGGAGCTCCGATATCAATGATGGAGTTGGCTACGGAGCTTTTGAGCTGTGGTGCCACAGTTTCTGCTGTAGTTCTTAATAAAAGGGGAGGGTTGATGCCGGAGCTTGCTAGAAGAGGGATCAAAGTGCTTGAGGACAAAGATAAGGGCAGCTTCAAAACTGCCATGAAGGCAGATCGTGTCATTGCTGGTTCAGCAGTCTGTGCCTCATGGATTGGTGAGACCCTTTTGTCATTGTTTCTGCTTAGTGATGACTGTGGTTTTTAAGAATGGCAAAAGATACCTGCTTTAATACTGATATAGCAGCTGCCATTTAATTTATTGCATGACCTAATAATATCATCTCGGCTTGATTCATAATTAGTAGCATGGGGTTAATTATTTTCTTCTGCATTTTTTCCTGTTTATTTGTCAATATGCTTAGGGTTTAGCTTAGCTTCATCAGTATCCACCACCACTTATGATTCATCATTCATACAAGAAAAAGGATCAATTGAGTTATTATTATTTATTTTTTTTTTGCATTCCACGGTGTTGTGCAATCGCAGCGGAAGCCAATTGACAATAACAAGAACACACACACAAAAGCAATTGAGAATCGAAAGAGAAAAGAGATGAAATCAATTTGGGGTTTGAATCACTGCCTTTGTATTATGTGCAATATCTTTCTTAACTTTTACATAGGGTTATAACAAGTATTTATACTACCTAACCCTAGCCCAAAACTAATACCAGAAAACACAAAAGCCCGTGAAACAAAACCCCCCGGCTGGCCTTGAGGCGTGCGCCTCAAGGAAACCCATGCGGCCGCCCGGGATTAAACCAAGCCATGCCCAACCTACGGCACATGAGGCGCCCGCCTCAAACCAAGGCACCAAGGCTCCATCTTCTGTCTTCAAAGCGCCCGCCTCAATCCAAAAGACCCAGCCATGAAGAAACGAGCCACATCCAACAATCTCCACCTTGGCGAATGTTCACCCAAACCAACAGAAGATACAAGGAACCAGCTCGAACCTCCCCATCTCTAACAGCTAGAGATGTGCAACAAGTCCAAACAATGCTTGAACTTGTCAGTAGTAACCGGCTTCGTCAACATATCCGCAGCATTCTCCGTAGTGTGAACCTTCTCTAGCACAACCTCACCCATATCGATCAACTCCCGAATTTTGTGAAACCGAACATCAATATGCTTCGTCCGTTGATGATAAATGTGATTCTTTGCCAAGAAAATTGCGCTTTGACTGTCACAAAGCAACTTCACTCCACCCTGCTGAATGCCCAACTCGTTGACCAAACCCCGAAGCCATAAGGCCTCCTTTGCAGCTTAAACCGCTGCCATATACTCCGCTTCCGTTGTAGACAAAGCAATGATAGATTGGATCATAGATCTCCAACATATGGGTCCACCACCAAGAGTAAACGCATAGCCCGTAGTCGACCTCCTCCGATCCAAGTCACCCGCATAATCAGAATCAACATACCCCACAACAGAAAACTCCTCACTCTTACCTCCAAACATGATGCCATAATCCATAGTGCCCTTCAAATATCTGAGAATCCACTTGACTGCTTCCCAATGCTGTTTACTCGGATTCGCCATATACTGCTAACCACGCTAATAGCTTGCGCCAAATCGGCCTCGCGCAAACCATAAAGATACATGAGACATCCCAGCTGCGCTTGCATAGGAAACCTTTGACATACTCGAATATCTTCATCGAACTCGGGGAATCTGAGGCAGATAAATTAAAATGACTCGCCAATGGTGTCTTCACAGGTTTTGCATTCCGCATATTGAACCTCTCCAACACCTTCTCCACATAGTCGGCTTGAGACAGCCACAATCTCCTAGATTTTCTGTCTCGACGAATCTCCATCCCAAGAATCTTCTTGGCTTCCCCCAAATCCTTCATGTCAAATTTTGTACTCAACAAGGCCTTCAACTGATTGACCTTGTTCTTAATCCTACCCGCGATAAGCATATCATCCACATACAGTAACAGAAAAATAAAAGAACCATCATCAAGGCTCCTCACGTAAACGCAGCAATCATACTCACAACGCTTGTAGCCAATACGTACCATGTAGGAGTCAAATCTAGTGTACCACTGCCTCGGAGACTGCTTCAGCCCATAAAGAGACTTCTTCAATCTACAAACCAAACGCTCTGCCGGCTCAGTGAACCCATGTGTGGTTGCTCCATGAAAATCGCTCATCCAACTCACATGTAGAAAAGCGGTTTTCACATCCATCTCGCTCTAACACCAAATCATAGTCTTACAAGACCCAACACAATCCGAATGAAAGTATGTCTCACAACAGCGAAAAATCTCATTATAATCCACCCTCTCACGCGAATACCCCTTTGCTACCAAACGAGCCTTGAACTTTTCCCTCTTTTACGATACTGCTTCCTTGCGCTTGAACACCCACTTGCAACCCAATAGCACGCTTCCCTTTAGGAAGCTCCACCAAATCCCATGTATCATTCTTGTCTGATGACTCCATCTCCTCCGCCCATGCTATTACCCACTTGTCCTTTTCCTGGATCGTTTATAGCCTCCTTAAAAGTACTCGGGTCTCCACTACTAATAACAAGAACATATGAAGCCACGTCTTCAAACCCATATCTCGACCAGGTGGCTTGATTACTCTCTTAGGTCTCCCAGTAAGTACTAGCCACTTCTTGTGTAGTTGCCTCGACTCTAAGAGTGAGATCCGCATCAGTATTATCCTCACGTAGCTCCACCTCAATAACACGCTTCTCGCCATCCTTGCTTTCGGCACCTTCTCCTTATCATCATGAGCACACTTCAACATAGCCTTTTCATCAAAGACTACATCCCTACTAATCACCACCTTGCTTGACTTGGGATCCCAAAGCTTGTATCCTTTCACACCTGTTTCATATCCGAGAAAGACACTGCTTTGACTTTGGGTCAAGCTTCGACCGCTCTTCACCAGAATATGCACATAGGATGGACACCCAAACACCCGGATATCGGTGAAGTCTACCTCATTACCCGTCCATACCTCCTCCGCAAACCTGTTATCCAAAGAGACTCTAGTGATCTGTTAATCAAGAAACATGCCATACTCACCGCATCAGCTCAAAAGTTCTTCGCCAACCCCGCATCAATCGTGTACACCTAGCCCTTTCCGCAATAGTTCTTGATCTTTGCGCAGAAATGTGCTTATCAATCTTCCTCCACGTGGCGGGGACCGATCACCTGGCCTCTTGACACAGCAGAACCCACGACTAGCCGGATGTGTCTCCGGCGAAGACGCTCGGGCGTGAGAGTAAGATAACAGTTGTATAAAGCTCAAAATGTATTGAATGATGAACTCAGAATACAAAATGGCAGTTACCTTTCACCGTTTGGTAGTGATGAAGTATTTATAGACAAGAGTGGTGTAATTTTGGGGAGGCGACATGGGCTCCGAGATTATAGCGGCGATTCTTGATTGTGGGAACGCGTCTATAACGGCCCCCGATTTGTAGGGATGTGGTTATGAGAATTGTTGACCAAATACGCCTTGAGTATCAAGTCGTCACTGTTAATTTAGGTCGAGGTCGCCATTCGAGGAACGGTCGATCCGACCGTCTGCAGAGCACTGGTTCGTACCCGAGTTATAATATGGATTTACGAGGTCGGACTAAGCTTAAGTCGGGGCACAGTGGCCGGACCACGGGCTTAGTCGACGGATCCCCGAGACGGGCTTCTGGGGCCCTGCTTTGATCGGGGCCACCCTTATTGAGAATGTGGAAGTCCAGCCGTCCGTGATTGGGCTTTACTCGTTTGGCCCAACTCGACACTTTTGGTATGTTCAGTGGCCCCCAACTTTCGAGTTGACTTCGTCGACTTGGAAGTTAAGAAGATTTCTTTGACGAAAATTGCTTTACTCGCAGGTCGATGTTAGTCTTTGAAGTAGGTCGACCATGATGACGTGGCAACATCCTGATCGTTGGTGATGAACGGTTGGAGATGAAGGAGCGCCGATTTTTGTAATGATTACAATTCTGACGTTTGGAACCCCTTCTCGAAAACCGCTTCAGTCTTTAATTTTTGAAAATTAATTTTGATTTTCCTTTCCCTTTCCAAATTTAGGAAAATATAAATAGAAAAATCCCTCTTCGTTTAGAACTTTTACCGTCCTAAAACTTCTTCTTCTCGGCGATAATCGAGGATTGCGGCAAGATTTAAATCTAGCTCTCGGCTCCAAAGAACGAACCTACCTTCTGCAATTAATTAAGGTATTTCCCTCGTATCCTTGTTTTAGGGTTTTAATTTATGCCGTTCTCCGTTTCCGCCACGGCTAGGACCTTTAGTTGCGAACCGGGCGTGGTATGGTTCTTTGCATTTGTTAACAGTAGGGCATGCAAGAATGTGAACGGTGAGTGGAGAGTGATGTCCCTGGATGAGCGTGCCTCCATTTTGACTAGTTGGGGTTGAATTACACCGAGATAGGCTGCCCGTTGTAGGGGAAATTGAAAATGTAGTGATTGACGACTCAAATGTTGTCGCTTTTCATCTATTCCATGAATTGTTTGACCATATCACCTTGTTTTATGTTAGGGACGTCCACAAGCCCTCCTTCCTTAGAAATAGAATAGGTTTTCCGGGGGAGTCTAGGTCGTCCTTAGGTAGGTCGACTGAACATGATCATAGGACTGACTCCCCTGCTTCCTCTTTTGCTTGTACGGATATGACGACTCGAGAAGGGAACGCTGCCTCAACTTCTTCTGGTCCTCGAATTGTCAACGCATTTGGGCCCAATGTGGTGCCAGGCAAGAATGAGAGGGGCTATGTGCCCCAACGTCCTACTCGTGGGAGGAAGAATTTGGAGTCCCGATATGATGTGATCTACAATTTCTGTGGGGTAGATAGGGCAGACTTTAGGGTGACCATCCTTAGTCAGAAACAATTTTTGGCCAAATACCGTGCGACCTTCACTAGAGATGCTACTAGGGTAGCTTTCTTACATGGGCGGTTTGAGAAATTTGGTTTGAGGTTGCCGTTGGATCCTTTCATTAATGAGTTTTGGAATGTATGGATGCCCTCCCTCTTGACTCGGTGCTAACACTTGTAGAGTCTTTGGTGTGCTTTGCGATGGTGTGTAGGCTCTTGGGCCATGAGCCTTGTATGAAGGTTTTCAAAGAGTTTTTGGTGCCAAGCTAGATAAAGCATGATTGGGGAATTAGTACTCCCTCAAGCCCAACTCTCCCAAGTTGTTTACCAACCTTCCAAATAAACACAATTGCCGGAACTCGCATGTAGTTTTGGTTGAGAGCGGTGGGATGGGAATTTCCGTTGCTTGATGATGAATCGATGTTATCGGTGAGGAGAATGCAGGAGCCTCCTTGGTGTAAAACTTTGTATAGAAAGTCGTGTGCCACAGTCGAGGATGGACCCGTCAATTGGGAGTCATTAGTGACAACCAAGTACAATTATATTCTAGCGGGGATGATGCTGGAGATGAGGTAGCAGAGCCCCTGCGCTTTGTATTGAGGGTCGAGGTGTACCAGATTGGGTAACTCACTCTTTGGGTAGATTAGAGGAGAATTGTCGGTTTTGTCGAAGCAAGGCGATTCTGCAAGAACAATGGAGAACACATTGGTGGTAAGGGTTTACTCGCCTTCGCTCATTAGCTCGTCCAATGTTAACTTGCATAAGTGATTTTTATAGGCGTATAGGATTGTTTTGATCTGCATACTTAACTTTCGGCTCGTCACTTGCTTGCTCGCTGTAGAATCAATCAATTCGTACATAGAACCGCTTGTAATCGTATCTCTGTATTTATCAAATGGTTTGCTCGTATGTAGAATTAATTCGTACATAGAGCTGATTTTATTTGCATCACATGACTCTTAGCCCATCCGTTGTCTATTCGCATGTAGAAGCTGGTTAGCTCGTACATAAATCCGTTTCGAATTGTCACCTGCACTTATCCACATTGCTTGCTCGTATGTAGATTTAATTCGTACATAGAAGCTGTTTCGTATTGTCGAACTAACACTTTGATGTCGTGCGGTTTTGACTCCCGAACAAGAAGCCGCCATGGTTCGAATTGTTGGAGTTTCGGACAGAAGAAGTCTAAGAGGGCCCAGCGGGTGTGAGCAATAAGGCCCGGCCAGAGAGAGAGGCTGGCATGAGGAATAATCTTCTCTCGAAAAGGACAATGCTTTGGGTTGATCCCGATGGAGGAGGTCGTTATAGAGGACCTTCAACGAGTGGCTCCCATTCCATGAATGTGAATGAGGGAGGGGAGGAATTCGGCGGAGTCGCTAGGCCAAGTCCGAGCTCGATCTGTTCGAGGCCAATCTTTGCGACCTGCGGGCGAGATGGCGGGCTCCAGTCCAATGAATGTAGTTGAAATTGATGATCTTTGTTGAGGAGGAAGATGATCGGGCGTTGAGGACGAGAAAAAGATCAAGGTGCGGAAAGGGCGAGGCCGTCTCCCCAAGTCTACTCCTCCTCTAGCCCCTCCTCCGAGGAGCCAAGAATCCGTAGATGCTTTGATTCGAGAGGCTCGGCGATGTTCCCCCTCTCATTGGGGTCAACAGCGTGACTCGCCGCTATCTGATGTGGCGCTTGGTCGAAGTGGTGGTGAGAAGGGCCCTGGATGTAGATCTCCTAGCTTACTTCGCGAGATAAGGGGATGACTCCGGAGGAATTTACGGCCGTCTGATTGAGTACCAGCCCAGAGGTAAACCTTTACTTTTTCCTTTCTGTTTGGTCGCTTATTACATTAGTTCGTCGGTTCGCCTTGTATGCCTTTAGAGCTAATACTTCAATATTTCCTCTAATGCGATCTCTCACCATGAGCGAGCAAGCTAAAAGCTCTGGAGGCGTCAATCGAGAGGGAGAAGCGAGGCCTGCGCGATTACGCGAAGGCACAAGAGTTGGGCGATTTGAGAGAGAAATACAACGATGCGGACAACTCGTGTGAAGCCGATGAAATGGTGAAGACGAAGGCCTTGTCCGATCTGGCGTGCTGAATCTAAGATCGGAGGTGGAAGCGGAGAGGGATGCGAGAGAAGAATGAATTGGAAAAAACCAAGGCGCGGCGGCCACGGTCAGCAAACTTACGAAGGAGAAGGATGCCTTCTTGCTCGAGTTGCGTGAGCCAGGCGTCGACTTGAGAGAGAGAGAAGAGTCAAAAAGACCTCCAGTGTATCGAGAAAAGCTAGCAGGATGCCTCGAAGCGGCGGTTGAGAAATTCAAGGCGGGGGATGAGTCTTATGATGCCATAGTGTCTAAGGCCCAAGATTTTCTTGAGGTCGGCAAAAGACAGCATGGCCGTCGTGCGCTTGTAGATCCAACTGGCTACGGTTACCGTCGAGCAATTAGCTCGTTGGTTTGCGAGTCCCGATATGACATGACGGCTCGTAGTGGTCGAGCCATTTCGTTCACTTACCTTGAAAAGCGATCTAGCTTTCATTGCCCGAGAGGATGAGGAGGATCACTGCGAGAAGTGGGAAGCTCCCCTGTTCTTGATAGGAATTTTGATGTGGTCTTGGCGGAACTCGACGATGCCGAAGCCATGGAAATTGAAAGCGAGCAAACATATTCAGTCGGGTAAGCCCTTGGAGCCCGGCAACAAGAAGATGGTGAAGGTCGAGCTTCCATCGTTGACGACAATTTGCTTATCGGCCGAGGACTCTTAAATTATTTGTAATGAACAAGTTCCAACCAACATTTTTTGCTCTTTTGATTAACATTATCTTAATGCCTTGGCCCAGTTTTTCGGGAGGCAAAATATTTTTGTAAATTAATTTTGTTTAAGTCTTAGCCCGTTTTGGGAGACTTATTTCTATCATAGCTGACATTTGTTTTCAGAATGTTGTATGTTTTTCATTCTATATTGTATGTCGAGCTAGATGTAGATAATATAAATGAGTCGACTTGAGCCTAGAGGCGACTTGATCTTGTTGGTTTAGTCGACCTCGGACTTGGTTAACTTTTAGTGAACGAGGTTGACCGTAGGTCGAACCCTGTTCATACCATTTCGAAGCGATTAAGAATCGAGTTAGTTAGAACGAAGGCGACTAAGAGTCGAGCTTGTTAAGTGAACAAAGCTGATTAAGAATCGAGCTTGTTAGAACGAAGCTGACTAAGAGTCGAGCTTGTTAGGGTGAAGCTGACTAAGAGTCGAGCTAAGATGAACTGACTAAGAGTCGAGCTAAGATGAACTGACTACGAGTCGAGCTCGGATGAGCGGACTCAAGAGTCGAGCTCGTTAGAACGAAGTCGACTAAGAGTCGGACTTGTTAAATAAACAAAGGCGATTAAGAATCGAAGCTTGTTAGAACGAAGGCGACTAAGAGTCGAGCTTGTTGATATTAATGCAACACTATGTTTGATCGAATAAAGCGCTCTTTTCATTGAAGTAGGAATCATGCTTACATCAATTCGAAACTAGCTTTAACACGAAACTTGAACTTTGAAATTGAAAACTAGAAGTAGTATTTGATGAGGTGAGTAGCATGCGAGGATGTTTCAACTCGTCACCTCCGGGATGAGCTATCATGTAGGTTCCTTCCTTGACGACTCGAGTGGCTACATGGGACCTTCCCGGTTAGGAGATAGCTTGTTCTGCTGGGTCCTTCTACCCGTTGCCTCAATCTTTCTGTCCATAATCTCGAGCTTGAAAAGACCTTGCCTTGACCTTCTTGTCGTGGTAGCTCTTGGTTATTTGCTTGTAGTTGACCGTTCGGAGGTAAGTTTGTTTCTCGCTTCTCGTCGACTAGGTCCCGGGTCGATCAATCTATTGGTATCATTTTGCTCTTGATTGAAGAAAGTCACTCTAGCCGGTGGGGAATCTGAGCTCGAGGCCAGTGCCGCTGGCCTCGACCCATACGTAAGAGCAAAAGGGGTTTCCCAGTAGGCCCCAGTGGTTGTACGAAGCGCCCCGAAGCGAGGGAGTTCGTCCAACCAATTGTTTCGTCGACCTACGAGCCCGGTCTTGAGCAAAGATAGAACAAGTTTATTTCTTTGCTTCGGCTTGCCCATTTCCTTGAGGATAGGCGACGAAGATTTCCAATGTTTGATTCAACTCGCTTAAATCTGCGCCCGAAAGTACGAGAGAAGCGCTGTAAACTATCATTGTCGAGACAGCTATGGCTCGAGGAAAACCAGCCGCACGAATGAAGTCATGAATAAAGTTGATAACATTTTCCTCGTGATGCGAGCTAATGGTTTGGCCTCGACCCGTTTAGTGAAAGTAATCTATGGCGACGATCACATACTTGCGGTTTCCTCGGGCGGGAGGAAGGGTCCAATCAGTCGACGCCCCACATGTCAAACGGCTAAGGCTGCGATCGCGAGTCTCGCTCTGTTGTAGGCACGTGGGGAAGGTTGGCAAACCTTTGGCATTGATCACATTCTTGAACAAAGTTGTGAGTGTCGGCTCTCATGTGTGGCCGATAGTATCCCAAAGTGATTAACTTGTCGGCAGTCCACGGCCCCGGGTGTCCACCACAAATTCCACTATGTACCTCATGTATCAACAGGGCGACCTCTTGAGGGTGGATACACTTTAGCAATGGTCGAGTATAAGATCTTCTGAATAGGTCGCCTCCTTGAATGACATACCTTGGAGCTTTCTTTTTGATAGCTCGAGCCTTCTTCTCGTCATCTGGCAAACTTCTCAAGTTCTCTAAATATGTCTTCATTTCCTCGATCCAACACTTCTCCTGAGTCCAATTTCTTGAGGGATCATCTATGCATTGAATTTTTACTCTTTCATAAATTTGGACTTTCGAGGAAGGAGATAGGTTCATCATGTGGTTCATCCGAAGTGGCTAACTTCGAGAGGAGGTCAGCTAGCTCGTTGTCTTCTCGTCCAATTCTTTGGATCTCCCAGAATTCCAAATCTTTTATCAGTTCCTTCACCAGGTCGCAGTATTTAATCAGTGGGGCACTAAGTACCTCGTACTCGCCTCTGACCTGGTTGACTATCAGCTGTGAATCACAGTAGGCCATAATCTTAGTCGCTCCAAAACACTTGGCGTATTCTATAGCTGCTATCAAAGCTTCATATTCGGCCTGGTTGTTGGAAGCATCAAACTTGAACCTTAGTGATTCCTCATACACAGTTCCAGACTCTGGTTCAATTAGCACTATCCCAGCTCCACTGCTATTCTTGGGTCGCCATTGATCCAGTGCTGAATAGACCTTCCAACAATCGACGGGTAAGCGATGGCGACACTGGGACTCTAACTCCTTCCCTTTAGCCTTTTCTTTTGGAGCTCGCTGCTCGTCGTCCTCCTTGGTGAACGTAAGCTCGACCAAGAAGTCAGCTAGAGCTTGAGCCTTCAACGCCTTTCGAGGTCGATACTCAATGTCAAATTCAGTAAGGGCAATTGACCAATTGAGAAGTCGACCTGAACTCTCCGGCTTGTGAAGAATTTTTCTAAGGGGGGCATTTGTAAGAACCACGATTGGATGAGCTAGAAAATAAGCTCGCAGCCTTCCTTGAAGCCACGACTAGGCATAAGCGACCTTCTCAAGATTGTAGTATCTCGTCTCCACATCCGATAAGGCCTTGGCGATGTAATATACGGTTTTGAAGCCATCCGTCCCTCTACAATCAACACTGGCCGCAACCGACTTGTCTCCTGCATTTAGATGAGATATCACAAATAAGGTTTCACCGTGGTCGGGCTACTTAGTAAAGGCGGAGTAGCGAGATAATCCTTCACCGTTGAAACGACGAATGACATTCGGTCGTCCATTCAAAATTTTTCGTCCCCTCAATGCTTTGAAGAAGGGAGAGACCTCTCGCCGACTTTGATATGAAGCGACCAAGAGCCGCTACCCTTCCGTTAAGTCGCCGCATCTCTTCGACACCGCGGGAGCTTTCATGTCGACTAACGCCTTGATTTTTTACGGATTGGCTTATGCCTCTTTGAGATACCGTAAATCCCGAGAACTTTCCAAAGCAGCCTACACCAAATACTGTCACTTGCTGGGGTTGAGCTTCGTGTCGTTTGCTCTCAACAATGGCGAATGTCTCCTTCAGGTCGACTCACGTGACTCCCGGTCTTAGTTTTAATGACCATGTCGTCAACATAAGCCTCCATATTTCGACCAATTTGTGAGGCAAAGACCTTGTTCACCATTCTTTCGATAGGTAGCTCCCGCATTTTTTAAGCCAAATGGCATCATGTCAGAGCAAGAAATGCCTCCAGCCGCTTGAAATGCCGTTTTCACAATGTCATCCTCGTGCATCTTTATCTCGGTGGTATCCCGAGTAAGCATCCAGAAACCGAGAGTAGAGTGGCCGCGATGGAATCGACAAGTTTGTCAATTCTAGGAAGAGGATAGCTATCCTTCGGGGCAAGCTAGATTGAGAGTAGTGAAGTCGACACACATCCGCCACTTGCCATTCGATTTCTTCACCATGACCACGTTGGCCAACCACGTTGTATGAGTGGCCTCTTTGATTATCCCCGCACTCAAAAGTTTTTGTACCTCGCTTTGATAGCCTCTTCCTTGTCGCGAGCAAAACTTCTCAACTTTTGGGGTCTAGGCTTTATGGTCGGGTTGACTTCCGCCCGCTGAACAGCCGACCTCCTCCTCGATTCCCTCACGCCTTCTACCCTCCATGCAAAGACATCATTACTTTCTTTGAGTAGCTCGATGATTTCGCTCGCTCCTCAACCGATAGCCGCTTCCCAATCTGAATTTTTTGGTCGGGGTAAGAAGGGTTGGTGATTACCGACTCTAGCTCATCCACAGCCTTCTAGCTCGGTCCATCTCTGAACTGTAGAGTCTCCACTATGATTTCCACGACCTTTGTCTTTCCTCGGCTCCCAGTGTGGAGCCTCCTCGCCTATCATATCATCGAAGCTTGTCCGCAACCTTGTTGGTAGTGGCCCCCGAGTTATTGTCTATCCGGAGGCATGTCGCCATGAGGACTCGATCGACCATAACTACATCCGGATCGACCATTGTGTTGTCAGAGCGACGTGTCGACTCACGCATTGACCTCGTCATTTGAGCGATAGGTCGACTCTTCCACCATGTGATCGTTGACAATCGGGTAGTTTGGTGATCGATCGGGACAGCCTTCAAGTAACCATCGCCAGCCTCAATCTCTAGCTCCCTTTTCTTTCTTTCTCTTAACATGATCCAGATAAGCGCGAGCCGTGCCTTAGACGCAACCTACTCCAAAGAAAGGGGAACTTTACTCGCCGGTGAGGAATTGATGCTACCATTCCAAGAGCGACTGTCCAGAATTCCAAGTATGGCGCGTAGTCACTATTTACATCAATTACGATAAATTGTACCTTCGAGACAACCCCGAGGGGGCGCCGCCTAGGTCGACGCCGAGCACTATCTCGGCCTTTAGCGTCAACTCGGTGGTTGGTGAAGCCCTCCAACCTCGCCATCATATCTCTCCAACCGTTCGTCATTAAGACCCATCTCCTTGAAAGTTTTGTAAAACAAAATATCCTTGCAGCCCCCGTGTCGACTAAGAGTCCGCTCGTCGTACATCCATCAATGAGACTCGGGATGACGAGAACTTGCTCCCTAGCCGCCATATTAGTTGCCAATTCACGGGGTAGAAGGCGATCGCTTCATCTCTTACTTCTCTCCTCGAGGCACACGCTGGGGCCTTATTGAGCCGGAATATCTTGTGCTTGATGGCCGTGTTGCTCGCTTGTTCGCAATGACCCCTGTGTTCCGCCTAGCCGCCAGTCCTTGTTGCCCACCCGCTGGCCGCTCACCTCCTCCACAGGTCTCTTCACATAAGCTGAGTCTCCCCGGTCGACCATTCTCTGGATGATACGCTTTAATCCCAAGCAATCTTACGTGAGATGACCAAATGCTTTTCATGTAGTCGCAAGCATTTGCCGTCAGTCTCCTCCTAAACTTGTTGCACGGATTCATTGGGACCGGAGGAGCCAGTTCGACAAAGATTCATAATCTCGGCTCGACTCACCGCAGGTGGAGCTGAAAGCTTCTGGCACCTTCTCTCGCTCTCTAGTTACGTTCTTTCCATTTTTATTGTTCCCCCATTCTTTGTTGGAGTCCTTTTTATCATCAGTGACTTCAACCTCGGGGCTCTTACCATTCTTCTTTTCTTTCCTCTCTTCAACAAGGGCGGCATTGTATACCTTCTCAAACAACTCCTGCCGAGTCGTTGCTACGTCACACCGCTGAGCTCGTAATCCGTATGCCGCCGAGGAAATACCGTTTACAAGCAGGTTGATGACTTCCTACTCTCGGTGAGGTCTTCCTCTATCTTATCAACCATTTCTTTGAACTTGGTGAAATAGCTCATCGAGCTTTCATTCTTACCCCGCACCAAGTTATTCAGACGGTGGACAAGGACCTTACGAGCTCCCGGCTCGAGAAGCGATCCAAAACTTTGTCCTCAAGCAAGTCCAAGTGGTGATGCTTCCAGACGGCCCAAACCGTTGAACCAAGTTAAAGCTGCCCCAGTGAGTGTGCTTAGGAGAGCTTTGCACATATTGTCGTCTTCATTGGCGACAAAACACATCGTGGCTTCTAAATGTGCTATATGACTCCTAGCATTGGTCGACCCTGAATATTTCTCCAGAAGAGGCAACCTGAAGGTAGGAGGAGGTCGACTATCTCTGATTTCTTTGGATAAAGGTCGAAGAGCAAAGTCAATTCGTTCGACCTTTCCAATCTCCTTCTTCTTTTCCTCCTCCCATCTGTTCGAACTTCTTTTTCATCAATAGCCATTCTCTCGGCATCGGTCTTTCATCTCCCGGAGGGGAGCAAGATTTCGACCTCCGGCCCTCACTTCGGGGGAGTTATCTGTCTACTCCTCCCGTCTCTATGGGAATTGGTCCTTTCGATCTTATTGGAGATCTATGTCTGTTACTTCTTTGAGGCGACACCGCGCCTCACTCACGGCGACTGCGCCCGTTATCTCCACGTGGCGACTGCGCCTTTCCTCTCACAGCGACTTATGCGCCATTCTCGTCTCTATGAGATCGATCTCTCGCTGCCTGGAGAAACATGCCTGTTTCGTTGGCCGCACCGAGTCTCAACCGATTGAGCCTCCGCTCCTCAAGCTTCTGCTGAGGCTAGCCACTTAGTCGTTACTCGGCACACGAACAATTGTAGGAGCTCGCCGAACTATCCTGTTTCACCATTCTCGCCCCACACCTTCGTTTCGTCTCAAACTCCCGGCTTCTTTGCCCATTAGAAACCTCGAGTAGGTGCACTCTCTCGTGAGCGTATGTCGGCCTGTTTCGCTCCTCCACGGCTATCAAGTCGGCGAATCCGGGCTCGTTCCAACATCATCTCCTTCGCTCATGGGGTTGGTGGAGGGACTCGCCTGCTGCCAACATTCACCCGAGCATTTGGACGCTTTGGAGGAGGTGGAACTTCTTGCCCGTCCATATGCCTTTTCCCTACTCGCTTGTGTAATCCCCTGCCATCAATCCAGCAGTAGAGCGTGTGGCTACCACGTGAGGACGATTTGGTGGGGGAGGAGGCAAGTTCAAGTTTTCGGCATTTGCGTTCTGTTGTTGTTTACTTCGTCGTACCCAAGTGAAGCCTCGGATACGTGTCCTTCAAGTCACCATTGTTGCAGGTTGATGGAGTTTTCGAGGTCAAGTTTAAAGCACTTTCCCGCAATGGAACCAAACCGATGCCGCAGAAATGTGCTTATCAATCTTCCTCCACGTGGCGGGACCGATCACCCGGCCTCGACACCAAAATGTAACCCACGACTAGCCGGATGTGTCTCCGGCGAAGACGCTGGGCGCGAGAGTAAGATAACGGTTGTATAAAGCTCAAAATGTATTGAATGATGAACTCGGAATACAAATGGCGCTACCTTTCACCGTTTGGTAGTGATGAAGTATTTATAGACAAGAGTGGTGTAATTTTGGGAGGCGGCATGGGCTCCGAGATTATAGCGGCATTTGATTGTGGGAACGTGTCTATAACGGCCCCTGATTTGTAGGGATGTGGTTATGAGAATTGTTCAACCAAATACGCCTTCAAGTATCAAGTCGTCACTTGTTAAGTTAGGTCGAGGTCGCCATTCGAGGAATGGTCGACCTGACTGTCAGTGAAACGTGGTTCGTACCCGAGTTATAATATGGATTACGAGGTCGGACTAAGTTAAGTCGGGGCACAGTGAGCCGGACCACGGGCTTAGTCGACGGATCCCTGAGATGGGCTTTGGGCCCTGTTTTGATTGGGCCAGCCTTATTGAGAATGTGGAAGTCCAGGCTGTCCGTGATTGGGCTTTACTCGTTTGGCCCAACTCGACACTTTTGGTATGTTCAGTTCTATTCATCCTCTCAGCCACACCGTTTTGCTGTGGTGTCTTGCGTACCGTGTAGTGCCTCTTGATTTCATGCTCTCTACAAAACTTCTTGAACTCTCCATCTGTGTACTCTGTCCCATTATCACTCCTCAAACACTTGATTTTCCGCCCCGTTTGGTTTTCCACTTTCACTTTTCCACACCTCAACTTCTCAAAAGTCTCTGACTTGTGTCTCATGAAGTAAACCCAAACCTTCTTCGAAAAATCATCAATAAAAGTCACGAAGTAATAATGTCCTCCTCTAGATTCTGTTCTAACCGGCCCCCACACATCTGAATGAACATAATCGAGAATACCCTTTGTCGTGTGTTTTACTCGTCTTGAATTGCACCTTGTTCTGCTTTCCAAGAACACAATACTTGCAAAACTCCAGTTTACAAGTCTTCACACCCTTCAACAACTTACGTTTATGAAGTTTCCGCATTCCCCTTTCACCCATGTGACCAAGCCTCATATGCCATAGAAGGGCATCAGTATCAACCTCAGACTCAACGGATGTGACTCCACCTACAACCGTGCTCCCTAGCAACCTGTAAATGTTCTTGGAGCCCTTTTCACCCTTCATTACAACCATAGCACCCTTTACCACTTTCAATATTCCACCTTGTGCTTTATAGTTCATACCATTAGCATCTAAGGTACCCAATGAAATCAGATTTTTAGAAACCTCCGGAACATGTCTAACATCACATAACGTTCTAACTACACCATCATACATCTTAATTCTTATAGTTCCTATGCCAGCAATTTTACATGTAGCACTATTACCCATAGTAACTATACCAGAATTAACTGACCTATAGCTATCGAACCAATCACGATTCGCCGTCACATGAAACGAACATGCTGAATCCAGAATCCAACCATCTGTCGGGTGCTCCACAGCCGATGAAGTCGTGAGCATATCTCCATCCACATCCTCCGAGCAATCTTCAACCACATTGACTGACTTTGAAGATCCTTCCTTGCCTTTATCGTTCCCCTTCTCCGGACAATTCTGCCCCTTCTGCCCACACTTGAAACAATTCCCCTTGTACTTCTTCCTTGATTGAGAATGAGAATTCTGCCTCTGCGAGTTATCTCGGAACTGAGATCTCCCACGTTCCTGATTTTCCTTCACAAATAACCCCTCACCCGCAGGTTCATCAACGGACTTCTTCCGTTTATGAAAAGCTAGAAGAGCTTCTGTGACCAGTTGTAATTCCACAGTCTCCTTCCCCCACGTCAACGTAGTCACAAGGTTTTCGTATGTTGAAGAATTGGGCAACGAATTCAACAGCATCAAAGCCTTGTCCTCATCCTCGAACTTTACCTCCACCCTAACCAAATCGTTGAGAATTTGATTAAACGTGTGTATATGAGATTCTAGGTCAGAACCCTCTACCATCTTAAGCCCATACAGCCGTTGCTTAAGATGCAATTTATTCGAGATGGATTTCGACAAATACCTAGCCTCCAAAATCTCCCAAACCTTCGTCGGTGATTCCTCATCGATCACGTGATACACCACCTCATCCCCAAGGCACTGCCGTATAGAGGATACAGCCCGCTCTTGCAACTCCTTCCATGGACCTTCTTCGATATCATCAGGTTTATCCGGATATCGAAGAACATTTCCCAAGCCTGCTTGAATTAGAAAGTCCTTCACCCTCCTTTGCCATAGCGCAAAGTTTTCATGCCCATCAAACTTCTGAACATCGGACTTCACGGTGATAGAATTCCCCCCTGACATCGCAGCCGTGCTCTGATACCAGTTGTTGTGCAATCGCAGCGGAAGCCAATTGACAATAACAAGAACACACACACACACAAGCAATTGAGAATCGAAAGAGAAAAGAGATGAAATCAATTTGGGATTTGAATCACTGCCTTTGTATTATGTGCAATATCTTTCTTAACTTTTACATAGGGTTATAACAAGTATTTATACTACCTAACCCTAGCCCAAAACTAAGACCAGAAAACACAAAAGCCCGTGAAACAAAACCCCCCGGCTGGCCTTGAGGCGTGCGCCTCAAGGAAACCCATGCGGCCGCCTGGGATTAAACCAAGCCATGCCCAACCTACGGCACATGAGGCGCCCGCCAAGCCAAGCATCAAGCGCCCGCCTGAAACCAAGGCACCAAGGCTCCATCTTCTGTCTTCAAAGCGCCCGCCTCAATCCAAAAGACCCAGCCATGAAGAAACGAGCCACATCCAACACACGGCTTCGGTGGGCTGCTAATTATGTAATTGGGTGGACAGAATTTTGGCTTTGCCAGATATGGTTCAGTTGTTAGAAAGGTTTGTTTCCCTTCGAGGTCCCTGAAAATGAATGAAAAAAATATATATAATAATCAAGAAAAAACATGCATTTGAGTGTTTTTTTTTTTGTAATTTGCTATGCTAATACCTGCAAAAACTAGTTAGACATATACTAGCAAACCAACATAATTTTAAAGCTTTCTGATACATAAGCTTTTGAGTCATAAACCAGCCTATGTTACCTGGACTCGGGTACGTGTATCCAACACGGGTACGGATCCGAGCGTCGGATTTACTTTTCCTAAGAAAATTGGACACTGGGACACTGCCCTAAATTTGGACACGGGTACAGGGATACGTTAATAACAAAATATATTGAGTCGATTATATACTTTGCTTATCATAAAAAATGGTCTGATTAATACTTTTGTACAAAAGTATAATTTTATTTCTAAATAAAATCATAATTTTAATGAAATTTGGCTAAGATATAATGTTAATTAAGTAAAACACTAACATGAAATTTTTTATATCTTTATAAATGAAGTCAACTCACTTCTTTTTTTCTTTCAATTCTTCTTGCCGTATCCGACTGAAAAAACGGGTGTTGGGTACGGATTTCATATCCATGTCCGTGTCGTGTCGGACACGGGTACTTCTGCAAATTTGAAGAGTCCGAGTAACATAGATACCATCTAAAATAAGATCCATTGAGTCACACATTGGTTTGCTCATTTGCTGTTGTTTAGCAACCTGCTGGTCGTTTGTCATTTTTTTTTTAATCGTGACTCTTTACTCGTTGGTCTTCTTACTGATCTGTCTAAGCAGTAGAAACTCAATTTCAATTTATTCAGTGTTTTCTTATTTATTATATTCTTAAACTTGATTTTCTTAATGACCCCAGAACAATATCTTGACCATTCCGTGGCTGGACTACGTAATCTTGTTTGGTGGATCATGGAGAACCGGCGGGAGTATTTCGATCGGGCAAAGCTTGCTTTAAACCGTGTAAAAATGCTGATTTTCCTGTCCGAGTCTCAATCAAATCAATGGCTAGCTTGGTGCAAGGAAGAAAACATTCAGTTAAAGCCTGAGACCTCACTGGTTCCACTTTCCGTTAATGATGAACTAGCATTTGTAGCAGGCATTGCATGTTCACTGAATACTCCGGCATCAACTACTGCAAAAATGCTTGAAAAAAGACAGTTGTTGAGAAAATCCGTTAGGGAAGAGATGGGACTGAGTGATTCAGAGATGCTTGTGATTTCATTAAGCAGTATAAACCCTGGAAAGGGCCATTTCTTGCTTCTTGAATCAGTACGTTGGATGATTGACCGAGATGCTTCTCCATTAAATGTTTTTGAAATTGAAGATTCTTTAGGAAAAGATGAGGAATTTCATTCTAGGGGTCTGCTTCAAAATGAGAATTTACTTGGTGGAGAAAAAAAGCAAGAACAGAGACTTAAGGTCCTAATTGGTTCAGTTGGGTCGAAGAGTAACAAGGTGCCTTATGTGAAAGCAGTACTTAGTTTCTTATCACAGAACTCAAACTTGTCAAAGTCTGTACTGTGGACTCCACAAACTACTCGTGTTGCTTCTCTATATGCTGCTGCAGATGCTTATGTTATAAACTCACAGGTAAACCATACACTTCCATTTTATTATGTTTACTACTTTTTTTTTCTTTTTTCATAATTGTATTCGTAGATGAATGGGTCTTTTGTGGTAGCTCTTCGATAATATTCGTTAAAGTTTGTTTTGATGGAACCGCGATCACCACCACCACTCTCCACATTAGTATGATATTGTCCGATTTGGGCCTTGTTGGGTATCAACCCAAGTCCCACATCGGCAATTGAAAAAAGAATTGTCTGGTATATAAAGGTGTCCGCCCACTCCATTAGTATGAGGCCTTTTGGGAGATGACCCAAAAATAAATCTGTGCGGGCTGGACTCAAAACGGACAATATCATACTAATGTGAAGTGGTGGGGGTGGTCGTGGTCCCAACTATTAGAATGAAGAGATGATAGAGAGACGAAGTCAATCATACAAGGTAGAGAAGAATAATATGAAATACTCAATTGATTATGTTGTTAGAGGTATAGGGTTACAATGGGAGGACCTAATCTCCTATAAGGTTTCTAGATCTATACAATCTTCCTAATCTAATGCAAGGATTGAGTTTCCTAAACTATATATAACAATATATACTTGAATATAATATTATGATATTACATTCCTAATACCAACAACTGGTATTAGAGCCGTGGTTAGTATGATATTATCCGCTTTGGCCCAGCTGCACGGATTTATTTTTGGGTAACCCCCGGAAGGCCTCATAATAATGAAGCGGGTGGGTGCTACCTGACAATTATGTCCTCAATTGCCGATGTGTGACTTTGGGTTGCACCCCAACATGTTTGTGCATGTTTTTCAAAATATTCTATTCCTTTCTTTGGTTTTACTTGTTAGCGTGTGAATCTAGTCCCTTGTTTGGATTGTCAAACCACATTCTTGCTTATTCATATACGCTCATAACCGCCCAACTAGTTGTTGCTCATTGATATGTTCTCATTACTTAGTAAGTGGAACCAGCAATAGGTTTTGATTATGTGTATGTGGAGTAACTGACTACATGTTAGAAAATTCACTAATACAGACTTTTTGCAGGGACTTGGAGAAACATTTGGAAGAGTCACTATTGAAGCAATGGCTTTTGGTCTTCCGGTACAAAAAACCAGCTCTCTTTTTTTTTCCGTTAATTTCTTAATGCAGCATTCCTGTAATTGTACGTTCTTGTGGTTATCATCCTGGTTTCATCAAATAATAATAAGGAAATTACGGAAAGAGAAAGAAGAATGGGAAAGGTCATTATGACATACTTGGCGAAGTATTTTGCCTGGTAAAATTGTAGACTTCGTGTCTTTGGATTTTCTGTATGAATCATTTGCTGCTCTTCACTAATGTCCCTCAGGCTTCCTTAACTTCCTTAAAATCAACACAGCTAGTTTTGAACTTTTTTTATAAATAAGTATTGTTTAAAAAATATGCTATATTATCTTTTTGGTGCAGGTTCTTGGAACGGACGCAGGAGGCACAAAGGAGATTGTGGAACATAATGTGAGTGGTCTTCTACATCCTGTAGGTCGTGTAGGTACTCCTCTTCTTTCCAAGAATCTTCGGTTCTTACTAGAGAACCCGTTATCAAGGCAGGAAATGGGGATGAGAGGAAGAGAAAAAGTAAAGAAGATGTACTTGAAGAAGCACATGTACAAGTTATTTGGAGAGGCTCTGTACAGTTCCATGAGAATCAAGTAAAAAACGACAAACAGTCAAAGGGTTAGTTTCGTAGCTTTCGTTTATTCTTTTATTGATCATGAGGAAGTTTATCAGATGAGGGAGAGTAGTGAATATTCTACTTGGCCCGTATGATCAAACTTGACAGTTGAGGATGTCTTATTCCTCGTTGTTGTAGCTTAAGTTATTTCATATGATCATTAGCCTTGGGCTTGGCCTGACCTGGCCTGGCCCATTTGTAGTTTGATCTTCTAAATATAATGATAGAAGAAGAAAGCCTAAGATTCGAAATATAAAATAAAATAAATAAAAACTATGCAAATTGTCATTTGTTTCTACAATATGTCAAGTAGTAGGAGGCTTCTACATTATGTTAAGCCGGCTTGTAGTATTTTATTTGTGTTAAGCAACTCATTAGTTGTTAATAATTCGTAATCATTTAAAAAACTATACAATTTGCTACTGATTAGTTGTTTTTATTTTAAAAAAGAAAGTATAATACATTTTGCTAGAGTTGACATTCTCTACTGGAGTTGTTCATAGTCACATTTGGCCTGCAAATAATACCAAGTCAGTGTCCATTTGAGCCAGATGTTCTGACAGTTTAGCGAATACTATTTGCCTTGTAAATTGATGTCATTAGCTGTTCTTATTCTAATTGTTCACCAATTAGTTTCCAAGTCTACTCCTATGTCATAATCAAATGACTTCTAAAATTTAAGTTGATTGGGCAATGGCTGAAATTGAGGTTCTTCAATTCACGTGTCTGTTGGATCAATCGATAGTAGGTAACCTGTATTTATCGGACTATTTTATTGATTTCATCTTAACCGAGCCTGATTTGAAATTGTTGTGTATGATGATGAATACTTCCTCCGTCTCACCTCAAACTAGATCAACTTTTTGGACATGGTGATTAAAGAAAAGTAAAATAGGAGAGAGGAAAGTAAAAGGGAATTTGACCCGGAAGTTCCTTTTGGAACAAATCACTTTCCCTCAAGTTCCTCATTAAATCGAAATGACCTGGAAGTTCTTATGCAGTAATATACTCCCTCCGTCCCAGCCGAGTGTACACTTATTTCCCTTTTTGTTCGTCCCAGCCGAGTGTGAACTGCCCAAAATGGAAGGGAATCTTCACTATTTACCCCACTCATTATCTCTCCTATTTTACTTTTACACTCACAACATTCTCTCTCCACTTTTTCTTTCTCTTACTTTTCCTTAATCGGTGTGCCCAACATTTTGGTTCACACTAGGCTGGGACGGAGGGAGTATAATACTGCATGCAATATTATTATATTCACTCATATGTGAATATAATACTGCATCTATAATACAACATGGTGAAGAAACTTCTCGGGCATTATGATACTTTTTTAGAACTTCCCGGTCACTCTCCCAAAGTAAAATAGGAGAGAGGAAAGTAAAATAGGAGAGATAATGACTAGGAGAAATAATAAGTTGATTGGTGTTAGAAAGTGAATTAACAATACTTCAACCCTCGTCTACCTGAAATAGTGACTTTGGTACCTGATAATATGAGCAATCTCTGATAACAAATAAAATGCATAAGCTGATGAAGCATGCTTTAAAAATATCAATCATTAAAATGAATATGTCAAAGAAGACTACAGTACAGGTTGTTGCCAAAAACTAGCTATTTTGTTTCTCATTCGTGCACGAAACTGATAGTAGATAGGTGATGGCAATCTAACTCGCATACGTAGCAGAGTGGGTAGGATACAGTGGTCAACGTTGATAGTACATCAGCAATTAAGCATTATTTCTGGAGTATAACCTGTCCGGGATGTTGCTTAGATTTTCTTTCTTTCTTTTTTTTTCTTTTCTTTTCATTGCAGCATGAATCAGTTGATGCTAAAAACTTGAATAAATATTGTATAAAAAAAATAATGCACAACTGTTCTCAAGTTTAACTTAGTATTAGTCATTAGTTCTTTTCTTTTTTTGTGAAAGGAAGGACTTGTTGTATTTGACAAGTTAACTTGATCACGTTTATTAAATTCTTTCGATTATGTATCCCCAGTGCAAGTTATGTCCCTTAACAATATAGAGGAAGAGTAACACAATTGTAAATTTTGGCGTGCACACCAGCTTTGATAGACATGAAACTGAATGTAAGCCTATTGAAGTGACATGTAGTGATAATAATCTATGTAAATGGCTAGAACCTTATGACCGAAAACTGGTTTGAAAAATCCAAGTCAAAAAGGAAAGCGAAGAGGGAAGGAGAAACCATGATTGCTTGATTATTATTATTATTTTTTTTTTTTTTTATGATTGCTTGATTATTAGCCCATTAATATTCCTCCCATTCATGATTATAAGAACTTCGATCATCCTCCTCAGAAAAAAGAAAAAAAAGGACAAAGAAAAATGATAATCCTGTATTCTTTTTCATTCTTTTCTTGTTATTTTTTCCCTTCTCTTAATCCGTTAATCATTCATTAATTTCCCTTCCCTTTGTCTCCTCTCTCAACCAGCTCATATTTTCTTGCATTTCCCATCCCTCTTAAACTTTATTGATCTATCACCACCAATTTGAAAAACTCATGGATATCCTGGTTGCAACCTACCGGGAGATATTGATCAACCTAGGAATGAGGTATCTCAGTGACTTGAGTCAGGATGTAGAATTTCTATCCGAGCAATTGCAGAAACTAGATGTTGAAATAGATCGCGTATGTAATACACTCAAAGCTGCTCAACGGAATGCTGCGGTGCCAACTTCCGCTGCAAGGGAGTGGCTCAGTGGCGCAGAAAGCTTGAGCAGAGATGCACATGATCTTCTACATGAAGCTAAAAGGCTAGTTGCAAGGAGTTGTCAGCCGAAGATTAGTCGGTCCAATTTTAAGATGGGGAGAAGGCTGGCTGAACTGAAAGAAAGGCTGCTTAATCTTCGCAGCCAATCTTTTGATAATGTTTCCTTTCTGGTTGGTCCAGTCATTGCCGAGCCTACGCTGTTGACAGAGAGCCAAAATAATGTGTTCTCCAATGTTTGGAACATCCTGAAGAAACAAGTACCGACCGTCATTGGTATTTCTGGAATGGGGGGTATCGGAAAGACTACTATCTTGCGGAAAGTTCATGATGAATTACTTCAGATGGCTGACCATGGCGATATTGAGGTACTTGTCTTTTGTAAAGTATGCCGTGTACCCAATGTGAATAAAATTCAGGATAAAATTCGAACGGAGTTGGGGATCTCAGATCGCCTCTGGAGGAACAAAAGCCCAAATGAGAGAACTAAGGACATCTTTAGTATCTTGAGCCAAAAGAAGTTTGTTCTTCTGTTGGACGATATATGGGAAGGATTTGATCTTAGGCAAGTTGGTGTTCCAATTCCTCAAGAGCACCAAACTAACTCCAAGGTGGTGTTCACTGCTAGATCACTGCATGCATGTGCTGCTATGGACGCGAGTATCTCAACGAAATTCTGTTTAGAAGCATTGCCAGAGTGTGAAGCGTGGAAGCTGTTCTCCGTGGCGGCAGGAGAAGATATTGTCAACTCCTCACCGGCGATGACTAAGCTGGCTGAAGATATGCTAGGGCAGTGCGGTGGGTTGCCCCTTGCAATTGTGACTGCTGCACGTGTTTTGGCCAGACTTCGTACTGATGCAAGTAGATGGGTAAATGATTTATGCAGTATCCGTAACACACCCATGTGGAACCGTACTTCTTCAACAAATCCTGTCTCTGCCAACCCGGCTCCTGCCTCGCCCGCAAATAAAGATGTAGTCTCAATTTTGGAGCTAAGTTATGACCTTTTGGAAGACGATGTGAGAAAATCTTGTTTCAAATATTGCTCCTTGCTCCCTTTTGTTGATAGGGACCAACTCATTGCCTATTGGATTGGCGAGGGTATTTTAGGTGATTTTGACGATGGAAATGATGCTCGACATCTAGGCTACACAATCATTGAAAGTCTTGAGAAGGACGGTTTATTGATGGGGGAAGGAAGGGCGGTCAGGATGCACGATGTAGTTCGTGAAGTTGCATTGGATATAGCCAAGAAGGAGAGTGAAAAGTTTTTGGTTCAGGCTGGTGCCTACTTGACAGAAGCACCTGCAGTTGATGAATGGAAAGATGCGCACCGGGTCTCATTGACGTATAATGGGATTGAAGAATTGCCAAAATCACCTAGTTCCCGCTTTCTCTCAACCTTAATTCTAACCAAATGCGGCTTGAAGACCCTTTCCGGGGGATTTTTTGAATCTATGTCATCTCTTAAAGTTTTAGACTTGTCCTGGTGCGAGATGGACGAGGTTCCTGCCACTATTGCTTCTCTTGTAAAATTACAATATCTCAATCTTTCTCACACTAGCATTACAGTATTACCTGTCGAATTCAAGCAACTGACCAATCTTCAAGTCTTGCTGCTTAACAACACTCCTGAGCTTAATATGATTCCACTAGGAATGATAGCTGAATTTTTGAGCTTGCAAGAGTTGAACATGTACCGCACTGGTGATGAGGCGTGGATAGCAGAGGCCGAAGAGGTGGCAGTGGGCAGTGAAGTTTTCATTGCCGAATTGGAGTGCCTAAAGAAGCTGAACCATCTTGGAATCAGCATTAAAGATGTTCAGGCTATGAATAAGCTGGAAAAGTCACATGATGTACAGCTCTATACTGACAGTCTACTGATCATGAGGTGCAAAGGGTTGTCCTGTTTTAAACTATCATCCATTCAATTTATGGTGCGTCTACGCATGCTTGAAATATACGACTGTGCTGACTTGCTGGAGATTGAGATTAGGGATCAGTTCACAGATTATGGACGTTTTTATGGCCTTCAACATGTTCAAATTGAAGGGTGTTGGTCCTTGAAGGAACTAACATGTCTTTCTTTAGCTCCAAACCTTCAGATCCTTCACATTCACAGATGCATGAACTTGAAGTTTGTCATTGGTACACAGGGTGAATCTGCTAGAGCTTCATATTCATATACGTTTCCTAGACTAACACAAATGTGTTTGGCTAATCTTCCAAGCTTGATTTCCATATGTACCGGTGCAATATCATCCTCTGTATTTACGGAGATCAGAGTTTCTTATTGTCCCAATCTGAAGCAGCTGCCAATCGACTGCACACACATTCCTAGAACTTTCAAACTGATTGAAGGCCAGGGAAATTGGTGGAGAAATTTAGAATGGAAGGAGGATGACGACAAGAATATTCTACTCCCTTATTTTAGAGAAATTCAGTACTAGAGATCAGAAGCAAAAAGGAGCAAAGAAAATTGATCAGGTATGCTTCTACTACCCTACATAGTTTCAGTACATAAAGCAGCTACACCCATTTGATTCACAATGTTCAATTACATACTCCTTTTGTCCCGGAATAAATTTCGAATTTTTCATTCTGATTTATGCCAAAATAAATGTCGCATTTCCAAATAAAGAAAGTGACTTAATGCAATTTTAACATTGTACAAGTAATGTATAAATTAGTAAAGCACCTTCACTAAAAAGGTTGACAAGTCAACTGCGACATTTATTCTGATACGGAGGGAGTAATTAGGTTATATGTTACCATAAAAGCCCATGTGTTTGTTTCTACAAATGACTTTGTTGTCTGTTTATAAAATTTAGTTTCAAGATATGTTTTTCCATCCATGCAAAAACACCAACCCACAAATGTTTAGGGAATGTGTGATACTTTTACTTCATTTTGTGTTTGTTCCTTTTCTAGATGAACTTGTGAAACTCGATCTCGAAGGACTAATCGTCTGCACGGTCTTTCAATTCTTGCAGCACTTGGAAATGTTTCTGCTCATAACCAACACTCCAGTCATTTTCTTATGGTCAAGGCACTCTTTCAAAAGTACTTGCAAATGTTTTTATGCTACGGCTGCTGCTGCTTTATCCCATGTAGCATAAGATGGTACAACTATTAAGAACTTCACCTGTGGGATGCATCAGAAAGGCATAGTGTGTTTGTTATTTCTCAGCTTGTTGATATCATTTGGAATGAGATAAGTATTTCTTAGATTTGGTTATGATTATAATTAGGATAAGATTTGTGAAATGGAGTGTTTGTCATATCTTTAGTTTGTTGTTGCTATTTGGAATAAGACGTCAGACATGTAATTCATATACATTTGGATACTTGACATTATAATGGACATGTACAATATGTCATGAGAATGTATCTGATTCAGTTAGCTCAGTGTCTCAGTCCATACAAACTTGACATATTCATTCATAACGGTGGTGGTGGTGGTGGTGGTGGTGAGAAAGAAACTCTGCTCAACCAATTCCCAGTTCACAAAATTGAATGTCACCAGCACATCCTTTAGTATGATCCCTTGAATTGACATAGTTAATTACTCCCTTACACATACACTCAATATATTCTCCCTATTTATCGGTTCTCCCTAAAAGACCTTGGTGATTTATAGTATTTCCTTGGTGTTGAAGTTCTTCCGCACACTCATGGCATGTTTCTTAGTGAACACAAGTACGTTCAGGATCTCCTTACCTGAACAAATATGCTCGATGCCAAAGTTGTGCCTACACCAATGGTGCGGCATCCACCACTAACACTTCATGGCGGTTCACCCATTCCGAATCCATCTGAATACAGAGCCATATCGGCACACTTCAGTATTTTGCTCTAACAAGGTGTGATCTTTCCTTTGCTATAAACCGATTGTCCCAATTCATGCACTGTCCGACTGATTTACATTGGGCTGCCTTAAAATGAGTTTTGCGTTATTTAGTGGGCACAAGCTCTCATGGTCTTCTCATACGACGTAACTCTCCTCTTACTCTGCACGCGTTTACGGATGCAGACTGGGAGGGAGACAAGGATGATTATATTTCCATAACCGGTTACATTGTATATCTTGGTCGTAACCCTCTGTCATGGAGCTCTCGCAAGCAGAAAACATTGGCTAGATCCTGAAGCCGAGTATAGGGTTGTTGCTGCCACTACAGAGGTTTTGTGGTTACAAAATCTGTTGAGTGAATTACATGTTCCAATCAAGATACCGCCTACAATTTACTGTGATAATATGGGTGCAACGTATGTAGCGGCAAATCCTATTTTTCATTCCAAAATGAAGTATCTTGGACTTGACTATCATTTTGTTCGTGAACAGGTTCAAAACAAGAGCCTACGTGTCTCTCATATTTCGGGAACAGACCAACTTGCGGATGCACTCACCAAAACATTACCAAAACCGAGATTTCTGGAGTTAATTGCCGAGATTGGACTTTCTAACCGTTCGTACATATTGAGGGAGCGTAACAACGATATGCACTATGAGCGAGGCGCCAGCCTCGCCCTCGCTCTGAGCCAGGCGGCCGCCTCACCTAGACACATCATGAACCGGAGTACTGCCAATGAGGCGCTATCCTCAACCTGATCTCGGCGGCAGCCTCGCGGTGACCATCTTAGTTGCTGTTTTCCTTTTCCTAGTTTATGTAGAATTCTATGCTATTTCCTTTTCCTAGTTTATTATTCTAGTATTACTTACTTATCAAGATAGGTTTACTCATTTATAAATACTATCTCAAAAGATCAATACAATTGTGATGAGCCCGGACCAGCTAGACCGGGCCCACGCTCGGTCTGGTCCAAAGGCCCAGCATGATGTGGCACTCCCTAGACCGCCAAGGTCAAGTTCGCGATCTTCCCCAGTGGTCCTGGGCCAACCGCATACTGACAAACAATGGAAGGATGGACCGCGGGCAGGTGACCCGCTCTATCCCGTGCCGCGTCGGCCTAGTTGACTGCGCCCAAGATATTGGCTTGCGGACTCATACCACCTCCCGGTTATCTCACCGAGACTCCCGGTTAAATACCAAGGCTTACCGAGCAAGTTATCTTATTAGCTCGACATGCGAAGTAGCGCTCGCTCCCATCGCATTTAATGCGGCTCGATCGAGCACCTACTATAAGATTCAATGCGCCGCGCCGAGATCTGCGCTCCTGTCCACATCAACCGACATCCTCTCGACAGTGAATCTTCCTTTCTGACGGACCCAATCGGATGCGGACACGTGTATGCGGTCAGACCAAAGTGCCCTTTAGGGCCGACCTCGTACGGCTTACGTCGCCGAGCACTCCCATTGCACATAAATAGAAGACCTTTATCCCCTTGGACAAGGTAAGTTCCAAATATACATTGTAAGCCAGATTACTCTCAAACCCTAAACACACACACACTCTCAAGGCATTCCAAGCCTTCTAAATCTCAGTGTTCTTACTCTCACACCCGAGTGCCTGAGTTGAATTAACATCCAACTTTGACCTTAATGGTGCTTCGTTTGTGTAGTGTTCATAGGTACCGCACCAACTAAATATATCCTGCTAGATATCCGTAACCGTTCTGACCGTGATTTGTTTGGCGTCATCAGTGGTTCCATTGCCGGGAATCGTCATTTATTTCTCGTAAATTTTTTGTTTTCAGACACCCCTCGTGTTCTAAACAACTAGCTGTCAAAAAGCATTTCTTTTTTCAGCAATTTTTTCCAAACATGTCTAGAATTTTGGAAAATGCCGGTCATTTAACGATTCAGGAGGATGACCAGGCGACCCCTTCCAATGTCAATAAGGCTAGACCAAGCACCTCCGTTTTTGATAGAATGGGGGGCCGTTCTCAAAGCCTAAACAGCCTCTCCCCTGCTCAAAAGGCGTTGAGGAAGCTGTCCGAGGAAGCCTGAGCCGAAAAAGTCAAAGCCCTCCTAAACACCAGCCCAAAAACTCCCAACGCTCCTTTAAAGGCTGCCCTCACCTCCCCAAGCACTCCTCTCTCCCAGTGATCCTAAAGAGCGAAACCACGGCGCTGAGGTCCCAAACCGGTCGGCGAGGCCGCTGGCCATCAACGACGCCCAGATGGATTTGTTTGAGATAGAGGCAAATGGCGGAGTGCCACTCCCAGTAGGGTCCCAAATGTTCTCCCAACGAGTCCCCGCTAACTCGCTTGCTAGTCAAGCTAGGGGGCAAAACGGGTAGAACCAACCCTCAATCACGGACAGGTGGCCAGAAATAGTGTGGTAGAAGTGGATGATAGCGAGGAGAGAAGGGAGGAGACACAATCAAATCGCCGTGCGAAATCCCAAGCCAGACCCTTGGCTTACGCCGGGGAGAAGGTCGTGACTCCAGTGCTAAGAAACCGAGGGTTGACGACCAGAACCCCGAATTTTTCAAGTTCATGCACGAGATGTGGGAGACCCACCAAAAAATGGCCCAGAGGTGTGGCCGCACAATGGATGCCTTCAGCGACAAGATTGCTCGGGCACCCATTCAGAAAGGGAAGCCCCCCAGATGGAAACATATGATGGCTCTAAAAAAGCCAAAAGCCATATGGGGCGGCTTGAGGGACATATGGCCCTATTCTCATCAGACGAGGCGGTGATGTGCAAAGCCTTAGCTGCGACTTTCACGGGCAAGGCCCTATCCTGGATGTTGGCCCTCAAGCCCAGGTCCATCAAAACCTACGGCCAGTTCAGGCACCTCTTCTTGAACGCATTTGCCGGGGCAGGCGAGCCCGCACGACCAAAGACAGATCTTGTCCGAGTCAAGCAGACCGCTAATGAGACCACCAAAAGCTACATCTCTCGGTTTCGAAAGATGAGCGAGCAGATTATGGATTTGGAAGAGGGCGACATCAGACTCTGCTTTGAGGGCGGTCTCACCTCCTCGTTCCTAAAAATGAATTTTGCCTCCAACCGGCCTAAGAGCTTGGAGGAGATATATGAGAGGGCATCTGCTATAGCCTCAGCCGAGGAGCCGAATGAGGCCGCTCCCCGAGCCCCCGTTAAGGAGAGAATCAGCCAAGTCCAGGAGACCGACCAGGGAGCTGCCCGCGGCAATAACCAGGGCAAGAACCGTAGCCATGGGACGGACAAACTCCGGAAAATCACGGAGAAGCTTTCGCTCCCCTCACCGTGCGCGGCGATCATCGTGAGCCATGGAACTTCCCCCTCCTCCCCCCATGGGCCGTAAGCCGAATGAAAGGAGTAGGGCCAAATTCTGTGAGTACCACAATGATCACGGTCACACTACTAAGGATTGCTTCCAGTTGAAGCGAATCATTCAGCAGAGGATCAATGACGGGGAGCTGACAAAGTGGGTTAAGGGCCATAACAATGCCACCAATAATAATAATCCTCCGCGGGCACGAACACCACGTGGCCCCGAGAGGAGGGAGAGAGACAAAAATGACGACGATGAGTTGGGTGACTATGAGATTAATTTCATTGGAGAGGAGCCTCCTTCCAACAAACAGCTCTCACTCCGGAAGAAGAGCAAGAAATTGGGTTCAAAAGGAGTGAACTTGCCTCCTCCTTTTTTCACTCTACTCAACCCCTCACCCTCAGAATTAAAATCAACCGAGCAAACATTGGCCGAGTTTTGATCGACACAGGTGCGGCCAGAGATATCCTCTACTACCATACTCTGGTAGGCATGAGGATGACCGAGGCTAACCTGACTCCATTTGTCGGCATGCTCGAGGAGTTCACCAATCACGCCGTTGGGGTAAAGGGGACGATAGTGTTTGAAGTAACTATTGGGGAAAAACCCATGCAGAAGTCAGCCAAAATCACTTTTATGGTGGTTGATCTTCCTTCCCAATACAATGCCATTCTCGGCGTAACTGCTCAGGCCGAATTGGGAATAGTTGCTTCCGTTCCCCACCAAAGGGTGAAATTTAACACCCCGGGCGGGGTTGCCACAATAAAAAACCAGTCCGGGAGATTCCTCCGAGCATTAGAGGAAAAGAGGAAAACGGAGAAAGGCCAGACATCCTGCCCAGAGAAAGAGGGCGAGGACAAATTGAAAAAAGTGAAAGCCCATGAACTTATTCCGGCACCCATTCCAATTGGCATGCTTTCTTTCCATTCCACGAAGGTGGAGCTCAAGACGAGCAGGAAGGCCAAAAATTTGGCCCCTATTGAGGGAGGTTATATTGATAGGGGAATTGAAGGAAAGATAGGCCGAGATGTCATATATTCCATGGCAGCGCTGCCCGGAGCCCAGGCCAACCCCCAGCCATTGTCATAGACTCTTTACACAACCGTGAAATCAGCGACCTCAGGCCTAACGACGAGCTCGAGGAAATGGTAATTAACTTCCACTACCCAGAGCAAACTGTTAAGGTCGGGCTGGAAATTCACCCCGAGGAGAGAAGGATCTTGATTGAGTTCCTTCGGAAAAATTGTGATGTGTTCGCCTGGAGGGTGGAGGATATGCAAGGAATCAGCGAGGATGTGATCCTCCACAAAATCAATGATGACCCATCCTTCAAGAACATCCATCAAAAATCAAGATACTTTACCCCGGAGAAGGAAATAGCGATCAAGGAAGAGGTTGAGAAGTTACTTAAAGCGGGGAAATTAAGGAGATCTCCTACCCCAAGTGGCTAGCAAACGTAGTTATGGTCAAAAAGGCCAATGACAAATGGAGGATGTGCGTTGATTTCACGGATCTCAACAAAGCATGCCCCAAAGATTGCTTCCCTCTTCCTCGGATAGACAGATTGGTGGATTCAATAGCCGGTCACAGAGTATTGAGCTTCATAGACGCATACTCACGCTATCACCAGATAAAGATGGCTCCAGAAGATGTCCCCTCCGTAGCTTTCATCGCTGTGGGCAAGACATACTGTTATACAATGATGCCCTTCGGGCTGAAAAATGCAGGAGCCACCTACCAGCGAATGGTCAACATGGTCTTTAAGAACCAATTGAGCAGAAACCTTGAGGCCTACATTGATAACATGGTTATAAAGACGAGAGAAAACTCCCACGAGCTCGACGTGGAGGAAACTTTCTCAAACTTGCGCCGCAATAACATGAAACTGAACCCCCTAAAATGTGCATTTGGGGTCAAAGCGGGCAAGTTCCTTGGATTCATGGTCAACCAGCGGGGAATTGAAGCCAATCCTGAGAAAATTCAAGCGCTGTTGGACATGAGACATCCTGCCTGCGTGAAGGATGTGCAAAAGCTAAACGGGCGCATCATCGCACTAGGCCGCTTCATCTCACGGTCAGCAGGGAGATGTCTCTCCTTCTTCAAAACTCTAAAAGGGAGGAAGAAAGCTGACGAATTTGCATGGAGTCACGACTGCCGTCAAGCTTTTGAAGAACTGAAGAGATACCTCGGGCAGCCCCCTCTACTCAGCAGCCCGGTGCCCGGGAAAGAGCTTTTTCTATTTTTAGCAGTTACTGATCTGGCAGTAGCTGTTGTTCTTGTAAGGGAGGAAAATAACTCCCAAAAATCAGTTTATTATGTATCTAAGGCACTGTCCGCCGTAGAAGGGCGTTATTTAAATATAGAGAAATTAGTTTATGCCTTGCTTGTATCTGCTCGAAAATTAAGAGCTTACTTTTCTGCACATCCTATAACTGTGCTCACTGAGGCCCCGATTAGAAAGGTTTTACATAAACCAGAGTCCTCGGGGAGAATGCTAGCTTGGTCTATAGAGCTCACTGAGTTCCAGATCACCTACTCCCCAAGAAGGACAATCAAAGCACAAGCCTTAGCTGATTTTGTAGCAGAATCGTCATTTAAACTAGCGGACAGCGACTTGGGAAAGAGAAAGCGAGCGAGTCAGAAGAGGCCCAAGATAGCTCAGACACAGAAATTATATAGCCCAAGGAGCGTCCAGAAGAAGTATGGACTTTATTCGTGGACGGCTCTGCGAGCAAGTTAATGAGTGGAGCGGGCATACTCTTGATCGCGCCCTGCGGGGAGAAGTTCAAAAGAGCCTTGAGATTCAAATTCGAAGCTTCGAACAATCAGGCTGGGTATGAAGCGATTATAGCAGGCATGGAATTGGCCAGAGACTTGGGAGTTCAGAATATTGAGATCAATAGTGACTCTTAGCTCATAGTAAATCAAATTAAGGGGGAGTATGACACAATCAACCCAGTGCTAACTCAGTACTGCGGTCTAGCAAAAAACCTTATCAAAAATTTCACCTACTATGAGCTGAACCAAGTTATGAGAGAGGACAACACAGAGGCTAACCTCCTCTCCAGAATAACCGATCAAGAAGTCGTAGACTTGGATACGGACTGCCAGATAGAATTCACAGAGAGACCTGCTATAGATTGAATTCAGATAAAAAATATTGAGGATCAAGTGAGGGACTGGGTAGATGAGATCAAGGATTACATCGAGAGGCAAACCCTCCCCGAGGATCCAGCAAAGTCTAGAACCATTGGAAAAGTGTCCGCGAAATACCTCGTCCTGGATGGAGTATTATTTTGATGATCATTCACCAAGCCTTTGCTTAGATGCGTCAAAACTCACATGGTCACCAATTTACTCTATGAGGTTCATGAAGGAGTTTGTGGCGGACATCCTGGTGCTCGCACTCTCTCAGACAAGATTAAATTTCAAGGATTTTACTGGCCTACGATGAGGAGAGATGCGCAAGAGTACGTGAAAAAGTGTGACAAATGCCAGCGGTTTGTGGACATCCCTAGACTACCATAAACAGAGCAGACTTTGGTTGTACCATTGTGGCCGTTTGATACGTGGGGGATTGATCTAATTGGACCGTTCCCAACTGCTAGAGGAGGAATTAAGTACGCCGTTGTGGCCGTGGACTATTTTACCAAGTGGACAGAAGCAAAGGCCTTAGCCACTATCTCCGAGGAGAATGTTATTAATTTCGTCCACGATCACATCTATTGCCGATTTGGGGTTCCACGAGCAATAATTACGGACAATGGCACTAAGTTCTCTGCAAAATTCACAGCTGAATGTGAGAGAATGAAAGTACAACATCGCCAGTTCGCAGTTGCTTATCCCCAAGGGAACGGCCAAGCTGAGGCCGCGAACAAGTTAGTCCTGACCGCCTTAAAGAAAAATTTGGAAGGACAAGGAGGACGATGGTTGGACGAGCTCCAGACCGCGTTATGGGTTGTCCGCACGACGATCAGAAATTCAACAGGAGAAACTCCTTTCTCGCTCACGTATGGGTCAGAGACAATGGCTCCAGTGGAGGTAGCCTTACCCTCGTACAGAGTCACATACTTCGATAAGTCTCAAATCGAGGCAAACAGAAGGTATAACTTGGACGATCTCGAGGAAAAGAGAATACGAGCAAGTGAAAAAATGGTGAACTACAAGCAAAAGGCGAAGAAGCACCATGATAAGAGAGTGAATAAAAGAAGTTTTTCAGTTGGAGATTGGGTACTCAGAAACGTGAAAGTACAAGGGACCCAAGCTGGTTTCCACAAACTCTCCCCGAAATGGGAAGGTCCGTACGAAGTTACCCAAATTATCAAAGAGGGTACCTACATATTGCGGACAAAAGAAGGAAAAGAACTCAAGCACGCGTGGAATAACGATCACCTTAGAAAGTAATTCTTTTAAAATCTTTGTAAAAAGGTGGGAGAGGCAATGAATGTATGAGTATTGAATCAATTTTTGTGCAAAATTAGTGTTAAAACTATTACAAGAAATATTCCCACCAGGCTCAAAAGCTAAAGTGGATGCCCGCAAGTGGATGCTAATAGGTTAAAGGGCCAACATAAAAGCCCCTTCCTACTGATGCGCAAAGATCCATTACGATCGCACGCCTATATGGGTACAAAGGCCACTAAGCCCGTACTCGATCGCGGACAAGATTCTCCGTCATGTCCGCGTGAACCACCAAAAATTTGTGGGTATAGATGCAAGTGGGGACAAAGGCCAAATTTCGGACCCACTAAATGCGCGAAGGCCTTAGGTGGCCGTTACTCGTATGCCTGTATGTACCAAGGCCAACATATGAGCCCGTTACATGATCGCCACAGTCCGAACCACCAATAGTGGATACAGTTGCCGGTAGATTAAAGGGCCAGCACGCCCCTACCTACTGTTGCGTGGAATATTGCCTCACGGCCACACTCTGCATGCCCAATGAAAGTAGCTTGCCTTGGCGCTTTTAAAATTACACCACGGATGCAAGTTCGGAAAATAAGTGTAAATGAAAGGGAGTGATCAAAGAAGTTTTAAAAAGCCAAATAAACAAATGGGGTTAAGGCCTAAAAATTTGTCCCAAGGCCATAACAAATGCGATCATAGTGAAAAAGGGCTGACTCTCATAAAAAATCCAGGAGATTTTGAGTAAAGGGTTAGGAAAACTAATAAACACGGGCAGAAGGCCTCTTATGCCTCTGACCGCGGAAAAGAGTCCAAAATTAATTGTTCCAAGTCAAAACGCTGAAAAAAGAAAAAGCAAGAATGCAAGTACCAAGGTACTCAAGTATTGCTAACACTTAAAACAGCCTAAAAGGACAAGCAATTAAGAAAATACTTCTATTAATAGATGAAAATGATTACAAAGTCCTACAAATCTATTACAAAAGGAAAAACAAAAGAAAATCCTAAGCTAGAGGTTGGTCAGAGGGAGCGGTCTCTTTGGCTGCCTCGACTGTGGGTGCTGGAGAAGGAGGATCTACAGCTATTGTTAAGTCAGTAATAGTTGGGGGATTGGTCGTCTCAGAGGCAGGAGCAGTGGAAGCTTCAGTCGAGGCTGGGGCAGGAGCTGGCCGCGGTGGAAACAGATCGCTAACTGCAGGCCCATGGGGGAAAAGGCGAGCAGCAGCTTCTTCATAGGAGAGCCTCTCGTCCCCAAACCTTATGGCATCCATTTCACCAATAAGGCTTGTGGCCGTGACGATGGCCATAGGAGGCAGAGATGCCGCCACCGCAAGCTCCAAGTTCTTGACCTCCTACTCAGCCAGAGGGACCAATGCATGCCCAGGCAGGCATATAGCGTCAGTAGCAATTAGTGGGCCTATTAAGGCCAACTGCTCAGCTGTAAACTTGTCCGTGGCAGCAAATTTCCTTTGCTGCGTTTGGCAGGCAATCTCGTATTGAGCAGAGCCTTCGGCATCGATCTCATCCTTGGTTGTCTCTCCGGAGGGTCGTTGTTAGCAGCTCTTGTGTTGGCCGCCTGACGATCCTTCCTCACATACTCCTGGAGACGACCATCATCAATCCATCTCTGAATAATTTTCTTCAAACTGAAGCACTCCTCAGTATCGTGTCCCTTATCCCGATGATACTCACAATATTTATTCATATTTTTCTTTCCCTTCCCGTTGGGGTTCATCTTTGGCGCCGGGCCAAAATCCACATTGCTCAAAATTTCAGCCCTTTGACACCGTCAGGGGAGTGTACGACTCTGGGACTTTTTCAGCTTTCACTTGCTTGCCTTTCCCCTTATCTCCAGCCTTATCCTTTTTTGACTTGGCCGTCTCGCCCTCATCGACGGCCTTTCCTTCTCTTTGTAACTTTCTTTCCTCGGCCTCAGCTACCGCGTACGCCTTGGCGTAGAGATCTTTTCGAGATTTAGCTGGATGGACTTGCAACTCGTAGTCCAGGGTGGAAGAAACAATGCCATGCCTGAAACAATTGATAATTTCCCTATCTGTTAGGTCTTCATCAATCTGGTCAACTAACTTCTTAAATCTTTTGAAGTAGCTCATAGAGCTTTCATTGGCCCCCTGCGAAATATTGCTGAGGTCGTTGACAGTCTTGCGACGATCTCCCGCCGTTGCAAACCTTCCCAAAAACTTTTTCCTCATTTGTTTCCACGACTCGATGCTCCCCTTAGGAAGGCCTTTAAACCATCGTAAAGCAGCGTCAGTTAGCGTGCTAGTAAGGGCCTTACACATAACATCGTCGTGTCCGGAGGCTCGGGCCACCACATACATCTGAGCCTCAAGATGTTGCATGTGATCTATGGCGCTTGTAGAGCCGTCATATTGTTTCAAATCGGGAAGTTTAAAACCAGGTTCGGGGGGTCCCGTCTCTAGCATCCATGGTGCCAAGGGATTCATGGTACCACCATCGTCCTCTGAATCATCACTATCCACCCTGTTTCTTTTATTCGTCAGCTCTTCCACCTGACGCTTGAGTCTTAAGAATTCCCTCATATCGACTTCTCCAGCTGGGCCGGCTGGGGGGATCCTATCTCGACGAGGGCCCCGGGTAACGGTGTTAGACCGTTGCGTCTCGGTGGGGGCAGGTCGTCGGGAGATGAATCTCTCCCTGTAGCTTAGTGGTGGAGATGGCCTGTAAGATCTGGATACCTCTCGTTCCCAACGAGGGGGAGTACGGGTTCTTTCCCTATAGCTCGGTGCTCGTTCATTTCTCAGCGAAGGTGTCATTAGACCGCCCCAGCAAACTTGGTTACGATTCATTTCGGGATTTTTATTTGCCCGGCGCTCTACGAGGCTCTATCTCCTCATCTCATCGTTGCTGAGATGGTACTCCTTCACTACGACGCTGATTGATGTGGTCTCTAAGATCAATCTGGGGCACCACTCGTTCTTCTCCAGTGACGACGTTTTCGCGACGACCTTCTCTCCTTTGGTTCCTTCTCCTTCCCGACGAGACGGTATGGTGGGACGCCTGCGGGGCTTGCGGCGCAGCCATTTGGATGAGTTCGTTCTAGATTTGCAGGAATTCTTGGAGGGCGTTTGCCCTCTCGACGAGGAAAGCGGCTCTGTCGAGATGTGGGTTGGATGGGCCTCCCACATACCGTACAGTAGCTACCTCTGGTCTCCTTTCCAGTGGAGGTCGTCGCTGCCTCTCTTGAGCGGGTCTCTTCTCTCTTCTTCTTGCCGTCTGAAGGCCTGTGTCATCAACCACCCCTTGTGACCTGGTAACCCTTAAATTAGGGTTCCTAGGTGGAGAGGGTGGTCTAGGGTTTTCTTGTTGGCCTTGTGGAGGGGGAAGAGGTCCGCCTTCGTCTCCGTTGGATTTGCTTGCTGTATGTCCATCTGACACCATTTTCCAGGTTTTTTTCGGCTGTTATTAGGTGGTTGAAAGGTCACTGACAAACGATTCCCGACACTAGAACCAATCTGATGGTGCAGGAATGTGTTTTGGGCTCAGGTATTGTGTCCAGCGAATGATTGAGCTGACCCCGTGACCTGCACACCACAAGAAATAACCGTGAAACTGCGCCGGGGGTCTTCCGGCAAGCCCCTCCGGCGTGAGAATCAGCAAGTGGACTGGAAAAGGGTGTAAGAATTATGGAAAGTGCGTATATACGTAAATATGCAGAAATGCATTACCTTATTCCATGATATTATTCTCATATTTATAGCAGATAAAGGAAACTAGGGTTTCCATCTGAACCGTTGGATTGGATGGATGCCAACCGTTGGATCAGCTCTGTCTCCTAGGCGTACACGTGTCGCGCTGGGATTGCTTTGTCTGGGCAAGGACACTGCAGCGCCTGACATTGATAAGCAGCTTGCCTTATAAGGGAAAGTCAACATGCACGCCTTTTGGCGTTATTACTGGTTATATGATTGCACGTGTAACAAGGCCCAGTGGTAGGTCTGACATTATCCCAAATTAGCTAATTAATCAAGCTTGTTGAGGAAGCTAATTGAAAGGACGACCCGGAGCTGTACGTCCAATTGGGTCGTCTCCTTGAGAGATGACTCGACGAGCGAGCGGCAGCGAGAGTAGGTCGTTCAATGACGACGATCGCTCTTTGTTGAATGAGATCAGTTTGGCGCGGTGGAAAGGCTCGTCGTTAGGTGGGCTTGACCGCTCATTGGCGACGGCTTCTACCTGTCGTGCTGACGGGCTATGACCCAATCCTTTGCTCAAGGGTGTGCCGGCTCGTCGCTTGGATGGGCTTGGTCGCTCAATGGCGACGTCCACCATCCATTGTTGGACGGGCCATAACCCAGATCTTGATCTGACCCTTCGTAATTGGTCCTTTGGTGGGCATGCTGGGCCCCTAGCTCGTAGCAAAGTATTGGGCTCGGCCCATCACAGAATATTCCGTTCACAATATAATACGAATGTGAGTACAGATGTGAGATATAATTGTCCACACATCCACCAACATACAGCGGAATAAAATAAAACAACTCAAGAAAATTAAACGTTTACTGGTTCTACCCCATTAAACAAGGCTTTAAGCCTAAAAAAAATTTCACTATTAAAATCTGATTTACAGAAAGAAATCTGAATAAGTGAAAACAAAAAGATTAAAAATACTAAACAAGTTCTAACTACCTTCTACACTAAGAACAATCTTCATTTCCCAATGAGAATCTATTCTAATTAGAAGTAGAACAAAGAATTTGATGAAAACCTAGATGTGAGTTCAGATGTAAGTCACAACCTTACTCACAACCTAAAAGACAATATTGAATCCGTGAAGAACAAAAACTATTGTCTTCCAAATAATTCTCTAAAGCCGTGTCTTCTCTTTGTGCTGAAGTCTTGTATTTATAAGCATCTTTGAAAAGGTCTTCAATCAATCAAACTCTTCCTTGTGCAATCCAATTGCTACAAGGAAACATAAAGCACTCAAAAGAAAAGAGATACTCCCTCCGTCCCAAGAAATACTTCACCATTTTAGGTTCGGCACGCAAATTAAGGAAATAGGTGGAAAGAAAAAATGTTGTGAGTGTAATTTGAAAATAGGAGAGAGAATTAGTGAAGGAAATAGTAAATTTAAAAAGTGTTGTGAGTATAATGGTGAATTAGGAGAGAGAATGAGTGGAGGAAATAGTGAGGGGGTATAATAGAATATTAATAAAACTTTTTCATTTTAGGAAAGGTGAAGCTTTAAACGAGACGTCCTTTTGGGTAAAAGGTGAAGCATTTTCTGAAACGGAGGGAGTATGTTAGAAGGTTAGTCACAATCTGAATATATGTACATAAATAATAGATATTTACAAATTAACAATATTTTTTTCCAAGTAGTAAAGTAAATCTTTTTCAAAGAAGTCACAAAATCAACTTATCAAAATTATCAATTGAAATCGAATTAGGAAAGTAAATATTCCCTAAAATTTTATTCTTTCAAATTAGTTTCCAAGACTACTCCTATGTCATAATTAAATGACATCTAAAATTTAAGTTGATTGGGGAATATTCTCAGTTTGACTGGTCAATTTAATTAAATTGATTACGTCTCCTGCAAAGCCTCAAGCTAATGGGCAAGGGCTGAAATTGAGGTTCCTCAATTCACGCGTCTGTTGGATCTATCGTTAGTAGGTAAGCTGTATTTATCGGAGTATTTTATTGATTTCATCTTAACCGAGAGTCTGATTTGAAATTGTTGTGTATGATGATGAATACTTTTTCCGTCTCATCTCAAACTGTATTAACTTTTTGTACACCGTAATTAAAGAAAAGTAAAATATACTCCCTCCGTCCCGCTAATATTAGCACACTTTCCTTTTTGGGCGTCCCGCTAATATCCGCACACTCCCAAAAAGGAAACTTTATATTAATAAAATATTCACCCAACCCCACTCATTCTCTCTCCTACATTATTTTAATACTCACAACACTATTATAATTTATTACACCCTCCACTCATTCTCTCTCCACTCATTCTTTTACACTCACAACATTTTATTAAAATATCATATTCCTTAATTAAAACAAATGGCTTAGTGTTTGTCTTATCTTAATATGGGACGGAGGGAGTAAGTGATAATGAGTAGGAGAAATAATAAGTTGATTGGTATTGTTATAAAATCAAAGGTATATTCTGTTATAGAGCTTGTCGCGTTTGAACATTTTGTCCGGTTGACAAAAACAGTCAATTAACTAGAGAATTTATTTGTACATTTCTAGTCTAGTCAGGGGCAGGCAGTTCCCTTCCAATTTAGTAGGATATATTAACGACCTAAGATCGAGTCATAGTTTAAGGAGCAGTTGTGAAGTTGAGTGTACATAGAAGGAAGGTAGGATTGAGAAGTCAAATGTCTTCGTTGACATTCGAGAAAGGCCAATTTTACCTACTCATTTCCCAATAATTTACTCTAAAACTAATGAACCTCCAAAAATTAAATATTGCTCAAGACAGACAGACTATCAAATTCATTTGCCACCATAAATTAGGACTCCTCTTTCACATCCACCCTCAGAGTTGATAGCATATTTGCATTTTTTTTCTTACCCGCTTGCTCGTTTTCAGAAGTAGGATTTCTGTTTCCTACAAAATGGATGGAAGCTGCTGCAAGTTTGGGTCCTTTCTTTGCAAGAGCCTGTGGAAAGAATGTGAGCCTCAAAGGAAGATCATTTACGATCTTGAAAATAATTTCCAGAGGTTGAAAGATGAAAGGTCAAAACTGAGGGAGAAAAAGAATGCGAGGAAAAGGGAGATTAGTGATGCTGAGGACATAGGGATGAAACCCACTGATACACTTACTGGATGGCTTGGTAGGGTGGAGGCCATGGAAGTGGAGTTGGAACAGATCCTAGGGCCAGAAAATAATCCCATACAACTTCCTGATAAATGTCCCAGTGGATGTTGCTATGCCAATCTCCTGTTCGCTTACAAGCTGGGAAAGAAAGTAGCAGACACTTTGCCTAGAGCAATACAACTGCGAGAAGAAAATCTCGTGGAATCTGAAAAATTTGTTCCTGCTCCTATGGATGATTTGCTTGTGGAACAAATCTTCGGCTTGGATACTGAATTCAATGACCTTTTGCATCACCTGGATCAACCAGGTTCACAAATCATTCGTGTTTGTGGTATGGGCGGCGTTGGGAAGACTGCCCTTATGAAAAAAACTCATAACGAGTTCCGAACAAAAAGGCATGCCTTCAATGTAATCATATGGGTCGACGCCTCGAGCAGTTCAGACATCCTCAGCATCCAGCAAGCAGTCGGATCAAAATTAAGGTTGCAGTGGACTGAAGATACCAAACAGCATGTACGAGCTAACAATATAAACGTTTCTTTGAAGAAAAGGAGTTTTTTGCTGTTCATTGATGACCCGAAAAATGTGACCCTCATGGATGTGGGTATTCCGGTTCATGACAACGATTACAAGGTAGTCTTCTCAACTACAGATGAATCTGTCGATCTCGGATTGCGAGGCAGTCAATACCTAAATGTTCAAGTAAACCTTTTGCAATGGGAAGATGCTTGGGACTTGTTTCAGCAGGCAGTAGGAAAACAGGCCCTCACTTCTGATCCAAAGAAGGCAAAGAGTGTTGCCGAGTTATGTGGTGGTTTACCACTGACGTTGGTCACTGTTGGTAGGTCCATGTCAAGCAAAAGATATTCTGCAGAATGGGCGCATACTGAGGAAATGTTGAAGAAATTTGATCCAAAAATTGTTAATATGGAAGATATCTATGAAAGATTTCATGTTAGCTACAATAGTCTGAAGACTCGGAACACGGTTGCCCAAAGTTGTTTTTTGTATTTCTCCTTGTTCCCAAGAGACTTTTTGGTTAGAAAAGAGGAGCTCCTAGACTATTGGCTGGGAGAGAATTTGTTGACCGAGGCTCATGAGCTCAACACTATCCGTAGCCAAGGAGAGGAGGTTATCAGCACTCTTAGGTCTGCATGCTTGCTTGAGAGAGGGGAAGATGACGACATAATCAGGATGCATAATACTGTTCGTGGATCAGCTCTATGGATAGCCACAAGTCGAGGGGAAAGAAAGGGTGCGGTTTGGGCAGAATCGCGGGAAGTTCTGCCCGAGTTGCCAACTAAGCATTTGAATTGGGAAAATGTTGAAAGAATATCGTTGATGCATTGTAAAATCAATAAGCTGAACAAAATCACAGGATATTGCTCCCATCTTTCGACTTTAATTCTCAGACACAGTATCTTGAAGGAAATTTCCTTGGGGTTCTTCAAAGCAATGATTTGTCTGAAAGTACTTGATCTATCTTGGTGCGACATCATTAACTTTCCATCGGAAATTACACTGTTGACTGAGTTGCAATATTTGAATATGTCCCACAATCATATATCGGCATTGCCCAGTGAACTCAGGAAGTTAACCAAGTTAAAGTTCTTGGATTTAAGCTTTGTACCAGAATTGCAACAGATACCGGGGGGTGTGATTAAAAGCCTTACAAACTTGCTGGTGCTGAACATGTATTCTTCTGGTTATGAACATAAGAAAAAGGGGGGTGTCTTAAGCGGGAGGGGTTTAACATTCATCTGGGGCGGTACAGATCAAACCTTGTTTGAGGAACTGAAGAGTTTGACTAACTTACAAGATCTCAGAATCTCTGTAAATGGCTACAATTCTCTTGAAAGCCTTCGTGGTTCTGCAAAATTAAGCTGCATTCACAGCTTGTTCATGACTAAGTGCCAAGAATCATCACTATCCATTAGCCAAATGGTGAATTTAAAGGTGTTTAGAGTTTATAATTGTCCTCAACTTGATGATCTGCAGGTCAACTACGTTAATAACCTTACTCATGTTGAAATCGAGAGCTGTTGGGCGCTGAAGGATCTTACATGGCTTGGAAATGCCACCAATCTTCATTCCTTCAAGGTAGTCAATTGCATAAATATGGTGGCAATCATTACAGGCAGCAGCAGCAATGCAGGAGCAGATAACACAATTTTCTCCAGTCTAAGATCTTTGTATTTGGATAATCTTCCAGCGCTGAAAATCATCTATGAGAGGAATTTAGCCTTTCCATGCTTGGAGGAAATTATGGTGCACTCTTGTCCAAACTTGTACGAGCTTCCACTCGCTGAAACTGCAGTGGGAACTCTGAAAGTGATCAGAGGACACGAGAGATGGTGGCGAGATCTACGGATGAATGTAGCTGTTAAGGACGCTTTCCGAACCTACTTCAAATCGAGTGAAACATGACCCCTGCCATTTGTTTTTGTTTCCCTTGCCTTCCTTGTGTGATACTAGCTTGTGTCTTTAAGAAGTCAAGTTTTCCCAGGAATATGAGACTGTATGTATGAATTATATTTAGTTTTCCTTCTTCACAGGCAAAAGAAGATTCTTTTATCTTCCAAATGATTCAAACTCTATTTTGCCCAAACGATCCTTTGCTTAGTTACATTCATCCCAAATACACAATATGCTATGGTAAAAAAATAAAAAAAAAATTAATAATATACCAAATTCATTGTTACACTCAAGATTCTAAAAAGCGCTAGGCGGATGCTAGGCGACGGAGCGGCTGCCACACAGGCGGGGGCTAATCGAGCACAGGCGAGTAAGCCAGGCGTTGGAGAGGAACCTAGCACCTAGGAGGCGGGATCTTTTAGAACACTGGTTACACTAAATCTCAATGCAACATCCCGAATGAACATGCCCCAAGAATTCCTCTCCCTTTTCCACTTTCCTCCAAACCAAACTCTTCAAATCCAACACATAAACCTCATAGGGTTCACCCAATTTCTGCTTCTGGGCACCAATCACCACCAACTTCCCCCGCCACCCGCTCACGTGACACGTCTTTACCACCTCCGGCGGCAGAGTTGCAATCACCTGCCACGACGAACCATGCCGCCGTGCCAACACCGCATCCGATTGACACCTGTACAGCGTCCCATCCCCGTCACCCACGCATGTTCTTGGACAAGTGGCACTTTCTAGAAAATCGTCCTCTACGTGGTCCCACTTCCAGTTGACGACGTCAAACACCTCAGCACTTTTCTCGAATCCACCTTGACTATCGGTGCGGTACCCACCGATGACGTGGAAACTGCCGCGGTGGAAAATAGCTTTGCATTCATCTCTTTCTTCTGCCATGTCAGGCAACAGAATCCACCTGTCGTTATTGACGTCATACATCATCGTCGATTTGAGCGCATTCTTCGCGTCGTCGTGTCCGCCGGCGACGAGAACAGTTCGGTTGCTATCGGACGCGACGGAGAAGAAGGATCTAGGAACACCAGGCATATCGGCGCCGCGACGCCACGTACCCGACAAGAAACTGTAAATAAAGACGGCATTTGAAGCCATCCAAGTAGATGGGTTCCACCCGCCAATCAACACCAGATTATACCCTACCCCTATTAGCTGACAAAACATGGGTAACCCATTGGAGTAACCCGGCACCGGCGGAAGCTCCCTCAAGTAACCGATTTCTGGGTCGCAAAGAGTGAGGCGGTACACTGGCACAGACCAGTGTTTACTGACGTCAGATTTCCGGGTGAGGTCAAATCGAGCCTGGGACATGACAATGAGGCGTCGAGACTGACTGGAGGCCTTGCGTTGTTGCCAAAATTGAGGCGACTGAATTTGGAATTTCCAACTCTGACAAACGGAGGGAACGGAAAAAAAGCTGTCGTAAGGAACCCGAATCAGACATTCGAGGCCAATGTCGGCGGGAAGACCAGGAAAGAGTTCCATGGATAAGAAATTAACTAGAGGATGGGAGATTGAAACGATGAAGTAGAATATGGAAATGGAAACGCAATGATAATGTGTAAAAAGAGAGATGGAGAGGATGATCAAACTGAAATATTGGGGTGCGATCAAGATATTAGTTAATGGGGATTGGGGAGGGAGGGAGACGATATATAGATTTGGAAATTGGATATAAGGGGGAAAAAGAGCATATTATTATTAAGAGGGAGGGTTAATGAGGAAAGCTTTATACTGCTGGTTGTTACCACTTTACTTTCTCACACAGTGACACTGCTATTATCACATTTTTTGTAGCTTTTGTAGCAGCACTCCTCCGATTAATTTACAAAGGAGCACTATTTATTGTTGAGATTGGAGTCAAACCGAATATAAAGCTTCAAGCAAGCGCGGAAGATTAAAAAAAAAAATTCACTTTGATAATTCTGCGCGCGGCTACATAGTACAGTCGCATGGCTTATTGAGAGGTTCCTAAATACCAATAAATGACTTATAGAATCTTGCTTGCCATTCTACAATCTTCTTAGAAAGAAAAAAAAAATGGGTTTCTTTTCATGAAAGAAAAAATCTGACCAGATTTGCGTTAAGGAAGTGTTCTAGAAGGTTTGTAGAGAGGGGAATCGACCATGAGTAGTGGCTATGGCCCACGGGCTGACTCGTGCTTGAATTGCTTGAGAAGCATTAATAATCAATAGAAAAAAAAAACATGACATTTTCTTAGTCATTAAAAAACAAGAAAATAACAAATATTGAAAGTAACCATCCACTTATATCAAAAATAAGGGCTTATTACAAAAAAAAAAAAAACTCTCTCAAAAAGATGGTATTTAGAAAAAAAAAAAACATGTAAGATGAAAAATTATAAAAAATTACTTTTTTTTCTTTTTTTATAAAAAACTTTTGTTTTATCAGTTTTGATCAAAAAATAACTGATAATTAACAAATGATAATTTCAGTTATCTGTTGTTTACAACTGATAACTGAAATTATCAGTTGTTTGAAGAGTAATTTGTGCTTCAAACGACTGATAATTTCAGTTATCAGTTGTAAACAACAGATAACTGAAATTATCACTTGTTTGAATAACTGATAACTGAAATTATCAGTTGTTTGATCAAAACTGATAAAAAAAACCAAAAAAAAAAAAATTAAATTCGAACTTATGTGTTTTTTTTTTTTTTTTTTGTAATTTTCATCTTTCTAAAGTACTCCCTCCGTCCCACTTCAAGGTTCCACCTTTCCTTTTTGGTCCGTCCCACTTCAAGGTTCCCTTCCTTAAATGGAAAGTTTTCCATATATTTATATCCTTATCATCTCCTTATATTTACAAAAAAATCATTCTCTCTCCTATTCCCTACCATACATTTCATATATTAACTTACTATTCCTCCCACTCATTCTCTCTCCTATTAAATATTTTTAACTTTTACATTCTCTCTCCTATTTCCTACCACACATTTAACTTTTACATTCTCTTTCCTCAAATTTTCTACCCATTTTAATTAATTTTCTTAAAAAGCGTGTCCACACCAAGGTGAAACCTTGGTGTGGGACGGAGGGAGTAGTTTTTTATAAATGCCTCAATAAATAAAACTAAAGGAATGTTTGTGGTAGGGGTGTAGGTGGTTCGTTTCAAATTGCGGTTCGAAATTGAATTAAATTAAATCACGCGATTTAGTCCAGTTTCAAAAATTGTCAAACCGTATGGTTCGGTTTGGTCTGAGGTCTGAACCCCCAAACCACGGCTCAAGACCGCGAGACCGAACCACCAAACCGTTCAATATTAAACATAGATATGTATATATATCTTTCATCTGCACCTCACATTTAGATGTGAAAACCCCTAATTATATTCATGTATTTTAGTCCATAACTTTTTTTCCTTTTGATTAATCTTTCTATAATAATGTTAATTCACTATTTAGCATATACCATTACAAACACTCAAATGGTATTTTGTTATCATAAGCACAGTTTCAAGTTGTGTTTAAATACTAAATCTCTTATGTATGTGAAAAATTCAAACAAACATGACAATAAATTGTATACTCCCTCCGTCCCACGATAATCTGCAAAAAGACCCATTTTGGACGTCCCACAATAATCTGCACTTTCTAAAATGAAAATGGGACCCACTTCTCTTTACTCACAACCATTACCCACTTACTCCACTTTCTCTCTCCTACCCAACCATCTACACTCACAACACATCACCTTTTTCACGTTTTATCTTAATTCCCGCACCCTTCCAAAAAGTGCATATATTTGTGGGACGGAGGGAGTAGTCTGAAACCATATTCTAATTAATGGTTTAAGAAGTGTTCAAATCTCATGGTTTGAACCGTGGTTTAAATTATGGTTTAAACCGTGGTTCAAACGTAAAATCAAACCGCGATTCGGTTTGAATTTTTTATGGTTCAGTTCGGTTTGAAATTTTTTCAAACCAATAACTATTGGTTTGATTCGTAAATTTGCTCAAATCGAACCATTTACACCCCTAATTTATGGTAGTATTTTCTTTGTAGTCAATTATCAAATTGGTAATTGAGAAAAAACTCAAATTTACTTATCTATAAATCTTTGAGTGAGTTTATGAATTCTAAAACTATACAATCACAAGCACCTATACCTGAGTTATAAAAATAAAAAGAATAAAAAATTATTCTTTTATTTATCAACTTCATTGAAGGCAGACCGGGTGATGGACCCATGTTATGTCGGCATGGAAACCTGTTACTTACTCCGCTCCGTTTAAATTGCAAAAAAAAAAAATTACATAAAATAATAAAGAGTATAAAAGAATATAAATATTGTTAGTATGAAAAATAAGTTGACAGACAGAAAATGGGGTATAAAATAACAAATAAATAATTATTGTTAGTACGAAAATTAAGCCTCATTATTTATTAAATATTAAAAACTTAACAAAAATAGATATCGTAAATTATAATGTAATAATTAATAGGGTAAGTGAGTAGTATAAGTTTAGCTAATAGAGTGAATGAGTGCAACGGTGGGCCAGGAATTTTCAGATGGAAGCTTCTAAAGTGGTTTTTGGATCTATTTTTAAAGTATTTAAACAATTGTGTGTATACTTGGAACGCACTAACTAAAGGCAACTCAAAATCTGATATAGAAACATCAAGATGGAAGCTTTTAACTTTTTTTAAAAAAAAACTGGTTTTTGTTTAACTGTTTAGAAATGTAGTCCGTTATCTTTATATTCTTGTCATTCTTGTGCTACTGAAATTGGAAATATTTGCAAAGCACTATAAATTTTATTTTATTTTATTATTTTTCTTGCAAAATGACAACAGTACATAGAATTATTCACCACCTTATCATGAAATTTCATTGCATAAGAACGCTCAAAATATTTTACAAAGCCCTAGATGTTGTCTTTTAAGATGACAAAAAACTACTGAATTTGTTCCGCCATGTTAGACCATGCCCATTTGTTTCCTCTAATTTTTATCCTGTTTATGGATTTTTTTTACCCGTCTGTTTTGGTGATCTATAACATTAACATTAAATTTAATAGTGTAACAAATGTCAATTAAAAGATTGAATAATTGTTACTCAGATGCTTGTGAGTCATCAAATACACGTCAGTCAATTAGCAACGTTGTCATAATCAAGAGATAATTAATGGTAAGTTACTAAGTTAGGTATTCTGAAACAATAATTGACAAATCAAATCAGATTTTATCTAAAATTATACTCTCCATGCCTCTATATATAAACGCAATTAGCTTCCTAATCCTAAACAAAAGTATGTTTTTATTTTGGCATATTAACTCTAAGGCCGTTTGGTTGTTTGATTAGGAGGCTTAAGACGGGATAATATTCATCAGGATTAATAAGGTTTATTAAGAGGGCGTTTGGTTGTAAATTAGGCATCTAATTAAGCCGATTTATTGGAATTAAATCTTAATTTCACTAATTATACTGATCTTAGGAAAATATTATTAATCTTTTCCATAATAATTCCCTCATTAATAATACTGTTAATCCTTATCCGACAACCATACTATACTAGTAAAACATATCCCCTCAATAATAACTTTATCCCAAAATGAATGTTCAAATTTATTTTTAAACTTTGATGTGTATTAACAAAATCCCCAAATAGACCTTGTGATGTGACAGTTTGCGAAGTACCCCCTATTAGTTAAGTAAATAATACGGAGTAGTTCCTCTACTCAAAAACTTGTATTACTCCCATAGTTAATCTCGGATCATTATATGCCGGTTCTCAATGAATGCATGCACGACTCACAGATAACGAGTACAAACAAACAAAGAAGTTACAAGGGTTCCGAGAGGACATACAGCTTTCGAACAATTACGCAAAGGAGGTTTCAATGTAGAGCAGCTAATTTGACAAGCTCTTTGTATTCATCAGAAACATAAGACTTCACCCTGAAAGTGCGACCTTCCTCACCCTTAGTTGGAGATATGTACTTCAGCCCAATCACAGTTGGTAAACCTGTAATAATAATACAGGATCGCGGAGAAATGAAAATAATATTCTAACCAATTCCACATATTCTAAGAAACACTACTTCTTAGAAACACTCTGATTAAATTATTTTTAAAAAAAAAATGCCAAGAAAATAGATAAGACTATAAGGGAAATTCTATTCAGAAATACTCACTACTATGCACACGTCCATATAAGAGTCTTTCACCCTTCCAGTATTCCAAAGGTCTATGCTTCATTCTGCTACTTCGTCTCACACCAGATTTCCACATTGTGCCAGCCTCTGACAAGATCCAACAATGAATTAAGGATATGAACTATACTAAAGCAAGACATATATCTAATTAAATTCGATGATTAGTAAATACCTCCAAGGCTCTGTCGGCGAGAAAGAGCTTTTTTCTGGGCCCCTTGACGTGCTGTCCTAGTTCTTCCTTTCCTAGATACTATTTCATGTTCCTGATCATTTGACCGAAAAGAAAAATGGTCTTAGTCAAAACAAGCATATGGAAAATGCAAGGCCTGTGAGTGTGTACTAAAGTCAATATCAGAAAGCACCAAAATCTTTAACAAGGATGTGAAATCTTATATTCAAATATAGGTTCGATAAATAGCGTTGATATACATGCTTGCAAGTAAAGGCAGTCATAAATTCATGTGTGTTCGTTCTGTGGATGAAAATGATTTGGCCCAACTAGTGGGGAGGGGGTTCAGATTTTCACTGGATGATTGCAAAAGCAAGTTGTGCAGTCATTTTGGAAAAGATGTGTGGTTTCATGCTGAAGTTTGTAGAGTTTGCAAAATTTTCGGCACACTAAACAAAGGGTCATAGGCCAAGGGACAATTACCCAAGGGACTTAACAAGCAGTGACTGACAGTGCTGGCTTGATACTAGTCAGACTAATGATAGTGTTGAGGCATATGTTTCAGAGGCCGTGAAGGTTTTCGTAGAGTAAATTTGATAGTACGTCTCATGGAGTGTAATGCTAAGTGGTCACTGAGCACATTGTAGTGCAGGAAGGAATGATCTGCGAGCTAATAACAGTAAAAAACAGGTGTGGTGATTCCATTTTTCAAGCATGAGGAGAACTGAAGGTTGAGGTGAGACATGAAAGGCTAATGCAGGATCCAATTGCTCAAGTCAAGTGCAATCTTAGGTTCCCATGTTTGAGAAATGACGGGTAAAGAATACTGTTCGGTAGTTGGACAAGGATCCAGAACCTCTGCCATTTTGGTTTACAGTAGTTCCTACGGTTCATGGTTAGGACGGAAAAAGAACGTTTCAGTCACTAATCCAACTGCCAATATATAGTATCAAATAATAAAAACAACCGAGTTTTTCTTTTCTTTTTTTTTTTCCAACTAAAACCCGGTTGAGATTTGTTGCTGAGGTTCCTGCAGCATCCTAGCAGTAAACTCCAACTAATAAAGCTAAACTCCAACTTAAAATTTGCTCTCTAACCTATCTATTCAGCTTAAGCATATTTATGAAATTCACATTACTGGGCATCTGATTGGTTCATTGGATAAGAATGTGAAAAGCTCAATCTTAATCATGAACGATGAGTGTTCACCAAAAAAGAGGTTCAATTAACAAACATTTAGCTGAGCAACTAAACTGTAGATAGTAGATACAATTCATAAACTTGGTGCAAAGTCGACAAACGATATATTTTTTGGAACTTATGCAATTTCCCCTATCAAACTGCACTCTTATCAAACTTTTGTCTATTTATGTCAATCCACAAGAGAGCATACAAGTATCCAGGGACTAAACCATGAATCATGATCATAGTTGTCAAAGGCGAAAGGCGAGAGGCGGGCAATATGTACTTGGAAAAGGCAAAAGGCGAGGCGAGAGGCGGGCGGCAAAAAGGCGAGCAAGGAGGAAAATCGAACAAAAATTTAGTAAAAATAGAATATATATATATATATATACACACACACACACATGCTAAACATAAACAAAGCATAAAACGTATTATGAACAAGAATAAAGCATGAAATAAATTTCACAATTTCGCATATAATAGTAAAAAGGGCAAACCCCCGGTGCGCATATAATAGTATCCTAATATAGTTCAAATCTCAAAAGTAAGAATTCTAAGAAAAAAGAAGCATGAATCAAAATTACGAAGTTCAAATCAACAAAACAAGTACTAGTTTAAGCAAGTTAAATAAACTTAAATCCTTAAAGATTATCGAGAAAAGAAATCAAGTTCCAAAATCATGCAAAAGTAAATAAAAATTTGAAGAACAAGGGACTAAAAAGAAAGAAAAAAATGCAAAAAAGGTGAGAGGCGGGCGACAAAAAGGCGAGCAAGGGCGAACGCCTTGTGAAGAAAGGTGTGCATCGCCTGCCTAGCTACAAAGAGGCGACCGACCCCCCAAGGCACCAAAGGAGAGGCGGACGGTCGCCTTTAACAACTATGACCATGATGGCAACTCTTAGAAGGATATCATTCTTTGGTATATTCTCTTATACTCCGTATAATTTTATAAAAGTCATTTCGTATCCAAGAGAGGGAGAGAGGGGGGACTAAGAACATATAAGAATATGAGGACCTCAATTTGTTGATCTGGACCCCTTTCTGGAGCATCATCATGGTCCTCATTGGCAGAAGGATTCTTCTGACCTGCCAAAATGAAGATATTGCAAATTACCAAAACTGACTGATACCATCTGAAGCTTGATCAAGAATAAATGAATCACATTAGTACGCAAAACATAAGTTGCATTTGCTGATAATCACAAGAAAAACGTGAGTAAAACTTATGAATCATGGTGGTTTTTAATCAAGAAGTCATGGTGAACATTATAAGGCATTAAGGCTACTAAATATATCTCGAGAGGTAGAGCATTATCCTAAAAAATGTGCAATCTACTTGAAACTGCACATAAACTGAAAATTCAAGGAAAATAATGTATGTTAACTTTACCACGATCTTCCAGTGCACAGTAACTCGTTTATGCTTGTTGTGAAAATCAATATGACACTAGGGATGTACCTAGGTTCTACACATTTAAAAACAGAAAGTGATAATCATACCCAAGAGACTCTGATTATCATCCAAGTGCTCCATCTCTGGGAGCTCAACATTTGAACCAGGTAATTCAGATGATGCTGCCTGCTGCTGCATATCTTTGGCCTACAATATGTCAAAGGATCAAACAAGCATTTAGCATCACTGGTTTAACCCTATACGAGATTAATCCAACACAGAAGGAATCCAATTACATTCCCATCTATATCATGTGGTCCATAAGGCTGAACATCCATATCAGTTGATTCCACCATGTTGACATCAGGTTGAGGTTGTACGGAAGGCAGCACTTCTCGAAGTGCATCTTCAGCCTGCATTTTGTCATGACCCACTGTAAAAAGTAAAAGACCCCAGAAAATTTCTACTTCGAAACCATCAATAAAGAAATTTACAATTACTTTGACTGCACTGCGTTGGCATGTTTGGATATTGGTTTCCACACATGTGTTGTCATCCTTGGCCCAATCATCCGTAACATTGCACTGATCATCATCCTTCGTATCAACATCAACAGATGCTCCTAGTTCGCTGGGGTTGTCGTCCACCAGTTCGCTAGCCAAATCTCCCATAGGCACTTCATGTGGATCATTAGCAACTGTATTAGTTGTGACTTTGTCTTTTGACGGTGGCTCCAATTTGCCAGAAATGCTCAGCTCCAAGCTTTTATTGACCTGATCTGAACTATCATTGAGGATTTCGGCAGACAGACTTTTGGCTGGAAATAAATCAATATTATGAGACGAGAATGGATCACTTGATGGCATTGATTGTGAAATGTGCTTCCCTAACAGTGATACTGAAGCAAATGGATTTTTCGGAGGAGTGGGTGAAGCTACAGGTTGGATGGGGCTGCCTGGTAACTGGTTATCTTTTACAGCTGTTTCACTTCTTAATCTACCCGGCAAATTACTTACATCAGATAATGCATACCGCTTTTTTGGCACCTTTTTTTCCAATGGAACAACATCAGTTCTACTCATGTCATGAAAATCAGGTAAACATAAATTTTCTAGATCAACAGGTTTGATCTGCAGACGGTCTTGCAAGAAGGAAACTGCCTTCTCCCCATCAAGGCTTTCTATTTGACTAGATAATAATTCATCAAAAATCTCATTGAACCAGTTCCCAGCCTTAGGTATAGAACCTGTTCAAAGAACAAATCAAACATGCTTATTAGGGGGGACATATTATATACTGTGAAATCCACACAATAATGGTATAACGAAGACAATAGCCCAGTAGCTCCAACAGCAACTGCAAATAAAATCAACTTATTGATGCATTTGAAGTTAGTTCTTCTAAAAGTAAAATTTTCTGCCTGGTGCTTTTTTTAAGTCAGTGTGCTAGTAAATGCAATAAATCAATGACAAATGGTAATAAGACTTCTTTATTTTTGAGGCATACACTCACCAACTAAATCCTTCTCCTGTGAGCCCGCTAAAGTGGAAGCCATTTCATGTTGTGAGACATCATTACATAGATTGGGAATGCCATGTTGTGATGCCTCTTGAGAAGAAAAGACATCATCTCCAGGGCACACTGAATACTGATGGTGCTTGTACATAACTTTCTTCCTGGAGCAGAATTAATCAAGGTACATGTCACTTAAAAGGAATTTATTCTGATGTAGAAACTTGTATAAATACAGGTATTGTAAGGATAGCTGAGATATAGTGACAGTAATAACATAGTACCCAGATATTCCTGGTCGACGGTGCCTTGCATTCGTTGACGCTATGACCTCTTCTAAACCAGATATATCATCACCCTTCTGTCTCTGTAATTCTTTTCTGGCATCTGTAGAATAGATATAGCACGTGTGAAACCCTGATTGAAGCCTAAAGTAATGAATCATAAGAGGAAAACTTTACTTTCAAACTTCTCGTATGCATCAAAAAAATCTTCTGGGTTCTGCAGCTGATCAATGTCAAAATTTGGTTCCAAGCTCGTAATAGGTTGACTGTCAATCAAATGCAGTCTCAGTTAATGAAACATTTTTCAGCTAAACCACTTCCACAAAAGTGCAAATGTGAAACTTTACCTTGTCTCGGGCTTCAAGGAAAATCGAGCCCGTTTTCGGCCCAACCCTGGTCTACGTACTTGGGGATTTTGTTTTCCCTTTGCAGCAATAGCTTCGGTTTTGCTCTCGGGTGCAGCAATGCTAGGGAGATTTGTTTTCAAAATTTCTGAACCACCTTCTAGTATTGATTTTGCTTGCTCAAAAAGCTTATCAGGACTTTTTAATGCCTTCAAAATAAACGAAGCAACAAAAAAACATAATCATTTATTTGATTATTTTCATCCCATAAAGCAAAACAATTGTATGACCGATAAGAACTGAATCAATAACCTGATTACTTACAGAAAAACACACAAACATATACTTGCACTAGCAAAATTTACAAATTCAACACCCACTCTAAATTAATGTCAGGGATGCGGGAGTTCACTGAAATTGCAATTATAATTTATAACTCCACAGATAATGCTCTCAAAATTCAATATAAGTCAATAAATAGCATATTTTAACAAAATCAAAGACAAGCATATAAATTCACCATGGATTTCAGGTAGTGATGAATGTAATCGAGGTCGTCGGAGTCGTTGGATTTTAGGGCATCGTTGGCCCCTTTGAATGTTCGAGGGAACATAGAGAGTGCCGAGTAGCCATGAGACTGATCCGGATTAGAGCTCTGAACTTCGCTAACCATAGTTCAGAATTCAGATCAGTGCTCGAATGAAACCCTAGGCGAGCGGTGTAAAGCTCTATTTTGAATTTCGAAAATGTCCCAGGCGGGAGTATGGCGAGCGATTAGCAAAAAGTCGTTTCAACACAAATTATTGGATTATACTCCCTCCGTCCCACTTCACTTGGCACTAATTTCTATTTTGGGTCGTTCCACTTTATTTGACACTGTCCAAAATGGAAAAGAATATTCACTATTCCCTCCACTCATTCTCTCTCCTACTTCACTTTTACACTCACAACATTCTCTCTCCTAACTATTCCTCCCACTCATTCTCTCTCCTATTTAATTCTTCATACTCACAACATTTTCTTTCACTTTTTCTCTCACTTACTTTTCCTTAATCCCCGTGCCCAGAAATTTGGTGCCAAGTGAACCGGGACGGAGGGAGTATTTGAAAAAAATAAATCATAAATTATAATAATAATAATAATCTATAATCTATCTATCTATCTATATACTAATAATAAGATTGTGGTAATTTTTTTGCCATTGAGGGGCAATTTGGTCTTTTCACATGGTGGCACAATTGCTAATAACTGGCCAGAAAATGCACGTGGCAATATGTGAATGGTGGTTTTTTTTTTTTTTTAATAACTTTGGACATGTGTCGGCCGGAAGGGAAGGGGTAGTTTAGTATTTTCCTAGGCGCGTGTCTTCCACGCGCCGACAAGGGCGCTTTAACACAGCAATTTTCCCTTTTTTTTTTTTTTTTTTTTTTTTTTTTTTTTTTTAACACATGGCAACATACCATTGGCTGGAAGAATTTCAAAAAAAAAAATTATCCCATTTCTTTGACCTCAATTATTATATATTAAATTACTTTTTTTTAATTATTTTTTTACACCAAAATTCATAATTTTTTTCCTCTTTAAATAGAGGCTTCTTTCATTTGATTTGGACAAAAATAAAAAATCTTCTTTTTTAAATATAAATTTGTTAATTATCCTTTACTAATTTCTCAATTTCTTTTTAGTTAAAATTAATTAAATGTAAAGTATTTTTTTTAATTATAAATGATAATAAAAAAATTTTGCTTTTTTAAATTTATTGTTTTTTTATTTTATTTTTTCACCAAAATTCATAATTTTTTTTCCTCTTTAAATAGAGACTTTTTTCATTTGATTAGGGTAATAATATGAGGGAAAGATGGCCTAATATGTAAGCTACCCTGTGTTATTTTAATTTTATTTTTTTTTTGATAATAGTTTATTTTCATAATATTGTTTAGATTGATCTTACATTTGTGTTTATGTGAAGATGATTAATGAAAAAAATGAACATCATTTTTTAATTTCGTTTGAACCGTATATTGATATAGGTATAAACTATTTTCGTATATTTAATATTATTTCGTTTGGAAAGTAGGTGTTTGTTGAATTATTTTTTGGACATTTATTTGAGAAATGAGAAAATTAGTTGTGGGGACCCCGACCCGGAACCTACACGTGTCCCGAGTTGGTGCGTCCCCAAACTAACCCAAAAACACTAAACTTTTTAAAACTTTACTTTGACTTTCCAACATGAACATGAATAACATAACATTTCGAAAGAACTCCACTCTACTCCACATCGGAGGAGGAGATAACTAACTTTGAAAATAGTTAACTGTTTAGTTACAAAAGATTTAAGGTTATGACGTAGAGTTTAAGGTTTATAATTACAAACTCCAAGAATGGAATTACCAAAATACAATTTATACGTCACCCTAAACATACCCTGACAATACCCCAAAAGATTTCTCCAAACTCCTCTCCAGTCACTTGCTTTGGGGCGGTCCTCACTGTCTCGGGATCTAAAGCAGTAAAGGGAGAGGGGTGAGAATAAATCTCGGCAAGCTATTATGGATGCGGCAATATGCCAAATAAATGCAACATATAACAAGTCGCACATAACACATTGGGAAAGCTATAAACACATTCCATTACCTTGGTTTACCTTTTCCCGTCGAACGGTAGTCGTACAACATTGGGTATAATAATACTCCAATTACGGTGAGCTTAAGCAATACTCACGTCTTATAAGACCCGTTTTCAGGGAACCAAATAAGACAGTAGCAACTCTGTAAGGCTTTTGGCTCAATACAGACGCTATAACCCCAACCCGTGGCCACAGGAGGGGACGGTCACAGATATAACATAATCCGATCACATTAGGTCACACTTCCATAATTGATCGTATTCTGTTATACCCCCAACGTCAGCTGACTCACACATAATCAAGCACATAATAGATACTTGAATAAAATCCACAAAAGGGATAAACAATAGCTACATGGTAATATATACTCATGCCCAATCAATATCAAAGTGCAACAATCTATGAATACACTAAACAATATCAACAACAAGATATGTAACATCAAGTAAGGAAAAGAGGGATCATTAACCTACCCTACAAATTCCATATACAAGGATACAAGACCTAAGGGAAGGTTCAAGTTCAATTACCAAGTGTGAGTGTCCAATTATAAGTGGCCAACAACATGCTAAACGATCCTAGTTCAAATCAGGAAATATTGGTTCGGGCGTAGGCGACCGCCAGCCATACCACTTTGGCGACCGCCCAAGTGGATTGCCAAAGGAAAGGGGTTTACGCCCGTATGGGCGACCGCACATATCAACGTGGGCGACCGCCCGAAGGAACATTCAAGGGGAAGGGCGACCGCCCTTACCTCTTGGGCGACCGCCCAAGAGGGTTTCAAAGGGAACATAAAGCTACTGGACACATGGGCGGCCGCTCACGCCCCTTGGGCGACCGCCCAAGCGCCTGGATCACAATTTCTCAGATTTCTTAAGTCATTTTCTTACCATTTTCCTTTACCCTAGGTTCAAGAACAACCAAAGGAGTTTCATGCCTTTACCAAGTTCATCCTAAAATCGTGCAACCCCAAAATAGTTAACTCTAGATTATTTATTACTACTCTCATCATCCATTTCAACCTTCCAAATCATCTTCATCAACCCTAACTTCACAATGTTCATTTTCTAAACATCCAATTCCCAATAAGGTTTCTAAGGTATGAAATCAACATTTCAAGAACAAGAATAACAAGAAATATTCATGAACATTCATGAGAAGAGAAGTCATAACAACTTACTTGGATTTTTTTAGAAGGAAATGTGGATCTTTCTAGTTAGATGAGTTCCCCAAGATGATCCACCTTCAAATGTGCTCCTAGACTTGGTTTTTGGATGAAGAAATGTTCTTGACTTCAAAGCTTCATGCTTGGGCTTCCATGGGAGCTCTCTAGTTTCTCTAGGTTGATATTTTGTGAAAATGAAGGAGAGGTATGGGAATGAAGGGGAAGGGGGCCGGGTAGGGAGTAAGGGAAATGGGGATGGGGAGACACTTGGCAATGAAGGAGGAAGTTTCAACAAATTGGCCCCCCATGGAATATCTACCTAGGCTTTCACTTCCATTCTAAATTTAAAATTAACTCCTTTATTTAATAAATTCATCCTACTCATTTATCCTCCCTACACTATTTATCATTTTCCCATTTTTATTTTTTTATCCAAGTTTATTTATTTAATGTCCAATAAATTCTTATAAGATTCTAAATTTATTTCTCACCCAATTTATCCTAAATTTAGAATTTAAAGACATAATTAAACACATAAAGATAGCATAAATATTAAAAGCATATAATTTAATATTTAAAAATAAGTGCCTAGGGTTGGGGTCGTCACACTCACTCCCCCTTAAAGAAAATTCGACCCGAATTTTAAAAGGAAAACTTACTTGAATTTTCAAACAACCACGGGTATTTTGCTCTCATCTCCGACTCTAGCTCCCACGTCGCTTCCTCTACGGTGTGGTTCTTCCAAAGGACCTTCACTATAGGGATACTCTTAGACCTCAACTCCTTAGTTTGGAACTCTAGGACTCTCAAGGGTTCCTCGACATAAGACATGTCCGCTTGGACATCATCGGGAGGAGAACTCAAGATGTGGGAAGGATCATGACAATACTTCCTCAACATCGAAACATGGAAAACGTCATGAAGTAAAGAAAAAGACGGAGGCAACGCTATCCGATAAGCCAAATCCCCAATCTTCTCTAGAATTTCAAACGGACCAACGAACCTCGGAGACAATTTACCCTTATTACCAAACCTCTTGATTCCCGTCCTCGGAGAGACCTTCAAGAACACAAAGTCACCAACCCGAAATGATAAATCCCGTCTTCTATTGTCGGCGTAGCTTTTCTGTCGACTCTGAGCTGTCTTCAACCTATCTCGAATCACCTTGATCTTCTCCGTAGAATCTCGAACCAAATCCGGGCCCCAAAGTCTCGCTTCACCAACCTCGTCCCAACACATCGGAGATCGACACTTCCTACCATACAAAGCTTCATACGGAGCCATCTCAATACTGGACTGATAACTGTTATTGTAAGCAAACTCCACTAAAGGTAAATGATCCTCCCAAGATAACTGGAAATCCATCACACAAGCCCGTAACATATCCTCAAGTATCTGAATAGTTCTTTCGGACTGACCATCGGTTTGAGGATGAAACGCGGTACTAAAACACAACTTAGAACCCAAGGCTTCATGCAATGCTCTCCAAAATCTAGATGTAAATCTCGGATCTCTGTCGGACACAATACTAACCGGAACCCCGTGAAGTCTTACAATCTCCTTTAAGTACAACTGAGCTAACTTCTCTAACGAAAACTTGGTTGATACCGGAAGAAAATGAGCCGACTTTGTCAATCTATCCACAATAACCCAAATAGCATCCATCTTCTTCGCGGTGAGAGGCAAACCTGAAACAAAATCCATCGAAATTCCTTCCCATTTCCATTCCGGAATATCCAATGGTTGAAGTAGTCCCGCCGGTCTTTGATGTTCTGCCTTAATCTGTTGACACGTCAAACACTTAGATACATAATCCGCTATTTCCCTTTTCATTCCATTCCACCAATATCCACGCTTCAAGTCTTGATACATTTTGGTACTCCCCGGATGAATCGCAAACTTGGACTTATGGCCATCCTCTAAAACACGCTTCTTGATTTCCGGCGATGACGGAACGCAAATTCTCCCTTGGAAAGTTAAAATCCCATCTCGATTCAAAGCAAAATCCCCGGTTTTTCCCTCTTGCACTTGGTCTAAAATCTTCTTCAATTCCGGATCTTCTTGTTGAGCTTCCTTCAAATCCCCATACAAAGTCGGAACGGCTCTAACATTCGCAATAATTACTTCACTCTTCAATTCCCGAGAACTCAAAGCTGTCACATACGCCTTTCGGCTAATCGCATCGGCCACCACATTGGCCTTCCCAGGATGATAGGAAATCACACACTCAAAATCCTTCAAGAACTCTAGCCATCTCCTTTGTCGGTTGTTCAACTCCTTTTGGGTAAACAAATACTTCAAACTCTTATGATCGGTAAAAATCTCGAATTTCGCCCCATAAAGATAATGCTTCCACTTATGTAACGCAAACACAATCGCCGCCAATTCCATATCATGAGTAGGGTAATTCTGTTCCGCCGGTGATAACTTCCTAGAGGCATACGCAATCACTTTCCCATTCTGCATCAATACACAACCCAAACCCGCCTTCGAGGCATCACTATAAATAACAAAATTCTCGCAACCCTTCGGAAGGGTAAGAACCGGAGCCGTCGTCAACCTCTTCTTCAATTCATTGAAACTTTCCTCACACTTGGAATCCCATACAAACGAAACATCTTTCCGAGTCAACCTAGTCAACGGAGTCGCTATCCGAGAAAACCCTTCAATGAACCTCCGATAATATCCCGCCAGACCAAGAAAACTACGGACCTCGGTCACAGTCGAAGGTTGCTTCCAATTAACCACGGCTTCAATCTTTGAAGGATCAACGGAAATTCCCGAACTCGACACAACATGCCCCAAGAAAGAAATCTGCTCAAGCCAAAACTCGCACTTACTGAACTTGGCATACAACTGCTTCTCACGAAGAACGGACAAGACAATCCTCAAATGATTCTCATGCTCTTCCCGGGACTTAGAATACACAAGAATATCATCAATAAAGACCACCACAAAACTATCAAGATAAGGCTTGAAGACACGGTTCATCATATCCATAAACACGGCTGGAGCATTAGTCAACCCAAACGGCATCACAACAAACTCATAATGACCATATCTAGTACGGAAAGCTGTCTTAGCAATATCATCCGGCCTAATCTTCAACTGATGGTATCCGCTTCTCAAATCAAGCTTTGAGTAGATAACGGAACCTTGGAGTTGGTCAAACAAATCATCTATATGCGGAAGAGGATACTTATTCTTAATGGTGGCTTGGTTCAACAAACGATAGTCAATGCACAATCGTAAGGTACCATCCTTCTTCCTAACAAACAAGACCGGTGCTCCCCACGGAGACACACTAGGACGAATAAAACCTCGGTCTAACAACTCTTGCAATTGGACCTTCAACTCTTTTAACTCGGCCGGAGCCATTCTATAGGGTGCTTTAGAGATAGGAGCGGTACCTGTACTAAGTCAATACAAAACTCTATCTCACGGTCCGGAGGCATAGAGTACTCACTAGAGAACACATCACTAAATTCATTCACAACCGGAACATGAGCTAACTCGGAAGACTTCTTATTGGAATCTACCACATAAGCTAAGTAACCCGTACACCCTTTAGATAGCATCTTTCTAGCTTTTAAGGCAGAAATAACATGTAACCCGAACATAGATTTATCGGCATCAAATATAAATGTAGGCACATCAGGCATAGCAAATGAGACTCGCTTCCTACGACAGTCTACCAAAGCATGGCACTGACTCAACCAATCCATACCAAGGATCACATCAAAATCACGGATTGGTAACTCGACCAAATCCACCGGCAATACATGCCCACATATAGTCACATCACATCCACGATATATCAAAGAAGATTCAAGGCTCTCTCCCATAGGAGTAGAGACCTCTAACACATAAGGCATAGATTCAGGCAAGATATGCAATGAGAATGCAAAATGAGACGCCACAAATGAATGGGAAGACCCGGGATCTATAAGGATGCGGGCCTTAACTCCTGAGACAGGAACTATACCTCTAATGACGGCATTAGGATCGACCTCTCCTCGACCCAAAGCAAACACACGACCTTGGACTTTATCCTTAGGTTTCCCATCAACATCCCTCTTCACACCACTACCTTGACCCCCGAATCCGGTACCCGTCGCTTGCTTATTCTGTAACTTGGGACAATTCCTCCTGAAATGGCCCGGCGAACCACACTCCAAACACTTACCTTGTTTGCTCCAACACTTGTCCTCCGAATGCCCTATCCTCTTGCAAAACCCACATGTTGTCCCAAGCTGACCGGAAGTCGCACGATTTGCCGGAGCCGCCACATGACCTCCTCGATTTGCTCCCGGGGTGAAAGTCCTCGGCTGCACTCTATTCTGTCCCGATCCTTGACCCTGAAATCTGTTCCTGTTTCCTCCTTCATTCTTACCACGATGCTCCTCTATGTCGTTCTCAATCCGGTACGCCATATTCACTGCTGCTTGGAAATTGGCGAAGTTATGCGTCAACAACTGCTTCCGAAACTCAACTCTTAAACCTTTCACAAACCGGTAAACTCGCCTCTCCTCATCTGGCACCAAATGGGGACAATATCGGGCCAACTCTGTGAACTTTGCCGAATACTGCGCTATCGTCATGGTCCCTTGCTCCAGCTTCAGGAACTCGCCTTCTTTCTTGTCCCTAGTAACCATCGGCACAAAGTGATCTCGGAACTTGAGCGTGAAGTTTTCCCACGTCTGCGGTGTCAAATCTCGGTCCCAACCATCCTTTACCACTTGCCACCAATGCTCCGCTGGTCCTTCCAATTTGAAAACGGCGCATCTCACTTTCTCCGCATCCGTACTCTCCATAGCTGCGAAAATCTTGTTCATAGCCTCAAGCCACCTCTCAGCCTTCACCGGATCCGGATCTCCGTTGAAGCTAGGAGGAGACATCTTCACGAACTTCTCCAACCCATGTTGCCCTTGTCTGCCTAGATTCTGATTCAAATTCTGATTCTGAGTTGCCATATGCTGAAGGAACCCTCGGAACATGTCCATCATCTCGGCGTTCGGATTACCAACACCACCCAAACCCAGATTCGGATCACCTTCATTTCCCGCCATTACAACAAACTCCTGCATTAAACACTCGACGTCAGTTACCACACACTCTCACTCAGCTAGACTCTACCCAAGAATTCTAACCGAGCTCTGATACCAACTGTGGGGACCCCGACCCGGAACCTACACGTGTCCCGAGTTGGTGCGTCCCCAAACTAACCCAAAAACACTAAACTTTTTAAAACTTTACTTTGACTTTCCAACATGAACATGAATAACATAACATTTCAAAAGAACTCCACTCTACTCCACATCGGAGGAGGAGATAACTAACTTTGAAAATAGTTAACTGTTTAGTTACAAAAGATTTAAGGTTATGACGTAGAGTTTAAGGTTTATAATTACAAACTCCAAGAATGGAATTACCAAAATACAATTTATACGTCACCCTAAACATACCCTGACAATACCCCAAAAGATTTCTCCAAACTCCTCTCCGTCCTTACTTGGGCGGTCCTCCTGTCTCGGGATCTAAAACAGTAAAGGGAGAGGGGTGAGAATAAATCTCAGCAAGCTATTATGGATGCAGCAATATGCCAAATAAATGCAACATATAACAAGTCGCACATAACACATTGGGAAAGCTATAAACACATTCCATTACCTTGGTTTACCTTTTCCCGTCTGAACAGTAGTCGTACAACATTGGGTATAATAATACTCCAATTACAGTGAGCTGCTTAAGCAATACTCACGTCTTATAAGACCCGTTTTTCAGGGAACCAAATAAGACAGTAGCAACTCTGTAAGGCTTTTGGCTCAATACAGACGCTATAACCCCAACCCGTGGCCACAGGAGGGGACGGTCACAGATATAACATAATCCGATCACATTAGGTCACACTTCCATAATTGATCGTATTCTGTTATACCCCCAACGTCAGCTGACTCACACATAATCAAGCACATAATAGATACTTGAATAAAATCCACAAAAGGGATAAACAATAGCTACATGGTAATATATACTCATGCCCAATCAATATCAAAGTGCAACAATCTATGAATACACTAAACAATATCAACAACAAGATATGTAACATCAAGTAAGGAAAAGAGGGATCATTAACCTACCCTACAAATTCCATATACAAGGATACAAGACCTAAGGGAAGGTTCAAGTTCAATTACCAAGTGGGAGTGTCCAATTATAAGTGGCCAACAACATGCTAAACGATCCTAGTTCAAATCAGAAATATTGGTTCGTGGGCACGGGCGACCGCCATACCACTTCGGGCGACCGCCAGTGGATTGCCAAAGGGGAAGGGGTTTCGCCCATACGGGCGACCGCACATATCAACATGGGCGACCGCCCAAAGGAACATTCGGGGAAGGGCGACCGCTTCTACCTTCGGGCGACCGCCCAAGAGGGTTTCAAAGGGAACATAAAGCTACCGGACACACGGGCGGCCGCTCACGCCTCGGGCGACCGCCCAAGCGCCCGGATCACAATTTCTCGCATTTCTTAAGTCATTTTCTTACCATTTTCCTTTACCCTAGGTTCAAGAACAACCAAAGGAGTTTCATGCCTTTACCAAGTTCATCCTAAAATCGTGCAACCCCAAAATAGTTAACTCTAGATTATTTATTTCTACTCTCATCATCCATTTCAACCTTCCAAATCATCTTCATCAACCCTAACTTCACAAGGTTCATTTTCTAAACATCCAATTCCCAATAAGGTTTCTAAGGTATGAAATCAACATTTCAAGAACAAGAATAACAAGAAATATTCATGAACATTTATGAGAAGAGAAGTCATAACAACTTACTTGGATTTTTTAGAAGGAAATGTGGATCTTTCTAGTTAGATGAGTTCCCCAAGATGATCCACCTTCAAATGTGCTCCTAGACTTGGTTTTTGGATGAAGAAATGTTCTTGACTTCAAAGCTTCATGCTTGGGCTTCCATGGGAGCTCTCTAGTTTCTCTAGGTTGATATTTTGTGAAAATGAAGGAGAGGTATGGGAATGAAGGGGAAGGGGGCCGGGTAGGGAGTAAGGGAAATGGGGATGGGGAGACACTTGGCAATGAAGGAGGAAGTTTCAACAAATTGGCCCCCCATGGAATATCTACCTAGGCTTTCACTTCCATTCTAAATTTAAAATTAACTCCTTTATTTAATAAATTCATCCTACTCATTTATCCTCCCTACACTATTTATCATTTTCCCATTTTTATTTTTTTATCCAAGTTTATTTATTTAATGTCCAATAAATTCTTATAAGATTCTAAATTTATTTCTCACCCAATTTATCCTAAATTTAGAATTTAAAGACATAATTAAACACATAAAGATAGCATAAATATTAAAAGCATATAATTTAATATTTAAAAATAAGTGCCTAGGGTTGGGGTCGTCACATTAGTATAATAAAATTTCAGTCCAAAATTAGATTAGTTTCTTGGCTTAATTTTTTCATTAATTTAAAACTCATTTCAGAAGTAAATATAATATATTTTTAAAAATAAGCATAAAATAATTAGTTATAAATCGCTATCTCTCTCTCTATAAAAAGACTTGCATAAGTTTTAAAATATACAAGGGCACATTTGTAGTTACTTGGTTAGGGTTGAAAATCTATGGAGGGCAAAAAGATTACTGAAAATGAGTAGCTTATTTAATAAGCTTTGTACATCATGTTAAACATACACATGTGCACACACACTAAAACACATTAGAACAAAATATCAAGTAACTAAATGAGTTATAATCTCATTTTTTTATGAAATAAAATAAATTACTTTTATTAACAATTACCCAAATAAAGTGGATAGTAAATGATTTATTTTGTTTCTTATTTTTTTATTTGTTAAAATTATGAGAGCCGTAAATTACACGGGCATAAAGAGGGGCGTGAATGCATTCGTTTTTTTTTTTTTGGTAATTTTAGTTTATTTTCATGGTCTTTTTAGTAAAAAATTAAATAAGTGTGAAGTATTTTTTTTAATTATAAATGATAATAATCATAATAATAATATTTTTACTAATCATAAAAATAAATAATATAAAATAAAATAAAAGTGGTGGGGTATAGAATGATGAGTTGAAATGGTGTTGAATATATATTTTATATTAATAACTATATATGTATATTTTATATTTAAAATTATATATGTATACTTAATATCAATAATTATATATGTATATAAATATAATTACACCTAAGTTGAACTTGAAGCCTCATTATATACCAAGGTCAAGGCCATTTTTTATTCATTTTCTTTCGATGCGGGAAATCTGCCTTGGCCTTGGCCTTGCCTTGGCCGCCCTTGGTCTTGCCTCGGCTCGGTTGGCCTTGGCCTTGCCTTGGCTCGGCCCTTGGCCGGCCTTGGCCTTGGCCTTGGCCTTTGCCTTTATCCCACATGAAAAAAAAAATTAAAGTAAGATGAGTTGCCTTGGTTATATAATTAGGATTAACCTAAGCCAAGCATGCATGATTCGTCCGTGGCATTATCAATGGTCGACTTGGCCTTGGCCGGCCATGTGTTGCCATGTGTCAAGATAAAAAAAATTAATTTAATGTAAATTAATTTTGTTTTTTTTTAATACACCAAAAGTAATAATTATTTTCCTCTTTAATTAGAGACTTATTTCATTAGATTTCGATAGGGCTGTTACACGAACCGAGCCGGCTCGAGCTCGGCTCGGGCTCGGCTCGAAAAAAGCTCGAGTTCGAGTGGGCTCGAGGTGAACTCGAGCTCGAGCACGAACCGATTTTCAAGCTCGTCATTTTTTTCGAGCCGGCTCGTGTTCGGCTCGTATGTTTGACGAGCTCTGTTCGAGATCTACTCGTTTGAGCTCGACTCGGGCTCGGCTCGTTAAAAGCTCGAATAAATTTTAGTATATATATATATATATAAGTCGAAGCTCGAGCTCGGCTCGTTAAAAGCTCGTTTGATTTCAGATTTTTTTCAAAAAATAAGTCGAAGCTCGAGCTCGGCTCGTTAAAAACTCGTTTGATTTCAGATTGTTTTCAAAAAATAAGTCGAAGCTCGAGCTCGGCTCGTTAAAAGCTCGTTTGATTTCAGATTTTTTTCAAAAAATAAGTCAAAGCTCGAGCTCGGCTCGTTAAAACTCGAGTTCGAGCAGCTCGCGAAAAGCTCACGAGCCGGCTCGCGAAAAGCTCGAGACTTGATTCGAGCCGAGCTCGAACATGCATTCTGGGCTCGAGCTCGAGCTCGAGAAAAGCTCGAGCTCGATATTTTTTATTCGAGCTCGAGCTCGAAACTTCAAAGCTCGGCTCGGCTCGTTTACGGCCCTAGATTTCGACAAAAAATAAATCCTCTTTTATAAATTTAAATATGTTATTTATCTTTTACTAATTTTTCAATTTCTTTTTAGTGAAAATTAATTAAGTGTGAAGTATTTTTTTTTAATTTTTTAATTATAATTGATAGTAAAGAAATTTCTCTTTTTTTAATTTAATATTTTAATTTTTTTTTTTTACACCAAAATTCATATTTTTTTTTCTCTTTAAATAGAGTCTTCTTTTATGTGATTAGGATAATAATATGAGGGAAAGATGACCCAAATATGTAAGCTACCCGTGTTTTTTTTTTTTTTTTGTTTTTTGGTAATAGTTGATTTCCATATTATTGTTATTATTGATCTTACATTCGTGTTTATGTGAAAATCATTAATGAAAAAAATGAACATCGTTTTTTACTTTCGTTTGAATCATATATTGATATAGGTATAAACAATTTTGGTATATTTAATATTATTTCCTTTGGAAAGTAGGTATTTGTTGAATTATTTTTTTGACATTTATTTGAGAAATGTGAAAATTAGTATATTAAAATTTTAGTCCAAAATTCGATTAGTTTCTTGGTCTAATTTTTTCATTAATTTATAACTCATATTATAAGTGAATATAATATATTTTTAGAAATGAGCATAAAATAATTAGTTATAAATTGCTCTCTCTCTCTCTCTCTCTCTCTCTCTCTCTCTCTCTCTCTCTCTCTCTCTCTCTCTCTCTCTCTCTCTCTCTCTCTCTCTCTCTCTCTCTATATATATATATATATATATATATATATATATATATATATATATATAACGGTTTTAAAATATACAAGGGCACATTTGTAGTTACTTGGTTAGGGTTGAAAATCTATGAAGGGCAAAAAGATTACTGAAAATGAGTAGCTTATTTAAGAAGCTTTGTACATCATTGTGAGCACCCCAACCCGGGACCTAACACGTGTCCCGAGCTAAGGGAGCTCAATCTAAGAAAAACCATCTCAATTTTTAAAACATTTATTTGCCTTTAAAAGAAAACCACCTTTCAAACTTACAATTTTAAAATCAATTAGTAATATCTCTACTTAGAGGAAGTCCAACCATAACTTTAATAAACCGATATCTAATCAAATACATTGGAAACCTTAATTAACATCTGTTTAACAAAAGGGTTTTCCATACAAAATATAAAAGAGGAATACTTAACAAATACTCCTAACAACCCACTCCTACACTTAACTTGTCAAACCCCAAGAGCAAAGTCCACAATGAAATCCCCGGCCTCACGGGTTCGGGTCACCTGTCTCGGAATCTAAAACAGTAAAGGGAGAGGGGTGAGAATAAATCTCAATGAGCTATTATGATATGCAGCAAGATGCCATACAAGATGCAACACGTAGCATGGCAACACTTAACACATTATGAAAGCGGTAAACACCTTACGTTACCTCATTTTACCTTTTCCCGTCTGAACAATAAGTCGTACAACGTGGGAGTAAAACTCCACTCTTTGGTGAACTGCCCCCATGCACATTCACCGCTTATAGGTCTCATACCCCAGAGATCCATATAAGAAAAACAGGATACATATATGACCCCTATATTTAGAGTATCATATACTATCATCGCCACTGCAGAGAGCCGTTGGCTTCATATACGAGCATTCCCGGTTTCTCCTAATCGCAGCGGTATGTAAAGGCTACTTATCACTCAAGCATGAGCCGCACCCCCACCCTGTGGCCACAGAGTGGGGAAGGGTCACCGATATGATGAACCTTCAATCACTTATTGAACAAATCAATAATTGATTGACTTCCATCATACCCACCCGAACATACACACATTCAAGCACATAATAGATACTTGAATTATAATCCACAAAATGGGATAATCATATAACAACATGGTAATGTATACTCATGCCAAATCAATACCATAGTGCAACAATTTATGTAATGCACAACGCATAATATCATCCATGCATATGAACTCAATTAAGGTAACAATATAACCACATAATCCACACCGGATACAATATAATCATGTACCAATTAATCCACATCGGGATACAACACAACAACTTGCCAAATAATCCATACTTAGGATATTAAGGTATACACCAAATTCAACAATTCCACAAGTTGGGATAATAATGCCACAAGGCGATACATGCTCATTACCAATTAGCTCAAAGGTGAAACCTATAGCTTTTACTCTATTGCAACTACTCACCAAAGGTATGGAGTAAGTAAGGCCACTATGAATCGTAAACCATTCTTACATAATTATTATACCTCCTCGAACAACCTTAATAAAAGTTCAAGATCTATTTCCCAAGTTGGAACTATTTTGATGAAGTTACAAATCAAACCTATCAACCATTTTCGGGACAATAATTAAACTACTTCCACAATTCCATTTTGATCCCTTAAGATGTCATTGTATAGCCAAAGTATTCTACTTTAATCTAGGTTAAAGATATTTCATTTTGGTTCCGGTTTGATTGGATTTAAACGGCTTAGAAATTGATGCAAAGTAACCGGGCCGGGGCACGACTCGTGCCCCAGTGGCACGACTCGTGCCCATTTAACCCCACCGAACCCGGCGTCCCCTAAAGGTCACGACTTCCCTTCTCTCCAAGGCACGACTCGTCCCACCCAAGGCACGACTCGTGCCACGAGTACGACTCGTGCCTTGAACCCCAGTCGAACAAGGTGGAAATACCTATGTAGCTATACCAATTTATCCCAACCCAAGTTTCCTCTATTTTATGAACATAAAAAGGTTTACTAACTTCATCCATATCATTATAGATCATTTAAATCTCCAAAATAACATCAACCTAGGTTACTCACTCTTGGATTTACTACTCATTCAACCATCACAATACCACATTTCACACTTAGTTTCTAAATTTAGTTCAATCTACTTTCTTACATTTTTAATCAACCTTTATGAACAACACTATCATTCTAAGGCATTAAACAATCATTTAATAACAATAACAACATCAAATCATTGATGAGCATACAAAGAAAGGAAGTCATAATAACTCACTCTAGGATTTTAGGATGAAAAGATGATCTTCGAGGCTTCGATTGATTTCCTCTAGATGATTCAACTTCAATGATACTCCTAGACTTGAATTTGGTGGAGGATTTGCTTGGCTTCAAGAAGAAGAGGTGAGGGCTTCCATGGAGCTCTCAAGGTTTTCTCTAGGAGGAAGAAGCATGAATGAAGGAGAAAGGGAGGAGTGTGAGGAGGATAATGGAGAGGGGGGGGGGCCGGTCAAGGGGGAAGTAGGAGGAGGGTTTAGGGGAAGACACTTGGCAAGGGGAGGGAAGGTTACAACTTTGGCCCCCCATGCAAATTACTAAGGCTTTCACCCTCACCAATTTAATTTAAATTTAACTCATTTATTCAAATAATTCATCCTACTCAATTCACCTCCTTACACTATTTATCATTTTTCCATTTTTATTATTTCCCCAAATTTCTTTATTTAATATCCAATAAATTCTCAAGAGGTTCCAAATTCACTTCCCACCTAGATTATCTTAAATTAAGAATTTAAAGACATAATTGAACACATAAAATAAATATAATTATTAAAAACATTTAATATAATATTAAAAATTGATGCCTAGGGTTGGGGTCGTTACACTCACTCCCCCTTAAAGAAAATTCGTCCCGAATTTGATTGTCACTTACCCTAAGGTTCAAACTAGCAAAGGTTTCCTTTCATACATTCTAACTTAATATTTTTAATTAGATTTCTCAATGGCATGATTCTATTATACACTTTCACAACTCGAATACTCTAAGACTTTAATTCTCAATTAGTCTCATCCATGCTATGATTCTTTCCAAGATTTCTAACTTCATTAATAATACGATTTTACGACGCAACATCCCAAGAACACCACACAATTATTACTAACCCAAATTTTCACGATATTATACTTAAAACTTCAAATATTCTATAAGTTGATCCAAGTTGGTCTATACGTCAAATCATCAACATTTCTAAAACTTCAATTGGATTAACAAACTTTGGCGCTAAATTACCTTAGGCCTAACTCCACTAATCTCACCCCAACAAATTGGAGATCGATAATATCTTCCCGAACCAAGCTTCATACGGTTTCATCTCAATGCTAGAATGCAAACTCGTTAAGGTTACTTAAACTTCTCAAGTTGAAAGGAAAATCCGTCACACAACACAACCTATTCCTCAAGAAATTTGGTATTCCATAAACCTCTTCTTTCCGACTACTAAATCCTTCAACTCTTAGGATCGGTAACCAACCCCAAAAAGAGAACTTCAAAAGATAAGATTCCATTTAAATCACACCACCAATTGTAACCATTCTCGATAAATGATAAGAAAATTCCGCTCTATCTAAATTAACTTCCTCGAACATACGCTATCACCTTCCCATTTTGCACAACACTACACCTTGATCTTCCGGTAATACATACTTAAAACTTCACAAGATCCTCACATCCACTAGGTAAGGTAAGGATCGGGTCCGAAGCCAACCTATTTTCCATCACTAACAATATGATTCATCCTTATTACATTTTACACCATTTATACGTCCTTTAGAGTCAACTAAAGCAACGACTCTACCATTCTTAAGAATTCCTTAACTTCCTTCGGTAACACTTGTCAACTTAAAGATTACTGACTCAATCCTCACAAGATCCATGGTAACATCCGAGTTTAAGACTATAGAACCCAAAATTTGGCAAATCTTCTCGAGCCAACTCATACTAACCAAACCTTGCATGCCGGAACTCCTCACAAGGAATCATTAACCCGACTCTCAATTATTTTCACGATCTTCCCGAAACTTTAATTACCAAAGGAATCATCAATTCTAATTACCCTAAAGCCATCAAAATAAGGATTACAACTCTGCTTATTCTACTCAGAACCAACACATGAAATATACCGACGGGAGCACATTTACCAATTACTCACAATTAGCACATACAACTTTTGAAAAGACTTCTTATGCAGGTCTAGCATATACCAATTACTCTTCACATCTTAATTCAAAACTTTCACCTTATATACCCACATGTAACCAGAATTTCACATTTAAGGTTCACCTATAACAAATACCAATATAAGCAATTTAGGCATGGAAAAAGGAGACTCACCTATTAGGATAGTCTATCATTATACAACAACTACTTAACCCTCCCGGTCAAGTATATCTCAAAATCATAAATTAATAATTATACCAATCCAACTGGCAATACATACTCAGTCATGACCACATCACTATCGTGGTAAATCAAGGGAGGTTCGAGGTATCCTCTCATAAGAGCAGAATCCTCTAACAATAAAATAACATCTCAAACAATATATGACACATATAAGCAAAATGTGATGCCAAGCATAAATGATATGCAATATGATCCATAAAATATGACCCCTAATTCTGAGACAGGGAATATACCTTTAGTAACCTCTGAGGGATCTATCTCTCCTGAACCCGAAACGCACACTCGACCACTGACCCTCTCTTTCGGTTCCCCTTTGTTATCTCTTTTGATACCACCTCTTTGACCCTTTGGACCGGCACCCGAAGCTAACCTCTGACGAAATGCAGGACAATTCTTCTTGTAGTGCCCCGCTCCTCCACAATTCAAACATTTCCCTTGCTTACTCCAACACCTGTCTTCAGTGTGACCCATCTTCTTGCAATATTTACACATCATCCCATACTGTTTGGGTACTGGCCTAGACGAAGAAGCTACCACAAGTTTCTCTCTCATCCTTCCTGAAGTTAAAGCTCTTGGCTGATCTCCAATGACTTTGGATCCTTGTCCTAGATACTTTGGCTTATCTCCAATCTCACCTTCCAATTTCCCACTATTTTCCTCCATACCATTCTCGATCTTATAAGCTCTCTCTAAGGCTGTCTGATAATTGGTGAAGCTATCAATCCCAAATTTCTTCCTAAACTCGATCCTCAAACCTTTTATAAACCTATGAACTCTTTTCGCTTCATACGATACCAAATGAGGGCAACTTCTAGCTAATTCCTCAAACACGATTACATACGATTCACCGTCATGATCCCTTGTTCTAGTCCTAAGAATTCGACCTCCTTCTTGTCCCTTGTAACCATCGAAACGAAATAATCCTCGAACTGTTTGGTGAAATTATCCCAAGTCTGGGGCGTATGGTCCCGCTCCCAACTTCCCTTCAATATCCGCCACCACTGATCAGCTAAACCTTCACATTTAAACACAGCATACCTAACTTTCTCCTTGATGGGACTTCCTATAACCTCAAAAATCCTATTCATTTCTGCTAACCATTTTTCTGCCTTTAACGGGTTCGGACCTCCGTTAAAGCTCGGGGGGTTCATCTTCACAAATCTTTCCAATCCATCACTTTGACATCCTTCACGTTGATTCGGAACTGATCCTTTAGTCTCCATATCCTGTACAAACTCCCTGAATAATTTCATCATCCCTTCATTCTGAATTTCGCCTATATCCATATCTCCTTCAATTTCTAGAACCTTCCGCTGATCATCCTTGCTTCCAGCCATTAGAACGAACTCCTGCATAAAACACTCGACGTCAATTTCCACACATTCCCCTTAGTTTAGACATCTACCCTTGACCTCTAAACTAAGCTCGATATTAATCGGTGAGCACCCCAACCCGGGACCTAACACGTGTCCCGAGCTAAGGGAGCTCAATCTAAGAAAAACCATCTCAATTTTTAAAACATTTATTTGCCTTTAAAAGAAAACCACCTTTCAAACTTACAATTTTAAAATCAATTAGTAATATCTCTACTTAGAGGAAGTCCAACCATAACTTTAATAAACCGATATCTAATCAAATACATTGGAAACCTTAATTAACATCTGTTTAACAAAAGGGTTTTCCATACAAAATATAAAAGAGGAATACTTAACAAATACTCCTAACAACCCACTCCTACACTTAACTTGTCAAACCCCAAGAGCAAAGTCCACAATGAAATCCCGGCCTCGCGGGTTCGGGTCACTGTCTCGGAATCTAAAACAAGAAGGGAGAGGGGTGAGAATAAATCTCAATGAGCTATTATGATATGCGGCAAGATGCCATACAAGATGCAACACGTAGCATGGCAACACTTAACACATTATGAAAGCGGTAAACACCTTACGTTACCTCATCTTACCTTTTCCCGTCTCGAACAATAAGTCGTACAACGTGGGAGTAAAACTCCACTCTTTGGTGAACCGCCCATGCACATTCACCGCTTATAGGTCTCATACCCCGTAGATCCATATAAGAAAAACAGGATACATATATGACCCCTATATTTAGAGTATCATATACTATCATCGCCATGGAGAGCCGTTGGCTTCATACGAAGCATTCCCCGGTTTCTCCTAATCGCAGCAGTATGTAAAGGCTACTTATCACTCAAGATGTAGGCGGCCCCACCCCGCGCCACAGAGTGGGGAAGGGTCACCGATATGATGAACCTTCAATCACTTATTGAACAAATCAATAATTGATTGACTTCCATCATACCCACTCCGAACATACACACATTCAAGCACATAATAGATACTTGAATTATAATCCACAAAATGGGATAATCATATAACAACATGGTAATGTATACTCATGCCAAATCAATACCATAGTGCAACAATTTATGTAATGCACAACGCATAATATCATCCATGCATATGAACTCAATTAAGGTAACAATATAACCACATAATCCACACCGGGATACAATATAATCATGTACCAATTAATCCACATCGGGATACAACACAACAACTTGCCAAATAATCCATACTTAGGATATTAAGGTATACACCAAATTCAACAATTCCACAAGTTGGGATAATAATGCCACAAGGCGATACATGCTCATTACCAATTAGCTCAAAGGTGAAACCTATAGCTTTTACTCTATTGCAACTACTCACCAAAGGTATGGAGTAAGTAAGGCCACTATGAATCGTAAACCATTCTTACATAATTATTATACCTCCTCGAACAACCTTAATAAAAGTTCAAGATCTATTTCCCAAGTTGGAACTATTTTGATGAAGTTACAAATCAAACCTATCAACCATTTTCGGGACAATAATTAAACTACTTCCACAATTCCATTTTGATCCCTTAAGATGTCATTGTATAGCCAAAGTATTCTACTTTAATCTAGGTTAAAGATATTTCATTTTGGTTCCAGTTTGATTGGATTTAAACAGCTTAGAAATTGATGCAAAGTAACCAGGCCAGGGCACGACTCGTGCCCCAGGGCACGACTCGTGCCCATTTAACCCCCACTGAACCTGGCGTCCCCCTAAAGGTCACGACTTCCCTTCTCTCCAAGGCACGACTCGTCCCCACCCAAGGCACGACTCGTGCCACAGGGCACGACTCGTGCCTTGAACCCAGAATTCTGAACAAGGCTGGAAATACCTATGTAGCTATACCAATTTATCCCAACCCAAGTTTCCTCTATTTTATGAACATAAAAAGGTTTACTAACTTCATCCATATCATTATAGATCATTTAAATCTCCAAAATAACATCAACCTAGGTTACTCACTCTTGGATTTACTACTCATTCAACCATCACAATACCACATTTCACACTTAGTTTCTAAATTTAGTTCAATCTACTTTCTTACATTTTTAATCAACCTTTATGAACAACACTATCATTCTAAGGCATTAAACAATCATTTAATAACAATAACAACATCAAATCATTGATGAGCATACAAAGAAAGGAAGTCATAATAACTCACTCTAGGATTTTAGGATGAAAAGATGATCTTCGAGGCTTGATTGATTTCCTCTAGATGATTCAACTTCAATGATACTCCTAGACTTGAATTTGGTGGAGGATTTGCTTGGCTTCAAGAAGAAGAGGTGAGGGCTTCCATGGAGCTCTCAAGGTTTTCTCTAGGAGGAAGAAGCATGAATGAAGGAGAAAGAGAGGAGTGTGAGGAGGATAATGGAGAGGGGGGCCGGTCGAGGGGAAGTAGGAGGAGGGTTTAGGGGAAGACACTTGGCAAGGGGAGGGAAGGTTACAACTTTGGCCCCCCATGCAAATTACTAAGGCTTTCACCCTCACCAATTTAATTTAAATTTAACTCATTTATTCAAATAATTCATCCTACTCAATTCACCTCCTTACACTATTTATCATTTTTCCATTTTTATTATTTCCCCAAATTTCTTTATTTAATATCCAATAAATTCTCAAGAGGTTCCAAATTCACTTCCCACCTAGATTATCTTAAATTAAGAATTTAAAGACATAATTGAACACATAAAATAAATATAATTATTAAAAACATTTAATATAATATTAAAAATTGATGCCTAGGGTTGGGGTCGTTACAATCATGTTAAAAATACACATGTGCACACACACTAAAACAGATTAGGACAAAATATAAAGTAACTAAATGAGTTATAATGTCATTTTTTATGAAATAAAATAAATTACTTTTCTTAACAATTACCCAAATAAAGTGGATAGTAAATAATTTATTTTGTTTCTTATTATTTTATTAGTTAAAATTATGAGAGCCATAAATTACACGGGCCTAAAGAGGCGCGTGAATGCATTAGTATTTTTTTTTTGTTAGTTTTAGTTTTTTATTTTTCATGGTCTTTTTAGTAAAAAATTAAATAAGTGTGAAGTATTTATTTTTAATTATAAATGATAATAATAATAATAATAATAATATTTTTACTAATTATAAAAATAAAGAATATCAAATAAAATAAAAGTGGTGGGTATAGGATGATGAGTTGGAATGGTGGTGAATATATATTTTATATTTAAAATTATATATATATATTTAATATTAATAAATATATATGTATATTTAATATTAATAAATATATATGTATATAAATATAATTACACCTAAGTTGAACTTGAAGCCTCATTATATATCAAGGTCAAGGCCAAGGTCAAGGCAAGGCCAAGGGCCGAGCCAAGGGAAGGCCAAGGCCGGCCAAGACATATTTCCCACATTGCTCTCTCTCTCTCTCTCTCTCTCTCTCTCTCTCTCTCTCTCTCTCTCTCTCTCCCTCTCTCTCTCTCTATAACAGTTTTAAAATATACAAGGGCACATTTGTAGTTAGGGTTGAAAATCTATAGAGGGCAAAAAGATTACTGAAAATGAGTAGCTTATTTAAGAAGCTTTGTACATCATGTTAAACATACACATGTGCACACACACTAAAACAGATTAGAACAAAATATAAAGTAACTAAATGAGTTATAATCTCATTTTTTATGAAATAAAATAAATTACTTTTATTAACAATTATCCAAATAAAGTGGATAGTAAATGATTTATTTTGTTTCTTATTTTTTTATTAGTTAAAATTATGAGAGCCATAAATTACACGGGCCTAAAGAGGCGCGTGAATGCATTAGTTAATTTTTTTTTTTGTTAATTTTAGTTTTTCATTTTTCATGGTCTTTTTAGTAAAAAATTAAATAAGTGTGAAGTATTTATTTTTAATTATAAATGATAATAATAATAATAATAATATTTTTACTAATCATAAAAATAAAGAATATCAAATAAAATAAAAGTGGTGGGGTATAGGATGATGAGTTGGAATGGTGTTGAATATATATTTTATATTTAAAATTATATATGTATATTTAATATTAATAAATATATATGTATATTTAATATTAATAAATATATATGTATATGTATATAAATATAATTACACCTAAGTTGAACTTGAAGCCTCATTATATACCAAGGTCAAGGCCATTTTTTATTCGTTTTCTTTCAATGTGGGAAATCTGCATTGGCCTTGCTTCAGCTCGGCCGACCTTGGCCTTCCCTTGGCTCGGCCCTTGGCCTTGGCCTTGGCCTTTATCCCACATGGAAAAAAAATCAAAGTAAGATGAGTTGCCTTGGTTATATAATGGGGATTAAGCTTAGCCAAACATGCATGATTCGTCCGTGGCATTATCAATCATAACAATATTATAGTAAATAAAGTATTAATAAATTTGATCCTATTCAATTCGGTTACGCCCCTAATTGTGATGAATGTGGGTTTTGATATATTTAATAAGTTAGATGGGGCAATATTGTTAATGTATTTATTTTAGTTCGACATATCAAACAAATTATTTATTTATTTTTTAAAAAAAATACTATTTGAAGTATAGTAAATAAAGTATTAATAAATTTGTCGATTTTTCCATTCATCTCAAAATATTGTTTATTTATAAAGACGAATATCGGGAAAAATGACCATCATTTTTAAAATTTTGATTGAACTGTATGTAAATATTATAAGAAATAAAGATAGTATAAATTGATATTTTAAAAGAGGAAGATGAAGAAGTGGGTTGGGTTTGATGGGAAAGTGGGGGGTTTGGGGATTTTTTTTTCATTTACCGAAATTGTTAGTATTTATATTTTTCTTATAAAAATAAAATAAGTTAAATTAAAGATAAATATCATAATTATGTTCATAATAAGTTACTGTCAATAATTATGACATAATTTTTTAGATGTACGAGCATGAGTTAATTTAAATTTTCCATTTGAAAATGAATGATATTAATTTTTATTATATAACTGCACTATCCTTTTGGTATGACCAAAACTTTTGTTTTTATTTAAAAAATTCTCTTTATCAAAAAGAAATAAATTATCTCCTTTCTTTTAACTAGATTTCCAATTTTCACCTTTTTTTAACTGCTTTCAATAACTTATTTCGTATTTGATAAACATATTCGTGTGTTTTATTTTATTTTTTTAAATGATAAAATACTACATAATTGTATATAGAGAAATGCATATTCCTTATAATTTTGGTTTTATTTCTATTTTTTTGTTTTCTAATTTTTCTGTACTGACAATGTAGTATTTAAGAAAGTATTTCATAATGTATAAACGAATTGAGTTCTTGATTTATTTTTGTTCAATTTTTTTCTTTTGAATATTTTGAATATATAGTAACACCCCGTGCATCGCACGGGAGTCAATCTAGTACCCCTTAATTCTCTATCCTAATCAAAACTGTCATTAAGGATATGAATTTTTAAAATTGACCGTCTAGTCCAATGCCAAAATTAATATTACCATAAGATCTATGAACCCATTTAATAGTTTTCTAAATGACGAAATACCCCTGTAACCCTTAACGAAACCCCTCGCCTACCCGTACATGAAACACATGTATGTACACACTCCCTCTCTTTATATACTAACTAGAATAAGCCCGTGTCCGAGAACACGTAATTTTTTTTATTTTATTTTTTTTAAGCCCGTGTCCTTGGACACGTTTTTTTTTTTTTTATTTAAAAAAAAAAATTTAAGGACAAAATGAAAAAGGAACAAAATAGTGAGGGCAAAATGAAAATTTTGGCGATTAATACTATTCATACAACTGTTCATAGTGGGGGTCTAATTTATACTATAAATTCTTTACCCTCTCACCTCTAGTTGCCTACTTCTCTCCCCAACCTCCGACCATTATCTCTCCTCCCCCTCCCTTTTGATTACCCACTTCAGGACCGGTCCTGTAGAATTTGGATCCCCAAGCCAAATATTCTGTTGGGGCCCTCACTTTTTTATGTTTAACAAATTTAGGTCTTAACATGATTTGGAGGCCGCATCGAGAAAGGTGTTCATCTCGTTATACAAATGACGATACGGTAGCGTTCTAAATAATGCACAACTATTCTAGCTATGTAATTCTTTTATATCTATATCTGAATTTCTCCCTCCCTCCCCCCTCTCTCAATCCCTTCTCCCCCTGTCATTTACACGCAGTCACATCGCAATGGCGAGCACTGACATCATATTGGGGTACGCATTAAGGATTAATATGTTGTCCCGATCGACTTCCATTTTCTTATTAACCAGTTACGTGTATGAACAAACGTAAAATCTAGGGAGAAACGCGTTTCTCCATAAGTTATGGAGAAACGGGTTACGGGTATCCAGAAGCTATTGAAAGGATATCCAGAAACTTTTTGTATTGGCCATGACCTTGTCACATGGTTACTTCTGGATATCGGATCTCAAAGGTTACGGATATCCGTAACCCTTTGAAAGGATATCCGTAAGCTTATGAAAGTGATATCCGTAAACCTTCAATAATATCCGAAACTTTCAAAATGTTTCGGATATTCATTTGATGGTTTCGGATATACGGTTGAAGGTTTACGGATATCCGTAAACCTTCAATAAGCATTTTACGGTCTTGGCCTTGGATTTGACTTCAAATATGTTTACGGATATTCATTTGATGGTTTACGAATATACATTTGAAGGTTTACGGATATCCGAAACCTTCAATAAGCAATTTGTGGTCTTGGCCTTGGATTTGGCTTCAAATCTATTTTTTCTGGATATCCGCCCAAAGGCTTCTGGATATCCGTTCCAAAGCTTCTGGATATCCAGAACCCTTTGAGACTGATATCCAGAAATTTTCTTCTGGTTATCAAACGTATAGCTTCTGGCTATTAAAAACGCGTTTCTCCATAGTTATGGAGAAACGCGTTTCTCAGCAGACCTACTCATGAACAAATACGTACTCCCTCCGTCCCACCTTAGTGTAGACTAAATGTTTGGGCACAATAACTAAGAAATACTATTAAGATAATGAAAATGTGTGGTAGAAAATGAAGAGAGAGAATGAGTGGAGTTAATAGTATGTTGGTTGAATAAATTGTATGGTGGAAAATGAAGAGAGAGAATGAGTGGGTGGGGTAGAGCAAATAAAAAATAATAAAAAACTTTCTAATTTTGACAGTTTACACTAAGGTGGGACGGACGAAAAAGGAAAAAAGTCTACACTAAGGTGGGACGGAGAGAGTATATTTTAAGACACAGGTTCCATATTATACTTCATGTGATAGCTTGACGATAATCATGCTATAATGTAGATACTCGTAATAAGCCACGTTTTATTGATTAAAGTCTCTATCTTACAATGGTTGATTTTCACCAAGCTTTCTTTAAGACAAATAGCTATGTAGAACATCTTGATGAGAATCTAAACAGCTTTGAAAATATCTAAAGCAAGATGAAGCAATTATTTCTTGGGCTATCTTTATAAATGCTTCATATATAGACATATAAAGCATATTGACATAGTATTATAGATACAAGCGGCGTCAACCAAAAAAATCAATGGTTTACAAGTTAGCGTTGGACCCCTTGTGTTTACTTTATACCATGCAATTGAGCATCGCTATTTATTATTTTGTTGTTGACATAGTTGTTTAATTAGAGACTTTTGTTTTTTTTTAATTTGAGTTAAAAACATGGGCAGGAGAGATATATCTCAAAGTTTTTTAGCGTCTAAAGATGACTGAACATACCAAAAGTGTCGAGTTGGGCCAAGTAAGCAAAGTCCAATCCTCAAAGCAACTATTGCCCCAGCCTATCAAGGGGGCCAGGCCCAATCAGTGCAAGGCCCACAGCCCGTCTCACATATCAGTCGACTAAGCCCAACGTCCGACCCATCAGGTCCCGACCTAACTTAGTCCGACATCACTATCCAAGCTCCAATACGGGTACGATCCATGCTCTGCCGTCGGTCAGTCGACCATTCCTCAAATGGCGACCTCGACCTAAACAACAAGTGACGACCGACACTCGCGGCGTATTTGGTTGAACAATTCTCATAATCACATCCCTACAAATCAGGGGCCGTTATAGACACGTTCCCATGACCAATAACCGCCGCTACAATCTCGGAGCACATGTCGCCTCCCCAAAAATACACCACTATTGTCTATAAATACTTCATCACTACCAAACGGTGAGAGGTAACTGCCATTTTGTTATCTGAATTCATTATTCAATACATTTTGAGCTATATACACAGTTATCTTACTCTCACGCCCGAGCGTCTTCGCCGAGACACATCCGGCTAGTTGTGGTTCTCGATTTCGTGTCAAGGAGCCAGGTGATTGGTCCCGCCACGTGGAGGATTGCGATAAGCACAATTCCTGCAACATCGCTTGGTTTCATTGCCGGAACCGTGCTTTAGCTTGACCTCGAAGATCTCATCAACCTACAACAATGGTAACCCTGCACGGGCATGTGACGAAGCTTCTGATGACCTCAATGAGGTGAATTCCAACACCAACGCAGATTTCAACACCAATGCTGAAAACGCAAATCTGCCTCCTCCCCCACCAAATCGCCCTCATGGTAGAGCAACACGCTCTACCAGTGTTGTTGATGGCAGGGATTGCCGATACGAGAAGGGGGAAAAGACACATGGAGGGACAAGGAGCTCCACCTCCCTAAGCGTCCAACCGCTCGAATAAATGTTGGAAATAGGGCAGTCCCTCATCCAACCCACCGAGCAGAAGGAAATGTTATTGGAGCGAGCCCGGATTTCGGCCGAGCTATCGGGCAAAAGAGGAGGCCGAGAAGGCGGATATAAGATCGAGAGGGTGGCTCCCTCTCAAACCTTAAACGGGCAAAGCAGCCGGAGTGTTAGGCCCAATGAAGGTGTGGGTCAAAATGCCGATCAAAGGATGGTAGTCCGACCTCAATCGCCTGTCTATGTTCCGAGTAATGACTTAAGGGCTAGCCTCACCAGGAATCGGGAACAGGAAGCTCAATCGGATTTGAGGACGCATTTAGAGGCCAATAGAAGCCGACGTGGTTCCCCTGCCCGGACACAAAGATCAGGATCCCATAGGGACAGGAATGGGCGCAGGTCGCCTATAAGAGACGAGAGGCGCAGTCGCCACTCGGGGTAATAGGCGCAGTCGCCTACCGAGATGATAGGCGCAGTCGCCACAAAGGAATGACAGGCAAAGATCTCCAGTTCGATCGGAAAGAGCTCCTTCCCACAGAGACAGGAGAAGCAGACAAATGACTCCACCCAGAAGCGAGGGCCAAAGGTCAAATGCTGTTCCCCCTGTTGGAGAGGACAGACCTGATGCTAGGGAGTGGCTCCAGTGGAAGAGAAAGTTCGAACAATGGGAGGAAGAGAAGAAAAAGGATACTGGAAAGGTTGAACGAGTTGACTTTGCTCTTCGACCTCTATCCAAGGAGATGAGAGACAGTCGACCTCCTCCTAGTTTCAGATTGCCCCTATTGGAAAAGTACTCAGGGGCAACCAATGCCAAGAATCACATAGCACACCTGGAAGCCACGATGTGTTTTGTCGCCAATGAGGACGACAATATGTGCAAAGCCCTCATAAGCACACTCACAGGGGCAGCCTTGACATGGTTCAATGGTTTGACTACCGGTAGCATCACCACCGGACGTGTTTAAGAACAAAATTCCTAGATCGCTTCTCGGCCGCCGGAGCTCGAAAAGTGACGGTTCTCGATCTAAGCAACTTGGTGCAAGCTAAAAATGAAAGCTCAATGAGTTACTTCACCAAGTTCAAGGAGATGGTGGATAAGATCGAGGAAGATCTCACCGACAGGAAGTTATCAACTACTTCAGAATGGTATTTCCTCGGCAGACATGGATTATGAACTCACGGCCAGATACAACTCGACAGAGTTGTTCGAAAAGGTATACAATGTCGCGCTAGCCGAGGAGAGAAAAGAAAAGAAGAATGGAAAAGGCCCCAAGCGAGGTCGTCGATGACAAGAAGGACTCCAACAAGAATGGAGGAAACAATAAAAATGGCAAGAACAGACAAGGGCGACAGAAGGTGCCCAAAACTTTCACTCCCCTAACGGTGAGTCGAACCGAAATCCCGAATGCGATCGAAGTTGGCTCCACCTGCCCCAATGAACCCAGGCAACAAGTTCAGAAGGGACAACAGCAAATACTGTGATTACCACAAGGACACGGGTCATCTCACGGAGGATTGTTTAGGCTTGAAGCGCATTATCCAAAGAATGGTCGAGCAGGGAATACTCGACGCATATGTGAAGAGGCCTCAAACCGGTGGAGGCGAGCGGCTGCGAGGTGGACAACAGGACCGAGGCAACCTAGATTGAATCTGGGGGTCATTACAGAGCAAGCAAGTAACACTGCCATCAAGCACAAGATCTTCCAACTCAGTAAAGCCCCACATGTGCCTCCAAGGAGAGATGTCAGAGATGAGGTGATCAGCTTTTACCCCCATGAGTTGGCAACCAATATGGCGGCTAGGGAGCAAGTTCTTGTCATCTCAGGTCTCATAGACGGATGTACGACGAGCAGACTCTTAGTCGACACGGGGGCCTGTAAGGATATTTTGTTCTACAAGACTTTCAAAGAGATGGGTCTTAATGACGAGCAGCTTGAAAGATATGACGGCAGGTTGGAGGGCTTCACCAACCATCGAGTTGATGCTAAAGGCCAGATAGAGCTCGACGTCGACCTAGGCCAGCACCCTTACAGGGTCGTATCAAATGTACAATTTATTGTGATAGATGTGAACAGTGACTATGCTGCTATCCTTGGTATTCCTGGCCAGGTCGCACTTGGAATGGTGGCATCAATACCTCATCAGCGAGTCAAGTTCCCCACACCTGCTGGAATAGGTTGCGTACAAGGCACAGCTCGAGCCTACCTGGACCATGCTCTTCGGGAAAGAAAGAAGAGAGAGTTAGAAATTGAGACTGCAGATGGTTACTTGAAGCTGACCCAGTCAGTCACCAAAACTACTCGACTGTCAACAATCACCAATGTGGAGGAGTCGACCTATCGCCCAAATGATGAGGTCATGATTGAGTCGACACGTCACTCTGAAACCACAGAGGTCGATCCAGATGTAGTTATGGTCGACCAAGTCCTCATAGGCAACCTATGCCTCCAGATCGACAATAACTCGGGGGCCACCACCACCACCAGCGAGGTTGCAAATAAGCTGGATGATATGATAGCAGAAGAAGCTCCACACCTGGGGCCGAGGAGAGACAAAGGGTCGAGAAATCATCATTGAAACCCCGGTTCGTAGATGGTCCAGAGTTAGAGGCTGTGGATGAGCTAGAGTCAGTAATCACTAACCCTTCCTATCCCGACCAAAAAATTCAAATTGGAAAGCAGCTATCTGTTGAGGAGCGAGCAGAAATCATTGAGCTACTCAAGGAGAGTAATGACGTCTTCGCATGGAGAGTAGAAGACATGAGGGGAATCAAGGAAGAGGTCGCCATTCACCGACTTGAAGTCAACCCGACCATAAAGCCTAGACCCCAAAAATTGAGAAGTTTTGCTCGTGATAAGGAGGAAGCCATAAAAACTGAGGTACAAAAACTTTTAAGTGCAGGGATAATTAAGGAGGCCACTCACACAACGTGGTTGGCCAACGTGGTCATGGTGAAGAAATCAAATGGCAAATGGCGGATGTGTGTCGACTTCACCACTCTAAATCTCGCCTGCCCTAAGGACAGCTATCCTCTTCCAAGAATCGACAAACTAGTTGATTCTATTGCTGGTCACTCCACCAGATTAAGATGCATGAGGACGACATAGTAAAGACGGCATTTCAGGCGGCTGGAGGCATCTACTGCTACAACATGATGCCGTTTGGATTGAAGAATGCCGGGGCGACCTATCAGCGCATGGTGAACAAGGTCTTTGCCTCTCAAATTGGCCGAAACATGGAGGCCTATGTTGACGATATGGTGATCAAAACTAAGGCCGGACGTCACGTGGTCGACCTAAAAGAAACATTCGCCAACTTGAGAGCAAACGACATGAAGCTCAATCCCAGCAAGTGTGTCTTTGGAGTAGCAGCTGGTAAGTTCCTGGGGTTTATGGTGTCTCAACGGGGCATAGAAGATAACCCAGAAAAAATAAAGGCTTTAGTCGACATGAAGGCTCCCACCAGTATCAAAGAAATGCAACGACTTAACGGAAGAGTAGCAGCTCTTGGTCGTTTCATATCCAAGTCAGCAGAGAGGTCTCTCCCCTTTTTCAAAGCGTTGAGGGGGACGAAAAATTTTGAATGGACGACCGAATGTCATTCGTCGTTCCAACAGCTAAAAGACTACCTCGCTACTCTACCCCTCCTGAGTAGCCCGACCACTGGTGAAACCTTGTTCGTATATCTGTCTGTGGGGGACAAGTCAGTTGCAACAGTCTTGATCAGAGAAGAGGAAGGGCTTCAAAAACCAGTATACTACATCAGCAAAGCCTTATCAGATGTGGAGAGCAGGTATTACAATACTGAGAAAGTCGCCTATGCTCTAGTCGTAGCTTCAAGGAAGCTGCGAGCTTATTTCTTGGCTCACCCTATCGTAGTACTGACTAATGCTCCCTTGAGAAAAATATTATACAAGCCGGAGAGTTCAGGTCGATTGCTCAATTGGTCAATTGCTCTTACTGAATTTGACATTGAGTATAGACCTCGAAAGGCGCTGAAGGCTCAAGCTCTAGCAGATTTCTTGGTCGAGCTTACGTTCACCAAGGAAGACAGCGAACAGCGAGCTCCGAAAGAGAAAACTAAAGGGAAAGAGCCGGAGTCTCAGGTCGACATCAGTATACCCGATGATTGTTGGAAGGTCTATTCAGATAGATCAGCGACCAAGAATAGCAGTGGAGCTGGGATAGTGCTAATTGAACCAGAATCTGGGACAGTGTACGAGGAGTCACTAAGGTTCAAATTTGATGCTTCCAACAACCAGGCTGAATACGAAGCCTTGATAGCAGCCATAGAATACGCCAAGTATTTTGGAGCAACTAAAATCATGGCTTATTGTGATTCCCAACTGATAGTCAACCAGGTCAGAGGCGAGTACGAGGTGCTTAGTTCCACTCTGATCAAATACTGCGACCTGGTGAAGGAGTTAATAAAGGATTTGGAATTCTGGGAGATTCAGAGGATTGGAGGGGAAGACAACGAGCTAGCCGACCTCCTCTCGAAATTAGCCACTTCAGATGAGCCACATGAAGAGCCCATCTCTTTCCTAGAAAATCCGGCTTATGAGAGAATAAAAATTCAGTGTGTAGAGGACACTTCAAGAAACTGGGCTTATGAGAAGTGTTGGATCGAAGAAATGAAGGCGTACATAGAAAGTGGCGAGCTGCCTGATGACGAGAAGAAAGCTCGAGCAATCAAAAAGAAAGCTCCGAGATACGTCATTCAAGGAGGCAATCTGTTCAGAAGATCCTACACTCGACCATTGTTAAAGTGCATCCACCCTCAAGAGGTCGCCCTATTGATACATGAGGTACACAGTGGGATTTGTGGTGGACACCGGGGCGGGACTCTGGCCGACAAGTTAGTCACTTTGGGGTATTATCGGCGCACATGAGAGCCGACACTCACAACTTTGTTCAGCAATGTGATCAATGCCAAAGGTTTGCCAACCTCCTCGTATGCCTACAATCGAAGCGGATTCCGTGATCGATACTTGGCCATTCGATATGTGGGGTGTCGACTTGATTGGACCCTTCCCTCCCGCCCGGGGAAATTGCAAGTATGTGATCGTCGCTATCGATTATTTCACCAAGTGGGTTGAAGCCAAGCCATTAGCTCGTATCACAGAGGAGAGTGCCATCAACTTCATTCATGACTTCATTTGGTGTCAGTTTGGTTTTCCTCGAGCTATAGTGTCCGACAATGGTTTACAGTTCTCCCAAACCTTCGAAGCAGAGATGAATCGAGTAGGAATCAAACATTGGAAATCTTCTGTCGCCTATCCCCAAGGTAACGGGCAAGCTGAGGCAGCGAATAAACTTGTACTCTCTTCGCTCAAGACAGGACTCGTAGGTCGACGCAATAATTGGTTGGACGAACTCCCCCTTGCTCTTTGGGCAGTTCGTACAACCAGCTCCGGGGGCCTTTCGGGAAACCCCTTTTGCTCTCACATATGGATCGAAGCCATGGCACCTGCCGAGCTCAGATTTCCTACTGCTAGAGTGACTTTCTTCAATCAAGAACAGAATGATATCAACAGATTGATCGACCTGGATCTGATCGACGAGAAGCGAGATACAACCTACCTTCGAATGGTCAACTACAAGCAGCGAACTAAAAGTTACCACGACAAGAGGGTCAAGGCAAGATCATTTCAAGTAGGAGATCATGTGTTGAGAAAGATCGAAGCAACGGGAAAGAGAACTCAGCAGAATAAACTATCTCCCAACTGGGAAGGTCCCTACATAGTCACTCGAGTCATCAAAGAAGGAACCTACATGATAGCTCATCCTGAGGGAGAGGAGTTGAAGCATCCTTGGCACGCCACTCACCTCATCAAATACTACTTCTAGTTCGACTTCCGAGTTCTAGCTTATCTTAAGTTCCAGTTTTCAGATTGATGTAAGCGTGTTCGTACTTCAATAAAAATTCTGTTTTATTCGACAAAATGTTGTGCAACACCAATTTTAACTAGCTCGACTCTTAGTCAGCTTAGTTTGGACGAGCTCGATTCTTAATCAGCTTTGTTCTTTTAACAAGTTTGACTCAACGTCGAATTCGTTTTATGAGCTCGATTCTTAATCAGCTTAGTTCTTTTAACAAGTCCGACTCAACGTCGACTTCGTTTTATGAGCTCGATTCTTAATCAGCTTAGTTCTTTTAACAAGTCCGACCCAACGTCGACTTCATTTTATGAGCTCGATTCTTAATCAGCTTTGTTCTTTTAACAGGTCCGACTCAACGTCGACATTGTTTTATGAGCTCAATTCTTAATTAGCTTCGTTCTTTTAATTTGCTCGACTCTTAGTCAGCTTTGATGGTTTAAACAGGTTCGACTCATAGTCAATCTCGTTCACAAAAAAAGTTATACAACTCTGAGGTCGACTAAATCATCAAAGATTAAGTCGATCCTAGGTATAAGTTGATCCATTTGTACTACTACATCTAGCTCGACACACACGCTGAAATGGAAAACATACAACATTAAGAGGTCAAAGTCGGCTATGATTATAAGTCTCCCAAAGGTGAGCTGAGACTTGCAAAAATATAATTACATGTTTCTATGCCTCCCAAAAAAAGGGCCAAGGCATTCAGATAACGTTTAAGCAAAAAGCAAAAATACTGCTTGGAACTTGTTCATTACAATTCAACTGAATAATTCAAGAGTCTTGGCCGGCATCAGTTTGGTCGTCGGTGCGGCTCGACCCTCCCCATCTTCTTGTTCTTTGAGGGGCCTATGGGTTTACCCGACTCTGAGAAAACCTGCTGATCAGGTTCCTCTTCCATAGTGGCAGCGCCCTCAAGCTCTTGCAGAACCACATCAAAATTCCTCTCGGCAGTTGGGGGAGCTTCCCATTTCTTGCATCCATCATCTTCATCTTCCTGAGCAATGAAAGCCAAATCATTTTCAAGGTAGGGAACGAGCGAGTGACCACCACGAGCTGCCATGTCGTACTGGGATTCAGAGAACCAACGAGCTAATTGCTCGATGGTAACTGTGGCTGATGAATCCACCAGTGCTCGACGCGCCATGTGTCTCTTGCCGACCTCCAGAAAGTCTTGCGCCTTGGCCACGATGGCATTGTAGTACTCATCTCCCTCCTTAAATTTATCAGCTATGACAGTAGCATCCTTAGCAGCAACAGCAACGGCAGCCTGAAGGTCTTCTTGCCACTTCACCCGTGCTCGCCGATGATCCTCATTCAGCTCGACCAAGAAGGTGTCCTTCTCCTTCAGAAGTTTGGAAACTGTTGCCAGCTCCGTCTTGGCCTTCTTAAGCTCTTTCTTCTCAGCATCCTTCTCCGCCTCCACCTCCTTGAGCTTGGACTCTGCAGCTTCGAGATCTGATAGAGCCTTCTTCTTCACCATATCCGCAGCTTCGAAGGAATTGTCGAGATCATTGTACTTTTCCTTCATATCGGCCAACTCCTGCGCCTTCTTGGCATAATCTTGAAGAGCTTGTCTCTCCCTCTCAATAGAGGCTCTCCAAGAGCTTTTAACTTGCTCGACCATGGTGAGGTTCTACATTTAAAGGAAATCAGATAACTGTTAGCTCGAAAGTCAAAGTTGTTTGATTAAAGGAATAAGCGACTAGACAGAAAGGGAAAGTAAAAATTACCTCGCATTGAATCATCCCGAACGAGCGAGAAAACTCTTCAGGTGTTATTCCTTTATCAGCAAAGTGAGCCAACGAGATCCACATCAGTGGCCCTTCTCACAACCACAGCCCAAGCTCATATCGGGTAACGGCGGCTCAAAGCGTTAACCCCAGCTAGTGGAGGAACATCACTCAATCTCTGCATCAGATCCTCAATAGACTCTTGGTTGGGACGAGAAGAAGCTGGAGGAGGTAGAGGTAGTTGGCTCGAAGAGACTGACTTCCCTTTCTCAGTTCGCGATCTTTTCTTCTTACTCAAAGGCTGCTCGTCAGAGTCAACTTCCATCACATCATCTTCAATATTGACGACGTTCAGAGGACTAGCACCATTTGTCCCAGCACCCGAGGTGGCCGCGTTAGCATCAGAAATGGGATCGGAGCTCAAGCTAGGTCTAACTGACCTGTTGGACTCATCACCTCCCTCATTGACATTTGCAGAAGGGGTCCCACTCAACATGGGATCTTCCAGCTCAACCTCCTCCATGGGGATCATCCCAGCAACGTCCTTGGGCAACAAATTGTTCCTCACAGCGGCTTCTCTCTCCCGGCTTGCTTTAGCATTGGCCGCCCCATGAGCCCTCTTGGCTTTCTTCTTATCAGAAACTCCAACAATACGCACCATATTCGCTTCTTGTTCGGGAGTTAAAACTACACGACATCAAAGTAATCAAGTGTTAGCTCGGCAATTCAAAGCAGTTCTATGTACGAGCTAAACAGTTCTACGAGTAAACAATTGGCGAGGTAATTGATACGATTCAGCAGTTACATGTGCGAATTAACTAATTCTACATACGAGCAGGCAATTTGATAAGTACAGAGTTGCAATTCGAAATAGTTCTATGTACGAGCTAACTAGTTCTACATACGAGCAGGCAACGGACGAGCTAAGAGTTGTATATGCAGCTCAAAATAACTCTATGTGTCAATAATAAGTTACTTATGCAAGTTAACAGTGGACGAGCTAATGAATGCAGGTCAAGTAAACCCTTACCACCAATATGCTCTCCGTGGTCTTTGCAATAATTTTCGTTCTTCTGACAAAATTGACAGTTCTCCTTCAACCTACCCAAGGAATGAGTAACCCGATGCTGGATATACAGCCTCTCAACACAGGAACAAGGGGTTCTACCACTCCATCCCCAGGCATCATTCCAGCCTGGATATAGTTGTACTTGGTCATCCCTAGCAACTCCCAGCTAATGGGCCCTTTCTTGACCAGTGCGCACAGTTGAACAATTCTCATAATCACATCCCTACAAATCAGGGGCCGTTATAGACACGTTCCCATGACCAATAACCGCCGCTACAATCTCGGAGCACATGTCGCCTCCCCAAAAATACACCACTATTGTCTATAAATACTTCATCACTACCAAACGGTGAGAGGTAACTGCCATTTTGTTATCTGAATTCATTATTCAATACATTTTGAGCTATATACACAGTTATCTTACTCTCACGCCCGAGCGTCTTCGCCGGAGACACATCCGGCTAGTCGTGGGTTCTGATTTCAGGTCAAGGAGCCAGGTGATTGGTCCTGCCACGTGGAGGATTACTGATAAGCACAATTCCTACAGCATCAGTGACTTTATGCCTTGTTTGGCAAGCACGAAGGGGTGTGTGAGAACGGTCATGTAATACAATTCTAAGGTATGTGAAATTCGAGAACGATGAAAATTAAATAGAGTTAGTGACACATAAGTTCCTTTTTTACAAATTAGTGACCACTAAGTTTCTTTTGTTAGGCCAATTACTACTTTGTTCCGTTTGAACAAAAATGCCCTTCTGAACTTCTTGATATTACATCCATGCCATCAACACTCACTTTTTCAAATCATTTCAACATCTTCTTTTCCCCAAATCAATTCAACGATCATTTTCCCCAAAACCAATTCCAACGAAAATCCAAACTACAACATCATAACTTCTTCGGCGATTCCTTGGAGGCGATAGAGATGAGTTCATGTTGATAGATCCGATTTCAAGTGACAATCGAAATACTACATCAACGACAATTAAAATATTTTGTAATAAGCAATATAAATACAACATTCTGAAAATATAATACAACATTCTGAATATAATACAACATTCTGAAAATATAATACAACATTCTGAATATAATACAACATTCTGAAAATATAATACAACATTCTGATGCAGTATTATAAAGAAGAGTAATATAATACAACATTTCTGATGCAATATTATAAAGAACAGTAGTATAATACAACGTTTCTGATGCAGTATTATTGATGCAGTATTATAAAGAACAGTACAATACAACATTTCTGATGCAGTATTATAAAGAATAGTAGTATAATGCAACATTTCTCATGCAATATTATTGATTCAGTAATATAAAGAACAGTAGTATAAAACAACATTTCTAATGCAGTATTATAAACAACAGTAGTATAATACAACATTTATTCCAGAGTGACTATACAAAATACTGCATCCAAAAAATTAAAATGTTGTATGATCAACTGGAACATTAGTTAATAATGAATGCACATACGATCTATGAAAAACAATCAACTACTCTTCAGCATTGGATAACATTGAAAACCTTAATAAGCTTCAAATATTGTATATCAAATAGATACTACAACATGTTGTATTATACTGATGATTTGATTTGAATCTGATTTCAATTCAATACCTAAAATACTTCATATCTAAACAAAAAAAAAAGTCGAATCGAACGCAAAATATAGGTATTACCTTGTAAATGTAGCATAGAACTTGATGAAGAAGACATGTTTCCAGAGTCGAATTGAATTCGGTTAAAACCCTAGGAATTTGATCTCAATCGAAAGCTTATAATTCGCAAAATGATCAAAACCATAGGAATCTGATTACGTATTGGAATTGAATTTGGCTCATGATCGCTGAATTGGAAAATCAACGCAGGGGACGCAGTTGAGAAACTGCATCGCAGAGAAGAAACGGGAAAGACGGGAGGAATATAACAGGGGTAATATAGGAAGTTTACGTGAAAAAAAAAACTTTCTAGTCATTTCAATAAAATAAGAAACTTAGTGGGAAGGATTATGTCAAAAAAGAAACTTGATGGAAAAATTCCCTAATTAAATATTTTCATTCTCATGTTTGGCACGTGCATGAGTTTAAGTTAAGAAACGAATATTAGATTGTCATTCGTACATTTTAATTCACATGTACAGTAATAAAATTTTCATTTTTTTTAAATAATTAAAAATTTAACATACATAATTAAAGAAATACATTATTTTACATAACTAATTAAATCTGCTCAATGTTCCAACCTAGTCAAAATAAATAATAAATCAATAAGATGCCATATTAATTTTGTATTTTTTTGTTGAAAAAATAATTGATTATCAAACAAAGATAAATTCAAACAAGTGTCAAATAAAAAGGGAAACACATACAGCATAACACATGAAGATTAGAGAGAAAGTTTCAAAACATTAGGCTTCCATGAAATTGGGGCCATCAACCTTTTTTACATGTTTATGAAATAAAAAGCAAACTGAAATATTTAGAAAGGAACAAAAAAAAAATTGTGAAATTTTTATATCTTAATAAATTAATATCTAATTTCCCAGATTTTATAAACAATACAATTATGTTAGGAGTTTAATAGGAGTTGGGAGAGAGAAACAAATTAAGACAGAAGTTAGAGAATTAGATAAAAAGATTACTTAAAAAACGACTGTAGATTGAGCTTTATCTGTTAATTGAATTTAAAATTTGGCATGCTAATTTTTCACTTACACATTGAAACCCTCACTCGTGAAAATTAAATGACCTTGAATAAATGGTATTTGATGCCCAGTGAAAACAAATCACATATTCTTTATGTATGCACCAAATAAAGTTATCTGTTATAGACAAAACAAATAATCATGTCTAGACCCAGATTCTCATGTACCAAACGAGACATGATAGTTATTTTGCACCCGATAGATGATATTTTGCACCCGATAGATGATTCTCGTTGTTATTTTGCATCTAAGAGATGACTCTCGAAGTGATGGAGTAGAGCGCGCTAACTTGGTGCTTGGAAGAGGCACACAATGTCAATTAAACATTTGTGGGGTATTTTTGTCCCGGGGTGTATGAGATATTAAAAAAATATATTCCTTCTGTCCCATTAATAACTTCACTTTTTGTCAAAATGGGTGTCCCGTTTAAAGCTTCACCTTTCCTAAAATGACAAAGAATCTTTACTATTTCACCCACTCATTCTCTCTCATATTTTACTATTACACTCACAACATATTTCAAAATTACTATTTCCTCCGCTCATTCTCTCTCCTATTTTACTATTACACTCACAACATTTTCTTCACTCACCAATTTTCTTAATTTGCGTGCCCATCCCAAAGGGTGAAGCAATTACTGAGGGAGTAGTTACTTTTTAAAAATTAATGTTAGGCAAGGGGTGTATGAGGAATTTTCCTCAATGATATCTTTCATCCCAAATGAAAAAGCGTTTATTTATTTTGGGCGTCATTTAAAAAGCTGACTTTCCCAAAAGGAAACGGCCCAAATCATTATTCTCTCCATTTCGTTCTCTCCTACTTTACTTTTACACTCACAACATTATCTTTCTTACATCACCTCCCACTCATTCTCTCTCCTATTTAATTTTTCATACTCACAACATTTAAACTTTTTCTCTTTCCTACATCACATTTCTTATTTTGCGTGTCGAACAAATTTACCGACTCTTTCGCTGGGACGGAGGGAGTATTAAATCCAACTACACCGTGAGTACTTTATAGGAAAAGAAAATTAAAAAGGACCGGGGAGCAAAGTGAATACAAATAAAGTCGGATCACCGCCAAGTTAAAGCCCCATTTCATCTGGCTGACCGGCGAGCGCCGAGCGGTACTACCGGATGACGTCTACAGGTATTTTCCGTCAATTTTAGGGTTTTGATTGCTTAACTGATTACCGATTTCTAAAAATTAAGGGTTTTGATTGCTTAATTGGTTTTCGATTGATAAACGGATTGAACAATTATTATACGTTTATCTGAATTTAGTGCATTCGATTGATTGATTCAGGTACGCCTATCTTGTATCAACTCGTGTAACTCTTAATTGTTGTTTCACTATCTGTTGAATGATCGCAAGATGGTGTAGACGAGTTGACTGTAGAATTTAGAGTCAGAAGAAAATACTTATAAGTTGTAAGTTCAGTAATCAGTCATGGACACTGGAATTCATTTCCGGTTCCGTTTATCTGAACAATAATCCACATTCTTCTTCTGTATGAATCAGATTTACTATTAAGTGACATATTTTGGTACTCTAGCTTTAGTCATGCCATTTGTTTGAACTCAACTTACATTTAATTTTAATACCCTCTGGTTATCTTAATTATATCTTAAATTCTAGCTCGAGTGTCATATTCGGTATATGGATGCTTAGAAAGTGAAACATCACTCGTAGGAATCAATTTTTACTATTAAGTGACAACCTTGTTTGACAAAAGCAATGTAAAGAGTGCAATTTTTAATCTTCTTGTTTTTGGTTATAATCTGTATGCAATTCAAGGTTTTTGGTTTCAATATATTTCTTATATGTCAATGTTATTATCATGTTTTTGTATCCAATTATAATACAATATAGCAAGAGAGCAAGCTGCAGGGCTTTATTTTTTTACTCTTTAGTTGTGCAGGTTCTAACATACTTCTTATTGTGTCACAAAGTTAACAGGTCCTGCGTCTAGATAGTCTGAAAACCAAGAGAGCTTTTATGCCCCCTTTTGCTGATGCATGTTCTATACTGAAGTGTTATAGTTAACCATGCCTGATTCTGGAGCAAATAAGACTGCCACGGGGAGGAGTCTCCCGTCGTGGATGAGTTCGAGAGATAATGTGAATAAATCCGATGAAAGAAAACCTGGTGATGGTGGGAAAAAGGAAAAGAAAGCACATGAAGGTGAGACACAGGACCGTGCAGAAAGGACTGGAAAAGCACAGACTAATCATTCAGAAGAAAATGAAAACAATCAACCTCATTCACAAGAAACCGCAAGGAAAACGAAATCTTCTGCATCAAATTTGGATGATACAAAGTCCTCCAAACTTTTGGTATCAAAATTCTTGTACTTGATTTACATAGTCACAACTTTTTATTTCTTTCCATGCATGACCGACATGAGCTATTTGATTTATTTCAGGAAGGGGTTGTATTTGCCCTGTCAGGGTTTGTTAACCCCGAGCGCGGTGTGCTACGTTCTCAGGCCATGGAAATGGGGGCACAGTATCAAGCTGATTGGAATGGGGATTGCACCCTCCTGGTTTGTGCGTTTCCTAATACCCCAAAGTTTCGACAAGTCGAGGCAGACTGTGGAACTATTGTTTCTAAGGTTTAACCTTTCCATTTTTTATTACTGTTATCAGTGTCCCGTGCATTATGTTGTTTTGTAGTTGGACTGTTTTCTTATATATCTTTTGTATCCATTCATAGTGACCTGACAAAGTTTCTTAGCTGGTGATTAGTCATAAGAAAGTTATGGATGAGTGTGTTGTGTGTGATGACCTTGCTTTGGATTAAGCAAAACGGCAGATTTCATGCAGGCAACCCAAATGATTGAGACTGAGACTGAGGCTGAGTTGAGTTAGATTGTTTTAGAATGGAGTCCGTTTCTTGTCAGTAATAGGTTTGTTAAAAGGTCTCACTTGCTTCACCGCTACTTGCTTTCACTTGTATAACACTTGTCATTACAAGTAGAAGAGAAAGAGTACTGTTAAATCGGCCAAATGGATGAGGCACACGTCCAAATCTTTTGCTGCCCTTGAGTTGGATATTACCTGGATTGACTTGTGGGGTTTAGAGTTATCTTCAGGGTCGGTCCTATGGGATTCGGGGACCCTAAGCGATTTATTTGGCTGGGGGCCTTATTCTTTTAGCGCCAACAGATCATTTTGCGATGACATTTTTTTGGATCTCTACTTGTCTTTGTCTTGATTTGCCCACTCATAGTTCTTTTCATGTCTCTCTTTTTATCTTTCCTTAGGTTTTAGTCAGGTTTAACAGTTGGATCCTAAATTGAAACTTTGACTACAATGATGATTGGGGCCTCTTGTTAATAAATAGATTGAGATTTGGACAACTTTTTGATTAGGTCGAGTTGATATTTGTTTAGATTGAAATAATTGCAAATGGTTAAAAGAAATGTTGCACTAAAATCTATAGTATAAATGGCAACTGCCATGAACAGTACTATGAACAGTACCAAATGCCAAATTTCCCATTTTGCCCTCACTAAGTTGTCCCTTTCCCATTTTGCCAAAATAAGGGTTTAATGTTTAGTGACAATCGCAAACAAAAACAAAATCTTAATAAAGGAATAAAGATTTGGACGGAGACAATTGGGCAAGGAATAAGGAGAGAGAGAAAAATAAATAATAAATGAGTAATTTGTTTTGGGCCCAAAAAGAAAAAAGGAAAAAAGAACTGAACTGTTTTGGGCCAAGAAGAAAGGAAGGGGAAAAATGTTAAAAGCAAGGTATGAGGGATTCGAACCTGGGCAAGCCATGTTTTGCAGGATGTAAGCAGTCACCTAGACCGCTGGGACAAGAAAGTAACTTTTACCTTTATTGCAAGCTTTATTATTAATGCATAAACTACAAATTTTGGGGCCCTTTTTTACACTAATATTCCGGGGGCCTGAAGCGGCCGCTTCCCCGGCTAACCCTCTGGGCTGGGCCTGGTATCTTCATTATTTAGTAGTAGGATCTATTGTCCAAGTTTTCTTTCAACCCAGTATTCATATCTATTCTTCTGTACGCATATTTTGTACTTGGTTTGCTATATTTTCAATATGGCGTTTATTCATTAATAGTGAGGATCTCACATACTTGGAGACCCGTGTGTAGGATTGGATAACAGTGTGTTACAACCAGAAAAAACTCGTTGACATTGAAACGTACCTTATGCATGCTGGTAAACCATGGCGGAGGCAAAGTATATCTGTTGCAAAGGACCAAGGTCTCTCTCTCTCTCTCTCTCATGCATCACATTTTAGTTATCTATCTGTATAAACATCATCGGAATATTATAATTGTGCTGCTTGCATCTAAGTTTGTTATCAAGTTATTCCACCTGAAAAGAGAAACAATTAGAGTGACGCAATTACCTTACATGGCGATAGAAGGCATCAGGATGCAACCCCTTGCACTATCTCTTTGAGGCATACTCCCCTCCGTCCCAAAATGTTTGTCTCATTTGACTTCTCTGTTGAACTTTGACCACAAATATATGTCAATTTAATTATGTTCATGAAATTCTAAAAATTCCTATTGATTAACCATTAATAATATTATCAACAACAACTTTTAGAATTTCATGAACATGATTAATCTCTCGTAAATTTGTGGTCAAAGTTCAACAAAAAAGTCAAATGGGACAAACATTTTGGGACGGAGGGAGTACTACTTTTCTTCACGCCAATGACTTGGAGCGTGCAAATTGGCATCATGTGCGCAATGCGTCATAGCCAAAAATGATACTGTGGTATAACATCCACCAAACACCATGCTATGATCTGAATCCCTGAAACCATTTTTAATGTTAAAGCTGAATTGCCATGCGGAGTCTAGGTTTTATGGAACGTGGTTGAGCACTTGGTTATCAGCTCAGTTACTAGCATTTAGCGAAAGTTCTTAGAGCAATTTATATATCTGAAGCCCTACTCGTATTTCCATCGTCTGTTTTTTACTTTCATCATACACTAAGTTTTTAGAATTTATGGCAATTTTTTTTTCATAAGCATTTCCAAGGAGGCAATTGCTTAAGCGTTAGATTGCTTTAGGTACTCAGCCAGTTTTCTGAAGTCTGAATTCAGCTATTACTTGCAGATAAAGAACTATCAGCTTCCAAGAAGTCTGAAAAGCGAGTGGGAAGATCTGTACATTCAGAACCAACAACTTCCGCCTCAATCAAGGTTCTCATTTTGGCCAGCAAATTTTTCAATTGAATGTATTTCTTACTTTCCATTTTGAATTTTAAAGACAGTTACTAGTTACTACCTGAAAACAAGCATCAGATCTTCAGTTCTTTGCGAGCACCATCAAAATGATTAAGAAATTGATGGATAGATAGCTAGAAGCCAAAATATGTTGTTCTCCAAACTTTCAGGACCTACCAAGAACCTCATTTTATTTGATTTACAGCTTCTGAATGATTATTTTTCACTGTGCATTATTAGATATGTTGATCTCATCTTTCTCTCCCCCCCCCTTTCTAAGCTATTTATTATCGATTCTGTCAATTTTGAAATAGACAGCCTGCAATCCTGTTAAAGATGGGTTTTCACCTTCGAAAGTAAAGAAATGGGCTATGGATGATCTGGAAAAAACTCAATCATGGTTAGAAAGCCAAGAAGAAAAGGTTTGTCTTATTGATTTTTAATGTAACAAATTTATTGGATAGTTGGGTTTTGAATACATGTTCACAAGAAAAAAAGCTATATATCGAAGTAGAAGTGTGTTTGTGTCTGTCATTACGTTTCATCAATTATGTCCTTTGCAGCCAGATGCTAGCGAGATAAAGAAGATAGCTGCTGAAGGAATTTTGACTTGTTTACAAGATGCCATTGACTCTCTTAAACAAGAACAGGTGTGCGATTCTCCCGCCGTTCTTTTTCAGTTAAGCTAGAATATGATCTTTGCGAAGTATTTATTTTAAAACACAATGGTGACCCTCATCCCACAAAATGAGCTTCAGCAATGACTTCCTTTTATGTATGTTTGGAAAGTGTGCTTGTGTTATATCTGGTGGTTCCTCTTCCAGAAAGATTGTTGAGTACACTAGCTTTCTCTTCTCTAATACTGAAGCAACGGACTCGCTTGACTTACTGTGCTTTTCTTATCTGCTGAAACCACATATGAGCTGCTAAATCGATTTATTTTCTTATCGTAAAATTTAACCTCAAATATACATGTCACCAGAGATCATTGGTGGAAATTCTGCCCAATTGACTTCAAGTAGCTCTAGAGCTAAATAGACCCACAGGTAAATCTAAATCTATTGTGGTGTGTTTGACGTAAAAAAAATGTCTAAATACCATATTGTTACCATATTACAGCACAAGACTGCTGCCACCAGAACAACCAAATCTCCTCACTTATTTGTCCAATTAAAGCCTCAGAACATAATCAATCCTTTTGGAAGGCTTGCCTCAATCCTTTTGATTTAAAGACTGGCACACACACATATATATATACTCCCTCCGTCCCACTATACTTGACACTTCTTTCCATTTTGGGCCGTCCCACTTCACTTGACACCTTCCAAAAATAACCTAATTTTTATATTTTTATATTAGATAGACCCCACCACTAATTCTCTCTCTTCATTTTCCACCACTCAATTTATTCAACCAACACTACTATTTACCCCACTCATTCTCTCTCTTCATTTTCTACCACACATTTTCTTTATTTAATTGTTTCTTCTTAGTTCTCGTGCCCACTCCTTGGGTGTCAACTATAGTGGGACGGAGGGAGTATATATATATATACCAAAGCATACTCCTATAATACATTATATTTATTGAAGCATGTAAATAATTGCATACATAAGCATGATACATGTAGCTGTAACACTCATTATTTGTTTGTGACTTGAACTTTACCATAAATCGTTCTGATCTATGGTAGTTTAGGGGATAGTTAACCTCTTCCATGTGATGAACACCTTGGAGTTGAATAGTGGCTCCAGTGTGTTATTGGCATTTCAGAACTAGAGCAATGACTGATGTTTTGGATTTGACCATAAAATAAAATGGACATTCATTTAGGGCCGGAGGGAGAATAAAATGGACATTCATTTAAGGACGGAGGGAGTGGTAGTACTTATATGAGTGAATACATCGACCTTGTGTGTTTAAAGAACTAAAGTTAGAATATAAAGCTTTCCCAATATGGGTGTGTTTAATATAATGTTGGTATAGCATGTTTGCTTTATTTTGTTATGAACTTGTATGTAGGATATCAAGCAAATAGCGGAGCAGTGGAATTTTGTGCCACGTGTGGTCGAAGAGCTGGCAAAGCTTGAGAGCAGTGAAGACACCTCAACACGTTCAAAGAAAGACCTTTATAGAGAAGCAATGGCCTGTAAACAAATTTATGAGGCAGAACTCGGGAATCTGGATTATGATTCAGCAGGGAAGAAGAAAAAGCAGAAGACAGAAGAAAAGGAGAGGGTCGGAAAGGGAAAAACTAAAGTTGCTGCTAAAGAGGCCACCAGTTATGATAGTGATGATACTATTGAGATGACAGAAGATGAAATAAATCAGGCTTACAATACCGTAGCTTCTAGCATTGTAAATGCAAAGTAAAGTTCTTGGGGGTTGTTTGGTAAATTGGTACGAGAAAACTAGAATGGAGATCGATTTTTTTTGTTAGAACGGACTTGATGCTGGATTGACCTTTTAATATGCCTCCTTTGTGTATTAGGTAGCAGGGGCTCTCTACCTTTTGGTTAGTTTGTAACAGATCAGCGGTTAAGTTATTTTCCATTTTCCCACTCTTTACCCTTGCACTTCTACTTAAGAGCATATGGCCCAAACTTTGGGCGTTTCTTAATAATCTGCTACTGCCATCTAGGCATATATCATACCATCTGGGTTGAGGATGATGCGCTTTCTCGTAAAATATACTACCTGGGACAGAGGATGTATTTGAACATTCATTTATGGGATTTTGGGACGGAGAAAAGTAATACTTTTGAATAAAAACGGAGAAAGTAATACTTTTGAATGTGACGTTCTTATTATATAACTAGTACATGCCCATGTCCTAGGACACGTTTTTTTTTTAATTTTTTTAAGGGCAAAATGGGAAAGGGACAAATGTATGAGGGCAAAATGGAAAAAAATCCATTTGAAACTATTCATTCAACTGTTCGCCCATTCTCTCATTTATACTATAGCCAGTCCAGAAAATGACATGACGACATATTTTAATGAAAACCTTTACTTTAAGAGTTAATTTGATAAAATTTCAGTCACCATCATTTTTATTCACAATTTTTTACTTTCAGTTAGTCCCTCAGTCTCATTTTTTTTAAATTGCTCCTAATTAATTAAGAATAAATTTGAATAATATTTATTTTTAAAATTTGCTCTTAATTAATTAATTAACTAAGATAAATTTGAAAAAACTTTGTTTATTCATTTTGGATAAAAGACGGGTAATACATGAGAGTGGACATTGAAACAAGACAAACTTTAGGGGTTGCAATGAAATTAACTTGAAGTTGCAGCGTAGAAAGAAAGAATTACAAGTACACCCTCGACACAAAGTAAAGACTTAGTAGGGTTGCATCAGATAAACGCCACCACTCTCCCCTATTCTTCTCTCTCTCATCTCCCCCCAGCACCTAAACTCCCTCCACCGCACCACCGTCAATCTCTCTCTCTCTCTCTCTCTCTCTCTCTCACACACACACACACACACTTCACCGCTTCCGTATCCGCAACCTCTCCGTAGAACCTCCTCCCTGCAACAATGGGCGCCTCTCTGCCTCCCAAAGAGGCCAACCTCTTCAAGCTCATAGTCGTAAGTTCTCTCATCCTCTCTCTCTTTCGCACTCTGTTACTTCCTCACCACTTCAATATCAACACAATTAGAAGCTTAATTATTTTTCCGTCAATTGGATACTTTTCTCACTAAAACCCTAGTTGTATGTATGCGAGTTCGTTGATTGTTTGAAGCTATTCTGCTTGTGGAATTTATAGTTGTGATTTTAGGTTGTGCATTCTGCTGTTGTATGAGATCGCCAGTTTGAATTTCGCCGCTTCTATCTGTGTGTGTAGCCATATTTGCACCCACTTAAATTGAAGGATGTAAAATTTTGGAAGCCTCATTTTGGAAAATTCTATTACTACCTCCATCCCAGTGTTCCACTTCTATTTTTGGTCGTCTCAAAATAAGTGTAACATTTCTAAACAAGGAAATAGTCTAAGTGCAATTACAACCAATTTAAAAAACAAGTCAACAATGACGGTTATAATACAAAGAGGGAGTATCAGATTGAATAAGTAGTGGGTGATTTTGTTATTAGGTTTGATCATGCTCTCATATTAGAGGTTGATTACTGATGCTACCAGATTAATGAGTTCCGATGTGTGCACCCCACGTCGTATCCACGCAGGATAATCTGGCACGGTCGTCCACACTAAGCTTGCAAAACGAACACCGTAAGCTAGGCCGGGGGATTCTCCGGCTAAAGCCCCTCCGGTGTGAGAGTAAGTAACGTTAATGGAATAAGCTTAAGCCGGAAAATGGAGAGCTTGATTGTAGAAAATAGTGCTTACTTGACTTGTGAAAGAATCCTTCTATTTATATCTCATCTGAGGATAAGGTGACAAGCCCATAGGTTGATAAGATATCATGATGATAATATGATAGGGTGGCTTGATGTGATTATTTCTCACCTACTTTAGCCGACTTCCATCGTATTATGGGATTTTGGGGGCGCTACAGTAGTAGCTGTCCTCTTTCTCATATAATATTGTCCTTTGTGTCAGAGATGGTCTCTCCTTTATTGAGGAACATTTAATGGAGAAACAATGCTCTTAGGCGAGATCCCCATCTCGCCTGGGTTGATTATCTAGCCGGACTTAGTTTGCACCCCAATGGGATCTGGTGAGGTTGAGCGAGATCACTATCTCGCCGAATGCCATCATCTCGCCAACTCTTCATCTTGACCTTCAACCAACTTGCAATGTTATCCGACTCCAGCGAGATGATAATCTCGCTACTTAAAGATATCTCGCTCCTTCTCCCCTTGTATTGTCTGTATGGGCCTTTAAAGTCGCTTGGTTCTAACACGGCGATTTGACTGTTATGGTTGACTTATCCACGTAGGCCATTACTTTATTGCTGAGTCGTATGAGGTCTTCATACTTGCTTTGACACTTGGATTATATTTTATTTGTGCACATCAATTACATGTCGCAGTCAACTCATGTGTCAATCATGCAATACAATGTACAGACTACAGAGTAAAAGGACAGTGATAGAGCTTTTGTTTATTTTTTAGAGTGTGCTACTGTTATAGCAATGAATTGTGGCATGCAACCTAAATGTCATTGTTGTAAACTACAATAGCTGCACCAGAGAGTCCACTCACTACACTATTTGGTTGATTTGAATTATAATCCGTCCATCAAAAATTGAGTTTCCTTTTCTATTTTAAGGAAATTAAGAAGCTGACTTTTAAGCACGCTTCGTAGCATATACTCCCTCCGTACCACCTCAAAATGCAAAAATTTACAAATTGCAAAATCCAAAAATAAAAATGTTTTTAATATTTTTTTAATTAACTGGACCCACTTGTCACACTCACATCATCTACCCCACCTGCTATTCCCTACTCCACGAATAATCTCTACCTCACTTTCCATACAACGACATAATATTATGTACTTCTCCTTGATTCCTGTGCACAAATGTTTTTTTTTTTACAAGTTGAGGTGGGACCGGAGTATACAGTTTGCCTTTAGGGTTGGCATCATTCAATTGCATGTGCACACTAGGACATGATAGTTGTGCAAGGTGAATCAGTAACTCCGTCAGAAAATGGATTTACTTTGGGACTTTCTTTTTCTTAGAATGAACAATGTATTGAGATAGAGAGAATGATTATCCAAATGGCTTTACAGATTCTGTTACATGTGTCACATTAATCTTTATTTAGCATTTTTAACTATTAGCCAAAGAAAGTTGAAGTGTAGCTGTCCCTAAATGATTTATGAGTCTCAATTTTTGGTTTACTTTATCACAAAAGAGTACCACTCTTTGACAAAGTTGGTTGATCAAGACTGCAGTCAGTGAAGCAGTTTTACTTTTGTTGTGGACCTCTAGTTATGGAAGTCTGCATCGTATGGAGAATCGTCCTAGTACTATGATACACAGAGATACTTCTGATACAATCTGTCACCCAAGTTGCTCATAGCTAAAATCACATTATCTGTTTGTTATTCGTGTGGCAGAAATCGTATGAAACCAAGCAATATAAAAAGGGGTTGAAGGCTGCAGATGCTATATTGAAGAAGTTTCCAGATCACGGAGGTATGTATAATGCTGTGCATCTATTGTATACAGCTGTGTTCCAAGCAAAAGAGTATTAGGGGACATAAGCTGATTTTTTTTTCCAAGTCTGAGGAGTGAGAAATTACTTTGGGATACTTCTGTGCTTCCTGCCACTAAAAATTGTTGCAGTTACTAAGCAGCAAAAGTTAGTTGAGTGATGAACTTTTTAATGGTTTGTGAAAATGTAGTATGTATTCTATATTAGAGGTGGTCTTTTTGCTGTTGCGAGGAAAGTGTTCCCTAGAATGATTATTTCTTTTAATGTAAGCTTTTGACCTTGCTAGTTTTTCTTACATATAATGGTTTCCAGAAACACTGTCAATGAAAGGATTAACTCTGAACTGCATGGATCGTAAGCCTGAAGCATATGAGCTTGTCCGGCTTGGACTAAAGGTTTGTAACTATTTTATGAATTATTGACTTCAAATCACTTCTTAAAACATCAATATTTGGTTATTTTGATATGTTATGGAACTTAACATCACTATTGCAGAATGACCTAAAAAGCCATGTTTGTTGGCACGTGTACGGTCTTCTGTATCGCTCAGACAGAGAATACAGAGAAGCAATCAAATGCTATCGCAATGCATTAAGGATTGATCCAGACAACATTGAAATACTAAGGGACCTGTCACTCTTACAGGTAATTGTTTATTTATATACTATTTCTTTGTAACATTCAAAATGTTAGTTATAGAACAATCTTATGGAACCATTTATATGTTCAGATTTGGAATTAGTGGCCCACATGGACTCTTGAACTTAAGACGACCACAAGTGTGGAAACAAGTGAAAATTATCAACTTACGCTGTAACTATTTTCGTTGTCTATGTCTTTTTGGCAGACTTGACATCAGAATTAGCATCTCATGGATTATGTTTGTTTGCCTACTGTTATTGGCAGTGTTCTAAAAGGCCCCGCCTAGGCCCCGCCTAGGCGCTAGGCCCCTCTCCAACGCCTAGTTCTAAGCCCCGCCTAGGTCCCGACTAATCCCGACTAGTCCCCGCCTAGGCGCTAGGCCCGGCTCCGCCGTCTAGCATCCGCCTAGCGCTTTTTAGAACCTTGGTTATTGGTGCTTTGAATCCAAACTCCGTCCCTATATGAATGTCCTTTTCTGGCAAGTTGACTATATCCTCCTCGCCAATATCATTTTTTAGTTTACAGTTCAAATTATGATGTTATATGGTGAGCTCAATAAGGCTAATTACGTTCATATGCTACTAAAAGTGCTTAGATGTCACATTACTAATTTGGAATTTCTTGTGTGAAAAATGCTTTGCCGAGAATTTGTTTGTCCTTTATTGCCACTCTAAAATTAATAGAAGTAAGAAAATGATGTAGACAACTGATATCATTTTGCTTTGTCATTTGTTTTCTTTCTGTTGTGTGTTTTTGTGAGTTCTTTTTAAGTCCCCCCATTTCTTTGTATTGGCAACTAATGGTGTTTTTTGCCTCCAACTTCAGGCACAAATGCGTGACTTGACTGGTTTTGTTGAAACTCGACAACAGTTGCTGACCTTGAAACCGAATCATCGCATGAATTGGATTGGTTTTGCGGTTTCCCATCATTTGAATTCAAAGTAAATTGTGATTCCTTGGTATTGGATTTATAATATTTCTATATTCTATTTGCATCTCTTTCTCACTGATGTAGAGTGATGGGTGTTTAACATTTAAAAATCAAGGGAGTGTCCATCTTTTTCTTGGGTGGCGGTGGTCCAGGTCCTCTAGAACTTTTGGAAATTCACACTTCCCCTCCCTGTGATTCATCAGTAATAATAGTAAAATAGTGGTCAGGCATGCTAGAAAGAGAAGTTTATTTATTTATTTTTTAAAGAAAAGCAGCAATGTTTTTAGATCTACTTACAGTATGTACGAAGTAGTTCTTATAGTTACTTTGAAAAAAATAAGTAGTTATAGATGTATCAACTTATTTCTTTGAGTAACATAGTTACTGGCCCCTGTAAACAGAAATCGTTAGCTAAACTGCCTACTGTCTAAAACTAAATTGGTGTTTATGAAGCAAATTACATTGTTTGGAGGTTTCCTTATAGATCTCACTAATCACTATGTGCTGATTTCTCTTTTTTGGGCGGTTTGCTATGATTATGACAAATTGAGATAGAGAAAATGAGATGTTGACTATTAACACCCCACTGGGATGTAGGTCTCAGCTATAGTTACACACGAATTTCTTTGAAGTGCTGCCACTTTACTACTATATCTCATTTGAATTTCTAGAATTACTGTGCATATGGACTCCGTCACTACATGTCATATTTACTGTTTCTGCTAGTGGTAAGGAGTTTTTTTTTTTGTGTGACCCCCTGCTAAATGTTAACAAGAGCTTGCCATGGATACTCAAGATAGTATCTAAAATCATTATGCATTGTTAACAATAGTTTCCTTTCATGTTTGAATAATTTTGTATTTATATATATGGTTAACCAATTGTATGTTTCCTTTGCAACATGTAGTTGCACCTTTCTCTAAGCGTGTTGCACATTTTGCTCCATATTAATGTTCTTGGCCCCATAAATAAATGTTGTACATTTCTCTTACAATATGCTGTTGGACTTCTAAGCTTGTTGCACAATTTAGCTCCAAATTTATGTGTCTGGTTCCATAAGTAAATGTTTATGACAGCTGCTAACGAGAGTACAATCCATTAAAGTTCAAGCTCACTCCTCTAATACTCTCCTGATGAGACCCAAATTCCTTAATATGAGAAAGCTTACTCGAAAATGTTCTCTTCTGCAATTACTAAAGATGCTGGATGCCAACATCACAAGTAGTTAATCATAAAGATCATTCTTTTGGATTTGCTGTACTTATATTCTGATATGCTGCTTTGCTAGTGCATCAAAAGCAATTGATATCTTGGAAGCATATGAAGGGACTCTTGAGGATGATTACCCCCCTGATAATGAACGTTGTGAGCATGGGGAAATGCTCCTATACAAGGTAATAAATGTTTTAGGTAATAATATTATTCTTTGATGTATTTTTCATGATGTGAAATTCATTATGCGGTGCCTTCTCGTGTTTGGGGTTTGTCCATAGGTCACGCACACTTCTAACGTTTGGCGAACTTCATATTGTTATGCACGCTTAGGCATGTCAAATAATTGAGATTTGTGCACACGTTTGGGTCCAACACAAACAGTAGCTTAATTTGTTCATTTGACATTAATGCTTCGCGCTTCACATTTATTTGTTTTCTCTCTCTCTCTCCCCTCCCTTCTTCTTTTTCCTTCTCCTTTTGAATGTTTTGATTGTTTCATAAACATGTTTCCTGCAGGTATCTTTATTAGAGGAATCTGGCTTTCCTGAGAAAGCTCTTGAGGAGTTACACAAGAAAGTGTTTAAAATTGTAAGTGGATATTCTACTTCCCATTCTTGTGGCAAAAGTGATAACAATGAGTCCGTAATGGAGTTCATATCTTAATATTCTTGTTAAATGTCTTGTTAGGTTGATAAATTATCCTACCGAGAAGAGGAGGTTTCTCTTCTTGTGAAGCTTGGTCGTTTCACAGAAGGTGAAAAATTATACAGGATGCTGCTTTCTATGAATCCCGACAATTATGGGTATGATTAAGGAATGACACTGGGTCAAAATCTGCCTTATACTTTTGTCATTTCTCAGGAAGTGTTAAGCCAGAGATAATTATCTATATTACTTTACTTCCTCTAAGAATGCTGTTTCATAAAATTATTTTACTGAACCACCAAATGCATCTTGCTTCCCCTTTTGTACTTAGATACTACGAAGGACTACAAAAGTGTCTTGGACTACATTCAGGAAGTGGCCAATATTCTTCTGATGAAATTGATCAGTTGGAAGCCTTGTACAAATCTCTTGGGCAGCAATATAGTTGGTCATCCGCTGTCAAGGTGACATATTTGTTCTTTATGTCTATGTCCAATGTTTAGCTTATATTTTTAGCATGCTATTCAGGAAGAGGTGCTTTCAACATTTATCTGAGAAAGTTTCCATTTGGGCACTCTTCTGCCAAAATGTATGCATATGTGCGCGCCATCAATGCGGTATTTCTTAGTAATTGTCAGTGCTTTGCTTACTATTTAATTTTGGAAGGAAAGCCTTTATGGGGGGCTGTTTGGTAAACCTTCTTAGTGTGGATAGGATTATTAGTCCAATAAGCTTGATGCTTGGTAGACTAAATGCAACCGGTGTAACAATCCTAACAACCTGGATAAGGCCTCTTATCCCCTTTATATTTATCCCAAGAAAAGGGTGGTATAATTAATCCCCGGAGTAATAATCTCCTGACTATTAATACATGTTAATCCTATAAGCCTACCAAACTAGCCCTACGCGTATTGGTAGGCATTATCTTTGTGGAACAAGTGTTGTTTGGTGTTAAGAGTGTACACTTTTTTTTTTTCCAGTTCCTGAATCTGTGTTATAGGTATCAGGTGGTGTGCTTTTTCAGAGTTGGATAAAGTGCAAGGGATGTGGTCCTGTGGAGATATTTAGTTGAGGGCAATGTGATCCAATATTCCAATCATATTGCTGAAACTTTAGCAGCTAAACTTCAATCTGCTGTCTTTCTGTCATATCATATGTTGGCATCTAATTTTACTTTTGATTCATGGCCTATGTTTTTAAAAGCTTTTGCCATTTACATAAACAATATGGTGAACACCCCTTTGTTTCTTTAAGGAGAAAAACATGTCTTTATATGACTCATGCCCTTTCACAGCTCGCTGCCACTTATGTATTGTATGTCTCAGTTGTGAGTCAGTTTCTTTTGTTACTTCTGTTGCTGATAAAATATATTGCTTATTTATTTAAATGAGATATTTTGTCAAGGGCGAAAAAGAGAAGCTACGCGAGGGAGGAATAAGGTCTCTTAAGTCAAAAAACTAGTGCACATGTGAAGTCTACCTTGCTTCGACGTGGTTCGGGGCATTCTCCCCACCCACTTTTTAATGTTTTTTTAATCTTATAATATGATTCATTTTCAGTTGAATTTCTATTTTATAGCCAAAAATGAGAGCCAACCATCAGAAGATCATCCTGCCATCCTTTTGAGACATTTGAGAAAGTCAATCATTCTAATTAGGTTAATTAATACTATTTCAGTCTATTTATAGAAGCGACTACTACTACAATCGACAGTCTTGCCTCAAATTTAAAATTTACAATTTATTCCCTCCGTCCCATAATAAATGCCGCGCTTTCTTTTTTGGTATGTCCCAAATTAAATGTCGTGTTTCCATACAAGGAAATAGTCTTAGTGAAATTTTATCACTGTACAAGTAATGTACAAACAAGTAAAACACAACCCTTAAAAACGTTGACAAGTCATGTGCGACATTATTATGGGACGGAGGGAGTAATGTTTTTTTTTTTTTTAATTTAAATATATTTATTAAATTTTATTACTTCAATTTGACATATTTAATATATTAAATTTTAAATGTGACTTTAATCTTTAATTTTGCCTTTTGACTTGCTGCTATTTTATGATAACTTCTTATGTGATTCCCATCTACAACATGCTTTGAAATTTCTTACAGTAATATATGTATATATATTATTCTCCTTGCTCGCCTTTAGGTCGCCCACCTCTCGCCTTTAAAAAGAACCTCTTGCTTTTACCTTTAATAACTATGGTCCGATAAGTGTCCAAAGTACTTGGCTTTGGGTTCGACATGGGGAAGTGGAAAATATGAAATTTGAGCTAGTTTTTTTTTTTTTTTAATCATATTTCTTGGAACATCCATCATAGCTCATTTTATGAAATATATTGCTAATTCATTGTTTGTGCTAGTCTTTTGTTCGCCTCGGATGAATTGCAACAATTTGAGATTGATTTTTTTTCTCTACTTACACCCTTAATTAAAAAATATACCGCAGAGAATACCGCTAGATTTTCTTAATGCAGAGAAATTCCGAGATGCAGCTGATGATTACATTAGGCCTCTCTTAACGAAGGTACTCAAAGATTTTTTTGTATTTTCTTTTCCCTACCTTTATTTTAGGAGCAAACTTCATACATCTATTTATGTTTGTAGGGAGTCCCGTCTCTGTTCTCTGACCTTTCTCCTCTCTACGATCATCCTGGCAAGGTTTGTGTACTGATGTTTTATGGAATAGTGATGCAACCTCATTGAAGCGTGTCAACCTTTTTGTCAAGTGAATTTTTTCCCCATTTATTGCCTCAAGTGTGACGACTCTGTTCTTTTCTACAGGCGGATATATTAGAGAATTTGGTTCTCGAGTTGCAAGAGTCGATTAAGACATCTGGTGGATACCCTGGAAGGTAACATATTTGCTTTGCCAGGTTTATCAGACTATAGTTGTGGTGGTCCTTTATAATTGACTTTTACATTACAGCAAATCATCATATTTCTGTTGGTTAGTTTGTTTGAAGGTGAACCCTTCAGAACATTGTTCTTGCCCAGTCCGTTTGTGGAATCCTTTAGGGTCATTATCTTTTTACACTGTATGCAAATACTTAAAACTATGATAACTGTGATAGATAAAAGTCTATTATGATTTTATGATGATATTCACGCACATGCGGATGCTTCCTCTATTTTATCTTTCTTGTTTTATGAACTCAATAAAAAATTGGCTTTTGATTCCTGTGTCATTTTTTTTTTTTTGATAATGTAGTCTCACATGTTTGTCTTCTTGCTGAAACATGAAAATTCGTCTCTAACTTGAGCAACCCCTTGTTATTAGTGTATTTTCAGATTTTGGAGTAGAGACTAGTCTCACACTAAGTGATTGCATTCATCTTGTATACAGGGAAGAAAAGGAACCCCCTTCAACACTCATGTGGATTTTGTTTTACTTGGCCCAGGTTTGTTATTGTTACTTGGGTGACTTATCCGGCTTACGCTGATCGCCTTATCCAAATTTTGTTTCTCATTTTTGCGCTAAATTTCCATATGCAGCATTATGACAGACGAGGCCAGTATGATATTGCTCTCGCTAAAATTGACGAGGCTATGGAACATACTCCAACAGTTATCGATTTATACTCTGTCAAGGTCTGTTATAACATCTCTTCCTGTCATTGTACCTAAATATTAATTGTATGCCCTAGTTTTTATTGTTTGATAGTCATGACAGTCATAACTAGCTTCTTAACCTAATTTCTAATCACTTACCTATGTAACTTTATTTGGTGCTTTCAGTTTTTATCTTTGTTTGAGGTGGAAGAAGAAATTTTTATCTTAATACTGGCTAAAAGGATTTCATGAGCTTTCTGTTTCTATTGAAGTAGAGAGCCTTTTCTTCTGATTCCCGATCATATGATTTTTATTTATTATTATTATTATTATATTTTTAATTATTTTCTTGTGGCTGGGGTGGGGGCAATGTGATGATTACTATATAGTTGTATATTGATTCATTTTGATATTACTCTCAGACCATTTTCTCAAACTAACTTTACACCTTCTGTGCTTTTCTAACTTTATGCTCAATTGTCTATGAAGCAAATAACTGCAATTCCTCATTGCTAATGTCGGGTTTGTAAAAGTTTCACTTTTTGAGGGGGTCTGAAAATTTTGTGGATAATATGTGGCTTCGATTTCTTTGAAAGAAGTAACTTGTTTTTTTTTTTTTTAAGTATGGATCTTATTTTCAGCTACTTGTGGAAGTTAAATTATTTTAAACGAAACGGAATCTACAGACAAGCTCCCACACCATAAATTTGGAGTTGGGAAGTCCAGGACGAAACTGATTGTAACTTGACTTTCCTAAGAACATAATAGCTATGTACATGACCTTTAAATAGTTGTACCCTCCCTCGACGAGAAATGTAAGTTGCCACTGGAAAAGGGGGTTGGTGGCTGGCTTTGGCATTATGAGAAAATTGTAGTCTACCTGCTCAAGTATTAAAAATTAGACAGAGTCATTTGCATGGCATAAATCTTTTGGAAAATGTTAACGGGGTTTTTTTTCCCCTCCGAAACAGAGTAAGATATTGAAGCACGCTGGTGATTTCACGGCAGCTGCTGCATTGGCGGATGAAGCTAGATGTATGGATCTCGCGGATCGTTATGTCAATAGTCAATGTGTTAAGCGTATGCTACAGGCTGATCAGGTGTAGAAGCTGCAAACTATTCCTTCTTCACATTCTTATCTTGTAATACACACATATATTTGAATGTGATCACGTATTGATGTTCTTTTGTGATAGCTCGTCTCTGGGATCTACTCTTTAACACATGTACATATCTTTGAAGGTTTCTCTTGCAGAAAAGACAGCTGTATTATTCACAAAAGATGGTGATCAGCACAATAACCTTCATGATATGCAGTGCATGTGGTGCGTATTTGTTTCATCCTGATACTGAAATTTTGAGGATATTGTATGATGGGTTATCTATCACTTGTCATCTAATTTAGTTAACATTTATGCATTTGAAAGGTATGAACTTGCTTCGGGAGAAAGCTATTTCCGCCAAGGGGATCTCGGACGAGCATTGAAAAAGTTTTTGGCTGTTGAGAAGCATTATGCAGATATTACTGAAGATCAATTTGATTTCCATTCTTATTGCTTGAGGAAAATGACCCTGCGTGCCTATATTGAAATGTTAAGATTTCAAGATCGGCTCCATTCACATGCTTATTTTCGAAAAGCAGCAGCTGGAGCGATAAGGTGACACTTCTCTCTATGTATGAAGTTCTGAATGAGATACCGACTTCCTAATCCCCTTTGCATGTAAGCATGCAATATGAGATCATCACCTGAGCTCTGATTATTTAAATGTTGCAGAAACCAATATTAAGAGTTACTCTCTTAGTCCTATCAAAAAGAGTTACTCTCTTAGTCTCATTTATATTGGCCAGCTTTCCTTTTTTGGTAGTCTCATTTCCTTTGTCCACTTAACTTTCTGATGCACATTAATGATTTAGTTTCTCATTATACCTCTATGTTAGTCAAGTGTGATAAACCAAATATTAATAGTACTCGATGCTAGTGGCTCTTGCATTTGAATGCGAGGGAAGGTTGTCTACACTAAGCCCATGTGGGCCCGGCCCTTCCCCGGACCCCACACATAGTGGTTACCCTTTTTTATTCAATACAAGTGGGCTATAAAGGGTTTAGATGGAATTGTAAACTTTAGAGAAAGCATTTATGATGAGTCATCAAATGAATTTTTGTTTGGTTGACAATAGAACTGAAACTGAGGGAGTACAAAATAAGTGCATATACCAGCTCATTTAGCTTGTTTTCTCTCTTAGCATCATATAGTTCACTGTCTTCTGGAATTGCATTTTTTGATTATCAACATTGGGTTGCAGATGCTACATTAAGCTTTATGACTCTCCTCCAAAATCTTCTGCTGAGGAGGATGATGAAATGGCAAAATTGCCCGCTTCCCAGAAAAAGAAAATGAGGCAAAAACAGAGGAAAGCCGAAGCACGAGCTAAGAAAGTATTCATCATTGCATTTTTATTTCAAGAGAGAATGCTTATACAATTTTCCTCTATGACCTGCAATTGTTTTTATTGTTTCTTAGGAGGCAGAAGTTAAAAGTGAGGAATCAACCGTCAGCAGTGTTTCTAAATCTGGAAAACGAAATGTCAAGCCGGTAGATCAGGATCCGAATGGAGAGAAGTTATTGCAGGTTGACCTGTTTCCCGTGTCTGAATAAAAAAAGTCCCTCCCTTTTAAGTCTCTGTTGTCCTTGTCAGACTTACTGTCTTTGGGTTCTGTGAGAACAAAAACATTTTCATGCGGGTATATTTACTGCTGTAGGTTGAAGATCCTCTACTGGAGGCTACAAAGTACTTAAAGCTGCTTCAGAAGCACTCAACTGATTCTTTAGAGACACATTTCCTTTCTTTTGAAGTGAATATGAGAAAGCAAAAGATCTTGCTTGCTTTGCAGGTAATTTTATTTCAGGCTTGGAGACCCAAATGAGCACCATTCTTTTAATACGCATTATGTCCTTCCGTTTGCTAAGACAATGCAAACTGGTATCAGTTTGAAATTCTGCTTTATGTTTCCAGTACTTGTTTCTTCATATTTTTGATGAGTAAATGAGCTTCACTACATGTTTTGCTTGTAACCCCATGAAGAGTTCAGTAATTGAATTTTCCATTTATGTTCCATGTACTTTGAGCAGCTTTCTCTAGATGCGAGATTACATAGGCACACAACTTTATCTTGTGTATTGCTTTTCTATTTCATTCAGGCTTTAAAGCAGCTACTACGGTTGGATTCTGAGACTCCAGATTCTCATCGCTGCTTGGTACAATACTTCTCCGAAACCAAGTGAATAAATGTGTTGGCTGTTTTATTTCCAGGGGTTATGTAATTTTTTTCTTTTGCTGTTTTGCCTTCATCTTTATAAACAACCACATCTCTCGCAGATACGATTCTTCCATAAAGTAGGATCTCTATCTGCTCCAGTTACTGATGCAGAGAAACTCATCTCAGGAGTCCTAGAGGCAGAGCGGCCCACTTTCAGGTACTCCTTCCGTCCCAAAAAAAAAGAGTCGCACTTTTATGTTAGTCATACTTCTAAAAGAGGTTATAATTTTAGTCAAGAAGGTACAAGCAAGCTACATTCTTTAAAGCTTGAGTTGTCAAATGTGACTCTTTTGGGACAGGGAGTATTTGTTTTTTGTATGTGTCTGGTCCTGTTAGCTACAGCTTCAATCCTATCTTCTGCAGACTACTAAATGATCTCTCCCTCTCTCTTCCTTTGTTACACTGTTCATTTTCCCTTTTGTATTCAGTTGCATGAGAAATCTATGACATGGGCAACCACCGTTCTAATTTTAATTAAAATGCTCCTTTTCCCTTTTGTAGTCAGGTGCATGAAAAATCTTTGGCAGAGGCGAACACCCTTTTCCTTGAGAAACATAAAGGTGATCTAGTCTACCTTGAGGACATGTATATCATGTTCACATGAAAACAGTCATCATTCAACTTATGTGGCGTGACTTTTCTGGTGAATATGCAGACTCCTTAATGCATAGAGCAGCAGTTGCGGAAATGGTTTATACTTTAGAAAACAAGAAGACAGAGGCAATAAAGTTGATTGAAGACTCTCTTAACAATTTGGGGTCAAAGTAATTCTCTCCTGATCCATGTTTTCCCTGACATGTTACCTACTGTTTCTTACGATCTGGTTTTCCCTCTAAATCAGGAATGGAGCACTTGGAGCAGTCGGGGAATGGAAGCTAAAAGACTGCGTTGAAGTCCACAAACTACTAGAAACCACTTTTGATGATCGTGATGCTTCATTGAGTAAGTCTTGTTCATCATGCAGGCTGACAAATACTTCCTCCGTCCTATAAAGATAGTCCACTTATTTAGTGGTCGATCTGATTGAGACTAAATATTTAGAAAAAACTAAATATCCAAATGAAAATCTAATTTTTTTTATTGGCGTATCAATAGCAAGTTATATAGTTATATTTGGATAATCAGTATTTCCTGAATATTTAGTCAAAGTTCAGTCAAATCAACATCTAAATAAGTGGGACTATCTTTATGGGACGGAGGTAGTATGCAATTTATGTGCACTGAAATTGGATCAGTTTGTTAATAGTATCACTAATCTTTATCGGTCAGCAATCTGCAGTTTTGGTTCTAAGTTTAGCTTCTTTTGTAGGATGGAAAACTAAATGTGCAGAGTACTTCCCATACTCGACATACTTTGAAGGTAGTCGCAGCTCCATCAATACCAACAAGCATTTAAACCAAGTACTCGAAAATACTGAAAATGGCGGTCTGGAGTTGCATCCATCTAATGGAAAAGTAGAAAAGCTTGAGGCGTTGAAAAACCTGGTCATCTAACACGAATCACACAGATTGTTGCTCAGCTAGTGTATTCTGTATTATTTACCATCCATGTTAAATTCAGAGTTAACAGATTAAGCTCGTGCTGGAGGATAAGCTTACAGAAGATGAAACCAAATTGGCAGCAAATTCAGCCAGGGCAGATTCAAGTTTTGCATATGGTGTTCTAATTATCTTTTTTTGTCCCATAGTTCTGGAGATCCTTTTCAGATGTGTATAATTTATTGGAGTTTTGTTGGTAAAAATTGTTGAGGTCTTATGGAGGGCAGGGATTAGAATTCGTTGGGGTTGGGATTGTGAGCTTTGGGAGTTTGAAGCACTATAAGCTTTTCTTACGAGCTCTCTCGTCTGACAATTTTAGCTTTAGATCAATACCCAATCATAGTCATATATATACATTTTGAGCATATGTTGTACTTGTCTTTTTTCTTTCACCCTTAATTCGTTATGCATAAATGCTTTCGGAAATTTTGGTTTGGAATGATACAATAAAATCCGGTTGTTATGTTGGCTTTATTTTGGCCTTTATTCTCCGTTATTTTACATTTAAGCTTTTATTGTGGCACGCCTGGTTACAACTTGGGTGTATCGTTTAGTTGTCTTGAGGTTGTGCCATTTGATTATTTGCTGCATCTAATAAGTTTCCAGCATTCAAAAGATTTAGGCGAAAACGTTTTGTGTTCACTTCCAGAAGCAAACTGACTACGCTTCTTTTACAGGCAGGGAAGCCAAGCTTGGTGAGGTGTTGCCCTTGCATGCTACGCTTGTCAAGTGCCAGAGATCATGATTACACAGCGTTCTTAGTTCTTACAGCCTCATTTGAACCCAACAAAAAAAAAGTGATTTGGTCAAAGCCTCAATTTAGTAACTTTACCTACCGAAAATTACAAAAGTTGTTGACAAGTAGAAACTTACTTGGGAAAGAGAAGGTACTATAGTGTATGACTTAAAAGGATCCAAAAATGGCAAGTAACTTGTAGCATTGTGATTTTTTTTCCAACATACAAGTAAATAAAACTGAATTTTTCCGAAAACAGGGTACTACAGCCCCAAGTTGTACAACTCAGCATATGTATGCATTAAAGTCACTTTTAGAATATGATAAATAACACAACACAAAAAAATAATAATATCACATAATAAAGATTATCAATAGCTATGTTACTTGTTGCAGGGGCCAAATCAATCATCAACCTCTGCTCTAATTTCTCTTTGCAACTCCTCTTTATACTCCTCAAACGTACCTGGGAAAGCTTCCACCGTTCCATTCTCCACAACCCAAATTTCACTCTTTTCTTCATCCTCACAAACACGAGATATCAGCCTAGAATCATGACTGACAAGAATGACCCCACCTGAAAACTCATCAAGTGCATCAGCCAATGCATCAATGCTCTGCATGTCCAAATGATTTGTTGGCTCATCCAAAAGCAAAATATGCGGATTTGACATGGAAATTGATGTGAAAACAACTCTTGCTTTCTGCCCACCAGATAATTTAGCAATTGGAGTAAGGTGATTATGGCTCGGAAGTCCAAATTTTCCAAGTTTTGCACGTACAGCTTCTTGTTTACTAAGTCCTTCTTGATCTGGATGGAGACGGAGCAGATATTGGACTGGTGTTTCTTCCATCGTCAGAAGATCTACAAAGTGCTGGGAATATCTTCCAATCCTCAACTTTTGACTTCTCCTTACTTCACCCTCTGACGGGATTAAGTCACCAGCAAGAAGGTTAAGTAAAGTTGACTTACCAGCTCCATTTGGTCCAACAATAGCAACACGTGTTCCCATATCAATACCAACATCAACATTAGATAGCCTAAAGTCTTCACGGTTCGGATAACTAAAACTTACTTCAATCAGCTGCAGGAGTGGAGGAGTTAGCTCAGTGGGTTCAGGGAAGTGAAACTCTACTGTATAATCTCTCCACCTCTTAGGGGCTTCTGGCACAATCTCATCCTCATCAGCTTTGGCCTTCCCCTTCTTTTTCGAAGCTTCCTTAGCAGCAAATTTAGCACGATCCTTAACTTTCTCTTGCTGTTTCTGATTTCCCGTTCTCTTCGCAGCTTTCACTTGCTTGTCGTAAGTTTCAAACTTCTTGTTCATCTCTTTACGACGTTGCTCATACCCACTTTCAAAATCATCAAAATTTCCACGATACAATTGGAGTTTTAGGTCATGAAGGTGAATAATTTCGTTGCAAACTGTATTCAAGAAATCCCGATCGTGTGAGACAACAACAAGAGTTTTCTTCCACCTGCATAAATACTCCTCCAACCAGAGAACAGCCCTCAGGTCAAGATGATTGGTAGGTTCATCCAATAATAAGAGAGTCGGCTGCACAAACAGGGCTCTAGCCAACGAAATTCTCATCCTCCATCCACCACTGAACGATCGGGTTGCACGGACCTGCATATCCTTGGTGAACCCCAGCCCGGCTAGAATCTTTGATGCCTGAGCTTCAGCAGCATCTGATCCCATTAACTGCAATTTCTCATACAATTCTGCAAGTTTTTCTGCAGTTTCCAGGCCATTATCATCTTCATCCTCACCAGCAACCTCAGGAGTAGAATCCTGCAACAGTGCAACCTCTTTTCGCAGCTTGATCAGCTCTTCATTAGCAGAAACAACTGCTTCAAGGGCAGTTCTATCATCACCAATTATCTCTTGTTCAACCAAAAGAACATCTATATTTTTGGGTACAGGAATCTTCCTCCAAGCAAGGAGCTTTAAAAGTGTTGACTTCCCCATGCCATTGGGTCCAACCAAACCATACCTTTTTCCATGTGATATCTTCACTGACGTGTTCTTTAAGAGTTCTTTACCCCGAGCTGACACAGAAAAATTTTCCACGGTTATATCTTTGACATTAGCATCTGCATCTTCTTGACCATCAAGAACAGAGGCCCGACTGCCAATGACAACAGTAAAAGCATCATGATCATCCTTAAGAGCCTCCTTCCTGGCATGCTCGACTGCTTGGGCAACCATCATGTCCTTCTTTTCTCGTTTCTTCAATTCTTTGTCGGTGATGGAGATTTCAAGAGACTTTCCTTCACTTTTCTGCTGTCGAGTTGTCTTCTTAAGAGCAGCACTCTCTTCTTCACCAGAGAGTTCATCCTCATCATCAGACGGGGGCAGATCTATGTCATCAGTATACTGCTTAGGGGCTGCTTTCTTTGGCTTACTAGAAATTGAAGATGCTCCCTTCTTTGGCTTATCAGGTTTCTGGTCCATGCTAGCAAGCATGGCAGAAACCGAGAGCTTCTCTTTCTTCGGCTCTTTCATATTTTGCTTACCCTTTGCATTCTCTCCCCCCTCATCTGCTTTCTTCTTTCCCATTGAAGTTGGCTAATCTGAAGACAGACAACAATAAGCTCCCAGGTAAGTATAAATTTGTTCTACATTCAAAACCAAATATCTAAGATTGTTCACAAAACACAGCAACAACTAACAAAACCAGGATCCGAACTTGGGAAAATCATCCAGATATTAACCAAAAAGGGACAGGAAACTAAAAAGACACCAATACTAAGATCATATACAGACCTGAATAGAAGAAAAAGTTACGTGCTTCTGTTAAGTGTTACAATACAAACAAAAGGGATTAAAAAAAAACCATAGATAAAGCTGCTCGGGAACAGGTTAATTTTCAGTCCTACCAAAGCTGTCTTACAAAAACAACAACAACAAAGCCTTAGTCCCAAAACGAATTTGGGGTCGGCTAACATGAATCCTCATATGTCATCATGAAGATAAAAAAAAGTAGTTAAAAGAAGAAATAGGTGGGAAAAAGGAAAATAAAAATAGTGATAATAAAAGAGTAAATATATAAAAGAAAAAAAAGAAAAAAACATCAACCCCCTTCACCCACATGAATTTTTGCCCTCCATTCCGGCCTCTTCAACGCCATATTTTCATCCAATCCAACTATACTCATATCGTTTTCAATCACCCTAATCCAAGTTTGCTTGGGTCTTACCCTACTCCTCGCCATTTTATCACTTCTTCACTCTTCAGGCCTCCTAACCGGTGCATCACTCGGTCTCCGTCTTACATGACCAAACCATCTTTAGACGATTCTCCCTCATTTTATCCTCAATTGGCCCCACTCCTGCTTTACCCCTGATTACCTCATTACTCAACCGATCATTTCTTGTATGCCCACACATCCATCGTAGCATACTCATCTCCTCTACATTCATCTCTTGAACGTGACATTGTTTCACGGCCCAACATTCAGTGCCATAAAGCAATGTATGCCTAATTGCCGTGCGTTATAATTTCCCCTTCAATCTATGGGGCATGCCGGGATTACATAGAAACCATGTGGCACTCTTCCACTTCAACCAACCTGCTTTAATCCTGTGAGCCACATCTCATCTAATTCTCCATCCTAACTCTGCAGTGATGCTTCTCTGATGTTCAATATGCCCTTACTTTTTGACATCTATCTGCATGCAAGTTTGATTTTGCAACAAATAACAACGGAAGGATCAGGGTAGACTACTTGATGTGAACAGGATATAGCAGCTCTTTCCATATAAGTAGACCAACGCAAGTGGTCACTCGTTAGACTGGAGCTAGAGGTGGCTGAAATTGGAAGATCATACTTTCACATCCTTCCTTCAAATCATATCGTGTGAAACGGAAGATAAAATAGAGTTCCATTAAGGACAAAAGTTATCCCAGGCCCCAATTAACCTCAATTCACTGGTTTACAAGAAATCCACAAATGGAAAGAGAAAGAATAAGACAGAAAGAATGGTCTTCATGTAGTAGTAGACCCCGTCCCACTTCCCGGGGAAAGGTAAAGGGAGAGTCCGACTCTTTGTGGCTATCCCAACTCTAAAAGAAGAAAAGAAATCCAATTAACCACTCTAGAATAGGCGAAAGCTATGGCTGCTTACTTTAAGGGATGTTCCTTCAGACCTTCACACTATAATCTTTCATCTCTATAAGAAGATTAGCTCAACACGTAATAGTTTAACTTCTGCTTTTTTTTTTTCTTTCACCTATATACATATTAGCAATCACCTCCACCACAAGTACAAAAACTGAGCGCCTAATCGGTCCTAAGGGAAAAAGAGGTCTTCTAATTTTGGTTTAGGAGAAAAAAACCCTCCTCAGACTTCTGGTCCAAATCACAAATAGCACTAAAGAGCAAAAAACAATCCACATCCACTTTTAGTTTAAACTATTCCGAACCACAAATAGCATAGTAACTCCAACTAATTTCATTGGAGTATAATGCATTCTGTTATCCCAGTAAGTTCATCGATGACTAATAAAAAGCAATTTTTTTAAAAAAAAACTGATTTAACTGGAGTGATAGAAAAAGTAATCTGAACAAAGGATCGAATTTTGTGGGCAGATGGTAACAATTTTAAAACCAAACAGACAAACTGACCTATGTCCAGAAGTATCAAGAAAATCAAATCATCAACAGAGTGAAATTATTAAAATCCCCAATATGGGTATTCAATAAGATATGCACAGACCATCTTTACCAGGAAAACACTACAATTTAGAAAACATCGATTTCAAAATCAAAACTTCAGCCAAAACAATCACCTAGAAAACACAAACAATAAATCGCTATTCAGATTAATCCGTAAACGACAAACAATATATTTCACAATGATCAAACAAGCTCAAGAGAAAACATATATTATATGCAGAGTAGTCACCTGAACTGGGCGTGTTTAAACCAATCGTCTTGTTCAATTTCCTCAGGTTTCGGCAACGGGAGTCAGTCGGAATATATAGCTGCCAGGGCGTATCCTTAACGGAGTCGGAGATGGCGAAGATTTTGTATCCGATCTAGGCCTTTCGCGTGAGCCCTAATTTATTTTCAAAGCGAATTATTTTATTGGGCCGTTATATATACTGGGCCGTTATTTTATTGGGCCGTTATTTTATTGAGCTGTTACATTTTAATTAAAAACACCAATAAAATCATTACAATTAAAAATTGTAAACAAGTTTTTGTAACTATTTTGTAAACTAATATTATTCAATTATAAATTCAAAATTATAACAATAATATAGTATACCATGATTGATTTTTATATTTTAAAAGCAAACAAAATAATAACTGCATAAATAAAATTGAGATTCACAACAATCCAAGGCTTATCCCAAAAATAAAGATTCTTGCGAGCCGCCACAAGAAAAGAGCCTAATCCATCTCGAATGATTAGGAGTAGGGATGGCAACTGGGCGGGTTCGGGGCGGGTTCTCCATTTCCCAAACCCGCCCCTATAGTGATCTACCATTACCCGAACCCGCCCACCCCGTTATTTGCATTACCCGAGCCCGCCCCGCCTTTGGTGTCAAATGGTGTCCAGTCGCCGTCAACATAAATTGAACAGGAATGAACCAGAAAGTGATCAAGTCCAGTCGCCGTCAACATAAATTGGTGTCAAATGGTGTCTTGGTATCTGAAAAGGGTTCTCAGTATCAAACTTCAACTTTTGAAATAATGTGTGGTTCCTCACCCTGCCAAAAAGTCTCTAAAGCTAAAACATCAGCATTAACAAATAAGGAAGATCGGAGGAGCCAAAAGGAATATATCAACTTAGAATGCGATTCAGCAAGGGTATTCAAGTAATTTCATACTTACTCGGGGCGGGTTCGGGGCGGGGCGGGGATAAACCCGAACCCTATAAAAACCCGGCGGATTTTCAAAATTGCTTCCCAAACCCGGCCTATTAGGGGCGGGTTTTTTCGGGTTTGGACCGGGTTTCGGGTTTTTGCCATCCCTAATTAGGAGTGTATAATCCTAAACCGAATCTCAAAACAAATCCCTTATGAAAAATAATTTGTAACACACAAATGTCTCTCTACAAACAAAATTTGGACACAGTCTAACACTTGCCATCAGAAAACCTCCACATGAAAATAATTGACGTTGACAACATAAGAAAATAACACATTTAGGTAGGCAAGTGTCCAACCAAGAATCGCAAGTATTGCAACAACAAATACAGATTATATACAAAGACTCTCATCCCGTAGAGAAAGCAATGTGCCTTAAATGAGAGAAGAAAAAACCTTTCGACAAAGATAGAAAACAAATAATACAACGTAAGTAAGGTAATGATTTTAAGATCTTGAAAACGATGACAACAATATTATTGTGTTAGCAAGATGATCGGCTGATTTTGAAAATTCACCCAATATTGAAATCGCAAGGAACAAAACTCCTCATCATGACATTCATGAAAATTGCCGATCACACTAATCAATTTATAGTTGAAAAGCAAGAAAACTCTCATAATTTAGACATTAATTATTGATGACAATATAATATTTAAATTACGAGATATTTATGAAATCGATGTGCAAGTTTCGAAAGGGAACATGAGGAAAATGAAGAAGACCAACCAAGCGGTAAATAAGGGGCAGTATAAATATGTAATTGGATGGATACATAATGTTACACGTAAATTAGGAAATATCCACACATAAAAAAGAACATAGTCGAATCTTATTGTCTTGCTCTGGGAAAACAATGAAAGAACAAACATAAGATTGATTTATGTTGTACGGATACTTATGGCCCTACCCCTATCCAACTCTTGTATCAGTGTTAATCCACTGGATAATACATAATCCCTTCATTTCATTCAAAAATATATAAAATTGATCCACACCACTGAAATTAAAAAGAGTATATAGTAAAATAAGCGTTATATGTAAGAAAAATGATATAAAAGATAGAAAGTAGGATAGTAAATTGTGAGTGGATAGTTATTGTGAATATGACAATTGAATCCATTAATGAAGAATTATTAAAAAGTTTCTATTTTACGATAATTTTTTTTTAAATTATCACTCAAAATAAAAATTTGTACATTTTCAAATGAGAAACATGATGAGATAGTTTCTTCATTATACTTCTATGACTACAACACCATCTTATTTTATTTTACGATCTAATGTCTGATATTCTCTGTCTCAGTGTTGCATTTGACTGGAATTAAACTAAAACGGAGGGAGAAATAAAACTTCACCATGGTTATTTTTTCATTTAAATTCAATACTTATTTTGAGCATACCAAAAAAAAAAAATACTCCCTCCGTCTCACTTCAATTGATTTACTTTCCTTTTTGGGACGTCCCACTTCAATTGATCCATTCCATAAATGGAAAGTTTTCCATATATTTATACCCTTATCATCTCCACATATTTACAAAAAAAACCAATCATTAACTTACTATTCCTCCCACTCATTCTCTCTCCTATTAAATATTTTTAACTTTTACATTCTCTCTCCTATTTCCTACCACACATTTAATTTTTACATTCTCTCTCCTCTAATTTCTACCCACTTTATTCATTTTTCTTAAAAACCGTAAAATTCACCCCGAGACCAATTGAAGTGGGACGGAGGGAGTACTAAATTTGGAAGTAATATCTTACCATTACATCTATATACTATATGAAAGCAGAAGAATTTCCAGGTTTCACACAGCGCCACGTGGCATTATGACGTGGAAAGCCACGTGGCAATTCTCAATTGGTCATCCTTTCATTCTTCCAAAGCCTATAAAAAAAAATAAAAAATTAGAAGCCTAATTCATTTGATTTCGGATAACTTAATCTATCAATTTAAAATTCAAATCATTTGCCCCATTAAAATCCTAATAAAAAGTTTATTTTAGGAATTATTTATTTGGAAAAAATCCAAAAATATTATTCAGTTTAAAATTACCTTTTATAACTGAATCAATCAATTTAAAATTCAAACCATTTTGAATCTCCTAATCTAAAGATTTGATCGGATTTTTAAAATTTGAAATTTTTTCATGTAATCCCCGAAAATAAGAAATATAGAATTGATTTTCCAAAAATTTTATTTTTAAATGGTAAGCCATTATTTCATGTAATCTACGAAAATAAAAAATAAAATAAAAATAAAAGCCTAATTCCTACCATTTAGGATAATTCAATTTTTTAATCTTAATTGATTATCTTTATTTTAATAGATAATAGATGATTCAACATATTTTTAAAGTGTTAATTTTAAATTCAAAATTAAGGATCATTATAATCCGAATATTATAAATACATTTTCCAAATTAAGGATCATTATAGTCCGAAAATACAAACCTAAAATTAAAAAAACAAAAAAAATTCAAAGCTCAATTCCTTTGATTTTGGATAACTTAATCAATCAATTTAAAATTCAAACCATTTTCCAAATAAACTCCTAAAAAAAGTTTATTTTAGGAATTATTTACTTGAAAAAACTCCAAAAATATTATTCAGTTATAATCCTAACATTATAAATACATGTTTTCAGTTTCCATGAAAATTATAAATTCAAACCTAGAGTGAATTACGAAGGAAATACATATTTTCAGCTTCCACCAGTTTTTTTTGAATACTCAGTTTTTCGTTTCAACTCATATTGGAATCTTCAATTTTCGCACTTACATATCTCCATCTGTTTTTTCTTCTCACACGCGACAGGTCCTTCACAAGAGCCAGAAAATCAGAGTCATCCGTTCCATTGTTCACTGTGATAGAATTCGTCGTGAAGGTAATCCTATTTTTTTTATTCACTCTAAAATGTTTTATGATTAAAATTTAGGCTGAATCTATTGTTTATTAATTTCACAGATCAATTAAACAAACAGTCGGTTGATTCTCTCACATTTCATCAGCTTTGGATCTACTTTTTTTTTGGCAGAAGTCTCAAAATTTTTAAATAGTTCTGGCATTGAACAAGAAAAAATCACTGATTTATTGTACGACAATTTTAAAACTAAATTCAATAAACTTGTGAGAGATTTGAAAGATGAATGTTGTTTTAGCAACCTCAATTCATGTAAGTAATTCTTTTAATTTAGTAGTTTAAGTTCAATTTTATGAATGCAGTTTTTTTTTTAACAATCTCTATTTTAATTATATATCTGTTCATCTATGCAGTTTTCGTCTCTATCATCTCCGTGAAGTTTTTCAAACGCGGACTACCTCATGGTCACATTCGAATTGATGTTAACTATATAGATCAAGTGCGCCTTAATCATGTCGACAACAATCAAGTTCATCAGTAGGAATAATGTTACTCATGAATTTAGTTTATTTTAATTTATTTATTTTTTTAATCATTCGAATTGATGTCATGTTATCTTTAAGTTTTTAGTTTATTTTTCTTTTCTTTTTTTGATTTATGCAACGATGAATTTTTTATACCATTTGCATTTGTTGTCATTTAGGCATTGTGATCGCAATAATTATTCAGTTTTTTTAATTTATTTTTTTAAATTGTAATGAGTTTGGTCATCCTTTAATTCTTCCAAAGCCTAAAAAAAGTAAAAAAAAATAAAAGCCTAATTCCTTTGATTTCAGATAACTTAGTCTATCAATTTAAAATTCAAATCATTTTCCAAATAAATAAAAAATAAAAAGTTTATTTTAGAAATTATTTATTTGGAAAAACTCCAAAAATATTATTCAGTTTAAAATTACCTTTTATAACTGAATCAATCAATTTAAAATTCAAACCATTTTGAATCACCTAATCTAAAGATTTGATCGAATTTTTAAAATTTGGAATTTTTTCATGCAATTCCCGAAAATAAGAAATATAGAATTGATTTTCCAAAAATTTAATTTTTAAATGGTAAGCCATTATTTCATGTAATCAACGAAAATAAAAAATAAAATAAAAATAAAAGCCTAATTCCTACCATTTAGTATAATTCAATTTTTTATCTTAATTGATTATCTTTATTTTAATAGATAATAGATAATTCAACATATTTTTAAAGTGTTAATTTTAAATTCAAAATTAAGGATCATTATAATCCGAAAATTATAAATACATTTTCCAAATTAAGGATCATTATAGTCCGAAACTACAAACCTAAATTAAAACAGTTATATATTTTCAGAGATCATAGATAAAAAAAAACATAAAGTTATAATGTATCAAAATAAAACAGTTATATATTTTCTAAATCACAAATGAAAACTGCGTTCAACCATTTCAAAGTTTGATTTATTCATAAATTTTCGGATCAATTTAAAGTAATCAATTCCTAAATTTTCGGCAATCATAGATTTTCAACTAATCAACTCCTAAATTTTTTTGCAATCATATATTCAAAAAAATAAAAAATTTCCAAATTTATTTTAAGAATTTTCGGTAGTTATATATTTTCTATTATTTATATGGAGAATTATTTTGTAAAGTGATATAATTTACATAAAAATCTTTTGTAAAGTGATATAATTTACAATAGATTCATATTTATCCCCAAGATTTGAAGTATTTTTAAACAGTTATATATTTTAGTTAGATTATTAGTGAAAAATAATTTCATAACAATCCAATTAAATCACCTGTATCCTATAAATACTAAGTCATTCATCTATATTTCGCATATCACTGATTTTTTATTATTCACTGTAAACTCTTCAAATTTCTTTTTTGTATTCAATTACAATGGCTTCCATTGATAGTCTTCCTATGAAACTTATCATTGAAATTTTTCTTCGCGTTCTCGCAAATTCTTTTTTCGATTTCCTTAATCTTAAATCAACTTCTAGAATCTTTTAGGAGGCAGGGAAGGATGAATATATATATCAGAAAGGTTCACTTCGTGATTTTCCAATTAGCCCATGGTGGCGTCGGAGTAATGTAGCAACCAGATTTATGGATAGGTGCCTTGAATTTGGAAATCCTGATGCTCTATTCCGTCACGGGTTGGTATGTAAATAATTACATATTTTTCTTAATATTTTTGGTACTAACAATCTTATAAGTATTTTTTTTTCATTATTTAAAGTAATATTAATTAATTTCTCTCTTTTTCAGATTGGTTCATGTGATAAAGGGAGTTTTCATTCTGGTATTACCTATTTAAAACAAGCTGCAGATAAAGGTCATACGGAGGCATTGTATACTCTAGGGATAGTACTACTTTTCAATGAAGAGGAATCGAATATAGATATGGGAAAACAAATCATCATGACTTTCCAAAAATCCGACTTCACCAAGATTCAGTCCATTAAATATCGTTTGAATTTGAAGGCATACATCAAATCAATATGGAAGAGTGATGATTATTACTTTTCCACATGGCCAATATTTTGCAAGGTTGAAGCTCATTACAAGGACAAAAATTGGTGCTATTATTCAAGACATGAAAATACTGGATCTGCTAATTGCATATTTGACCTTGAAATCTATGAGTTGTTTAAGGGATGTGAATGATTTTATTATTCTTTTTAGGTTTAATAATTCCATTTGATTATATGATTTTTTTGAAGATTATATTTAGGTTTAGTAGTTTGTTATGATTTATTAGGATGTTTTTCTAAAATGAAACATAAATAAATTTTTCGGCAATATTAGAACATTTAGTTGTTTGTGGAATTCCTTATGGAGCTATTAAAACTTCCATCGTTATTCATCATTTTGTAATTTGCACATGCAATTACGATAGCATAGGTTAGATCTTTACGGTGCCTATTCATTCATATGCTCTTGATAGTGCATAAAAATCAACTTTGTAAAAAGTTTTCCTTAGTTGGAATGGAGGTGGTTACATAGTGAATCTGCTATAAAAAAAAATTAAAAAAAAAAAAAGCCACTGGAAAGTGGGAGCGTTGGCTCCAAAAAGTAGGGGAGCACCTGCTCCCAAATTTGCACAAAGCAATAAAAGTTGCTGGAATTATGGAGCGCACGCTCCAAAACGAGGGGAGCGCCTGCTCCCAACTTTGCCAATTTCAGACCCAGTTTCTGGCCAAGGGGAGCGTCCGCTCCCAATGGTCAGTATGCCTATTCCTTGCCGGGTTTGGAGACTCAAATAGGAAGTGATTTTACAAATCCCTAATAACCAAACCCCCTACCCCCTTTCTCTATCGTAAACACCGGCGGCAGCGTCCCTTCTCTCTAAAAATCCTCTCATAAACCTTTGAAATCCTCACCCCCTACCCACCAAATCCATATACCCACTACCTAACCTTCTTCCAAACCCCAATTTCAAGCCTTATCCTCCATTAATTCCGGCATTGGTGACGAAATTTGAAGCTTTAAAAGGTTAGATTTTTTTATTTTGAAAGCAGTCTTTTTGGGGTGATTTTAGAAGGAAGAAGTAGTGGGGAAAGTAGTGACGTCCAAGGATTGCTTTTCGAGTTCATCCCCTCCAATTCCGGCGACTTTCCAGCGAAACTTCGGTGACAATCCGGCGACTCTGTTCCGGTAATTTTTATCTGTTTGTAAGCTATTTTTCGGTATTGTAATGGGTAAACGGGGTAGAGATAAAAATGTTCCCAATCCCCCGGTTGTGGAAGAACCCCAATTTGATCAACATAGGTTCGTTTACAACAAAGCGGATAAATTTTTTAATGATCATCTGGGTAATGCATTCAACGTAGAACGGGAATTCGATTGGGAAAGTTGTAATTTAAAGGAGATTTTTACTTTTTATAAATGGAAGATGCTTGCGTCGAACCCGGGCACTTGGGGATTGAATAGAATTGTTCAGGAGTTTTATGCCAATGTGTGTGCTAGAGGTGATACACCCAATTCTTATGTGCGTGGGTTGGAGGTCCCGTATACCAAAGACGGTGATCAATAGGTATTACAGTATGCCCGCTAATGTGTCAGAGGAGAATTGTGCGTATAAGAAGTTGATAAGGGAGATGAAGACAAAGGAGGATATATTGGGGCACCTCCCAGCATTCTCGATCACACTTGGGGTGAACATTGACCCTACATGGTACAAAAAGGGAAACATAATGAAGACGAGGGATCTGAGTGAGGAGTTAGCCATTTTACACCGATTTATTTGTGAGCGGATTATGCCCTCATCACACTATGGGGATGTTAGCTGGAGAAGGGCGGCACTGATGCATGTTGTGGTTTCGAGAAACAGAATAAACACTGAATTGATTATGAGACATGAGATCATCAGATTGGCCAACAACATGGGAAGGTCGAACTACAACGTTCCTATTCTTATCATGGAGTTGGCAGAGATGGCAGGGCTTAATATGCGAGGGGATATACATAATCTGAAGCCGGGGTCGAAGATTGATAAGTTCATGCTCACCAGCTTCAATCGAGCGAGGATAGGACCACAAATAGGCCATAGAGTTGATGATGAAGATGAGAGGGAGATGCACGACATGGATCCTGGCTGTAGGCGCATATTACTTGGCGGGGCAAGTAGAATTGATTGAAGAGAACGTGAGAGGATCGAGGATGGAGTTGGGGCGCTGTGCAATGTGAGCGGAGGCAGAGATTGAGACTAACCAGATGTGGAGAGAAAGATTGGAAGGAAAGATGGACAACGAGATTGGGCAAGCTCAGCATTCAGGAGGAGCAAATGCGGATGATGCATTTGATGATGGAGAGACTACCCTCCGCCCAATCGGTGAGTTTGTTGAGGTATTCCCTTCCCCTTCCTTATTTAATTTGGTGCGTAGTAATTCATAAGGAAACTATTCATGGTTTAAGTGAGGGGCGGGGGTACCGTATGTCAGATGTATATATAGTTGCCTTCTTATTTACTTAAAAAAATCAAAAAAAATAGATATTACTTATTGGGTTAGTTTTGTGTGAATAGGGATGCTAAGAGGAGCCCTAACAGGCTTCTACCGTAGATACAAAGGCTTATCAGCATCGCTCAACCTCTTCACACTATTCCACAGAGATAACTCAATAGGTGGCTTGCTACCTAATGAAAACAACTCCGTCGCACTTTGCTGTTCTTGAACTTTATGAGCCAATTCTTCTACAACACTATATGCCTTTTCACTAAGACCAAGTGGACTAGGGCGGTCCTTGAATTTGCGTTCACGCAGACTAGGTGTCCTTCCTTTTTTAAGTAAGGGAGGAAATGCATCTCTGCAGAGCGACTGGAGGCTACGTCTTTGAATACTTACATGACTTAATGTCGTGCATCTGCACTCCATACATTGAAAATGCGTCTAATGCATGCTTTGTCATCACCCTTTTCAATATTTTTATTGTTTTGTGTTGCCTACATGTATTTATTTTGCTATGCAAATGCATGCTTTGTCATCACCCTTTTCAATATTTTTATTGTTTTGTGTTGCCTACATGAATTTATTTTGGTTTCATGTGCATTTTGAGTAGCAAATGTTTTATTGCTTAAGGAGTTTTAAGTATATAATTCTTTATGTGGCTACTTTTCTTGTGGAAGAGAATATGGGTACCACGGTAGTTTCATTTTTATGTTTCAGACAATGTGTTGTTCCACGACTTTGGGTATAGAAACATTTAAGGTCACTATTTTCCGATTGAATTGGGTTTTTGTATTGTGTTTGTTGAGTTATTAGGGCTCAATTGATTATGAGTTATTTGGAAAGGGGGTCAGTTATTAGTTTATGTTTGGTTGATAAAACTGCGATTTCTATCACTTTGAAGTGTAAACTATTGCAATAGATTAATTTCTTCATTTAATAAAATCTTCTCGAACATTATGATATTCTTTAAAAATTTCCCGATCACTTTCCCATAATAAACGAGAAATAAAGTCTCTTCTACCAGATTACAAAAAGATTTCCCTACTTGCTTTACTGAAATTTTATGCCCAATATTCTACTAATCCAAGAAAATATCCTGTCTTAAGTTACATTTTAGCAAAAGAAAAACGAGGTCAAACATGTACAAAATATTGACATAATTTTTATCTCTTATTATATGATATCTATGCATTTAAATCTAGCGAGTCCTCCAACTTTTACTCTATAGATTTCTATCACTTTGAAATGGGTTTGGTTGATAATCTTTTGGTTCCTTCCTTTTATGTGTAAAATGGGTTTGGTTGATAATCTTTTGGTTCCTTCCTTTTATGTGTAAAGATAACAACAGATGGTATATGTGTGATTACAGTTTGGAATGTTGATTGAGTTCCTTTTTGAAAAAATTCCCAAACTGGGAAAATCCCAATGATCAAGCTATTGGGGATCTAGAGGTGAGTAAATAAATTTCTGAATTACATACGGCTTACATATCCATTTTGAATCCGTATATTCTTACCTATACTACTTGAGATGTGATACCTGATACACGTAATACTCTTCGTGTCATTGAACATATACCTGTTCATAAAAAGCGATTTGTTTTCTTTGTTTTTTGCCATTCATCATGTCAGAGACAACAGTGGTGGCCGTTATCTTACTTATGTGTTACCAAGCTTAGATTAATAGATTCTCTCTGGTAGCAAACTATCAATATATCTACCCTGTTACTGCATTGTTCGAGATGTGATCTTGCCATCCTGGCCACACTATATAATCATGACACATGATAGAATACTTTGCCTATCTTCAAATGTGAATGATTGTTCTGTAACCTAAATGATTTTAGCCTAATTTTTTATGTTTGTTTTATGAGTAGGTGCAGACATGATGCAATTGTAGTTTAAACAAGTAAAGAAGGAGCAGCAGGAGAAAGACTTTGGTTTTGTTACAGATTTTGGTTTTGTTACTCTGTAACTATGTTATTATTCAATCAGTATTCAATCAATTGCCTTTGAATTGTATGAATTGAATTTGATGTGGAGCAGTAGGTGAAAGTTTTTGATTTTGTAACTTTGTTTACATTATAAAGCTTTGAGCTTTATACATTTTGCAGAATGAATTCTTGATTCATAGGAATGGGTGATTGTATTTATTGTATCTTCCTTAATCCTTATGCTCAGCTGCCAAGATGTTTTCATGTTGCAGTGTTGCACTCATACAGTGATCGGACGGCTTGCTAATGTACTGACATACATTGTTGTTCTTCCTCTATTTATGCACTTTCTACTTCTTCCTGCATCTGATTTATTTTCATTGTGATTAACTCTGTAAACTGACTCGACTCGGGTTTACCCTACTCGACTCGGTCTCTCCCAACTCTACATGGCATATTCGATTCGAACCCAGAAATCCGCCGAGCTCAATTCCAAATACCTGAGTCAAACTCGGCAGGTCTCATAGCAACTCGACTAGACCCATTGAAACTCGACTCGATATTTTTTCATTGTAGACTCGACTCGAACTCAGCCATACCCGACTCGAATTCGGCCCATTTGCAGCTTTATCTTTGCAGGTGAGGATCTTGAGAGACAGGTTGGTTACTGTGAATTTGAAAAAGGAATTTTGCTTTTTCTCCCTGATTTTTCCAGTTGGTTGTAATAACATATAGATGACATTTAGCATTCCATTCCCAAACTTCCTTAATAGATGGTTTGATTATAAAGAATTGAATGAATGAGACCCTCATAAAATTACTTGATTATTTTAATAGATGTTTCCAGTTGGTTGTTGAAGAGGTCCCAACTTTAATTCTGTACTATAGTTTTAAGATTCTCTATCTCTAAAAATGCTTTGCATCAGTTTTTCTTAATTGATTAGCTTTTTTATTCCCGTCGAATTTTGACGGGCTATGAACTAGTTAATTGTAGAGGTCATAAGCTCTTATCCAAACTTAGGCCAATCGATTCAATCCTCATCTAACAAATAAAATCTCTTTGTCTGTCTACTTTTGGTTTTGCTTTCACTTTGTGCCATTAACCACAACTAGGGAACTAGGGATGGCAAAAACCCGAAATCCGATTCGGACTCGAAAAGACCCGATCCTAATAGGTCGAGTTTGGGATTCAAAATTGAAAACCCGCCGGGTTTTTATAGGATTCGGGTTTACCCCGCCCCGCCCCGAACCCGCCCCGATTAGATAGGAAATTACAAAAATACCCCTGGCTAAAGGCGACGCATATTGTTAGGGTTCCCTCCCCGTTCCTTTCATTTCCTCCTTTCTTTTCCTCTCTCTCCCACTCCCAGTTCCCCTTCCCACAGTGCCGCACCCCACCGCAGTCCCTCCCACTTCCCAGTTTGCGCTGCACCCCCACCGCTTCGTCGTCCTTCCCCCGCAGCCGTGAGCCATCTCCATCGTCTTCGCCTTCTCCATCGCCATCGCCACACCGAGGAACGACAAACCAAATGTGGATTCAAACTCGCACCCGTGCCCCGAGCTCCATCTTCTCTATCAATAGATTTCCTCTCACCGCTCCTATTTCTCAACTCTTCGTAAGAAACAAACTTTTGGTGACAATTTAATGCGGATTACCTCGTTAACTCAATCGGGTCAGTCTGCAGAAGAAGCCATTTCCGCATCATCAAAGGTCACTACTTGAAATCCACTAATACCCCGATTCCGTCATCAATTTCTTCAAAATCTATGGCGGTTTAAACAAATCCCGCATCAAAGATGTTGTCTTTTCTCTGCTCTCTTGTCCTCACTCATAGAGCAGAACAAAACCTAGAATCCAAATTCAGGGCTCTTAAGAAATTTGGCTTATCTGGTTCTAATTTAGTCAAATTCATTAAAAAACAACCTCAGCTTTTTTTATTGAAATTGTTTGGGTGCAGTCGCTCTTCTGCTTGTTTTCCTGCTTTGTTTCTGTTCTGCTTTGTTTCTGTTCTGTTTAAATTTCGGGGCGGGGCGGGCTCGGGTAGTGCAAGTAACGGGGCGGGGCGGGTTCGGGAAAGGGTAGATGACTATAGGGGCGGGTTTGGGAAATGCAAAACCCGTCCCGAACCCGCCCCGTTGCCATCCCTAACCACAACAAATGTTGAACCGATTTTGATTTGATGTGTCGAACCAACCACCGGTCCACTTACCAGTTATTTGTGTGTGTCTGTTAACTTGGGCCTGGGCTTCATAGTTGGGCCTTCACGTGAACCCCATTAATATTCATGTGTTCTTCACATGCTTTCGGCCCTACATTTCCGTTTTGGGAGCCACACGCTCCACTCCCCATAAATCCATTCCAATGGACTAGACTAGTACAAAAATTAAAGTCAGCTCAACTGATGATTAGTTTCGCCCGTAATGATCTTCCTGATTTTTTTTTTTGTCGTTAACGTTAAAGTCAATATTTTAAGTAATAATTTTATATTGATTTAATTATTTTAATGAATATCTAAAAATTGTTAATGATAGTATTTATAAAAGTGTATCAATAACAAGTAAGAAATTTCATTTGGATGATTAAATCAAACTAAAATTATTATTCATATTATCTCTGTATTAACGATAAAAAAATAAAAAAAAATCACTATAGGACATTGGAATATACATTTACATTTAAACATCTACGAAGTATACTTCAGGAAGGGATCTAGACAAGTGACATCGGATCGGATGGCATGACAGTTTGAATCTTGATTAATCCGGACAGTATATATATTTAACGAGAGTCATTATGAAAATTCCCTGTCTCACCCCCACACACAAAGAGCGTTAATTTTAATTTGAAGAAAATTTAAACTGAATTAGACGTTCTGTTCAACTGTAGTACAGTCAAACACTCAACAATAATGATAGTAGCTTTAAGTAAAATATGCTTAAGTCATTGTTTAAGTAATGAATTAAACAAAAGGAAAATGAATTGGGATGGCCCACACCATCATGGAGTGAAAAGAAACAAGTAAGAAATTGTTTGGACATCTCAACGGCCAAATAATTATGTGGGAATGGGGATGGGATTTTATTCCAATGGTATATTTATTTATTTATTTATTCCATTTTTCCAATAATAATAATAATAATATTTGGTTTTGTAATGAACATGTTTATTGAATAAGAATGTTGTCGAGGGAGAGATGAACCAAACACACCGTAACCCAGCAATGTGTGTAGACAAGTTCACCACGTGTGCCCGCTTTTGTACAAGGTAAAGGAAACATATGCTCGGTTGACAACAAACATCTACCTTCTTATTACTCCACTTACTTATTATTTCATCCACTTATTATTTTCAGACTTTAGGAAGGAAAATAGGCAATATTTCAACTATATACGCATGTGCTATTATTCAGTTGGCAGATTAACGCGCAAACACACACCTAAAGAGAACTTATCACTTGAATCTTTGGAATAAATAATTTATACTCTCCTGTCTTAAAGTAATGAATGTCCAAAAAAATTAAAATTAATTATGACGTATCGGATTTTATGCTTAGTTCCTTCAAATGTATCACTATATATCACCGTCTGCGGAAGAACTTTAAAACTTGATGATTTAAAATTAAATCCTTGTAAATGCAGTAAATTATAGACGTAGTAGTAATATACAAAGCAAAGCATGGTGTCGAATCACAAAGACTTGTATAGATTAAAACACTAAAATAAATAATAAAATAAAGAGGGGGGTTTTTGGTATTGTGATTATCAACTAAAACTGTAGAAAGTAAACAGAGCAATGAATCACGAATTCTGATATGGAAGTGAAATCTACGAGTTGGATTACGAATTGGATTAACATTTATTTAGATATGTTTAGAATAGAACATTTTTTTATTTTCTTTGGGGGGGGGGGTTTGGTAAGGAACTAAACCTCAAATCTAATATAACCTGGAAAATAAAATTATTACGAGGAATAATTAATCGAAAAAGTGGTCGAAAATTATGAAATATTTATATATATTTACTCTGAACCTACTATAACCTGGAACTAAACCTCAAATCTAATATAACCTGGAAAATAACATTTATTTAGATTGTGTTTCACAAGACTCGACTTTCATTATTTTGTCCGATTTGATTTAATTTCCTCATTTTTAGTTATGCAAATTTCCTGCTCGTTAATTATAAATTTTGGTTCATTAACATTATATTTGTCATTTCGTTAAATTGAAGAAATTCTCCGTTTATTGTTATATGATAATATAACAATAAGTGAACATGTAATAGAATTTGGTTTCGATTGTTTCTATATATATATTCAAACTACGATTAAATATTTGAATGATTGTGCAAATTTCTGTTGTTTTTTGTTTACAATTAATGGAAGGGCTTGATTTTTATTTTTATTTTTATTTTTATTTTGTCACTCATATATATATATACATATAGGACAGAAGAGGAAGTATATATTTATGCTTTGCCGAATATCAAACAAGAGATATCAATCAGAAGATTATATTCTACCGTTACACAAGGAAAAAAATTAATATAACAGACTTTATCAAGTGATCCAACTTATAATCACTTTAAAACGACATGCTGTTATTATTTTATTTTCTAGAAACTGATTAAATAATTAAGTATACTAATGTTCCATCATAATAATCTACGCCCACATTGATAGCAATATGGACTTTGGGAAAGCAGTTGGGCCCAGTTATTTGACCACGTTGCAAGTCCCTTACATGGACAAGGAAATAGTTTCCACTTCCACGTTGCTGCCTTTCTTGAATAACTGCCTCACCAATTTGAATATTATTACGAATCCAATTGACCATAACTATTATGTTAGCACCACTTTCACAATTATCAGTTTATTTCAAAAAATAAAATAAAAAATGAATGTTCTTTCGAAATACTCCAACATTTAATTTGACACAAAATGAGTAATTTACATTTAGGGCCTTTATTATTAATTTTGGCATTTAATTTGACACAAAATGAATAATTTACATTGATATTCAATCTATGCTCGATCGATATAACTTTTAGTATGAAAATCCAACATTTAATTTGACACAAAATGAATAATTTACATAGTTATCTTTTAGTATGAAAATCCAACATTTAATTTGACACAAAATGAATAATTTACATAGATATTCAATCTATGCTCGATCGATATAACTTACTGTATTTTGTACATAGAGAATAAAATTACAACGCTAGCTTTATTTTCATCCAACCCCAAATGTCAAGATTCAGTTAATATACATATCTAAATTATAATCGATAAGATTTTACATTGATTTGGTCATATATATATAGTACTCCCTCCGATCAGCAAAATTGATACTTTTAGTCAAAAGGGTGTAACTTTGACTAATAATTTATATAAAAAATAATGATTCTAATAAAAATCTAAAAATCATTATTGAAAGTATTATCAATCGTGATACAATAATAATTTTTAAATTTTTATTAGAATCATTATTTTTTATATAAATTATTTGTCAAAGTTTTTTCAATTTGACTAAAAGTCTCAATTTTGCTGGGTCGGACGGAATATATATTAATATATATGATGAATTTACTAGCTAGCCCTAATGAAAATGTATATAGCTGCACAGTACAATACATACTTGATGAGTTGCTCAAAGTGGATATAAGTTTATTTCAAATTTGTTACTCCCTCCCTCAATCTTAAAAAAAAAAATTAAAAATGAATGTTCTTTCGAAATATCTTTTAGTACGAAAATCAAACATTTATTTGACACAAATTAAAATGAATAATTTACATAGATATTCATACAACGCTAGCTTTATTTTCATCCAACCCCAAATGTCAAGATTCAGTTAATATAGTTGGAGAATATGATGGAGCGACATGGATCGGACCGAGTGAAACGGATCTAGACCGATGGAGCGGACCGAGTTTGCAAGGAAATACTTGTTTCCTAATGTTAGCTTTGTATTTTAGGAAGACTCCTTAATTAAGTAGGAAAGTAGAATATATAGCTAAAATAGAATCCTAGTCAAAGAAGGATTATTATGTATATATAGAATTGTATCTCCTATTAGAATTAGGACTCTAAAATTAGTATAAATAGGTGTTTTGGACAATTGTAAAAGATGAGAGTGAAATAATATAGAAATTATAATCCTACTCCTCTCCACATTTTAACATGGTAACCCTCAACATTCTAACATGGTATCAGAGCTAAGATCCCTAGCGGCAAAACCCTAAGCCGCCCCAAACCACATCACCATCATAGTTCCTTTGCCATTCACTTGCGATTCTGAGAACCTGAGTGCCCTTGCTTTCTTTTTCTGTTCTTCCGCTGAATCAATAATAGTACTAGAAACTGGTGCAAACCTAGTTTGCAAGAAAATACTTGTTAAGGACAATTGTAAAAGATGAGAGTGAAATAATATAGAAATTATAATCCTACTCCTCTCCACATGTTGGAGAATATGATGGAGCGACATGGATCGGACCGAGTGAAACGGATCTAGACCGATGGAGCGGACCGAGTTTGCAAGGAAATACTTGTTTCCTAATGTTAGCTTTGTATTTTAGGAAGACTCCTTAATTAAGTAGGAAAGTAGAATATATAGCTAAAATAGAATCCTAGTCAAAGAAGGATTATTATGTATATATAGAATTGTATCTCCTATTAGAATTAGGACTCTAAAATTAGTATAAATAGGTGTTTTGGACAATTGTAAAAGATGAGAGTGAAATAATATAGAAATTATAATCCTACTCCTCTCCACATTTTAACATGGTATCAGAGCTAAGATCCCTAGCGGCAAAACCCTAAGCCGCCCCAAACCACATCACCATCATAGTTCCTTTGCCATTCACTTGCGATTCTGAGAACCTGAGTGCCCTTGCTTTCTTTTTCTGTTCTTCCGCTGAATCAATAATAGTACTAGAAACTGGTGCAAACCTAGCATGCCTAGCCTTCTTCTAATCCTCATCACAATCACAAGGCACATACTGTGTTGTTCCAAATCTTTGCACTCTAGCCTTCCATCACCAATATGAGTGCCTTTGCCGTGAACCATGACCAGAATGGTAAAACAGAAGCAATCTCCCGGTTGACAGCCATCCACCAATAAACCTTAAGACCCAATTTTTTTTTCTTTTGTAATTAAACCCCCCTCGGCTCAAAATTTTCCCCTTCGAAATTTCTTTTCTTTCTTAAAATTTTTCATCTTTAATGTCTCCTTCATGATTACCCAATTCGCTTCCGCAACGAATTTCTAAAACCTAGGGTTCCGATTGTTGCTTTATCCCTTTGATTATACCAACTTCACTATCCCTTGAAAAAAAAAATTAAAAAAAAAAAATTGAGTGTCGTTCACTATAAAAACGATGATTGAGTGTCGTTCACTATAAAAACGATGATCGAGTGTCGTCCACTATAAAAACGATAATTGAGTGTCGTCCACTATAAAAACGATAATCGAGTGTCGTTCACTATAAAAACGATGATTGAGTGTCGTTCACTATAAAAACGATGATCGAGTGTCGTTCACTCTAAAAACGGAGATTGAAGAAAAAGAAGATATGTGCGAGCACAAATTGTGCACATAATTGAAGAAAGAAGACCTGATGTGGATGACTCTTCAGATATTGGAACAAATTTTTGTTGTTGTTGAAAAAAAAAAAAAGACGAACCCGAGGTTGCTTGAACTGCAACACGAAAAAGGAAGAACTTGGCGCAGATGTTGCATGTCGAAGTGAAAGAATTTTTTTTTTTTAAACGTTTTAATTTTTATTTGGCAAGTTGGGTATCTACGTTGTAGATCCTCCAACTTGAGGGGGGGAGTTGGAGAATATGATGGAGCGACATGGATCGGACCGAGTGAAACGGATCTAGACCGATGGAGCGGACCGAGTTTGCAAGGAAATACTTGTTTCCTAATGTTAGCTTTGTATTTTAGGAAGACTCCTTAATTAAGTAGGAAAGTAGAATATATAGCTAAAATATAATCCTAGTCAAAGAAGGATTATTATGTATATATAGAATTGTATCTCCTATTAGAATTAGGACTCTAAAATTAGTATAAATAGGTGTTTTGGACAATTGTAAAAGATGAGAGTGAAATAATATAGAAATTATAATCCTACTCCTCTCCACATTTTAACATGGTAACCCTCAACATTCTAACAAATATACATATCAAAATTATAATCGATAAGATTTTACATTGATTTGGTCATATATATATATAGTACTCCCTCCGACCAGCAAAATTGATACATTTAGTCAAAAGGGTGTAACTTTGACTAATAATTTATATAAAAAATAATGATCCTAATAAAAATCTAAAAATCATTATTGAATGTATTATCAATCGTGATACAATAATAATTTTTAAATTTTTATTAGAATCATTATTTTTTATATAAATTATTGGTCAAAATTTTTTCAATTTGACTAAAAGTCTCAATTTTGCTGGGTCGGACGGAGTATAGATTAATATATATGATGAATTTACTAGCTAGCCCTAATGAAAATGTATATAGCTGCACAGTACAATACATATTTGATGAGTTGCTCAAAGTGGAGAGACCCCCTCCATGAAGAACATCACATGGGATGTCTCCCTTTCACCACATCACACGGTCACAAATGAATCCCCACCAAATCATCAAATATCAACAGCCTTACGATCTGCCCCATATCCAACCCTTCTCTTGATTTAACATTGCCATTGCTGGCCCTTTATTATTAATTTTGGCAAACAAAATACCATAGTTATCCCCCACCTTTTGTACCTCATGTGACCGACCACTAACCTTCCTCAAGACCTGGCATTGCTCCTCCCATGTCCTCCCACCTCTAACTTCTTCCCCCTTTGTATAAAACCAACCTTTTCCATTCAATATTCCACCAAATTATATATTATCTCTCTCTCTCTCTCTCTCTCTCTTAAAACGAAAACCCTAAACGCGGTGTTTGTTTGAAAATGGCGATGGAAGTTCAAGGACTAGGGTTGGAGCTAAGCTTAAGGCTTCCGGGGGGCTCAATGGAGAATAAGTATGAGAAGAAAAGGGTGTTTTCGGAAATTGGAGGAATCAATCCTCATGATGGGAAAGTTTCAAACAAGGAGCAAGTGGTTGGGTGGCCGCCGGTGTGTTCTTATAGGAGAAAGAATAGCTTAAACGGACGTGAAACGTCGTTGAAAATGTATGTGAAAGTGAGCATGGATGGGGCGCCGTTTCTAAGGAAGATTGACATGAGTAGTCACAAAGGGTATTCTGATCTTGTCATGGCTCTTGAAAAGCTCTTTGGCTGTTATGGCATTGGTACGTTACCTTAATTATATTTTTATTTTAGGATTAATTATAAATATATTTAGTATGAACATAGTTGGTAGAGATCGAGTAACATGCTTTTGTAGCAAGATTATCATTTACGTAGTAACCTAGCAAGGTTTTCTTGAAATGACAAAAAGTATCCCATGCAAAATTATGAGGCGTACATATTTCCAAGATGATAGCACTATTTGAAAAATAAGTACTTTAATTATTCAAATTCTGATTCTATTAAAATTTGATCAAATCCTTACTAATTAAAAAATTGATGTATTAATAACTAATTAAATTTTGATTAAATTTTTTGTAGGCGAAGCGTTGAAGGACGCAGATAATAGTGAATACGTACCAATATATGAAGATAAAGATGGAGACTGGATGCTAGTCGGAGATGTCCCATGGGAGTAAGTTTTTAGTCCTATTTTCAACTATCTTCAATTTTAACATTTGATTCTATTTGCGTACTGCCTACTATATATATATCAATTCATGTAATGTGAAAAGGAAAAAAATAAAGGTCAAAAAATATGAAAAAGTAGTAAACAATATTGATGAATGAATTGGGTTATTATAGTGTCTAGCTAGTTATTAGCTAGAATTTAATGTATGTTTTGAAATATTAACTCATTAGCTAGTATTATCGACATATTTTGAATGAATTAAGTTATTACAGCGTACTATGTTTCTGCAAGTATGTAAGATAAAATACAACTACTTAGTTTGGTAGGGTAAAGTATTACTTCCTCCGTTCCGATCTAATATTTTTAGTTTGACTTGATATCAGAATTAAAAATAAATAAATATTGTGAGTATAAAAAGTAAAATAGGAGTGAGAAAGTGGGGGTAGGAGTGTTAGTTACGAGGATGACAAGTGATTCTCATTGTTTATTTTAATTAATAAAATATCTAAACTAAAAACGAAAGTAAGAATTTTAAACGGACCGGGACTGAGGGAGTACTATTGAGGTAGCGGTCGGTATGGGTTTAGCAATTTTATTAGCATAGAACACAAGCTGAAAAAAAGTAAATGTTATACAACTCAGATGTGGTCCGGTTTGCCTAAAATTAGTTGATTATTGATGAATGGTGGGCTCCGCTGATGGTTTTAATCTCAGATTAACCTACACTATCAAAGAAATAATTTAAACTATATAGTCCCTCTGTACTAAAATGTTTGTCCCATTAACTTTTTTGTTGCACTTTAACCACAAATTTATGAGAGATTACTCATGTTCATGAAATTCTAAAAGTTGTTGTTGATAATATTATTAATGGTGAATCAATAGAAATTTTTAGAATTTCATGAACATAATTAAATTGTCATATATTTATGGTCAAAGTTGAACAAAAAAATCAAATGGGACAAACATTTTGAAACGGAGGAAATATATAATTTGTAATTACTATTTTATATTGTGATTACGCAATTTATGCAAAATCTAACGATGAAAAGTTACAAATGATAAACAGGATGTTTACGGAAACTTGTAAGAGGTTGAGGATCAAGAAGAGATCGGATGGCGGTCTTCAAACCAAGGATCTCTTGAAGGGCTAGATAATTGACAGTATGTAGAATTGGCCGTAGTAGGTGGATTTTTTATTTTTATTTTTAATTAAATGTATGAATATTAAGCGTTTTGGATAATGTTACTATGCCATTTTCAATCTACATAAGGTGTAATGTTGATGATCTAGGTGGTGCATTGCATGGGATATAACCCTAAGGACATTTGCCTTATTCATCATAGTTGGAGAGGTGTTTAATAATTTCCCTATTAACTTTGCTTCAGATGACATTATGTTTTTTTTATATATATATATATATATATATATATATATATATATATATATTCTTTTTATAATTTAATTTTGGTTGTGTAATACATTGACTTCATTTACCCAATTTTTACAATATTTGAGTAGAAATACTGTTATTGGATTATTGTACTCCGTGTGACGACCCCAACCCTAGGCATTTATTTTTATATTATATTTGATGCTTTTAATATTTATATTCATTTTATGTGTTCAATTATATCTTTAAATTCTTAAATTTAGAATAAATTGGGTGAAAAGTAAATTTAGGAGCTTATAAGAATTTACTAGACATTAAATAAAGAAACTTGGAGAAATAATAAAAATGGGAATTTATTAAATAGATAAATGTTGGAAGAGTTTAAATGAGTGAGTAGGATGAATTAGTGGGATGGGATTTATTTTAAATGGAAAAAGATGAAAGCCTAAATTCCTAGAGAATGGCATGGGGGGCCAAAATGAGTCTTACTTCCCCTCCTTGTGCCACATGTCCTCCCTCCCTCACCTCTCTTACTTCCCTTCCCCCTTCTCCCTCACTTCTCATTGACTACACCAATCATCCTAGAGAAAGAGAGAAAACCTCCATTGATGTTCCCTTTGTCCAAGCTTGAAGCCAAGCACTTCTTCATCAAAAATCAAGTCTAGGAGCACCTTTGGAGTTGGATCATCTTGGGGAACTCATCTAGCTAGAAAGATCAACATTCCTTTGCAAATCCAAGTGAGTTGTTATGATTTCTTTCCCTATGTGTTCATGAGCTCTTGAATATTGTTCTTGTTCTTGAAATATTGATTTCTTGCTTGGGAAACCTAATGGGAGTTGAATGATTGAAAAATGGAAATAAATGGAAGTTAGGGTTCTTGGTAGATCATGTTAAAAGGGTTTGAAATGGGTGAAATGGGTAGAGATAAATGACCTAGGATTTCTTGGTTTTGAGTTTACATGTTTGTTTGGGACTTGGCAAGATTTATGTATCATCTAGTGTTCTTGAGCTAAAGTTGGGTTGAAGGATCGGAAACCTAGGCTTGATTGGGTAAAATCTGCATATCGGGTTGGAGGCTTGGGCGGTCGCCCGAGGGCCGAGCCGCCCGGCTTAGCGTAACTCGAGTCTTCCTTGGAAAACCACTTGGGCGGTCGCCCAAGTGGTGGCGGTCGCCCATAGTGGCAGTAACTTCAATCCCTTTGGCAATCCACTTGGGCGGTCGCCCAAGTGTCAAGGGCGGTCGCCCATACCCCCTGAACCAGCTTTCTTAAATTGAACTAGAATCGTCAACAAGTTGTTTGGCCACTCCTAAATGGTGACTCCTACCCAATACAAATTAGTAGAACCTAATCAACCCGGATACGAATTGATCCTCTTTAACCTAAGTTAAAATGGAACACCTTGGCTAGGCCATAACGTCTTTAATTGTCAAAGTGGAATTGTGGGAATAGTTAAATATGGTTCGGAGAATCGTTCCAACTTGGGAAATAGATCTTGAACTTTTATTAAGGTTATTCGGGGTTGCACGATAACTATGTAGGAATGGTTCACGATATATAGTGTCCTTACTTACTCCATGTCTTTGATGAGTAGTTCGAATTGGTGTAGAAGCTATAGGTTTCGCAATTAAGCTAATTGGTAATGGGTATGTACCACCTTGTGGCATTGTGTCCAGGTTATGGAATTATTGATTATATGGTCACCTTAATATCCTAAGTATGGACTATTTGGCAAAGTTGTTATGTGATATCCCAATTGTGGGTTTTGTGGCATGTTGAGTTTATTGTTATCCCATTGGTGGATTTATTTGTTATCATTCCTATTTATTAATGGTACTATGCATAGTGTATTAAATGATTGTTGCACTATGGTATTGATTTGCATGAGTATCTATTACCATGTTGTTATATGATTATCCCATTTTGTGGATTATAATTCAAGTGTCTATTATGTGCTTGAATGTGTATATGTTCGGGTGGGTATGATGGAAGTCAATCAACTATTGATTTGTTCAATAAGTGATTGAAGGTTCATCATATCGGTGACCCTTCCCCACTCTGTGGCCACGGGGTGGGGGTGCAGCCTACTTGCTGAGTGATAAGTAGCCTTTACATACCGCCGCGATTAGGAGAAACCGGGGAATGCTCGTATGAAGCCAACGGCTCTCTGCAGTGGCGATGATAGTATATGATACTCTAAATATAGGGGTCATATATGTATCCCTGTTTTTTCTTATATGGATCTCGGGGTATGAGACCTATAAGCGGTGAATGTGCATAGGGCGGTTCACCAAAGAGTGGAGTTTTACTCCCAACGTTGTACGACTTATTGTTCGAGACGGGAAAAGGTAAAATGAGGTAACGTAAGGTGTTTACTTGCTTTTATAATGTGTTAAGTGTTGCCATGCTACGTGTTGCATCTTGTATGGCATCTTCTTTGCATCCATAATAGCTCATTGAGATTTATTCTCACCCCTCTCCCTTTCTTGTTTTAGATTCCGAGGCGGTGACCCGAATCGGTGAGGGGTATCATTGTGGACTTTGCTTTTGGGGCTTGACAAGTTAAGTATAGGAGTGGTCTGTTAGGAGTATTTGATAAGTATTCCTCTTTTATATTTTGTATGGAAAACCCTTTTGTTAAACAGATGTAAATTAAGGTTTCCAATGTATTTGATTAGATATCGGTTTATTAAAGTTATGGTTGGATTTCCTCTAAGTAGAGATATTACTAATTGATTTTAAAATTGTAAGTTTGAAAGGTGGTTTTCTTTTAAAGGCAAATAAATGTTTTAAAAATTGAGATGGTTTTTCTTAGTTTGAGCTCCCTTAGCTCGGGACACGTGTTAGGTCCCGGGTTGGGGTGCTCACAGTTGGTATCAGAGCTTAGTTTAGAGGTCAAGGGTAGATGTCTAAACTAAGGGGAATGTGTGGAAATTGACGCCGAGTGTTTAATGCAGGAGTTCGTTCTAATGGCCGGAAGCAAGGATGATCAGCGAAAGGTTCTAGGAAATGAAGTAGATATGGGCATAGGTGAAATTCAGAATGAAGAGATGATGAAATTATTCAGGGAGTTTGTACAAGGTATGGAGACGAGAGGATCAGTTTCGAATCAACCAGAGGGATGTCAAAGTGATGGATTGGAAAGATTTGTGAAGATGAACCCACCGAGCTTTAACGGAGGTCCGAACCCGTTAAAGGCAGAGGAATGGTTAGCAGAAATGAATAGGATTTTCGAGGTTATAGAAAGTCCCAACAAGGAGAAAGTTAGGTATGCCGTGTTCAAACTTGAAGGTTTAGCTGATCAGTGGTGGCGAGATATTGAAGGAAGTTGGGAGCGGGATCATACGCCCGCACTTGGGATAATTTCACCAAACATTTCGAGGATTATTTCGTTTCGATGGTTACAAGGGACAAGAAGGAGATCGAATTCTTAGGACTAGAACAAGTGGATCATGACGGTGAATCGTATGTAATCGAGTTTGAGGAATTAGCTAGAAGTTGCCCTCATTTGGTATCGTATGAAGCGAAAAGAGTTCATAGGTTTATAAGAGGTTTGAGGATTGAGTTTAGGAAGAAATTTGGGATTGATAGCTTCACCAATTATCAGACAGCCTTAGAGAGAGCTTATAAGATCGAGAAAAACATTGAGGAAAATAGTGGGAAATTGGAAGGTGAGATTGGAGATAAGCCAAAGTATCTAGGACAAGGATCCAAGGTCATTGGAGATCGGCCAAGAGCTTTAACTTCGGGAAGGATGAGAGAGAAACTTGTGGTAGCTTCTTCGTCTAGGCCAATACCCAAACAAGTATGGGATGATTTGTGGATATTGCAAGAAGATGGGTCACTCAAGACAGTGTTGGAGTAAGCAAGGGAAGTGTTTGAACTGTGGAGGAACGGGGCACTATAAGAAAAATTGTCCTACTTTTCGTCGAGGTTAGCTTCGGGTGCCGGTCCAAAGTGGTCAAAGAGGTGGTACCAAAAGAGATAACAAAGGGGAACCGAAAGAGAGGGTTTGTGGTCGAGTGTGCGTCTCGGGTTCAGGAGAGATAGATTCCTCAGAGGTCACTAAAGGTATATTCCCTGTCTCAAAGGTTAGGGGTCATATTTTATGGATCCTGTTGCATATCATTTATATTTGGCATCACATTTTGCTTATATGTGACATACATTGTTGAGACATTGTTTTATTGTTAGAGGATTCTCTTATGAGAGAATACCTCGAACCTTCTTTGATTTACCACGATGGTGATGTGGTTATGGCTGAGCATGTATTGCCAGTTGAATTAGTATAGTTATCAATTTGCGATTTTGAGATATACTTGACCTGGAGGGTTAAGTAGTTGTTGTATAATGGTAGACTATCATAATAAGTGAGTCTCCTTTTTCCATGCTTAAATTGCTTATTTTAGTATTTGTTATAAGGTGAACCTTAAATGTGAAATTCTCGTTATATGTGGGTATTTAAGGTGAAAGTTTTGAATTAAGATGTGAAGAGTAATTGGTATATGCTAGACTTGCATAGGGAGTCTTTTCCAAAATTTTATGTACTAGCTGTGAGTAAATGGTAAATGTGCTCCCGTCGGTATATTTCATGTGTTGGTTACGAGTAGGATAAACGTAATTGTAATTCTTATTTTAATGGCTTTAGGGTAATTAGAATTGATGATCTCTTTGTTAATTAAAGTTCGGGAAGACCGTAAAAAAAAAAAAAAAAAAAAAAAAAATAATAATTTGAGAATTGGGTTAATTATTCCTTGTGAAGAGTCCTTGTATGCAAAGTTTAGCTAGTGTGAGTTAGCTCGAGAGGATTACAAATTTTGGGTTCTATAGTCTTAAACTCGGATGTTACCAAGGATCTTGTGAGGTTGAGTCCGTGATCTTTGAGTTAGCAAGTACTACCTAAGAAATTTAATGAACTCTTAAGAATTGTAAAGTCATTACTTTGGTTGACTCTAAAGGACGTATAATTGGTGTAGAACGTAATAAGGATGAATCATATTGTTAGTGATGGAAAGTAGGTTGGCTCTTACCTTACCTAGTGGATGTGAGGACCTTGTGAAATTTTAAGGGTGTATTAAAGGAAGATCAGGGTGTGGTGTTATGCGAAATGGGAAAGTAATAATGTGTGCTTTGGGGAATTTAACTTAGATAAGTGAGATTTTCTTATCTTCTACTCGGGAATAGCTACACTTGTGTTGCGTCATTTAAATAGGAACCTTATCTTTTGAAGTTTCCTTGAGAGTTGTTACCGATCCTAAGAGTTGGAGGATTTAGTTAGTCGAAAGGAAGAGATTTGGAGACTACCCAAATTCTGAAAGGATAGGTTGTGTTGTGTGACGGATTTTCCTTCAACTTGAGAAGTTTAATTAACCTTAGCAGGTTTGCGTATTATAACAGTTATCATTCTAGCATTAAGATAAAACCGTATGAGGCGTTGTTAGGGAAGAAAATATCGATCTCTAATTTGTTGGGGTGAAATTGGAGAAGCAAGGTCTAAGGTAAATTGGCGCTAAAGTTTGTTAATCCATTTAAAGTTTTAGAAAAGATTGGTGAATTGACTTATAGACCGACTTGGGGCAGCTTGCAGAGTATTTGAAGTTTTAAATGAAATATCGTAATGTATTGGGTGACATAAGATGTAATACTTTTTATTTTAATATACTTTCTTTGAGGTCGTGAAAATTTGGATTAGTGATGATGGTATGGTATTCTCGGAATATTAAGTTGTAGTATGACATTACTTATGAAACCGGAAAATCTTGGAAGAATCATAGTATTGAAGAGACTAATTGAGAAGTGAAGTTCTAGAGTGTTAGGGTTATGAAATGTATAGGAGAATCATGCCATCGAGAAATCTAATGGAAAAGTACTAAGTTAGAATGTGTAAAAGGTAACCGTTGCTATGTGATCTTTAGTGGTAAGTCTTTTCAAATTCGGGACGAATTTCCTTTAAGGGGGAGTGAGTGTGACGACCCCAACCCTAGGCATTTATTTTTATATTATATTTGATGCTTTTAATATTTATATTCATTTTATGTGTTCAATTATATCTTTAAATTCTTAAATTTAGAATAAATTGGGTGAAAAGTAAATTTAGGAGCTTATAAGAATTTACTAGACATTAAATAAAGAAACTTGGAGAAATAATAAAAATGGGAATTTATTAAATAGATAAATGTTGGAAGAGTTTAAATGAGTGAGTAGGATGAATTAGTGGGATGGGATTTATTTTAAATGGAAAAAGATGAAAGCCTAAATTCCTAGAGAATGGCATGGGGGGGGGCCAAAATGAGTCTTACTTCCCCTCCTTGTGCCACATGTCCTCCCTCCCTCACCTCTCTTACTTCCCTTCCCCCTTCTCCCTCACTTCTCATTGACTACACCAATCATCCTAGAGAAAGAGAGAAAACCTCCATTGATGTTCCCTTTGTCCAAGCTTGAAGCCAAGCACTTCTTCATCAAAAATCAAGTCTAGGAGCACCTTTGAAGTTGGATCATCTTGGGAACTCATCTAGCTAGAAAGATCAACATTCCTTTGCAAATCCAAGTGAGTTGTTATGATTTCTTTCCCTATGTGTTCATGAGCTCTTGAATATTGTTCTTGTTCTTGAAATATTGATTTCTTGCTTGGGAAACCTAATGGGAGTTGAATGATTGAAAAATGGAAATAAATGGAAGTTAGGGTTCTTGGTAGATCATGTTAAAAGGGTTTGAAATGGGTGAAATGGGTAGAGATAAATGACCTAGGATTTCTTGGTTTTGAGTTTACATGTTTGTTTGGGACTTGGCAAGATTTATGTATCATCTAGTGTTCTTGAGCTAAAGTTGGGTTGAAGGATCGGAAACCTAGGCTTGATTGGGTAAAATCTCGCATATTGGGCCGGGCCGGGAGGCTTGGGCGGTCGCCCAAGGGGGCCCGGCCGCCCGGCTTGGCGGTAACTTGAGTCTTCCTTGGAAAACCACTTGGGCGGTCGCCCAGTGGTGAGGGCGGTCGCCCATAGTGGCGATAACTTCAATCCCTTTGGCAATCCACTTGGGCGGTCGCCTGCTGTCAAGCGGTCGCCCATACCCCGAACCAGCTTTCTTAAATTGAACTAGAATCGTCAACAAGTTGTTTGGCCACTCCTAAATGGTGACTCCTACCCAATACAAATTAGTAGAACCTAATCAACCCGGATACGAATTGATCCTCTTTAACCTAAGTTAAAATGGAACACCTTGGCTAGGCCATAACGTCTTTAATTGTCAAAGTGGAATTGTGGGAATAGTTAAATATGGTTCGGAGAATCGTTCCAACTTGGGAAATAGATCTTGAACTTTTATTAAGGTTATTCGGGGTTGCACGATAACTATGTAGGAATGGTTCACGATATATAGTGTCCTTACTTACTCCATGTCTTTGATGAGTAGTTCGAATTGGTGTAGAAGCTATAGGTTTCGCAATTAAGCTAATTGGTAATGGGTATGTACCACCTTGTGGCATTGTGTCCAGGTTATGGAATTATTGATTATATGGTCACCTTAATATCCTAAGTATGGACTATTTGGCAAAGTTGTTATGTGATATCCCAATGGTGGGTGTTGTGGCATGTTGAGTTTATTGTTATCCCATTGGTGGATTTATTTGTTATCATTCCTATTTATTAATGGTACTATGCATAGTGTATTAAATGATTGTTGCACTATGGTATTGATTTGCATGAGTATCTATTACCATGTTGTTATATGATTATCCCATTTTGTGGATTATAATTCAAGTGTCTATTATGTGCTTGAATGTGTATATGTTCAGTGGGTATGATGGAAGTCAATCAACTATTGATTTGTTCAATAAGTGATTGAAGGTTCATCATATCGGTGACCCTTCCCCACTCTGTGGCCACGGGGTGGGGTTGTGCAAGCTACCGCGAGTGATAAGTAGCCTTTACATACCGCGATTAGGAGAAACCTGGGAATGCTCGTATGAAGCCAACGGCTCTCTGCGATGGCGATGGTAGTATATGATACTCTAAATATAGGGGTCATATATGTATCCTGTTTTTCTTATATGGATCTCTGGGGTATGAGACCTATAAGCGGTGAATGTGCATGGGGGCAGTTCACCAAAGAGTGGAGTTTTACTCCCAACGTTGTACGACTTATTGTTCAGACGGGAAAAGGTAAAATGAGGTAACGTAAGGTGTTTACTGCTTTTATAATGTGTTAAGTGTTGCCATGCTACGTGTTGCATCTTGTATGGCATCTTGCTGCATCCATAATAGCTCATTGAGATTTATTCTCACCCCTCTCCCTTTACTGTTTTAGATTCCGAGGCAGGTGACCCGAATCAGTGAGGCCGGGGTATCATTGTGGACTTTGCTTTTGGGGCTTGACAAGTTAAGTATAAGAGTGGTCTGTTAGGAGTATTTGATAAGTCTTCCTCTTTTATATTTTGTATGGAAAACCCTTTTGTTAAACAGATGTAAATTAAGGTTTCCAATGTATTTGATTAGATATCGGTTTATTAAAGTTATGGTTGGATTTCCTCTAAGTAGAGATATTACTAATTGATTTTAAAATTGTAAGTTTGAAAGGTGGTTTTCTTTTAAAGGCAAATAAATGTTTTAAAAATTGAGATGGTTTTTCTTAGTTTGAGCTCCCTTAGCTCGGGACACGTGTTAGGTCCCGGGTTGGGGTGCTCACACTCCGCCTACCCAAAAATGAATTATTAATTTGTATTTAAGGGACATTTTGAAAAAACTTGAATTTTAGTAGGAAAAATGGATATATATTCTTGCTTTTCACTTTCAAACTTTTAGTTTTTGCAAATATATACTCCCTCCGTCCCTGAAAGATTGTCCCATTTGCCATTTTGACTTGTTCCAAAAAATACGCCCCATTTCTAAACTTAGTCATGAATGTTAGTGCAAATCTACTAAGGTACAAGAAGGTGAAGCTCTTCATTAATAATTGCAAAATGTACAACATGACAATCTTTTAGGGACGGAGGGAGTATATATACAGAGAAATATGAAAATAATGGGAAAAATATTTATGAACAAATTTTGAAGTATCTTTTACAAAAATTCATTCATTTTGGAAAAAAAAAAAAAAGGGTCATCTTTTCGGAGGTGGTAGCTTAGTAATTACCGTTGCTGGTGACAAATTAATTATGCCACTAGTACTGTTTGTAATAATCACAAGAATATTACTCTTATGTCTCAGGACAAGAGTTGTGTTTTTTTTCTTTTAAACCGATTCTAAATAACAATTACATTTCTCAATACAAAAATAACTTGAGTACGATTTTTACTATGATACAAAATATGTACAATATATAAATTAATTCTTGGAATTGTTTAACAAAAAAAAAAAATGTGACAATATTATGACAGTTTACAGCAGTAGAGCTGTAGTAGAACTGATGCAGCAGCAAACGTGTTAAGCGGTTGTGGGTACAAATGAAATTGAATGAGTAATCATTAAGCAGTTAAAAATTAGGTATTTTAAACTAGGAGGTAGTGATCATTATATTGAAATTTGAAATCCTGTTAACTAAATCTAGGACACCGTTTTCTTGATGACTTAAATGAGAAAAAAAAAAAAAAAAACAAGACAATATGATCATAAGAGAACACAAGCAATAAAATATGGAGAAGAAGGAGAATCCAGGAGACATAAACTGATAAACCAAAAGTCAGAGATCTTTATAATACAAATCCATATTTGTGATTAAAAAAAAGGAAATTTGATCGAAAAGTTTTTTCTTGAACAAATCAATTCCCCTCAAGTTTCTGATTAAAACCAAATGATCGATTTTTTTTTATGAAGTGGTATATAATATTGCATACAGTATTATTATATTTACTCATATGTAAATATTATATTGCGTTTATAATACAAATTGGTGAAAAAACTTATCGAAAATTATGATATTTTTTAAAATTTTCCGCTCACTCTAAAAAAAAGGGGGGGGGGGGGCGTAAATCCATGTTCTGAAATTGTTTTGAGGGGTACATGAATGATAAGCTTAGTTGAATGGATTCACATTGATTGGAGTGAAGTGGTCCTTCCTTAATTCAAGGTAAACAGAATCTGATCCTAATTATACATGCATTTATCCATCTTGATCTTGCTTTGTTCTCTTTTGATTTGATTAACTAACCAAACTACCGATTATTTAAGTGCTGATCTGGTCGGGATACCTAAAACAATGAGCTAAGCAAATAACTTGCACCTGAAAATGGATCGAGTTAATCAAAGGGTTAAATCGAGAGTTAATTGTAAATTCGGAGGAGAATGGGACTTGAGCCTCTTAAAAGTTAAACACAGCGAAAAACCCAATCTAGATGACTGGAGATCCCAAGAACTAGATTCAATGGGACCACCTAACCGTTAAAAGACTTGTAGCGTCACTGTGGGGGAATTAACCCCAAGTCCATTCCTATTAGTGACATCCCGAAAGGACAAGGATAAGCATATGGCTTTTAATGATTCTTATGCGTTGAAAATTCGAGCGGGGTAATACGGGTTACCTTTAAGAAATCACTTATGTGAGAGAGAGGTGGGGCCGCTTCGAGGAGAATTGTGTGAGGCTCAATTCTTAGAACCTCTCACCGAACCAGACAAAATGGTCAGGGCCATGAATGAACATAGCTATGAGAATTGAACTATGTTAGAACGTTACTTGTGTCAAGCATATGCTTGGCTACACAAAAAGCATAACGATTCAAGGACATCGCGTCTATCGACTTGCGAGTAGAGTAAATATGCTTGTACGAGCGAAGGTTCAATGTGAATTTCCACACCTATCGTATGCAAGTTTTCGTCTTCTGGACTCTATCACCAAACTCGTCATCAATTTCCTTCATGTGGGGGATTGTTGGAAAAATGCATTGTGTGTGAAGAAAATTGTGTATTTTCTTATATGAATCGTTTGTCGTTTGGCAAAGATTATTGCGGATTCATGTTCTACTCCGTGTGAACATTGATATGATATATCTAGATGTCCAATTTGAGATTGGATGAGAAAGATATGATAGCTCAAAGTTGGTGGGTTTAAAGTGTAAATTTTAAAATTTAACACCACTATTGATGTCCCATGATTCCTAGATTAATGAGGAATTAATAGGGATCATTACCTTGAGATTAGGGGTTACAAACTGTGGAATTAAACCACCCCATGAATACACGATAATGAATCCCATATTAATACAAGGATTAATTGGAAAGTCATGACATGGTTGTTGAAACTATAACTAGAGAAACCCACAACAAATATAAACAACTTTTCCATCAATCTTTCTCCTCCCCTTTGCAATTTGTTCATCCTATTTCTTTGGCCTCCTAAAAAAATTTTCATGGTGATTTTGTCCAAGCATAGTGAGATTCGCGGGAGATTCTAGTGTGCAAGAATAGTCCGGTCTGTCCGTTTTATCCTGGGAGGCAAATGTCCAAAACAACCTCAAGCACAACGCGGTGAATGGGCGAATTTGTCTTAAGGAGAGTATGTTACACACGACTCGGGCAACATCAAGAAGATTAACATAACAATTTTCTCCTACGATTTTTTCCCTTTGTCTATGTTTTATTGCAATTTGTATCATTTAATATATTGTAATGTTTTTTCTTTTTTGTGATTTTGTAAGATTTTGTCTAACAATTTGATCGAAAAGTTTTTTCTATAACAAATCAATTTCCCTCAAATTTTTGATTAAAACCAAATGATCAAAAATTTCTTATGAAGTGACATATAATATTGAATGCAATATTATTATATTTACTTATATGTGAATATTATACTCCCTCCGTCCCTAAATATTTGTCCCATTTGACTTTTTAGTTGAACTTTGACAACAAATATATGACAATTTAATTATGTTCATGAAATTCTAAAAATTCCTATTGATTCACCATTAATAATATTATCAACAACAACTTTTAGAATTTCATGAACATGATTAATCTCTAAAAAATTTGTGGTCAAAGTTCAACAAAAAAGTCAAATGGGACAAATATTTTGGGACGGATGGAGTATTACATTTATAATACAAATGGTGAAAAAACTTTGTCAAAATCTTGCGAAAAACTAGTTTTTTCATAACATAAGAAAAAACTAGTTTTTAAATACTAAGTCTAACTAATAACAGTGATGAACAGTGCTGAATACTAGTTTTTTCATAACATTTTGAGAAAACTAGTTTTTCATAAGATATACGTACTCAAAAACTTATCAAAACTTATGATATTTTTTAAAAATTTCCGCTCACTCAAAAAAAAAAAAGGGGGGGGGGGGGGAGGAGGGCGTAAATCCATGTTCTGAAATTCAAAAAAGGGGGGCGTAAATCCATGTTCTGAAATTGTTTTGAGGGGTACATGAATGATGAGTTTAGTTGAATGGATTTACATTGGTTGGAGTGAAGTGGTCCTTCCTTAATTCAAGGTAAATATAATCTGATCCTAATTATACATGCATTTATCCATCTTGATCTTGCTTTGTTTTCTTTTGATTTGATTAACTAACTAAACTACCGATTATTTAAATGCTTGTCGGGTCGGGTAGGAATACCTAAAACAATGAGCTAAGCAAAATAAAATGTGATGGTGGGCTAAACCTAACGGTTATAATATAAGAATGGAGATATAAATTTACCTTTGTTTTGATTTGTTTCTGAATTTGAAATAGTTTTCCTTTTAAATAAATGATTTTTTTATTTTATTTATGATAGATAAATTGCGCATATGCTGATATGCGATATCAAATTTTCTATTATAAATAGGGTAACACATGTCTTTAATAGCATGCCTTTAATCGAATTCAAACTCGATACCTCTAATAATATGAAAACAAAATGCACTTAGGCTAAATCAAATAATCTATAAATAAATTAGCACATATTCTTAGGGCTCGTCTGATACACAGTTTTATAAACGGAGAGTTTTTAAAACGGGGCTTATTTCTGGACGCTATAATTTTGAGCGGCCAACATGTCTCCAACTTTTTAAAATTCAACCATCTAAAACTCTCGACTAATACGCTTAATAAAGAAAAAACTGAATTTTTTTATCTCCGTTTTTATTAAAACGCTAGACAAGGCCTTAATAATAAAATTCGAACTAGCGACTTCCACCATGACAATTGATACCGAATACCAACATAACTACAGTTTTTTCGTAATTCGATAATCATTACAAACGAAGTTAATTACCTTCTTTTATTTTTGGGTTAATTACAATTTAGGGCCTGAAGTCTTGTATGAGGTCCCCAAATGGGGCCTGACTTTTTTTTTTAGCGATTTAGGGCCTGACATTACATTTTTTGATCAAATCAGGACTTTTTGACGGATTTTGTTAGAAAAGTTAGTTAAGTGACGAATTTTGAACTAAATTGAAATGCAAATTAGTTATTAAGGACTGTAATGTAAATTTTTAAAAATTGATGACCGTTACAAAATATTTTTTTAAAAAAATAATATTTTTTGAAAATATAATATATTGTGAAAAGCCGTAATTTTTTTTATAATTTTTAAATATGTTAAAATAAATGTTATAAATATAAAAAAATTGTATTTTTAAAGAAATTAGTATTTTTTTTAAAAAAATTAATTAATTATTAACGTAAATCTTGTAATATTTTGTTTTAAAAAAAATAAATACCTTGTCCACCTCAAAAACTAGGCCCCACTATGGTGTCCCACCGTCTCCGTTCAATCCACCCCCAAAACCAACTCTTCTCTCCAATTTAGAGTAAACAAATTAATTAATTGTAAAAATTTTATTTAAAAAAATTGTAAAATATCGTTTTTACTAATTGTAAAAATTTTGGGGCCGTGGTGCGCGGAGGCGGTGGTGGAGAGGAGTGGTGGGTTGGATGCGGTGGTGTTTATGAGTACCGGGAGGTGGAGGGAAAATTTTATTTAAAAAATTGTAAAATATCGTTTTTTACTAATTTTTAAAAATAAATTGTTTATGATTTATGTATTTTTAAAGACAATTTTATTTTTTTGAAAAAAAAACTTAAATATTTTTTTAAAATAAATTAATTTTAAAATTTTAAAACATTAAAGGTTTTCTTATTTTTAAAATTATTTTTTAAAAATATTATTTTCCAATATACGAACATTAAAATTTTCTTATGTCAAAATCCCCTGGGAGGTTTTCTTATTTTTTAAAACATTAGTTAAGTGACGAATTACGAACATTAATTATTTGTATAATTAAACATTAGTTAGGTCAACTTGACCTAACTCTATTGTCAACTTACTTCTTTTGTTTAAAACATTAAAGGTATTTTAATACCAATATACGAACATTAATTATTTTTTAACATAAAAAAAAAATATTACAAGATTTACGTTAATAATTAATTAATTTTTTTAAGAAAATACTATTTTCTTTAAAAATGCAAATTTTTTTATATTTATAACATTTATTTTAACATATTTTAAAAATTATAAAAAAATTACATCTTTTCACAATATATTATATTTTCAAAAAATATTATTTTTAAAAAATATTTTGTAACGGTCATCAATTTTAAAAAATTTACATTACAGTCCTTAATAACTAATTTGCATTTCAATTTAGTCCAAAATTCGTCACTTAACTAACTTTTCTAACAAAATCCGTCAAAAAGCCCTGTTTTGATCAAAAAATGTAAAGTCAGGCCCTAAATCGCTAAAAAAAAAAGTCAGGCCCCTCTTGGGGACTTCATATGAAAAGTCAGGCCCTAATTTGTAATTAACCCTTTATTTTTAAACAAAGTTAATTACAACGCATGTACTCGGACTTGCTTAATGTATACTTCCTCCGTCTCATAACAAGCGACGCAGTTACTGTTCAGCACGGAAATTAAAGAAAAAATGAAAAGGTTGATGTGTTGTGAGTGTAGAAAGTTGAGTAGGAGAGAGAATGAGTGGAGAGAATAGTAAATTATAATGGTGTTGTGAGTATTATAATAATGTAGGAGAGAGAATGAGTGGAGAAAATAGTAAAAATTCTTTTCCATTTTAGGAAGTGTGACTTATCAGTGGGACGCCCAAAATGGCAAAGTGTGTCGCTTGTTATGGGACGGAGGGAGTATTCATATCTTTCCTACTCCCTCCGTCCCAGACCTTGGTGCCTAGTTTGACTTTTCACGCAAATTAAGGAGAGAGTATTATATTGAAAGTGTTGTGAGTGTGAAAATAAAATAGGAGAGAGAATGAGTGGAGGGAATAGTAAATTATAATGGTGTTATGAGTATTAAAATAATGTGTTGGAAATTAAATTATAAGCACCACAGATTAAATAAACAATTTAATCAACAGTAGGGGATTTATTGATCAAGTCAAGAACGTACCAATTAAGCCAATAGCAAAACCGAAAGCAACGGAACAGGATCAGAAAATGTAATGTAAACAAGTAAACAATTGATTAGAAAACTTATCGTGATTTGATCGAGTCGCCTTAGGAAGACTCGTCCTAAGAGAAAATATTGCCCCCAATCGTGCAACTCAGTGCAGTGCAAATTTCTCCGAGGATAAAACGATCACGGACTACGTACCACAGAGCAGCACACAGGTAGGTAGTCACCGGCGGTCCTATCTCAGTCGCCTTGAATCTTACGAACTAATCTCTATGAACGGGAGTAATTTAGCAATGAATTAAAGCCAAGAGAATTGTGTTCTCTCCTTGTATTCACCGTGTAAAAACGGCCTGGGAAGTAATCTTTATATATATGTGATAAATTAGGTTTTTGGAATTAATTAAACCCAAAAACCCACGTAAAATCGGCCCAGAAGGACAAATACCGCACAAGCGCGGCCGCCTCGAGGGTGGCGCGACCGCGCCGACTCCAAGAAATCAAGGTGAACATTCGGCCCTTAAGCGCGACCGTGCAAGGCCTAAGCGCGGCCGCCCTCCTTGGCTGAAATTCCGACGTGAATTTTCTCCTTTGCCAATTCGGGCTCAAGCCAAGACACTTCCATGTCATAGCCTATGAACTTCATACCACATATACAAAAATTCCAACAATCTCCCACAAGTTCATAGAAATATGACGTGTACAGATTGTCCATTGCCATGCTTTCAATAATGGTACCTTCCGGCTTGAACCACTACCTATGTTATCCAACGCAAACCTCCACAGACTGCATGAACGGGTGTCTTGAATCCGATGCCTTTGGATGTAGAGGCCTTCGCGGTAACAAACACGACAAAAGCTATGATAGGCCCTCTATCGAACACTTGACGCTTATAAGCCATACGTCCCGATCCTCTATCATGAGTGCTTTCAAGGAATAATCCAAATTCCTCTAGTTGCGGCCAACAACAACACTCACTTAGTCAAGCATCTCGTAAGATGTACTCGCTAGCATCTTGTCTAAAAGACTTGATCCCATTCAAAGTTCCAAACTTTTACTATATTAGCAAAGAACGAGCACCTCTAGGCTATTCAGGGGATAGACTCAGACATGTAACATGTCAATCTATTATTAGGTGCTCCGACTCACCCCACAGCTTGTTGTTACCACATTGAATCTCCTTTGTGGGATCTTCACTCAGGTAGATTGGGTTGCCACTGCGTTTGAGTCAGACGGGGTTCAGTCCCATCCCCAATCTAGATTTTTTAACTAGAGCAAATTCTAGCCCTTTGGTTAAAGGATCAGCTGTGTTATCCTTGGTACCAACATAATCATCAGCTATCACCTTTCGAGACACTAGATCCCTTATAGATTTTAATCTAATTTGGATGTGCCTCCTAGTTTTACAGTTGTACTTGACACTTTTCAGTTTCTCAATTGTGGCAGTGTTGTCACAATGTACAGAGATAACAGGCATGGGCTTACCGACTACGGACAACTCGTACATAAGTCCTCGAAGCCATTCAGCCTTCCAATCCAGAGTGTCAAGGGCAACTAATTCGGCCTCAAATGTAGACCTAGACAACAGAGTTTGTTTGGTCGACCTCCAAGCGACCGCAGCCTCCGCCTAAGGTGAAAACATACCTCGTAGAGCCATAACTCCCGGAGTTATAGGCAATCCAATTGCATCACTATATCCTTCAAGAACAGAAGGATATCTCCCGTAATGCAGCCCAAGGGAAATTGTTCCCTTCAAGTACTTGAGAACTCTATCAAGAGCTTCCCAATGTGCTTTACTTGGACATTGAGTATATCTAGCCAACCTAGTAACCGAGTAGGATATATCCGGTCTAGTACAGTTGGCAAGATACATCAAACTTCCAATAATTTGAGAATATCTCAACTGAGCCATCGGTATTCCACTTTCATTCTTAGTAAGAGCAGATGAAGGGTCATATGGAGTCTTAGCTACTTTGCAATTCTTATAACCAAATTTCTCAATTACACTTTCGGTATAATGAGATTGCGATATGGTTATGCCACTAGTTGAGCGAGTCAACTTAAGGCCAAGAATCACACTAGCTACTCCCATATCTTTCATCTCAAACTTACTTTTCAAGAATTCCTTAGTAGTATCAATTATCCTCATATCCGTTCCAAACAACAGAATATCATCGACATACAGACATAAGACAATACTACTATCACCAATACTCTTGCTATAAACACTGTTAATGCAGACTGTGGGTGTTACCACAGGTGCTATCACTGGCAGTTGGGTGTTACCCGGACTGTAATGATTTGTAATTTAATAATTCTTTCCATATTATTTTATATCCTAATGTCTAATATTATTTGCAAGATATATGTGTTTTTGGTCCATATTTCAGGTTAATATATGGTTGGATTAATTGCTAGAAACAAGGAAGAAGTTGGAGAAGGAGTTACACGTAAATAGGAGATTTACGTGTAACTATTGCTTGGTCCATATTAATTGAAGAAGGAATAAAAACGTGGGAAGACCAAGTCATGGAGTTGTTGCTGATTATTTGAAGTGTACAATACAAAGAAAGCAAGAGAGTACAAGGTGATAAAGCATGGACTTGGGCTTCAAGAAATCGGTTGCTACATTCTAGGGAAGTTGGCGAATGATGAGGAATTCAAGCCAAGAAATCTCTCCACTCCTCACACACGTTCTGAAGGTCCAAGGCTGTTATTTTGGAGTAGCCTCCAAGGCATTGGAAGGCTATAAATAGGCTAGGTGTGTTTCATTTGAAGTATGCCAAATATCAAACACACACACCATAAAGCACAAGAGAGACAAAGTTCTTTGGTTCGCATATCCTTCCTCCCTTGTGATTCTAGCTTAAACACCGAGTGTTTAAGAGAGTGTTGGCTAAGGATAGGATTCGTTCTTTGTCTCATTCAGTTCCATAGAGCATTATCATTGTATTAGCAATAGGGAACTTTCGGCTTTGTAATTTTTCTATATTGATTATAAAGTCTTCGCCATCTAGGCACACTCAAGTTATATATTTATATAACTTGAGAAAATTATATCTTGTGTTATTTATTTTCGCTGCACAAAGTTTTTATAAACTATTTATTTTGGTGTGTGTGTGTCGTCCGTCACTGTTAACCAAGGTGTTGGGTAACATCTACGGTAACATCTCTTTCCAAAGTGAAGCCATTGACAATTTCAATTGGTATCAGAGCAGTCACTTGACGATACTAAGTGCTTGGTCTAGGTGTCATGGCTTATGATCCGGCTAATCCTAATAATAAGCGTCTTCCCGTGTTAGATGGCTCGAATTATTGTTATTGGAAGATCCGTCTACGCTCGCATATCAAATCAATTGATCTTCGAGCATGGCGATCTATAACAAATGGTTACTCCTTACCAATGTTACCCGCCGATGAAGATGGTGACGTACAAGTCAAACCCGAATCGTAATGGAACATGGAAGAGATCAACCAAGCTAGTTTCAATGAAAAGGCACTTAATGCCATTTTTGAGCGGGTTGATATGCATATTTTCAAACTTATTCAAAACAGCCCACCGCAAAAGAAGCATGGGATATTTTACAACGTTTTGTGAAGGTGATGGCAAAGGTGCGTGAAACTAAGCTTAGGGGTCTTACTAGCGCATTTGAAAGATTAAGGAAGGGTGAAAATGAAACTATTCCTTCTTATTTTGAAAAATTATTTGATATTGCTAATGAGTGTCAATTGTTGGGTGTACCTTTTACCAACAAACAACTTGTCTCAAAAGCAATTAGAACCCTTCCTGAGCGTTTTAATATGAAAGTTTCATCTATTGAAGAGGCTCACAATCTTGCAACTATGGATATCAATTCTTTAATGAGTATTTTGAAAAACTTTGAGTTAAATCTCTTAGATCAAAGTGAAGCATCTAAAGGGAAAAATGTTGTTTTGAAAACTCAAGCCTCGAGTTCTTTGGATGAAAACGAAGATGAGGTTTTTGAAGAAATTGATGAGAATGCTAGTGTTGCTTTACTTGCTAGAAAATACAATTCTATGGTTAGAAAGTATAACAATGAAAAAATGCAGGTGAAAGCAAAGGAGAAGCAAACCAAGGTCTATGATTCGATGCCAAAAAGGACTTTCCCATCTAACCCAAAGTTGAACCCAAGAAGAGCATCATCGATCGCTTAAGGTCTGATCCAAAGCACATTGAATCCATTCAATGTCATGCTTGCTCGGGTTGGGGTCACTATTCCAATGAGTGTGCAAATACTCTAAGGAAGAGAGGAAAGAACCTATGGGTTTCTCTCAAAGTGATGATGAGGATGAAGGACCATCTCAGAGGTAGAATCCGATCAAACAACCATGTTTGTCACGCAAGTAACACGGAAAAGGACAACTGTTACCCAAGGTGTTATCCACCCGAGATAACATCCGTGATCACACCCGACAGGTATGATGAATTATGTGATAATAATGTTGTTTGTTTTGTTAGCTCTTCTAACCTTGATACAGGAAGTACACAAGAGGATGAGCAGAGCAAAGATGATCTCATTTCCGGATTAAAAGACCTTTACGAGGCATTGCTCGTGGAATGGAAGAAAGAGAACAATTTGGTTAAGTCCTTAACCAAGAAGAATGAAGGACTCCAGGCCTATGTGACTCATATGGAGGTTCAAGCAACAAAGAGAGAAATCGAGCTTGAAAGAGTCAAGGGCAATTTGACTCTAGCCGAAACCACCTTGAAGAAGCTCAACACTGGATCTACCAAATTGGATGAGATCTTGAACTTGAGTACACCTCTCAGAGCAGGTATTAGTTTTCAAGAATCTTTGAATAGTATTCTTTCTACTTTGTCTATGAATGATAATAAGAATTGTTTTGTTAAGGAGCGGTTTTTTGACAAAGATTCTTCTTCAAAAGAACCATGTGACAAAGGGAAGGTGTGTCAATATTGTCACACACCTGGACATTTTAAAAATAAATGCCATATTATTTCGAAAACCGTCCACCCCTTGGTGTTACCCGAGGTGTCGCTTCAAAGACACAGATAACACACCCAAATGTAATGGTAAAATTCAAAAAAGGTGTGGAAACCAAAAGCTAATCCGAAATGTGATGTTGTGTATACCGCTTTAAAAACAAATATTGAAGGTTCTTGGTACTTTGATAGTGGGTGTTCACGTCATATGACAGAACAAAATTGTTTTTAAAAGACTATGAAACAATTCATGGGTAGTGTAACTTATGGTGGTGGGAGCAAGAGTAATATCATTGGGAGAGGGACACTAAATGTGTCTGGATTTCCAACCTTAAAGAATGTCTTACATGTTGATGGACTTGTAACTAATTTAATTAGTATTAGTCAACTTTGTGATGACAACTTAGAGGTGAAATTTAATAAAGATACTTGTGAAGTTTATGACAAGATTAACAATTGTGTAATGACAGGTACAAGATCTAGTGATAATTGTTATCTTGTTGAAGACAAGCAAGTATGCCATTCGGCAAAACTTGATAACACTACATTGTGGCATCAAAAGTTGGAACATGTTCACTTTCGTAACATAGAAAAGATTGTTAATCTAGATGCTGTCCAAGGCATTCCTAGTCTTGATCTTAAACAAAAAATTGTTTGTGAGGATTGTCTCAAAGGGAAACAAACTCATGTTACCCATGGTGCTGCCCAACACAATGAGCAACACACTGGTACTACACATTGATTTCAACTCTTGCATATGGATCTAATGGGTCCACTTGAGATAGAAAGTTTTGGGGGCAAGAAATATACTTATGTCATTGTTGATGATTTTTCACGATTTACATGGGTTTATTTTTTAAGGAAAAAATCTGAGACTTTTGAAAAGTTCAAAATCTTGCACTCTAAGATCAAAAACATGTTTTGTGCTTCAATTTTTCGAATTAGGTCCGATCATGGGAGGGAATTTGAGAATGTTTCTTTTTCAAATTTTTGTGAAAGAAAAGGTATTCACCATGAATTTTCAGCCCCAAAAACACCTCAACAAAATGGGGTAGCTGAAAGGAAGAATAGGACTTTACTTGAAATGACTCGTGTGATGTTATTTTCAAAAAGAATTTCGAAAAGATTTTGGGCGAGAGGCACTAAATACGGCTTGTCACACACCCAATAGAGTTTTTCTAAGACCCGGCACAACCATGACTCCATACGAAATTTTGAATGGTAGAAAACCAAAAGTTCATTATTTTCATGTCTTTGGTTGTGTGTGTTACATTCTCAATGATCGGGACTACTTAGCAAAATTGGACTCTAAGAGTGATAAGGCCATTTTTCTTGGTTATGCTTCAAATAGTCGTGCATATAGGGTATTTAATCTAAGGCTAAAACCATCCAAGAATCCATGAATATTGTTTTTGATGATCACTCAAGTATTGCAGAGAAAATGTTCAAGAGACACCCTTGGAGCCGTTGGAAGAAGTCATCTGAAGGTGTTACCACAGTGTGTTACCACGAGTGCTAACACCGATAGTAACACGTAAACCGAGCAGGTGTTACCATTGATGAGATAACACCTCGTATAGCATCCGATTCCACCAAAGAAATGAAGATCAAGAAGGAGTTGAAACAGGGGTTCACGAGAATGTGAGAAGAGATCCTCCACCTAGAATCGCAGGAATCATCCTACAACCCAAGTAATTGGGGAGGTGAATGAGGGTGTACAAACAAGACGTATGAATTCCATTAGTGACCGTGACTGGTAAGGTATGTGTGCATGTCCACCACATACTCAAAGGTAACATACTCTTGTTTTACTTCATCCGTAGAACCTAAAAATGTGATTGAAGCTTTAAAAGATAATTTTTGGATTCAAGCAATGCAAGATGAACTTGATCAATTTGCTCGTAACAATGTTTGGTCTTTAGTACCCCGTCCCTCAAACACTAATGTTATTGGGACAAAATGGATTTTCAAAAATAAGACCGATGAGTATGGAAACATTGTTAGAACAAGGCTCGTCTTGTGGCTCAAGGCTATATACAAGTGGAAGGTGTTGACTATGACGAGACCTTTGCACCCGTGGCTAGAATTGAGTCAATAAGACTTTTATTGGCCATTGCTTGTTTTCTTAAAATCACATTGTTTCAAATGGACGTCAAAGCAGCCTTTTTAAATGGATACTTAGATGAGGAAGTTTTTGTTGAACAACCAAATGGCTTTGAAGATCCATTTCAACCGCACTATGTGTATAGACTTGATAAAGCTCTTTATGGGTTGAAGCAAGCTCCACGTGCATGGTATGGTAGGTTAACTAGCTTTTACTAGAATATGGTTTTACTAGAGGAGAAGCAGATAGGACTTTATTCATTCTTAAACATGGAAAAGAACTTGTCGTGGTTCAAATCTATGTTGATGACATAGTATATGGCTCTACATCAAAACTTGTTTAAATGATTTTGTAGAGGCTATGACATCAACATTTGAAATGAGCATGATGGGGGAACTTAACTTCTTTCTAGGCATGCAGTGTTAAGCAATCAAGTGAAGGGATTTTCATCTCCCAAAGCAAATATGCAAGGAACCCGGTGAAGAAGTTTGGGTTGGAAGGTTCGAAGAGCTCAAAAATTCCTATGGGCACTTCTCTCAAGATTGGAAAAGATCAAGTGGGAGAAGATGTTGATCCAACCCTATATCGTTTCATGAATGGTAGTCTCCTTTACCTTACTTCTAGTCGCCCGATTTGATGTACAAAAGGTGTGTGTATGTGCTAGATATCAATCCAATCCTAAAGTGTCTCACCTAAATTCTGTGAAAAGATCATTAAATATGTTTCGAACTAGTGATTTAGGGATTTGGTATAGTAAAGATACTAATACTAATTTAGTAGGCTTTAGTGACTCGGATTGGGCAGGGATATGGATGATAGGAAAAGTACAAGTGGGAGATGTTTTTACTTGGGAAATAATTTAGTATCATGGTATAGTAGAAAACAAAATTGTGTTTCATTATCCACAAACAATCGTAATATGTAGCAATGTAGTTGTTGTTCACAACTAATTTGGTTAAAACACATGCTTGATGATTATGGTCTTGATAGCAATATTTTGACCTTATACCGTGATAATTTGAGTGCTATTAATATTTCCAAAAATCCCGTACAACACTCCCGTACTAAACATATTGACATCCGTCATCATTTTTTAAGAGATATGGTAGATAAAAAGATAATAAATATAGAGCATATTGATACAAAGTATCAACTTACTGATATTTTCACAAAACCCTTAGACCATGATAGATTCTCTAGTCTAAAGAGATCTCTTGGTCTTTTCATTCTCTAAAAATTGTCCTCTCGTAGTAAGGTGTTACCATGGGTGCCGATAACACCTGGGTAACACATGTACACTAGTGCATATTTTTTGCTAGTTTGGTTTTATTCTCTCTGCCGTAAGGGTTCCCATAGTTCCGTGAGCTATGAGAGTTCTCACTACGCACATGCCGACCTTTTGTTGTGGTAGGATAGCACTCTGAATAACACACTTGATAAAACTCCCTTCATATGCTTAAAGTGACAAAGTCACTAATTTTTTTGATAAATAAAAGGCAAAGGCATTTATCCATACTATTCTCTCGAGCTCTGGTACGGTGTTCGCCGCAACGATGTACTCTTGCCAATGAGAATGTATGAGGTGATTTATGCTAAGTATTAGGGACATGGAGTTCAAGCTACTACAGTGTACCCTACTTGAAAGGCATAAATCACTTGGTCTTTACACTTGAAATAAAACTCGAAGCACCGGAGCTCGTTACTACGATGCTTTCTTGTTTAAAGAAGTGTAAAAGAATTTTATAAATTGCTATGCCTCGTGGTCTAACAAGCTTGTTATGCCTAAAGTGTTTAAAATGCTCAGCTTATTATGCCTCAAGTGTTTGAAACTGATATATTTATCAAGGGATTTTTATCTTATGTGTTATCCTAGATGTTACCATCATTGCCATTAACATATTTGTATGTGCTATATTATGTTTTTTATTTCTTTATTTTCGGTTCAGTTAATTAATTTTTTAAACTTTGAAAGTCTTTTTATTGTTTAAGAGTTTTAAAAGTTTGAAAAAGTCTTTAACTAACCAATTTATTCTTGATAAACAACTCAAATATCTAAGTCCTAAAATCTAGGGATTTGATTTTCAAAAACCATATGGACTTGGTATATTTGTATTTGTTTATTATTTTTTTTATATATTTAAAAATTCAAAAAATTAAAAAAAAAAAAAATTATTTAAAAAAAAAAAATATATATATATATTTTTTCAAAATAATGGCCGGATGTCTTTATTTTTGTGAGGAGTTTTGTACTTGTTTTTCTTGTGGCCTAGAAAATAGGGGGAGTAAATATTGTAGTTATTTTTGTGTGGCTAAAAATAAGGGAGGTAAGGTAAATATTTAATGTAATTATTTTTAGTGGCTAAAAAATAGGGGGAGATTAATTAAAATAGAAGATAATTAGAGGAAGTAGGATAAGTCTTGAAAAATTAATTCCTAATCTAATTCCTATTTTTTCTCCTCTCTCTCTAACCGCCCTAATCCCCTTCTCTCTCTACACGGTATATACAATCCCTCCGTCACCGTCTCTCTCTTCTCCAACCTTCCTAAATTCCAAACCCTTCCTAAACCCTAACCATGGCAACCCCTTCCAAAAAGCAATCCGCCCCTTTGGAGGTATCTCCGGGCGTTGGTTCAAGTGGTCCAAGCCAAATGGACACTTCGACCACCCCTCTCAATGTGTCTCCGGCAATGACAATGTCGGTTGATGATCCTCCATTGGTGACAACAATGGCGCAACCCTTGCCCATTGTGACTTTACCACCTCTTCCACCCGTTCCATCAACCAAAAAGCCAAAAAGAAAAGCCATTGCTCACAAACCCTCGGCACAACCTGTCAAAAAGAGGAGCTCAAGTAGGCTCACTGCAATGAGGCACAAAGGGACCTCTAAATCCAACACATCCTCCGATCCAGTTGAAGTTTCTGAAGAATCCTCTCTTGGTCTCTCCTCGGCTCATATTTCGGATGAAGACTTCCATGCCGATGCTGAGAAGAGCCATTCTGTTGAGACATTTGAAGATTGGGAGATTGAGGAAGAAGAGCCCTTGTATGAAGTTGTGAAAAGAAACATTAAAGGCAAAAGCAAGTGGGTCAGCCAAAGATGTTACCTGTAAATCCGCAACACCCAAGGTAACATCCTCTGTTTCTAAAGCTTCGAAGTCTTCTATCAGTGAGTTTGCCTATTCTGAGTCCACTGATTTTCTTGAGAAAGAGTGTGATGATGTAAATGTTGCTTTTCCAAAACCTTACTTCTCATTGGAGTTTTATCGAAAAGAAAATATGGAGTTTTGGTTAAGGCATAGTGACACGAAAATTCTCAAGGAAAAGCACATTGACGAGGTTGATTTCAAAAGCATGGTGTATTTCAGCTTCTTGGAGGATAGAAATTTTGACAGCTAACTTGCATCCTTCGAAATTTGTTGAAGCTATAGTCAAAAATTTCTATGCCAACCTTCATGCCAACCTAGATAATGAAAAGTCCGATCAATTTGGAAAGGTGTTTTTAAGGAACAAAATTTTTTCTATTACTCCTTCTTTGATCAACAAGACTTTAGGACTCCCAAATTTGGATGATGATGGTCCTATTGTTCATAAGGATGAAATTGCTAGGTTTATCTCTCATGATGTCGTGCATGAATGGCCCTCCAATCCTAATCCCAAAACCAAAGTTCATTTTCTTGCTTCCCGTCTCACTTCACTCTTTGCCGTGCTTCACAAGCTTTGCATATTTAATTGGGTTCCTACTTCTAATGAGCAATATGTGACATTGCAACAAGCCGAAATCTTGTATAAGTTAGGAAAGAATCGAAGAGTGAACTTGGGTAGATTGATCTTCAAACATTTGGCTTCGTGGGGTAGAAGAAAAGACATTACTATGTTTCCTTACCCTTCTTTAATCTTCCAAATTTTGAAATCTCAAAAATTGCCCATTGAAGAGTCGGATGAGTATACACCCAGCCTTGATCTCTATGCTATAGATTCCCAACTGACTAAGAAGAATACCAAGAGTGTGAGATACACAGTGATCTTCCTTGGTCAAAGATAAATGAATTTGGGTCAAGTGATGCGGTTTCGCTAAGTGGTGTTACTCAACTGCTATCCCAAATGTTACTCCGAAATCTCCAAGTTTTTCGTGTATAGATGCAGCTCATGTTCTTGCTAATGTATACAATTTGTTGGGAATGCTTCACCAACAATACCAAAGACCACAGCTTTTGGCGTTTCTCCACAAACAAACTTCTACCATTTCCGAGATTGTGCAAGGTTGGACAAAGCTCAAGGAGATTACCGATGAATTCATCCAAGGTTTCTTCCCAAACCGGGGAGTTGATAGTGCCGGGATGGAGCCGGGTCCAAGTGGTGGTGGTGTTGGAGATGCCAGGTGGCCTTTGCGAGATGTTACCGATGGTGCTGACTTAGATGCCGGAGATGAAGAAGGGGATGATCAGGAGGAAGATGAAGCCGATGATGAACGAGAAGAGTGAGTACAATACATCGCCCGAAGGTTGATGTTGCCGCTCTTATGGTGATGATATTTTTTGGTGGTTGAAAAACAATTTACTTTTATGTTTTTATTTGGAACATGTTTTAAATACTTTGGTGGTTTGTTTTATTTGCTTATGGTGCTTAATCTTTTAGGGTTGTTTTGAACATGGAGTAGCTTAGTAACTTTGATTTATCTTTGGTACTTTAGGTTACTAGTTAGTTGGAAAACTTATTTTGGAAAAGATGTTTTGGTAACTAGTATTTGTGTGATAAATCATTGTAGTTGTTAATGCCTTGATTATGGGGAGTTGATAACTATGAAGTTGCTCTGGATGGCTAAACAATATCTTGCAGGGGATCAAGACACTTTAGAGTTTGGGAAGAAATTATAAATTATGGGGAGATTGTTAATGCAGATCGTGGGTGTTACCACAAGTGCTATCACCGGCAAATTGGGTGTTACCCGGACTGGAATGATTTGTAATTTAATAATTCTTTCCATATTATTTTATATCCTAATGTCTAATATTATTTGCAAGATATATGTGTTTTTGGTCCATATTTCAGGTTAATATATGGTTGGATTAATTGCTAGAAACAAGGAAGAAGTTGGAGAAGGAGTTACACGTAAATAGGAGATTTACGTGTAACTATTGCTTGGTCCATATTAATTGAAGAAGGAATAAAAACGTGGGAAGACCAAGTCATGGAGTTGTTGCTGATTATTTGAAGTGTACAATACAAAGAAAGCAAGAGAGTACAAGGTGATAAAGCATGGACTTGGGCTTCAAGAAATCGGTTGCTACATTCTAGGGAAGTTGGCGAATGATGAGGAATTCAAGCCAAGAAATCTCTCCACTCCTCACACACGTTTTGAAGGTCCAAGGCTGTTATTTTAGAGTAGCCTCCAAGGCATTGGAAGGCTATAAATAGGCTAGGTGTGTTTCATTTGAAGTATGTCAAATATCAAACACACACACCATAGCACAAGAGAGACAAAGTTCTTTGGTTCGCATATCCTTCCTCCCTTGTGATTCTAGCTTAAACACTGAGTGTTTAAGAGAGTGTTGGCTAAGGATAGGATTCGTTCTTTGTCTCATTCAGTTCCATAGAGCATTATCATTGTATTAGCAATAGGGAACTTTCGGCTTTGTAATTTTTCTATATTGATTATAAAGTCTTCGCCATCTAGGCACACTCAAGTTATATATTTATATAACTTGAGAAAATTATATCTTGTGTTATTTATTTCCGCTGCACAAAGTTTTTATAAACTATTTATTTTGGTGTGTGTGTGCTGTCCGTCAGTGTGTTAACCAAGGTGTTGGGTAACATCTACGGTAACATCTCTTTCCAGTGAAGCCATTGACAATTTCAAACACACTTATCAAACTCATTAGTAACAAAGCCAAACGATGAGACAATTTTATCAAATTTCTCATGCCATTGCTTAGGGGCTTGTTTAAGTCCATACAAGGACTTAACAAGTTTACAAACCTTTCTCTCATTGCCAGGGGACTCAAAACCTTCAGGTTGATCCATATAAATTTCTTCCTCTAGATCGCCATGCAAGAAAGCGGTCTTAACATCCATCTGATGGATAGGAAGATCATATACAGAGGCCAACGCGATAAGCATTCGGATTGTAGTCATTCTAGCAACTGGCAAATAGGTATCGAAATAGTCTATTCCCTCCATTTGCTTGAATCCCTTAGCCACTAACCTAGCCTTAAACTTGTCAAGGGTTCCATCCGGTTTCAGTTTCCTTTTGAAAACCCACTTACATCCTATCGTGCTACAACCAGGAGGGAGATCGACCAATTTCCATGTCCCATTAGAGACAATAGAATCCATCTCACTCTTAACAGCATCCTTCAACTGCTTGGCATCAGAAGTAGCCATAGCAGCTTTGAAGGTTAGAGGATCACCCTCGACATTGTAAGTGATAAAATCATTTCCAAAGTCCTTGGTGGTCCTTGCCCTTTTACTCCTTCTTGGTTCAATCTCATCGTCAGAATGAGTTGCACTGGAATCAACCCCCACATTTGTCATCTCCTCTACTTGAGCAGGAATGGAATTAGTGGTTGGGTTAGATTCCTTAGGAAGTCCGTCCTTCATAGGAAACACATCCTCAAAAAATGTTGCATCACGTAACTCAACTATAGAGTTCACATCTATGCCAGAAATTTCAGATTTTATAATCAAATCTCAATGCATAACTTGTTTCAGAATAACCTATAAAGATAGCATCAACAGTTTTAGGTCCAAGCTTTTTCCTTTTATGTGCGGGTACAAGTACCTTTGCAAGGCACCCCCACACTTTTAAGTGTTTCAAGCTAGCCTGTCGACCTCTCCAAAGTTCAAACGGACTTTCCTTTCTATGTTTAGGAGGGACTCTATTCAGAATATGGCAAGCCGTATTCAAAGCCTCTCCCCACATATATTTGGGCCCCGTAACTTATAAGTAAACCGTTAATCATATCAGTAAGGGTTCTATTCTTACGTTCTGCAACACCATTTGATTGAGGGGTGTAGGGAGGAGTCTCTTCATGTACTATTCCGTTTTCTTGGCAATAATACATGAAGGGGTTAGACTCATATTCACCTCCTCTATCAGACCTTAACCGTTTAAGTTTCTTGCCGGTTTGTGTTTCTGCTTCATTCTTAAATATAATGAATTTATCTAATGCTTCATCCTTAGAATTAAGCAAATAGACATAACAGTATTTACTAGCATCATCAATAAAGGTGAGAAAGTATTTCCTTTTGTCTTTGGTCAACACGCCATTAAATTCACAAATATCAGTATGAACTAAATCTAGAATTTCAGAATTTCTCACAACCGACTTAAACGGTCCTTTTGTAGATTTAGCTTCAACACATACATGACATTTAGAATTTTTATCAATAGCATGTTTAGGAATAATATCTAAATTCATCATTCTTTTCACAGAATCATAGTTAATATGTCCTAAACGACCATGCCAAACATTTGAAGATTCAATGGAATAAGAAACAGGATAATCAATAGAACTAAAATTATTGTGCAAGCAAACATCAGTTTCAACTCTAATTTTAAATAAACCATCCGAGGAATAACCTTTCCCCACAAAACTACTGTAATCCAAAATTATGACCTTATTACACTTAAATGAAATCTCAAATCCTTCCCTAACTAGACTAGAACCACTAATAATGTTGCGACGAATATCGTGAACGTGATACACTTGATGCAAGGTAAGAATGCGCCCATTAGGAAACTTCGTGTCCACGCGTCCACCCCAAGCACCTTTGCAAAGACTAGAGTTCCCCATCGTCACCGATCTACCACGCCAGCCGGTAAGACACAAATAGCAATTTATCGGCACAAACGTGCACATTTGCCCCAAAGTGTCAACTAGCCACTCGTCCGGGTTCATAGACAAAGTAAAGATTTCGTGATAAGAAGTTACATACTTTGTAACATTCAGCAGGTCGATCGTCAACCTGCGGCGCCGAGTCGGGATCATCATAATCCTTCGGACCCAACACCATGTTGACAGCAGGATGGTCATCGAAGAGGCTTGTGGTCCTTTTCCTTTCTTGGACGGGCAAATTCCTAGAAAAGTGTCCACCTTCTCCACAATTCCAGCTAGCCTGCTTTTGCTCTTGGCTTCCTAAAGTTATTTTTTTAACTTTAAGTTTATCATGGTTTTCTTTATCCTTAGAGTGAGTTTTCACACATTTTCCTTAAACTTGCTTTTACCGGTTATCATATTAGCGGCAGCCTCCACAGTACGCTAGGTTGGTTACCATTATGCACCTCCCGAATCGCATTGCATTCATCAATTCATTGAGTGTCAAGTTTCCAAGACGATGCTTCGAGGGTCATACCGAATTCCCCCAAGATCGAGGAAACTTCTCAATGATAGCCATGACAACGAACTTATCGTAAGTCCCATGTCGGCATCCTCGAGTGATCGCAAAATGATTTGGAGTTCGTGCACTTGGTCGGTAACCGACTTTCCCTCACTCATGTGATAATTCAGGAACTTTCCCACTTGGTACTTTTTCCACACCGGAGTCATCGGTGCCGTACTTCGTGGAAAGCGTTTCCCACAAAGTGACGCAAAGCAGTGAGAGAAGCAGAGCAATAAACATCAAAGAGTGCATTCGACAAAGCCGATGTAATGCATCCTCGAACAACATCATCCCGCTCCTTCCACGCTTTAACAAAACAGCCTACATTAACCGGATCATCACCATTCGTAGCGGGACATTTAGATGTCAAGATACTGCATACCCTTAATTGACGGCTCCGGATCTTCATGCGTTCGCACTCAACGCTTGAAGTTCTTACCACCAAACTTCTCCTAAGATCGGAGGTGTCAACTAGGGACTTAAAGGGAGAGCTAGAGGAACCACCAGACATGATCAAATAAAACTATTTTCTCTTAGACTGTTGGAAATTAAATTATAAGCACCACAGATTAAATAAACAATTTAATCAACAGTAGGGGATTTATTGATTAAGTCAAGAACGTACCAATTAAGCCAATAGCAAAACCGAAAGCAACGGAACAGGATCAGAAAATGTAACGTAAACAAGTAAACAAATTGATTAGAAAACTTATCGTGATTTGATCGAGTCGCCTTAGGAAGATCAGTTCTAAGAGAAAATATTGCCCCCAATTGGTGCAACTCGTGCATGTGCAAATTTCTCCGAGGATAAAACGATCACGGACTACGTACTACGTAGCAAAGCAAAGACACAGTAGGTAGTCACCGGCGGTCCTATCTCGCCGCCTTGAATCTCACGAACTAATCTCTATGAACGGGAGTAATTTAGCAATGAATTAAAGCCAAGAGAATTGTGTTCTCTCCTTGTATTCACTGTGTAAAAAACGGCTGGGGGAAGTAATCTTTATATATATGTGATAAATTAGGTTTTTGGAATTAATTAAACCCAAAAAATCCACAGAAAAATCGGCCCAGGAAGGACAAATACCGTCACAAGCGCGGCCGCCCTTGAGGGTGGCGCGACCGCGCTCGACTCCAGCAAATCAAGGTGAACATTCGGCCCTTAAGCGCGACCGCGCAAGGCCTAAGCGCGGCCGCCCTCCTTGCTGAAATTTCGACGTGAATTTTCTCCCCTTTGCCAATTCAGTTCAAGCCAAGACACTTCCATGTCATAGCCTATGAACTTCATACCACATATACAAAAATTCCAACATAATGTAGGAGAGAGAATGAGTGGAGGGAATAGTAAAGATTCATTTCCATTTTAGGAAATGTGCACGTAGGTTTGGGACGCCCAAAATGGAAAGTGTGCACGTAGGTAGGGGACGGAGGAAGTATATATTAACCAACTGAATTTTTAAATTATTATATTCAATTTGTTAGACAAATATTTCATAGGGTATAAATAACTAAACATGAATCCGTACTCCCTCCTCCCAGAAAAAGCGTCACAATTTTTAGCTTGACACGCAAATTAAAAAAATAGGTGGGAAGAAAAAATGTTGCGATTGTAATTTGAAAATAGGAGAGAGAATTAGTGGAGGAATTAGTAAATTTAAAAAGTGTTGTGAGTGTAATAGTGTTTTAGGAGAGAAAATGAGTGGAGGAAATAGTAAGTGGCTGTAATAGAATATTAATAAAACATTTCCATTTTAGAAAATGTGACGCTTCAAACGAAACGCCATTTTGGATAAAAAGTGACGAATTTCTAGGGACGGAGGGAGTATAAGATTTGCACTAAGTTAATATCCTAATTTAGTAATATCGCATTAGATTTGGCAATATTTTCAATGAGTGTGTTTCACTAGCTTATACAATGTTAGATTTTCACTAAGTTTATATCCTAATTTAGAAATGCGACATTTATTCTAAAAAAAAATTTGCGACATTTATTACAGACCATAGGACGTACAAAACAAAAATATTATCTTGAACTTTGATTTTTTTTTTTTTTACAATATTTATACAGCTAGTACATTCTTTCTTACTCGCAACGAAGAGATTAATTTTCCAACTTCTTCCGTATCAAAATACTTATAGCTTTAGGATTTCTCATACATATTAATTAAGAAAAATAATCAATAAATATTAAATAAACTAAATTATTTTTTAAATATTAAAAAAAAAAATCAGTACATGTTTCAGACTGAACCAAAGTACTAGCAAGTTGTTTCAATTCTATTAACAGATTTGGGCGATACCATTGAAATTGAAAATAATGAAATGCGTAGTTGATTCAAGAAAATAGTTCCAGAAATAGGGAGGCATTAAAATTATTGCTTAGTGGCCGAAAAGGGAATTACTCTCTGCGGGGCTAATTTACAAATACAATGTGTAATTTGGCAAGACAAAAGACATGGTCCATTCCACTAGATGTTATCTTGTTTAACCTGAATTGTGTTTAAAGGGTTAAAGCGCCCATGTGTACTGCTACGTCTCATGTGCTCTAACCTAATTCTTGTCAATCTAACTCAATTGAGGACATCTCCAACGATTTGTTACTGAAATTGCACTAAAACATTAAAATTGTTCAATTTCAGCACTAAATATTTTACACCATCTCCATCAGTTTACTTTAAATTTTGCACCAAATAATAATCTTTTCATATTTTTTTTTGAAACAAACTTATCATTTAATTAATTTGTTTTTCATTAATCATATTTAATATTATTCAAATTACATTATATTAAATAGTATGCTATAAAACTTAAATAAGACAATTAATAACTATAAATAAATAAATTTAAAATACAATTTTATTAGAAGAAACATTAAAATAAATATTTAAAATAAAATGTTTCAAAGGGTCCCTCTGCAGAATGTGCATAATCACTTTCAAAGGCGAAACTCTGTCAAAATCAAGACTCGTTCAAAAAGGTAATAATCCTTTAACTTTTGTTTCTCTTCTCAATCCCTCTATTGATTTTAGAGTAGTGTAATCCTATCAAAAGGGTTAGCCTAGAATCCCTTCAATCAATGGAAACGATCTCAAAGCATACAACCCGACATTCCTAATAAATTAATTTTTATTCTTATTAGATTGATAATACTCAATTGGCAAAACTGATCTTCGAATTGGGTGGAATGAGTGCTCCTCGACCTTCCCATTCCATAACTTAACCCCCGAACCCTCAAATCTCTTTAAAATATCAAAAAGATTTTTCTTATTGTTTTCCTAAATAAATAATAAGTGGCGACTCTGTTATTCATAAAAATGGCAACGCTACACGTGGACATGTGCATCCATTGTATATTGAATTTTTACGGTTACATCACGTTAATTGTCAATTATCATATTATGCATTATAATGCACAAATATGATTAAAAAAATCAATAATATAAATAACAAATATTAAATTAAAAATATATACTCTCTCCCTCTCCGTTCCATAGTTAATCTCTTTCTTAGGTGGTATAATAAATATTATATTTATAATTAGATAAAATTTTGTAAAAAAAAAACTTTTATATACAATGATAAAATTGATTATATAAAGTACAATATCAAATATACAAATTAATTTATATAAGTTTATTTTTGTCCAATGTACTTTATTTTGAGGTTATTTTCATTTTAATCATTATATTTTTTTAATAACATAAAAATCATTTTACTTTGAAAAACCTATCATCTCGACCTCAAATTCGCTGATTAGAAACAAATTAATACACGAAATTGAAATTGAAATGATAAATATTTTAATATACAATTTTTTTAATAAAAAGTACATTAATTAAACTGAAAATCAGATAAAATAGGATGAAAAATGAAGTTTTACTTATTGTTTTCAATCATGACAAGTTGACAATTAAGCAAAATCCAAACGACTATTTAACTACATTATGCCCATTGTTTTTTTTTTTTTTATACTCAGGTTTCAGTATGCCCATTGTTATTAGTGGTGACAGGATGTTGTTCTTTTGCAACTGAATTACGATATTTAATTCTTGTCTAAAACATTTAATGAAAATAACTAAATAATAAATCAATTTAACTGTAATTTAAATCACAAATCTATACTATAGTATTTTGAAATCGGTGAAAAAGCTTTTGGGTGTGCCATATCCTGCGTCTCGTCTCATGAATTCTTTGAATTCTCATCCTTACAAGTGGGATAATCTTTCAAATTCTTGCGTTGCCCTTCTTATTATGAGAATATATGAAACTTATAATGACATGAAAGGAAAATTCAACTAACTCATTTAAATTTTAATGACTGGCAATAATAATTGCTATAATTCAATAATATAATATGTGTAAAATGATCAAAGATAAGTATCGAATGTCGTTATTAATTTTTTAGAAATATCAAAGGTAGAATTAATATTTCATTTATATATACATGAATGTAAATTAGAATTGAATAGTCACTATTTATCTTACTGATTATATACATATTCTATCTAAATATCTAATTATTTCAAATTAATTAGAATAGTAAATGTTGTAATATAAAGTATAAGTTAGTTAAAAATCATTTGCTACATGCATGAATGATTCTAAATAATGGCAGTAGAGTTACTAATATTAAGTATCAAGTAAAATAATAAATGTTGAAATATAAAGTGTAAGGTAGTTAAAAATCATTTGATTTACATAAATGCATGCATACGCTTACAAAATAAGATTTAAAAAGGTGAAGGTTTGTATTTGAAAATTTTAATGATTATGTGATCCTTTTCATTATTGATTGATTCAACTAATTATAGCTAAAAATGATATAATTTAATGTTCAAAAATATGAAATTTGAAGATATTATACATAAATCGTTTCTTGAAGATATAAAATTGATGATGCCAAAAATATTAGGATCAGACCAAATTCAGCGGCAGGTAGTATCTTTAATGATTGAATGAATAGCCTGAAAAAGAAGAACAAACACGTAAACTAAGATGGGGCTTTACTGGCGAATGTCTTCCGGCGTGAGAGTAAGTATTTGTGTTTAGATAGAGAAATCAATTGACAATAGTTTAGAGTCAAAAGAGGTGTTACCAAAATTATGTGAATTATTGCTGGTTTATATAGGCATATGATTGTAGAATTCATGTTGAATAGGAATTTGTGTGTGAGGAGGTTATAATCCTAGTGAAATTATAACTACCAACTGTGAGCACCCCAACCCGGGACCTAAAGCGTATCCCGAGCTTGAGGAGCCCAACTAGGAAATCTCCTCTCTAAATTTTAAAAACTTTTATTTTCCTTTTAAAAGCAAACCCATTTTCAAATACCAATTTAAACCAATTAATAATATCACCACTCCACAACTTCCATAAACCATAAAATGATTTCTTACATCGAAACTCATACTTAACTTTGTTTTACAAAAGAGTTTATACACATCTTCTCAAAAGAGTTTTACTAAATAAATACACCCAGACAACCAACTTATACACTTAACCTGACAAGTCCCCAAAAGCAAAAGTCCACAATTTAACCCCGGCCTCACTGGTTCCAGTCACCTATCTCAGCACAATCTAAAACAGTAAAAGGGAAGGGGTGAGAATAAATCTCAATGAGCTATTATGAATGCAGCAAGATGCCAAACAAGATGCAACACATAGCATGGTAGCACATAACACATTATAAAAGCGGTAAACACCTTACGTTACCTCATTTTACCTTTTCCCGTCTGAACAATAAGTCGTACAACGTGGGAGTAAAACTCCACTCTTTGGTGAATTGCCTCCAGCACATTCACCTCTTATAGGACTCATACTCCAGAGATCCATATAAGAAAAGATACCTATAATAGAGTATCCAACAATAATATCGCTAACTGTAAAGCTTTAGGCTTAATACGAAGCATTCCCCCGTACACCACCGCAACAGTGTCCGTAAAGCCTTTTGGGTCAATACGTCGTTAGCACACCCACTCTGTGGCCACAGCAGGACGGTCCTGTGTATGATGAACCTTCAATCACTTATAGAACAAATCCATAATTGATTGAATTCCATTATACCCCCGAATATCAACATGTTCAAGCACAATATAGATACTTGAAACATAATCCACAAAAAGGGATAATCATATAACAACATGGTAATGTATACTCATGAAATCAATACCATAGTGCAACAACCATTTAGTACACTATGCATCATAATATAACAACATGGTAATGTATACTCATGCTAATCAATACCATCAATGAATATAAATTCAAGTAAGGTAACCATATAACCAAACAATCCACACTTGGGATGCAATGTAACAACAAGTCAAATATTCCACACTTGGGATGCACATAACAGTATGTCTAATAGTCCATACTTAGAATATTATGATAACCATATAATCAATAATTCCACAACTTGGAATAACAATGCCACAAGGTGATACATACCCATTACTAACTAGCTCAATAGTGAACTTATAACTTCTATACTATTGCAACTACTCACCAAAGATATGGAGTAAGGTAGGCCACTATGTATCATAAATCATTCCTACATTTTCATTATACAACCTCGAATAACCTTAATAAAAGTTCAAGATCTATTTCCCAAGTTGGAACTATTTTGGTGAAGTACTAATCAAACTTAACAATTGTTTCCCGGACAATGATCCATATTACAAGGTCCCGATAGAGATTCAAGTTAAATTATTAAGTTGTAGTCACAATGCTTAAGTAGCCCAAGTTCTACTTTAATCTAAGTTGAGAAGGGTTGATTAATATCCGAAAGTGATTAGGTTCCATTAATTTATAGTGGTTAGGGTTCTCAATCCATCCTACAAGATCATTATACAATAAGACAAGGCCTCTATGAAGATTCAAGCTCAATTTACTAAGTGGGAGTCACAATCTATAAGGGACCAAACAAGGTTGCTACACAATTCTGGTTCAGATTCAAAGTTCAGTTTCCTGGGGTCTTGGGCGACCGCCCATACCTCTTGGGCGACCGCCCAAGAGGGTTTTTCAAGCAATATAGTTTCTGGGCACATGGGCGGCCGCTCATGCCCCTTTGGGCGACCGCCCAAGTGCCTGGGCCAGAAATTCCTAAGTTTCCCTTTTTGTCTCTTACCATTTTTTTCTTTCCTTTACCATAATTTTTATACTCATGAACACCAAGAATTTTCTAATTCAACAAGGTTATCATAAAATCATATAAACCCAAAATAAGTGATTCTAAATTATTTATCATTATAACCTTCACCCATTTCAAATCCTCTAGGTTATCTTCCAAGATCACAACTTCATTCTATTCCATTTACTACCCATTCAACTCCTATAAAATTCCCAAAGCATGACCCAACATCAAAGAACAAGGAGAACATTAAGGAGAGTATGAACAAGTAAGAGAAGGGAAATCATAACAACTCACCTTAGCTAGAACAAGATGAAATGAAGCTTTTCTAGGCTTGATCAATTCCTTGAGATGAACCACTCACAAAAGGACACTTGGATCTAAAAATGAGCAAGAAATGATCTTGGGATAAGTTTAAGAGAGAGAAGCTTTCACCAAGACTCTTCCATGGAGAATGTAGAGAAAAGAAAGAGGAAGAAGATGAAAATGATGAGAAAAGGAGGAGGGAGGTCGGATGGTTGAGGGAGCATGGGAAGGGGTATGGGTGTTGTTGACAAATGAGGAGGATGGGGAGTGATTTAGGGAAAGGGTCCCCCCCCCCACAACTATCCTACCTAGGCTTTCACCAAAAGCCACTTTCATTTAAATTTTTCCCAATGTATTTAAATTAAAATTCTCCTACTCAAATATTTATTCTTCATACTTAATTCCTCCTTCCCTATTTTATTCATGTTTTTATTATTATATTTCTTTTTGAACATTAATTTATTTTCCTATCATTTATCCTAATATAAGAATTCGAGTATATAAAAATGGACACATAATATTAACAGTAATATTAAAGGCACACAATATGATATTAAAATTAGTGCCTAGGGTTAGGGTCGTTACATTCACTCCTCCTTAAAGAAAATTCGTCCCGAATTTTAAACTTGATTACCTTAATGATCACTAACAAAGGCTACTTCTCCAAGCATTTCAAATTACAACCTTCAAATATTTTCCTAAATGTCATGATTCTTATATACCTTCTCACAATCCAAACACTCTAGAATTAAATCCCGGAGTCGAAATCCTAATAACTCTCAACGTTTTTCCTACCTAATTCAAATCTGCCTAAGCATCCTTAATTGAAGAATTCCATACGTACGAAGGATCACAAGTAAATTTTCTCATACCAATCTTTAGACAATACCCATTCAATGCTAAACTAAACTGCTATTATACTAAACTCCCTTAAGATTAATAGAACCTCTCCGGTTGAAAGGAAACCCAACACACAATCTATTCTTCAAAAATCTAGATAATCTTCTCATCTTGAGACTGTCCTCTCATCCTATTAACTTCTGAATCACCGTTGAACTTCCCTTAAAGTCTCCACATTCTATGGGTCTAACTTGACTATTTGCAACAATATCTCGCCTTACGACTCAAAGGATACACTTAGTGACACATAAATCTTTCGGCTAATCGCATTCGAAATCACAATAACTTTTACGGATAATATAAAATGACGCGACTAAAATCTTTTAATAGTTCCAACCATCGCTTAGGCTTGTAGATCTCTCCCCCTCGAATAATTAAATTCTCCAAACTCATAGGGTCGGTCACAAATCCCAAAAAGGAAACTTCAAGAAAATAGGATTCTTACTTAGATAACGCAACACAATTGTAGTCACTCTTACGTAAGGAATAAGAAAATTTCCGCTCTATCTAAGTTAACTTCCTCAAAGCATACGTTATCACTTTCACATTTCTCTTAATATCACAATCAAATCTTCCTTTAATACGCACTTATAATTCACAAAATTCTCACATTCATTAGGTAAGGTAAGGATAGGATCTATAGTTACTTTATTCTCCATTTCTACCAATATGACCCATTCTTATTACATCTTACACCATTGGTATCCTTCCGAGTTATCTAAATCAACGGTTTTATAATTCTATAGAATTCCTTAAGAATTCCTTTGGTAGCACTTTGCCAACCTCAAAGATTACGGACACAATCCTCGTAAGATCCATAGTAACTTCCAAGCTTAAACTATAGGACCCCAAATTTTGGAAACTTCTCGAGTCAACTCACACTAGCTAAACTTTGCATACAAGGACTTCTCACCAAAGATTATTAACCCTATCCTCCAATGACTTTCATGATCCTCTCGGAACTTTAATTAACAAAGAGACCCCCAATTCTAATTACCATAAAGCCATCAAAATAAGGCTTAAAAATTCTGCTTATCATACTTAGAATCAACACATGCGATACCTTGATGGAAATACAATTACCATCTACTCACAACTAGCACGAAAATTTTCCGGAAAGACTTCTTATGCAAGTCTAACACCAACCAAATACCTTTTTCACTTTTTAACCAACATTTTTCTGGCTTAAACACATATATAACAAGAATACCATATAAAGGTTTATCTATATCAAATACCAATATAATCAAATTGGGTATAGAAAAGAAGACTCATTTCTTATGATAGTCTACCAATGCATAATAACTACTTAACCCTCCAGTCAAGTATATCTCATTTTTACATATTGGTAATCATACCAAATCAACTGGCAATACATGCGCAGTCATGACCACATCACTATCGTGGTAAATCAAGGGAGGTTCGAGGTATCCTCTCATAAGAGCAGAATCCTCTAACAATAAAACAATATCTCAAACAATGTATGTCACACATAAGAAAAATGTGATGCCAAACATAAATGATATGCAACAGGATCTATAAAATATGACCCCTACTACTGAGACAGGGAATATACCTCTAGTAACCTCTGAGGAAGCTATCTCTCCTAGGTTCGAAACATGTACTCGACCATAGACCTTCTCTTTCGGTTCTCCTTCGCTATCTCTTTTGGTACCACCTCTTTGTCGTCCACCCGGCTGACTGCTGCTTGAAACTCGTCCCTGAAGAAACTTTGGACAATTCCTCCTAAAGTGTCCCATTTCTCCACACTTAATACACTTACCTTGTTTACTCCAACAATGATCTTCGGTATGCCCAATCTTCTTGCAAAATTTACAATTCATCCCATACTGTTTGGATTTTGGCCTAGATGAAGAAGCTACAACAAACTCTCCTCTCACACTTCCTGAAGTTAAAGTCCTTGGCTGTCCTTTACTGATTTTGAATCCTTGTCCTATACACTTTGGCTTGTTTCCAATCTCACTTCCAGATCTTCCACTATTTTCCTCAATGTCCTTCTCGACCTTATATGCTCTATCTATGAGTGTCTGATAATCGGTGAAACTATCAATCCATAATTTCTTCCTAAACTCACTCCTCAAACCTGTTACAAACTTCTGAACCCTTTTCACTTCATGCGATACCAAATGAGGGCAACACTTAGCTAATTCCTCAAACCGGACCGAATACTGATTCACCGTCATGTTCCCTTGTTTTAGTCTTAAGAATTCAATCTCCTTCTTATCCCTTGTAACCATGGAAATGAAATAGTCCTCGAACCGCTGAAAGTGAAATTATCCCAAGTCTCGGGGGCGTATGATCCCGCTCCCATCTTTACTTCACAATCTGCCACCACCGATCAAATTTGGACCTTCAAGTTTGAAAACGGCATACCTAACTCTCTCTTTGTTGGGACTTCCTATAACCTCGAAAATCCTATTCATTTCTGCTAACCATTTTTCTGCCTTTAACGGATTCGGATCTCCGTAAAAGCTCGGTGGGTTCATCCTCACAAATCTTTCTAATCCATCACTTTGGTATCCCTCAGGTTGATTCGGAACCGATCCTCTAGTCTCCATATTATGTACAAACATCCTGAACAATTTCATCATCTCTTCATTCTGATTTTCACCTATACCCATATCTCCTTCATTTTCTAGAACCCTTCGCCGATCATCATTGCTTCCGGCCATTAGAACGAACTCCTGCATTAAACACTCGGCGTTAATTACCACACATTCCCCCTTAGTTTAGACATCTACCCTTGACCTCTAAACTAAGCTCTGATACCAACTGTGAGCACCCCAACCCGGGACCTAAAGCGTATCCCGAGCTTGAGGAGCCCAACTAGGAAATCTCCTCTCTAAATTTTAAAAACTTTTATTTTCCTTTTAAAAGCAAACCCATTTTCAAATACCAATTTAAACCAATTAATAATATCACCACTCCACAACTTCCATAAACCATAAAATGATTTCTTACATCGAAACTCATACTTAACTTTGTTTTACAAAAGAGTTTATACACATCTTCTCAAAAGAGTTTTACTAAATAAATACACCCAGACAACCAACTTATACACTTAACCTGACAAGTCCCCAAAAGCAAAAGTCCACAATTTAACCCCGGCCTCACTGGTTCCAGTCACCTGTCTCAAAGACAATCTAAAACAAGAAAAGGGAAGGGGTGAGAATAAATCTCAATGAGCTATTATGAATGCAAAGCAAGATGCCAAACAAGATGCAACACATAGCATGGTAGCACATAACACATTATAAAAGCGGTAAACACCTTACGTTACCTCATTTTACCTTTTCCCGTCTCGAACAATAAGTCGTACAACGTGGGAGTAAAACTCCACTCTTTAGTGAATTGCCTCCAAGACATTCACCTCTTATAGGACTCATACTCGAGAGATCCATATAAGAAAAGATACCTATAATAGAGTATCCAACAATAATATCGCTAACCGTAAAGCTTTAGGCTTAATACGAAGCATTCCCCCGTACACCAACCGCAACAGTCCGTAAAGCCTTTTGGGTCAATACAAGCCGTTAGCACACCCACTCGTGGCCACGTAGGGACGGTCCTGTGTATGATGAACCTTCAATCACTTATAGAACAAATCCATAATTGATTGAATTCCATTATACCCCGAATATCAACATGTTCAAGCACAATATAGATACTTGAAACATAATCCACAAAAAGGGATAATCATATAACAACATGGTAATGTATACTCATGAAATCAATACCATAGTGCAACAACCATTTAGTACACTATGCATCATAATATAACAACATGGTAATGTATACTCATGCTAATCAATACCATCAATGAATATAAATTCAAGTAAGGTAACCATATAACCAAACAATCCACACTTGGGATGCAATGTAACAACAAGTCAAATATTCCACACTTGGGATGCACATAACAGTATGTCTAATAGTCCATACTTAGAATATTATGATAACCATATAATCAATAATTCCACAACTTGGAATAACAATGCCACAAGGTGATACATACCCATTACTAACTAGCTCAATAGTGAACTTATAACTTCTATACTATTGCAACTACTCACCAAAGATATGGAGTAAGTAAGGCCACTATGTATCATAAATCATTCCTACATTTTCATTATACAACCTCGAATAACCTTAATAAAAGTTCAAGATCTATTCCCCAAGTTGGAACTATTTTGGTGAAGTACTAATCAAACTTAACAATTGTTTCCCGGACAATGATCCATATTACAAGGTCCCGATAGAGATTCAAGTTAAATTATTAAGTTGTAGTCACAATGCTTAAGTAGCCCAAGTTCTACTTTAATCTAAGTTGAGAAGGGTTGATTAATATCCGAAAGTGATTAGGTTCCATTAATTTATAGTGGTTAGGGTTCTCAATCCATCCTACAAGATCATTATACAATAAGACAAGGCCTCTATGAAGATTCAAGCTCAATTTACTAAGTGGGAGTCACAATCTATAAGGGACCAAACAAGGTTGCTACACAATTCTGGTTCAGATTCAAAGTTCAGTTTCCTGGGGTCTTGGGCGACCGCCCATACCTCTTGGGCGACCGCCCAAGAGGGTTTTTCAAGCAATATAGTTTCTGGGCACATGGGCGGCCGCTCATGCCCCTTTGGGCGACCGCCCAAGTGCCTGGGCCAGAAATTCCTAAGTTTCCCTTTTTGTCTCTTACCATTTTTTTCTTTCCTTTACCATAATTTTTATACTCATGAACACCAAGAATTTTCTAATTCAACAAGGTTATCATAAAATCATATAAACCCAAAATAAGTGATTCTAAATTATTTATCATTATAACCTTCACCCATTTCAAATCCTCTAGGTTATCTTCCAAGATCACAACTTCATTCTATTCCATTTACTACCCATTCAACTCCTATAAAATTCCCAAAGCATGATCCAACATCAAAGAACAAGGAGAACATTAAGGAGAGTATGAACAAGTAAGAGAAGGGAAATCATAACAACTCACCTTAGCTAGAACAAGATGAAATGAAGCTTTTCTAGGCTTGATCAATTCCTTGAGAAGAACCACTCACAAAAGGACACTTGGATCTAAAAATGAGCAAGAAATGATCTTGGGATAAGTTTATGTTGGGATTGGATCCTAAACTACAAGGAAGAAGAGGAGCCTAAGTCGGAGGAGGTGGTGAGATCGAAGGAGGAAAAACTCGTCGGGATCTTCTGTCGTTGAGAGCGGCCGCGCTCGTGGTGGAGGGCGACCGCGCTGGAGGTTCAACGAGGGTGTATAAGCTTCGGCTGTTGAGGGCGGCCGCGCTTCGCCCAGGATCTTCAGCAGCAGTTTTTTTATTCAGTTTCCTATTTTGATTAGAACTCTTCTTAAATTAGATTTAGGGTTCCTTGTATAACTATATAAACATAAATCCGGCCTAGAACATATTGTAGCAACATATTAGAGAGACTAATAACATATTGGCTTGGCAATTGCCCCCGGACGTAGTTCACGAGTTGGTGAATGAACCGGGTAAACAACTCTTGTGTTCTTGTGTGTGATTGTTTCTTTCTTGTACGTGTGGGTGTGTTGATTTCTTTGTCTTGATTGCAACGGGGGAGCACCAATTTCACAACAACTGGTATCAGAGCTTTGGTTTGGTGGATTCAAAATTTTTTCATTAGTTGATTAATTTTGAATCGCGTTCTTGGGGATTTTGGTGAAGCAGTCAAGATGAAGAACCATATCGAGAAATTCAGCGGTGTGAATTTCACGTTTTGGAAGACAAGGATTGAAGACTACCTTTATTGTAAGGATCTTCATAAGCCCTTGAAGGAGAAGCCCGAAGACATGTCACAAGGGGATTGGGAGACGTTGGATCGGAAGGCGTTAGGAGCGGTAAGGAGTGCCCTAACTGACGACGTTGCACGGAACGCTATGGAGGCCAAGACAACGGTGGAGTTGCTTCTACAAACGCCGCGGACATGTATGAGAAGCCGTCGAATATCAATAAGGTGCATTTGATAAAGAGGTTTGCGAATGCGAAGATGTCGAGAAGGGGCGACGAGCCTGAGCAAGTCATATCGGCAATTTCAAAGGTATGGTGGACCAATTGAAAAGTGTTGATATTACTTTCTCCGATGAAGTGCTAGCTTATTTTCTTCTAAAATCATTGCACGATAGTTGGGAGGTTCTTGTCACAACGATTAGTACGTCAGCTGAAAACATTGGTGTATACGGAGGTTAGAGATCTCGTCTGCAAGAGGAGTTGCGAAGGAAAGAGAAAAGGGGAGAATCGTCCGTAGATGGGGCCACTTAGGGTGGAGAGAAAAAGGGGTGGACCTAAGGGGAAAAGGTCAAGTGCTACAATTGTGGTGAATTGGGGCACATCGGTTATATTTGTCCGGAAAAGGTGGTGGTGCGCACGTAGTGGATGATGGTGGTGATGTATTAATCCTAGGGGAGGAGCAGTCGGGTGAAGATTGGGTGTTGGATTCTGGAGCTTCTTGTCATGCTAGTGGGGATGCGGAATCAATGAGGCGTTACAAAACCGGAGATTTTGGGGTTCTCTATCTTGGTGATGGTCAACCATTGAAGATCAAAGGTAAGGGGGATGTAATGATGAAGACACCTAATGGGGCTGTTTTACAACTTCACAACGTGATGCATGTTCCGGATTTGAAGAGAAGGGTGATTTCTGTGGGACAACTTGACAGTGAAGGGTATGGTGTTTCTTTCATTGGTGGGTCTTGGGAAGTCACAAAAGGGGCTAAGGTGTTGGCTCATGGGGTTAAGGGGAAGACGTTGTACTCTACCTACAATGTCGTTTTTCGTTCCGGTGGGAGCAAGAGGCTTAAGAACCGGCCTGTTGGTGTAAAAAGGGGAGACATCAAGAAACGGTATGTTGGGGAGGACACAAAGTTGATCAACGCGGTGTGGATGTCCAAGGGCCCTAACAGAGAGCGGTTTCAGACCAAAAGTAGACGATGCAAGAAACAAGGTGTGTCCAAGTTTCAAGGGGAGGCATTGCGAGGAAGGTGGGTCTGGAGGGAGAAGGCGAAGTTAGACTTGCGGGGAGAAATCAAGGTAGAAGCTGATTTGGGGAGGCAAGAACGATCTAACACGGAGAGGTTGAAACGTCGCTTGGTTTCAACTCGCCTTAGTACTTGAGGAGAGGTGCGGTAGTGTCAAGCCAATATGGAAGAGGGGGAATGTGTTCGAAGGTCTTTACTCTGTGGTGGGAGTTAATGGGTGATTTTATGTTTGTTGGTTTAGTCTCCGGTGGGAGATTGTTGGGATTGGATCCTAAACTACAAGGAAGAAGAGGAGCCTAAGTCGGAGGAGGTGGTGAGATCGAAGGAGGAAAAACTCGTCGGGATCTTCTGTCGTTGAGAGCGGCCGCGCTCGTGGTGGAGGGCGACCGCGCTGGAGGTTCAACGAGGGTGTATAAGCTTCGGCTGTTGAGGGCGGCCGCGCTGGCCTTGAGGGCGGCCGCGCTTCGCCCAGGATCTTCAGCAGCAGTTTTTTTATTCAGTTTCCTATTTTGATTAGAACTCTTCTTAAATTAGATTTAGGGTTCCTTGTATAACTATATAAACATAAATCCGGCCTAGAACATATTGTAGCAACATATTAGAGAGACTAATAACATATTGGCTTGGCAATTGCCCCCGGACGTAGTTCACGAGTTGGTGAATGAACCGGGTAAACAACTCTTGTGTTCTTGTGTGTGATTGTTTCTTTCTTGTACGTGTGGGTGTGTTGATTTCTTTGTCTTGATTGCAACGGGGGAGCACCAATTTCACAACAGTTTAAGAGAGAGAAGCTTTCACCAAGACTCTTCCATGGAGAATGTAGAGAAAAGAAAGAGGAAGAAGATGAAAATGATGAGAAAAGGAGGAGGGAGGTCGGATGGTTGAGGGAGCATGGGAAGGGGTATGGGTGTTGTTGACAAATGAGGAGGATGGGGAGTGATTTAGGGAAAGGGTCCCCCCCCCACAACTATCCTACCTAGGCTTTCACCAAAAGCCACTTTCATTTAAATTTTTCCCAATGTATTTAAATTAAAATTCTCCTACTCAAATATTTATTCTTCATACTTAATTCCTCCTTCCCTATTTTATTCATGTTTTTATTATTATATTTCTTTTTGAACATTAATTTATTTTCCTATCATTTATCCTAATATAAGAATTCGAGTATATAAAAATGGACACATAATATTAACAGTAATATTAAAGGCACACAATATGATTTTAAAATTAGTGCCTAGGGTTAGGGTCGTTACACCAACAATCCTTGTTTGAGTAGGATTAGGTAATATTATTCTACACATGCGCCTTTGAGACATGCTCCTCGGCATGTGATGTTTGATCGACCTGGTTTGATGCCGAGGAAGAGAGTGGTAAGGATGGGGAATCACATTTCCTTGCTTTATTGATGACCGATTATGGAGCTCCTTTTTTTTTTGTTAATCATATTTTCATGGATTTTTAGTTACACAATAACATATGATTTAAACGGTATAAACCGAGGTACGAACGTGGATCCGTGACCGGGCAAGGCTCAATGAATTGAGACCAAAATATAATCCATATAAGTCTTAATTATGACAAAGGGAGTGGACTTTTCATATCTTTGCTCGTATGTCCTCCTCGCCATTCCTCTATGTCGACCTAGACATAGCAGACACATAATGATCGACCCAACTAGGGTCCTATGACCGACGAAAGATCATCATCTATGCCGAGGAAGGCATCCCTCCAAGACCGAGTAAGGCTCCCCTTGAAGACGAGGAACCCCTCCTCGGCGATCAACAAAGCAGATGGGCTTCCCCATTCTCCACCTCTTCTCTTCGGCATAATCAAAGCCGACCAGGCAATGCAATCCGATGAGACTCCTCACCGGCGCACGTGCAAATTGTTATTTACCAAACCTACTAAAAAAGGATTGTGGATAGTTATAATCCTCCTAGGATTATAACCTTATCTCACAAGAATTCTCATACAACAAGGACTGAACAAGTTATAATCCCCCTTTGAGTAAAATCTTATCTCCAATCATTCCTATTCAACAAGGATTATACAATACTATGCATATATATACAAGTCATAATTCACATTATTTTGGTAACACATCTTTTCTAAACTCTTGTCAATTGATTTCTCTCTCTAAAGGCAAATACTTATTCTCACGTCGGAGTACATTCACCGGTGAAGCCCCGACTAAGTTTACGTGTTTGTTCATCTTTTTCAGGCTATTCAATCGCCAGGATACAACCTGCTACTGGATTTGGGCTGATCCGAACGTTTTTGGTATCACCATGATTAGTTTTGCTATTTTGTCAATAATTTTTTTTTTTTCATTTCTTTTCCATTTCAATGTATTTCTGTATTTTTGAATTGCCTATTACTCTCCTTAATTAATACGTGTAATAGAATAAAAGATAACCAATATCTAATGTCGAAAATTATTCAAAATTTTCAAAAATCATTAAATAAATCAAAAATGAAATTCATATTTTTGTTCATATATATATAGAGAGAGAGTGAATATAATTTACAATTAAATACTCAATTTATATAATATTCTACATTTTTTACTTCAACAACCTACATCATTGATCAGAGTAATTTTGAATTTTTTTTTAATATCTTGACATAGTATATTATATATTAACCTTCTCAAATTCATTATTATTCCAAATAAAATATTTTTTTCTTATTTATTATCAACGTGAACAATTTTTTTTTATATTATATGAAAATCAAAACTTAGGCTCCGTTTATTTAGCGTAAAACATTTTCCGGAAAATAATTTCCTGCAAAATGTTTTCTGAAAAATGAAAATATTTTCCAAAAAATGAGATAAATATATTTAGCGTAAAATATTTTCTCAATTTTCCAATGCGAAACAAACACCGAACGGAGCCTTAGTTAATTAGTCAAAATTAATATAGAGCTGTCGTGCGAAGCACGAATGTTTGCCGTGTTTAAATTTATTTACCCCAAGAGCACATCACAGCACGGTACAGTACAACACAATAAGCTAGTAAAAGTGGAAAGCTTCTCAATCAATAGGACAGGGGCGTAAGTGGTTCGATTCAAATTGTGATTCGAAATTGAATCAAATTAAATTATGCGGTTTAGTTCGATTTTCAAGTAATCGTGGTTTGGTTCGATTTCAAAATATGTCAAACCGTGTGATTCGGTTTGGTCTGCGGTTTGAATCCCAAAACCACGGTTCGAGACCGCGAGACCGAACCACCAAACCGAACCAATAAACTAAACCACCAAACCGTTCAAAATTAACCGTAGATATGTATATCTTTCATTTTCACCATACATTTAGATTTAAAAATCTCTAGTTTTATTAACTGGTTTTAGCCCATAACCCTTTTTTCTTTTGATTAATCTTCTTGTAATAATGTTAATTCACTCTTTAGCACATACCATTACGAGTACTCAAATGACATGTTCTTATCATAAACATTGAAACACAATTTCAAGTTGTGTTTAAATACTGAATCTATTATGATGTTATATTGGAAAATCTAAACAAACATGACAATGAATTATTTAGTTTGAAATCATGTTCTAATTAATGGCTTAAGTAATGTTCTATTTCATGTTTGAACTGTGGTTTGAATTGTGGTTTAAACCGCGGTTCGAACCGTAAAATCAAACCGCGGTTCGAATCAAATCGAATCAAACCATGACGGTTTGATTCGATTTGAATTTTTTCATGATTCAATTCAATTTGAGATATTTCCAAATCGATTACAAATGATTCGATCCGTAAATTGTGTTGGAACAATTACGATCCATTAAATATGAACCGACTCATTACTAGATTAAGAAGAGAAGAAGAAGAAGACGGAAGCGTGTAAATACCTTGTGATTCCATGTTTGTTCTTAGTCTTGTTCTTGTTCTTAAATAAAGAGGATGAAGTAAGAAGACAGACTTTAAATTATGGAGGAGTAGATCTTCTAAATGATGAGTGCCCTTTACTCTCTTTGATCTTCAAGTACTTAGGAAGAGTTTTGACTGAATGAGAATGTAATAATGACTAGTGATTCATAGGCTTGATGGATAGGCCTTTATATAGGAATCTAAGGGGCACTTCATTTAGGGACTACACCTATTGATATATAAGATATTACCATTATGCCCATCATTTAATGGTATACTTATAATATGGAATTCTACATATTATATTGAGTTCTATACTTTATACCATATGTTATAATATTGATCATTATATTATTAAGTATTTATATGTTATATTAATCCATGTTCTTACAATCTCCCACTTGGATTATTATAACATATACCTTCACTTAATAAATTTCTTCAATCATATTTATAACACAAATGACAACCCTTATGTGCACTTTGTTGTCATTCGAAAACAATCCCGTCCATTAGTCATATAAGTATAAGGACTAAAGGGGCATTCGTTGTAATTGATTCGCAACTAAACCCACATTAATCACATATATATATCCAACTAAATGACATAGATAAAGTATAGATATCTAGCATGGAAAATTAATGAATATATATGAAGAATGCATATATATATTCTCCAACTAGTCCTACTTTAACAAAATGAGATCAATTTTAAATGAAAACAACACAAGGAAATAGAAACATTTAAAACTCCCACTGATTTAGGCATTTATCAAAAGTCATTACACCCATATGAGCAACATGCTCGTGAAATACTAAAGGAGATAACGCCTTAGTAAATGGATCCGCTAACATGGAGTTTGTACCAATAAGTTCTATTTCTATTTGTTCATTTTGTACTCTTTCTCTCACAACAAGAAACTTAATATCTATATGCTTAGATTTAGATGAACTCTTGTTGTTGTTGGAGTACAATACCGCGGCTCGATTGTCACAATATAACTTAAGCGGTCTTTCAACACCTTTGACAATTCGTAGCCCTTCTATGAATTTTCGCAGCCATATAGCTTGATTGGATGCCTCATAGCAAGCAACAAATTCGGCTTCCATGGTGGAAGTAGTAACTAATGTTTGCTTGGCACTTCTCCAAGATATCGCTCCACCGGCCAAAGTGAAGACATAACCCGATGTCGATTTGCGACTATCTTGGCATCCAAAGAAAGTCGAATCGGAAAAACCAATGATCTCAAGATGATCCGACTTTGTATATGTAAGCATGTAGTTCTTCGTGTTTTGTAAGTATCTCATCACTCTTTTGGCTGCGACCCAATGTTCTCTTCCCGGATTGCTTTGATATCGCCCAAGCATGCCAACAATAAAAGCAAGATCTGGGCGAGTACATACTTGAGCATACATTAGGCTTCCTACTGCCGATGCGTAAGGGATATTTTCCATATACTTGGATTCAAGATTATTTTTAGGACATTGATTTAGACTGAACTTATCTCCCTTAGAGACCGGGGTGTCATGTGGTTTACAATTTTCCATGCTAAACCTTTGTAATACCTTCTCTATATAGCTCTTTTGTGATAATCCTAACATACCTCGTGAGCGATCACGATGTATTTGGATTCCTAATACAAAAGAAGCTTCACCAAGATCTTTCATCTCAAATTTGTTAGAGAGAAATTTCTTGGTTTCCTTAAGAAGGTCTTTATCATTACTAGCAAGTAAAATGTCATCCACATACAAGACCAAAAATATAAACCTACTCCCACTGAACTTATGGTACACACAATCTTCACCAAGATTCATTTCAAAACCAAATGAAAGAATAACTTGGTTGAATTTTAAGTACCATTGACGAGATGCTTGCTTAAGCCCATAAATGGATTTCTTAAGTTTACAAACTAGTTGACTAGTTTGATCCGAATCAGTCACCATTTACGGTTTCTTCATATAGATAGTTTCCTCAATGTCACCATTGAGAAAAGGCAGTCTTTACATCCATTTGATGAAGCTCAAGGTCAAAATGTGCCACTAAAGCCATAATGATCCTAAAAGCATTTTTAGAGGATACCGGTGAAAATGTTTCTTTGTAATCAATGCCTTCCTTTTGAGTAAACCCTTTAGCGACAAGAGGCAGGCCTTATGTCTTTCCACATTACCTTGTGAATCCCTTTTGGTCTTAAAGATCCATTTACATCCGATGGGTTTCACATTCTTAGGTAATGGGACAAGATCCCAAACGTTATTGTCATTCATGGATTTTAACTCTTCATTTATGGCATAAATCCACTTATGAGAATTTGGACCACTAATGGCTTCATGGAAGGTGATTGGCTCATCTCCCACTAAACCTAACGGTTCCTCATTCTCGGCAAGATATATATCATAATAATCCGGTATAGCACTCCTTCTTGCTCTATTAGATCTTCTTAATGGCACCAGTTCTTCTTGATTTTGAGGGTGTTGAATTTCCTCATCAACATTTTCATGTTGTTCATTAATAGGAGAATTAACGTCATTTTGAATATTATGTTCTTGTCGAATTTCGTGCATAATCGCTTGATTTTCGATAGGAACTATAGGAAGAAGGTATAGAAACGAATTCCTCTTCCATTTCTTCAAATTCAAAATTACTATTCAAATTTTCCCCTCTAAATTCAACATCCTCAAAGAACCTAGCATTTCCGTCTCGAAAAGGTTCTAGTTTTAGGGTCATAGAATTTATATCCCCTAGATCTTTGAGAATACCCTACAAAATAACTACTAAGCTGTCTTAGCGTCCAACTTTCCTTCGTTAGGTTTATAAGGCCTAGCTTCATGGACAACCCCAAACATGAAGATGATTTAGGAACGGTTTCTTTCCGGTCCATAATTCATAAGGGGTTTTGTTAGTAGCTTTTGAAGGAGCTCTATTAAGTAGATAGGTTGCGGTTTTCAAAGCATCGCCCCATAATGAGTGAGGTAGAGAAGTACAAGAAATCATACTTCTTACCATATCCTTAAGGGTTCTATTACGTCTCTCGGCTACACCATTCATGCTAGGTGTCCCAGCGTGGTGTAGTGAGGGACAATCCCACACTCTTCCAAATAGCGAGCAAAAGGACCCGGACGTTGTTCTCCCGAACCGTCATTCCGACCGTAGTATTCACCACCACGATCGGATCTAACGTTCTTAATAGTCTTTTCAAGTTGATTTTCAACTTCGGCTTTAAAAGACTTGAAAACGTCCAATGATTGAGACTTTTCATGAAGTAAATAAATGTATCCATAACGAGAGAAGTCATCTATGAACGTAATGAAATATGTTTGTCCGTTCCATGAAGGGGTAGGGAACGGTCCACATATGTCCGTATGAATTAGTTCTAAGACTTTTGTAGCTCTCAAGGATTCATTTTTGTTTGTACTATTTGTAAATTTTCCCTTAAGGCATTCAATACAAAAGTTATTTTCCGGAGTATCAAGCTTATGTAATATTCCCTCGGACACAAGCTTGTCAATTCTCCTTTTGGAGATATGACCCAAACGCCTATGCCACAAGGTATAAGAGTTTTTACTTGAAAACTTTCGTTTTATGCCTCGAGAGTTAGTTTCATTATTATGGGACTCATTTAATGAATTGAGTGTGTCAAGTAAATATAGATTATCAATATAAGACAAAGAACTAGTACCAAAAAGCTTTGAATCAAAATATAAATTGCATTTATTATTACCAAAGATGCAAGAATAACCTTCTCGATCTAATGTAGTGACGGAAATTAAATTCCGTCTAAATGATGGAATAATAAATACATTGTTCAAAACTAAATAATATCCGGTACTTAATGATAATCTATAGGTCCCTATGCCTTCCACCTCTACCGGCTTTCCCGGCTCCCATTAGCAGATGAATCTTTCACCTTCATTGGGCGTTCGGTAGTTCGAGCAACCCCTGCATACATGAACTTATGTGAGTAGTTGCACCGAGTCTAACCACCATGTATACGAAGGAATTGAAACTAAATTAGCTTCGCACAAACAAAGCCAAATGACATACCTTTCTTAATTCGCCATTGGCGATACTTAGACGATCGGGCTTCATGTGAGTGGGGTCCTTGCAAAAGAAGCACTTTTTCACCTTTTGATCATTTGATGATCCCTTAGGCTTCTTTGATGCAACCGCAATCTCCTTACCTTTTCTCTTAATCCCTCGAGAAGAGGTAGATGCATAATGTGCACTTTCGGGTTTGGTGTGTTTCAACCTATCCTCTTCCTCCGTGACATGTGAAATTAATTCATTAATATTCCACTTGTCCTTTTGACAATTATAGGTCGTTTCAAAATGACCAAATTGTGAAGGAAGAGAAATTAAAGCCAAATGCACAAGCAAGTCTTCCGATAAGTCCAACTTAAGTGCTTTTAATTTCGATGATAGATGAAACATTTCCATTATATATTCCCTTAGGTTTCCAGTGCCCTTGTACCTCATGGAAACAAGCTTTCTTAAGGTAGCACTTGTTTCCGATTTATCGCTTTTTGCAAAGCGTTGTTCTAGGGCATCTAGGAAACCTTTTGCACCAACATCCTCGGAGACCTTTGTTCGTAAATGTCTCGGGACTGCATTCTTAATTATGCTTAGGCGACGCGATTAGAACGCTTCCACCTCTACGAACTTAAGCGGTCTTCCGCGGTGCTTTTATCGATTAGAGGGCGGGAGCTTGTTCTCTTAATGCGAGGTCAAGGTCCAAACACCTAAGACCATAATAATCTTGTTTTTCCAAGTTTTAAAGTTTGTCCCGGTTAGCAAAGGAATTGAGTTTAAGGCGGTAGTAACGGAAGAAGCACCGATCAAATACGAATGAAGAGAACAAAAGAATGAAACAAAACATGTATAAGAATCTACACAATGATTAATTATATCAAAATGAATTCCATCAAAATAAAGATAATCAATATGACATCAAGACTAATCTTTGGATTTCGAATTGACTCACAATTTGATTTATCCTAGGGTAAACAAATAGCTTAAACAACACATTTCATGTACTTGCCTTCCTTTGGGCCGGATCAAGTACAAGAAGCGTCCTAAAGTTTAAGGTACTTGTTCCCCGGTAATAAAGAATAAACTACTCATTTTAAACACCCTCCTTTCTTTGGGATGGTTCAAGGTTTTTAAAATGACCTAAAGTTTAATTCAATTATTACTTATGAATGTAAATATTTAGTCAATAATAAGGTCTCCTTTGGGAAACAAGCATATTATCACATATTAATATTTACATTCATCTTTTAACAATTTTGGATTTAATTAACAAGGTCTCCTTTGGGAAACAAGCATGTCAATTATATTCAAAATGTTAAGGATATAATTAATCAAAATTAAGGCCTTAAGGTAAATTTGAAACTTTAAAGGGTAAAAACAACGAAAATTTATTAATAAAAGACAATATCCTTATGTTCTACCCGTCCATTCTTAAAGTTTAACAACTCTAAGAACCGCCAATCGGCGTGATTCGGTGTCCGAGATATCATATTTTATCAAAAAAAAAAATTACGAAAAAATTTGAGGCGAAGTCTCTACGGACGACTCATCCGCTTAGGGCACGACTCGTCCCCGAGGGGACGACTCGTCCATGAAGGAGGGACGAATGAATCGAAGCAACCCTATTCTCGGGAATTTCAAAGGGGACGACTCGTCCCTTAGGGCACGACTTCGTCCCCTGGGGACGACTCGTCCCTATAAGAGGGACGCCTTTGAATCGAAATGTCCCATTCCGAGAAAATTGATGGGCACGACTCGTCCCTGCGGGACGACTCGTCCCCAAATGCCCGTAATTACGAACGGTCGCTATTTTCAAACCCTTTTATGAACAAGTTTTCCAACCAAATTTCCCTTTTAATGCATTATAATTATTGGCTATGTAAATGGGACAAGTTTGCACTTTAATTAACATGATTCAAACAAGTAGACCTAGATTTACACACTCCAAACACATGATGTTGGCTATGTAAATGGGGTAATCTTGTATGAACAATTGTGTCTCTTAAAACTTGATCTTACCATTATTTCCAAGATGACTCAATTTTCAATCAAAGTAAGTAGATCCGCATACTCACAACACATTTAAAAAATGCGTGGCTATGCAAATGAACAAACTCACAACGCATCCAAGGATGGTGGCTATGTTCAAAAATGGGATAATCTTACATTAAGGATTGAAAGCCTTTTGAGTAAAACCAAAAATGCAGAAATAGAATGAAGTTATGAACATAATACTCTAAGACAAAATGAGTATTATGTACAAGAACAAAAAACAAGTGTAATTTTACATGGATTACAAACCTTGAACAAATTAAAGTACAAGACTTTATAAGAAATTCAAACTCAATCTAGTTTATGAGCAAGCTCTGATACCAATTGTTGGAACAATTACGATCCATTAAATATGAACCGACTCATTACTAGATTAAGAAGAGAAGAAGAAGAAGACGGAAGCGTGTAAATACCTTGTGATTCCATGTTTGTTCTTAGTCTTGTTCTTGTTCTTAAATAAAGAGGATGAAGTAAGAAGACAGACTTTAAATTATGGAGGAGTAGATCTTCTAAATGATGAGTGCCCTTTACTCTCTTTGATCTTCAAGTACTTAGGAAGAGTTTTGACTGAATGAGAATGTAATAATGACTAGTGATTCATAGGCTTGATGGATAGGCCTTTATATAGAAATCTAAGGGGCACTTCATTTAGGGACTACACCTATTGATATATAAGATATTACCATTATGCCCATCATTTAATGGTATACTTATAATATGGAATTCTACATATTATATTGAGTTCTATACTTTATACCATATGTTATAATATTGATCATTATATTATTAAGTATTTATATGTTATATTAATTCATGTTCTTACAAATTGATCCAAATCGAATCATTTACACCCTTACTTTTCTCAAGTCTCAAGAATAAATGAAAAAATAAAAGGAAAAATGAAGAAAACGGTATCACCCGAGATTTCCGGTCATGACGTCTGCTTAAGTGTCCTGTGACGGTTACAATTTTTGTGAATGTACACGTGTCGGTAAACATAAGTAGATTTACTATGGGTCTTGAAAGAATACCAGAAGAAGCCGACAAGGAAACAAGGTCACATGTTGGTCTGTGGGTCCCAAAAGCCTTATTTCGTTTCGCTGCACATGGACTCGTTTAAGCCTTAAAAGTTGACTTGTACCTTAAGAACGCCAACAATAAGGACCCACATTAAAGCCTTCAACACACGGGCACATGATTTTGTTTCGGTACAGCTCCAACATAATCTATTATTGTGAACCCTCACCCACAGATCTAATCTTTCCCCACTCAGATCAACAACTGTAACCACTCTTCACCCCCTCTTCATTATTTTCCTTTTCAATATTACTCCATATGCCTTAAAAAAAAAAAAAACTATTTTTATTAAAAATATAAGAAAATAAATTTATATATTGTAATAAATTAAAAATTTATATGAAACTATTTTGTTTCGACCAAGTGAGAAATAAAGTAATCTATTTTGTGCCTAATTATTATCTTTCTATTTTTTTTTTGAAAATAAACTCGTATAATAAGTTAATATTTCAAAACATATTTTTTTATCTTCTTATAGTTAAACGAGATTTGTTGAGTTTATAACGAGCAAACTAATTTTTTTTGATCGAAAAAATTTATATTTTGAGAAGGCAAATTTTAATCTTAAAATTTATATTTTGAGAAGGCAAATTTTAATCTTAGTCAATAAATGAAATACAAAATATATAAGACTAAAATTTTAGCATTTCTTTTATCAATTTTTTTTTGCAATATCTCAAACGAGAATGCAAGGAGATCAGGGATACCGTATACTGCGAAAAGATTGTGATAGAAAAAAGAAAGTAGAGTACATAATAGTACTAGTTGTTGTGGGTGTATAACATGTGTATCTTATTAAATAAATATGTTTTACAAATTTACTATTTGTTGGTTTTTAAATGGTGGTTTTTAAATGGACAAATTAAAATTATATTTTGGGAAGACTAAATTTAAATTTAGTATTTAATGAAGTACAAAATAAACAAGACTACATTTTAGAATTTCATTTATTAAATTAATTTAGAGAATTTATTAAGTTATATTCATTTGGAATATAAATGATGCATAAATACTATGCTAAAAAGATTTTTTTTTCTATGAACAAGATTATATTCCATTGGTCCCCAAATGTCTATCATGTTTTGAAATTCCTTCAAAATATAAATAAATCATGTTTTGAAATATAATATTTTTTAGAGGAGTAATTGAGTACCACTTATTTAAAGTCCAACATTTACATGATTAAATATTGTAATATGGCCCTACATGCATTTCTAAAATAGTTTAAAAGGAAGTGCAAAAATTGGACGGTTGTTATGAATCTCGATCAAACACCTTATAGTATCACAGTGGTGCAGCAGCGCAGAGACGTAAAATTCGTGAGGAGACAGAAATGAGAGAGGGGCCCAGTCCAACCAATCCAAGGGCCCAAACTCAAAGCATTCAACAATCAGAAACACACGCTTTCCATCAGTCACTTGTTAGTGACATGGACGAATCAGAACCGCACTTCAATTAGACACGTGTTCGGATAGGAATGGTTCACGCAATTCTGCCCACCCTTGTGTATATAAATAGAGACGCCCCCATATTGCGTATATTGAGTCACATTTTCATACTCTTCTCCTCCTCTCTCTTGAAACAAACTTTTCTACCTAACTGTCAATTTCCTTAAGGGAAAAAACAATTTCACCTACCATGTCATCGGAGACGACGCAATCGACGGTCGAATCAAACTCCGCCGTCATGAATTTCAAGGAAACGGAGCTTACATTGGGCTTGCCAGGAGATCAGAATCGCGGATTAAAGTCGGGGATGAAACGCGGTTATTTAGATATAGTTGATTTGAAGTTAGGTAGCACCGGTGACGTCGCCGACGGAAATTTTATAAATGACGATAATTCCGACGCCACTAAGCCTCCGAAAGCAAAGTAAGTTTGTTTTTCTCTTAATAATTATCAATTCACTGTCATTAATTGTAATTTAATTCCGATTGGCGTTTTGTCGTAATTCGATTCATGCATGCTGATATGGTTTTGTTTATTGACGAAATTTGCAGAGGACAAGTGGTTGGATGGCCGCCGGTGAGAGCTTATCGGAAGAACGTGATGAAGAGTTGCAAATATGTAAAGGTGGCGGTAGATGGAGCGCCGTATTTGAGAAAAGTGGATCTGGAGTTGTACAATGGATATGAACAACTATTGAGTGGTTTAGAGGAAATGTTTACATGCTTCACCATCCGTAATGTATTGAACGAGAGGAAGCTGATGGATCCGGTTAACGGTTTGGAATATGTACCAACATACGAGGATAAAGATGGAGATTGGATGTTGGTTGGAGATGTTCCTTGGAAGTAAGTTAATTTTTCTGAAAATATTTTTATAATTTATTCTTCTTGTTAATTGTGTTAATTTTAACTAAATTAAGCTTCTTGTTTTTTACAACAGCATGTTTGTTGAGACATGTAAGAGATTGCGGTTGATGAAAAGCTCCGAGGCAATTGGTTTAGGTACGTTTTTAGTTGATATATAGCCTAGATGCTTGTATTTTGTTCGTCCCAAAATGAATGTCAATTGAATAGGTTTTATGTTAATTGTACAGCTCCAAGAACGCCTTCGAAATGCTCAAGCTCGAGTTGTTGAAGAAAACCGGTGCTCGAATGTATAGAGGATTTTCTTTTCCCACCTTGTATTGAAGGGGATTAGATCTAGAAGAGATTAGGTAGTTTAAAAAAGAGAAGGTTATGTAGGAGACTAGCTAGGAGTATATGATAGTATATAATATACATATATGAATATAATCTCTCATTTTTGTGTTTATTTAATTTTGAGAATTAATTGTCAAAAATGCAACTTGCATTCCCACTTAAATACATATGGCCCTTCTTCTCTAGATTGTTAAGTAATGAGTATTTCATATCGAAAATAAACGAGTCTTAAAGTTAAAATATAAATATAATGGATATTAATTGTCTATTGATTTTGAAATAAAAACTCATATCAATTTAGGGCCTTGTGAATATCCTTGTTTAATCTGGACCATTAATTTAGTTCAATTGACACTATGTCCAATGCACCACCCCAAATTCATCTTGGAATGGTCAAATTTTGTTATGGTTGTCTATAGACCATAAGAGCAATTGCAACAATGACTTTAGGAAAAGTCATGAGCTTAGTTGGCACAAATAACTCTCCCAACCATGACTTTAGAAAAGTCATGAATAACTTTTCTTTTTTTGGTTTTTGCAGGTGACGGGCTTCACGGCGTGGATTGTTTTTCTTTTTTTTGTTTAGTCCAATTAGCGGGTGACACGTGTCATATTTTTGAAATTAATTTTTTTTTACAAAAAATTGCAATTAACATATAAAAATAATAAAAATACAAGAATATTGAAAAAATTACAATTATTAATAAAAAATAGGAGAGAGAAACCGATGACTTTTGTCATGAATGAAGATAAAATTGTTTGGAGTTGTGTTTTTAATAACTGATGACGTGGAACTGAGGTGGAGGAGAGAGGAATGGAATGAAGTGGTATTGATAAAGATGCTATAAGTAATCTAAGGCTAAGTCCAATAACTCAACTACCAAAAATCATTCAACTATCCTAATATCACGACACCTCATCTTCTCTCTCCATCCACTTAATCATTCAACTACTTTCTCAACTACACCCCCCACAATAAGCTAGTTTAGTTTAAAATTCAACTCCTCCCAACTCATCATTCTATACCCCACTATTTTGAGTGTTTTTTTTTTTTGTGTCCAAATCAAATGAAACTTATATCAATTTGTAGGGGGGAAAAAATGGTTAATTTTGGTGAAAAAAAAAATTAAAAAAAAATTAATTTACTGGGTGATAATTCAACTCAAATTGAAAAATGAGTGTTTTTTTTTTTGTGTCCAAATCAAATGAAACTTATATCAATTTGTAGGAAAAAAAATTGATGAATTTTGGTGAATTTTTTTTTTTTAATCATTTATTATGAGATAATTGAGTTTAAATAATTGGGTGAAAAACTAATAAAGTACGCACCAATGGGGCGGCGCCACGTGGCATTGCAACAAAAAAAAAAAAAAAGGCCTCACGCGCCATACAATTCACGGACCAATCTCCAGGCGCCACATGTCTTTTTCAACCGGGTTGAAAATGTTCAACCCAACCCTTCAACCAACCCCCATTCAACTCCCCTATTGCCCCAACTAAACTAGTTGAACTCCTCTCAACTACCCATTCAACTAGGCTATTGAAAATGGTCTAAGTAAGGCATAGTGCAATACAATTAGGGCTTGTTGGTTGGGCTGACCTTGCCCATCTAGACTTAAGACTACTACTAGTACAAATCAATAGTGCAATACAATTAGGGCTTGTTGGTTGGGCTGACCTTGCCCATCTAGACTTAAGACTACTACTAGTACAAATCAATACTTGGACTTGTCTCTGGACTCTAGTATCATGTTTTTCCACCATAGTGATATTCCTTGTCCAGAATGGCTAAAACAACTCATATCTATAGTATAAATGGAAATAGGGTGCTACAGTACAATGAACAGTATCAAATGTTGAATTTTCCACTTTATCCTCACTAAGTTGTCTCTTTCCCATTTTGCCCTTTAAAATCTTTTTTTTTAAAATTAAAAAAAAAACGTGTCCTCGGGGACACGGGCTTAATTAAAAAAAAAAACGTGTCCTCGGACACGGGCTTTTACTAGTATATATATACTAGTAGTAAGCCCGTGTCCGAGACACGCGTATTTTTGTAATTAAAAGTGAGGGCAAAATGGGAAAGGGACAACTTAGTGAGGGTAAAATGGAAAAAAAACTTTTGACACTATTCATACAACTATTCATGTGAATCTCTTTTTACAAAAATTCAAATTTTAAGAGGGAAAAGTTATTTTGAAAATTAAGGGTAAAACAGAAAATAAAGAATCTTGGCAGAATTTGAGGGGCAAAATGGGAAAGATTAATCTGGTACTGTTCATAGAACTGTTCACCACCGTTGCCATTTACTCTCTCCGTCCAAGTAATTACTTCACAGTTACTGTGCTCACGTAAATTAAGGAGAGTATTATATTGAAAGTGTTGTGAGTGTGAAATTAAAATAGGAGAGAGAATGAGTGGAGGGAATAGTAAATTATAATGGTGTTGTGAGTATTAAAATAATGTAGAAGAGAGAATGAGTGGAGAGAATAGTAAAGATTCATTTTCATTTTGGGAAAGAAACAAAGTGTGAAGTATGTAATTGGATGCCCAAAATAGAAAGTGTGAAGTATGTAACTGGACGGAGGGAGTATACTATAGATAATAACAGCTCACTCATTTTCCTCCCAAACTTGCACCTATACAAAATAAAGACTAAATACATTTTCAAGCTTACATTAAATAGCATCATCGAATACCTTTATTGAATTGAATGAAGCACCTTCATTAATATGTCTCTTCTTAATTATTTGTTAAGTTTAATAAAAAAATTATAAACTCAAGTAACACAAATTAAAAATGAAGCTTCAATTACGATCAATTTGTATTTATATCGCATTTTAATATTCAAATTAAAAATGAAGCTTCAATTACGATCAATTTGTATTTATATCGCATTTTAATATTCATACGAATATAAGTTTACTTGTTTATCTTTTTAAATAGAATTCATTTCGACGCAAGTGTTTAATGTTTTATCATTTTTTAAAGAGACACCGTAAGAAACTGAGGGTTGACTATCTGTTGGTGAAAACTGGTTGATGCAAGTTTAGGGGCATCAATTTTAGGGGCAGCCCACCTAGGGTTTTAAAGAGGGGAAGAGCCCAATCCAATTTAACTCAATTATATCTCCTCTCCAATTGTAGCCCTATTTAAACACCCCTTCCCCTCTGTTGCATAACACACGAGAGCCATGCATATATTTGAGGTTTTTTTCTTTCGGTTAATAGAGAGAGTGAAAGAGATCGATTGACATTGAATTAGTTTTGTGGGTACTTTCTGTTTGAATTGTGCTTTCCAATTATGAGTTCTTAGGCTAGCTTTCCATTAAGTGTGATTAGTTATTAGTGTAGACTATTATTCCATATTTATAAAATAGAAACATGGAACGATATATAGGATTGAGGAACTATTCTTTTTATCTTCAATTGTTTTAAGGTGGAACCTCTAATATAATTTATTATTGGCCCAGATCAGCCCTTGCTCACACTTCGGCTTCGCTCAGCTTCTGTCCCATCTCTAATTTTAAGATAGTATTAGATTCACCGATCTATATTGCCAGATTGTTTCACCCTCTACTTCTATCTTTTTCAAGGTCCACGAGTGCGTGTTAGACAATTATCCCACATCTACAAAATAGATAAATATGGATCGGTATATAAACTTGAGAAGTCTTAAATTCTGAGATTCCACATTAAAATTAATTGGTGCTAAAGGGATTGGCCCAAGATTATTGTACGTTATAAGCAAGGTTTGTCAATTTTCGATTTGGGATAATGTACCAAACTCGACTCTCACGTGTAGTCGGGTTTTGGAAAGGCTTACATCGTGGATTTATTAATCGGGTGGCGTGCGCGTAGGAACATCGAGAGTCGTTTAGTATTCACGTGTAACAAGCCTGCTCTGATACCATCTTAACTGAAGTTCCAGCTTAAAATCAATTGGTGTAAAGAGGAGTAACCTAGGATCCTTATATAGTCAATGCTTGGATACTTACTTTTTGATATGGGATAATTGCTCCAACACGCTCCCTCACACATAACTGAGTATTTGGGCTTACACGTGCACATATAATTGAATGACGTGAGGCTAGAACATCGTGGGCCCCTTTTGGACTCGCACGTGCAGAGAGCTAGCTCTGATACCATGATAAAGTCTGGCCCTTTGCAACTGTAACAGACCTGCTATGATTCCATCTGAAGTAACCAACTTCTCTAAAACCTTAACATGATATAGATGACACCCACAATGAATATCAAACCTTAATAAGGAGCTACTCTCCTTATCACCAATTCATTTAAGGTGCAAACTCCAATATAGTGTATTATTGGCCCAAATCAGCCTTTACTCGCACTTGGGTTTCTCTCTGCTTTTGATCCATCTCTAATTCTAGAATACGTGTGTAAATGTCAAGAAAATAGGTGTTTTGTGTATTGAATTTCCTCTTTTCACTTTCAATCAATTGTTTCATTAGAGTTTAACTAGTTTTGGAGGCCAAAAATCAGGTTATATCGCTTGGTCAACTTTATGTCATTATTTGTTAGTTCAGAATCTCCATTTTCCATTTAGTTTTGGCCTTTTTTTCAGGGTTCTATAAATTGTTAGGCGGTCTTTTAGACGATGAAGTCGGGCCTAGCGCATAAAGCGCATGGATGAGGCTAAGACGAGGCCTAGGCAAAGCCGAGAAATCAAACATGTTTTATCATATCCCGATGAAATAACATGATATTGATATGGTTACGAGATACACGAGAATGGTGAATCCTCTCGAGCCTTGATTAAACAATTTGTGTCGGAAACGAATTGTCGAATATGAATGGAGACAAAGATGAGAACTGGTTTGAGAATCTTGTTTGTAATCGCTAGCTTGAGATTTGTGATATCAATAAATCAATTTATAACTTCAGTTTCAGTGAATACTTTCAGGTTTTGGGATTTATATCGACAAGTAACGAGGGCGTTTCAGTTTTAGGAACAACTTTTTATAAAAATATTAAAATAGTAAGGTGGATAGCATATGTCGCTCAACCCTATTAGTGGGTGTGAAGGGCGCTTAGGTGACATTTTTTAACTGAATGCATTTATAAGCGAATTTGAAATTAATCGCAGCGTTTTATGGTTGTATAGCGCCTAGGCGAAACATATGCGGCAAGGGCAAGGAATTTTAGAACAATGTTTTTTTTTTTGCATTGTTATTAATTTTCAATTTTATATTTTTGAGTTTTCTTTTGCATTGATCTGTGTGTCGTGAATCCTAAAGCACAATAATCCCATACAATCGTTGTCCACTCGCCTCAATATCATTAATAAGGATCATTTGCATGATTATGAACTGATTTTCCAATGAATGACAATGTTACGACATATAAATCTTCATCAAGCACGCGGGGTCTTAGCCTGATGGTTAGAGTTCATGGCTTTCAACCTGGAGGTCATGGGTTCGATTCCCCCACCAGTGGTTAGAGGGAATGACATTGCCTCCCTAAAGATGTGGCGCCCTGTGAAGTGCATCATGAAATGCGGTGAAATGTGTTGATCCCCTTCTTTTGAAGAAAAAAGAAAAAAAAAAAAAAAAAAAAATCTTCATCAAAAAGCTTTAGGTCAATTAGCATTTTATGTCCATTTGGATATGAGAGGTCATATGTTCATACTCTACTAAATGCAATTTTAGTACTTTCAATTATTATATCTTTGTAATAAATTAAGTCAATTATTAATAAAATAAATACTCTCTTCGTCCCATAAAATCTTTTCATTTTGCTATTTTGGGCTTTCCACTTTAAAGTCACACTTTCTTAAAAAGAAATTTTTTTAATACTTCTTTATTCATGGGATCCACTTGTCATACTCACAACAACTATCCACTTACTATTTTCTACCCCACTTTCTCTTTCCTACCCACTCACAATACCTACATTAATAACATTATATATATTCACTCCTTATTTTCAGTTATCAGTTATCAATAGTAAACGAGTAACCTATTAATGTGAGACGGAGGGAGGGAGTAATTGATTTTTATTGAAAAAAAAGACCAATACATCTTCAGCTTCAGAAAATCTCAATCCATCAAATCCTAGTCCACAAATTTCACAAACCATCAAATCCTAGGCAAGATCTGTTGATCCAAATTAGAGGAGAGTCGGTGGAAGGAGAAGCACGTTCAAGCTTTAGCCTAACACGCTGGAGCCAGCGTCGGTGGAATAACTAGCGTGTGCTACCACGTGGGTCCACCGTGTTTCCCCCAAATCACTTTCCTTCCTTCATAATTCAAGGGCTAAAATAAAAATCCATATCCACCTTTCAAATATCCCGGCAACAGACAACGGCACCATTTTTGTTATCCCTACATCAACGCCACTAGATCTCCGCCCATATTTATTTCTCAACCCCCCATACTTTCTCTTAAATACACATCACCCCTCTTCAATCCATAATTTCAACCACACTTTAACGCCTTTTTCTCCAGATCTACATTTTCTCTCCCAATGTCGGCAACGAATGTGAATTCCAACGGCGAAATTCATTCCCCGGAGACCAATCTGGCCAACGGCAATGGCCACGCAGTCAATTGCTCTGCCATTGTCAAGCCTTTCAAGATCTTCGTCGGCTACGATCCACGCGAAGATGTAGCTTATCAGGTCTGTCGGTACTCGATTCTCAAACGATCCACTATCCCCGTCGAAGTCATTCCGATCAAGCAGTCGGAATTGCGCGAGAGGAATCTCTATTGGCGCGAACGCGGCAAGCTTGAGAGTACCGAGTTTTCATTCAGCCGTTTCTTGACACCTTACCTCGCTGATTACGACGGCTGGGCCGTCTTCGTCGATTGCGATTTCTTGTATCTAGGTGATGCCAAGGAGTTGTGGGCTCTGATTGACGATAAGTACGCTATAATGTGTGTCCAACACGATTACGCCCCGAAAGAGACGACTAAAATGGACGGGGCGGTACAAACTTTGTACCCTAGGAAGAATTGGTCGTCAATGGTGTTGTACAATTGTGGGCACCCTAAGAATAGGGTGTTGACACCGGAGACGGTCAACACTCAGACCGGCGCTTTTCTGCATCGGTTTCAATGGTTGGAGGATCATGAGATTGGATCTGTTCCGTTTGTGTGGAATTTTCTTGTGGGGCATAATAAGGTTGTTGAGAATGATCCCAGTACTTTCCCTAAGGCAATACATTATACCCTTGGAGGGCCTTGGTTTGAGGCTTGGAAGGATTGTGAGTTTGGGGATCTGTGGTTGAAGGAGAAGGAGGAGTACGAGAACTCAAAATCCAAAGAGATATCAAATGTAAAGTGAACTGGCGATGGTATTATTTGCATTATTTGCAGTTATTCTTTCTAGTTGTTAACCCTAATTGTTTGCCTACTAGGTGTTTGTTGAAGTGTTTGTTCTCAATTCTGTTCCTTTTTCTTTCTTTCTATTAAAGTAGATAAATAGGTGTTTAGAGGGATTTGCCTTATGTATGGCAATCCTCGGTATTATTTGATGATTACAATAGAAAGTGCTATCCTCTTGATATAAGATTTTTATACAAAGTTTGTTGATCAGCAATTGAACTATATGAAAATGAGAACAATGTTTATGGTGTTTATATATTTTTTGTTAAATATTAACATGTGGACTCCAGATTAATATATGCATCCTCCGAGTGTAGGTGATTTGATCATGTTGTTGAGATGATGCATCGGCTTTTCTACAACTTGTTTCGTAGGGATGATTATTGATTGCTCTTTAATGGTTTCTCAATTTGAACTATTTGGGAGTTTTAGCATGCAACCCTTAGCCAATTGCTCCATTTATTGTTGGTATTTTTCATATGACCTTTCAGTATTGTAGGATCTATTATTCTTTGATATTATATGGTTCTTCTCAGTAAATAGCATCCATCCACCCAATATGGGAAATTCACAAGTTCCCTGCTTCACGGTAAGCATCTAATTCTCTAGCGTGAGTAGTTTCTTCATTGTGCATAGGCTATTTGCACAAAGAGTTGAATAATTACTTCTTGTTCGACATGATGTTGTATAGCTATCATTCCGCATCCCACCCTAACTTCCCCAGTCTCCCTATCCTTTCTTGTACATTAGCCGCATTGCCTGTCATTCATTTATCGACAGGATGATTTCCTCTTTGATGTGATCCATGTCATGTGTTCATAACTTAAAAGCATGTATTGCTATTTCAATGCAGGGTAGGACATGACTATATATACTTCATTGTCTGTTTAATCATCTTTCTTTGCCCAATTTGTGGTGTAGATTTTGTTCTGTGCCTTTGAATCTTTCTTTGTTCTTGTGATCCACTATAGAATGGTTGAAGATTTCAAAACTGCAGTAAGAGATATATAAGCCTGTCATTGCAGTAACTAGATAGTAAATGCAAAAAGTTGCAAAATGTGGGAGAAGAAGGTACCACATCTCATTTAACATTCATGTGATTGTTGGTTGGTTTTTGATGAGCCCGGACCGGGCCCAAGATCACTCTGGTCTAAACCGAACTAAGTGGCGTGGCACTTCTAGACCGAGTCACCTTCAGTCCGCGTTAACCGCGGTCTCATTCAGACTCCCGGTTTCTAGCAAGCTTGTAGAGGCGCCGCGTCAACTGTCGCCTGCCCCTCTTTTCCTCGTCCAATCAGAGACATCCTCTACAGTGAAGCGCCCTTTATTTTGTACTTCCCAACCAGAGTTTGACACGTGTCATGGGTTAAGACAAATATCTGCAAAGGTTGAGATCTTATCCAACTGATCTCTAAATACTCTCACTTGTCCTCTTGGGTGGGCAAGGTAAGTCATATTATCTAAACCATATAGCACACAAACACACTAAGACATTCCAAGTCTTATTCTCGGTTAAAATTCCTCAGAGATCTTACTCTCACACCCGAGGGTCTGAGCCGGAATCAACCCCGGCTTGATCTATAACGGTGCTTATTGTTTGCGTTGTGATCTAGGTAAAAGTTCATCATACAAAAGCCGGTTATTCCTTAGTTAAGTGAGACCCCAAAATATGTGGCGTCATCCGTTTTCATCTCTACAATTTTTAGCACATACAGACAGGTATATGAAATCGCATTCAAGCAGTATTTTTTTTCTAGAATTGGTGAAGCAAATGTAGTTCAATTATTGGATCTTTGCTTGTGTACGAGTCTTGTTTTATAAGGAGGGGAAGCAGCTGACTGAAGTTCCCACTCATGCCATGTGTGGTATGTATCTAGTCTTACTAGACTGATTTTTAACTTCCATTGACATTTGTTGTTTCTGCAGCAATCTCCAAGCCAAAATTCTTTGAATAACTTGCTCTAACCAGGAGCTAGCTGAACCACTTTATCCCATTTATCTTCGATTGCATGCTAGGGGAATCGCTTTTCTGTATGTAGATCGTTGGGGATTGGCAAGATGGCCCGTTTCAGCCTCTCTCCAAGTAAAAGAAGCTTTGTAGAGGTGCTCGACCAGCGGGAGAGAAAGCATCACCAAGTGGACAACTTGAAGTATGAGGCATGAAAACCATTTTCATCCTAATGCCACCTACTGAACTAATTTTGGGGACTAATTGTTGGTTAGAATTGAAAGCATTATTTTTCTCCTTAATGAATGTCATTTACTGAATTGTCCTTGCTGGTCCTCCTTGAGATTTTTATTATTGACGGTGGGCAGGGCCACCTTCAAGTCAAGCTGTAGCATTTATCTTCTCTATTCTCCACTTGTGCAGAAATGGTTCTAGGAAAAGTGCTGTCTCTATGCTTGGGTTGTAATATCCACCTGGAGTGGACCCACGTTGTCACGATCGATTTTAAATGTCGTTACTTTTGTTTTTGGCCAGGGTTCAAATCTTTCCGGCTACACGTTTTTTAGCCTTCTATATGACTAATAAACTCTTTTTCGTGATAATTGAACTCTTTTCAAAATCTAACTAAGGTGTTCAAAACTCATTACTAATAATGTACAGTTCTATTATTTCTTTTGATTATCACTTTCGATATTGTAAATATTTTTCATTTATTATTCTTCATTTATATTTTTGCATTTATAGTGCTAAATATATATATTTTTTAAAAAAAATCTTATATACTCTTTTCACCAAAAATAATAAATAATAAAGTTTTTCGCTACTACAATAAAAAGAAAATGATGGGTTAGAAATTAGAAGATCAATAATGGAAATATGTAGTTCCTCTATAAATAGTTTAAAAGAGTGATATTTTAGAAAATATTAATTTCACTAATTTGAATCCAATTTGTAAGTTTGATAAGTAGATTTTATTACTTTCTTATCAAAGATTTATAATCCTATTTGAAAAAGAACATTGTTAAATATGTACATATCTTTTATTTATTTAAATATATTATGTTTTATTTAGAGGTTTACTGATTAAAAAACTTTTTAAAGGTTCATATAAATATAAAACTATCATCACATTTAGAATACACGGATTGAGAATTTTTTGTAAAAGAAAGTATTTTGTTTTTCACGGATTCAAAGACATGCTTTTAGGTTATGAGGGCAGTTGTTTCATAAATCTGAACTCAAATCTAGATTTCATTCAAGTTATTTGTTCTTCTTATGTTTATAATAGACTCTACTTGTTAAATGAAGATTGTTATTGATTTAAAAGTTGGTTAGAACTTGTTTTAGTATTTTAATATTTTTATTTCACTTATTCATGTTTTCTTCTGAAAAACAGAAAAACAGATCTTTAATAGTAAAAATTTTTATATGCTTAAAGCCTTACTTGCTGGGACAGAACCAGTAAACATTTAATTTTTTATGTTCTTTATTTTATTACACTGCTTATTTGTGTATGTGTAAACAGTTGTAATTTACATATATACTCATATTCGTAATATGTTTGGTTGAAACTCATTTCCTAACTTGACTAAATTTTCATAGTCGCATATATGGTCCCGTATGGGTGACTTGGAGGTTTTTTCTAAGCTTCAAGCTAGGCATAATTAAATAATTTTTTCTTCATTTAACCAATGTCAAGAGATGTCGTTGTAGTATAGTGGTAAGTATTCCCGCCTGTCATGTCATGTGGGTGACCCGGGTTCGATCCCCGGCAACGGCGTTTAAGTCTTTTTAATTTTGATTTCTTGTATTCCATTTACATATTGAAAATTCCTACCTGTACAACTCAGAATATAAACTCCTAATCAATATCTAAATAAAATAAGGTGGATGACATAGGTTTTATTTTACTCCATATAGCTAATTAATTAATTGCAAATTTAAAAGCTATAATGAAAATATGAAACACCCACACTGATGTTTTTTTTCTGCTGTTGTTGAGTTCTACCAATCAGATCTTTCTTGTTTAATTTCTAATTATGAATTAAGAAAATGACTTGTCACCTAAAACTATTGATTCAATTCAATACTTAATGTTTTGCTTTTTTATTTTTTATTTTCTAGCAATTACAGATGGGCGATGTGAGTATTTTTCCAACACTTAAAATGACTTCTCACCTAAATAAATTCCTGTAACATGTTGATTTTGAAAAAGGCTTATATAGCCAAAACATAATACCCCATTCATTCTTAAATAAATGTCCAAATTTTATTTTAAAAAACATTCTAAAAATATGTACTTTTTTTATATATATATTTAATGATGAAAATATAATTGTCCAAAACACCATTGATGATTCAAGTGGATGAGGGTAATAAGTATTGATCATTTTTTTTTTGTAATTCTACAAAAGAAAGAGGATATAAATGTACAAAACACTATTCATTATTTACCATTTTAGTAATAAAGCAAAATAGGACCGTTAGTTTAGAACATACCAAAAAGGAAAGTAGGAGTCTTAGTCGGAGACGGAGGGAATATTTTTTTTAGTGAAAAGACATTTCCGAGTGCTACAAATAAGACTAAATTTTTATTATAATTTATGTGTACCACTAGTGATCCAATGATTATAAATTATTGATAAACCCTTCACAATGGCATCCCTAATAAAATAATCTATTGATCACTTGCAGTATATACACTGTTATACATAATAGTGATTCAAAAGATTTTGTTTCATTACAAATACAATTAATGTTAAAATTAAACATTTTCAAAAGTATGAAAACCCGAAAAATATGATCTTAAACTTTCAATTGTAATCATCGTACACTACGACAAAAATGGTCTCTTCCATAACTTATTTATAGACACTTCTATAGATTTAGACACTTACATAGATTCAATGCCGCTACTTTTTAGGAGTTTTACCAATAATACCTTAGATGTGGTGTAATTTATCAATAAAAATAGACATTTTCAAAACTCGTCAATGAGTAAGTCCCTACTTTGTTCAATTTGAGTACTCGTACTATTTAGTAACGTCAATTGGCTATGGCTGTTCATTTATTTTTAAATTTGTGGGCGGGTTCATCAAAGAAATAAAAAAGGTGTATCTACTTTGTTTCGGACATGGGGCCATAGTAACTACGGGATTGGTTAAAAAAATGGGCTACACATTAACATAGTGGGTAATAGATTAGGAGCCAAAAACACTATTTTTTGGAGGATCAAATTCACTGTTTGATGGGTTGGGTGGGTGACCCAAACAACAATTCACTTGGTACTTTTTTCTTCCAATTTATATTTCATAGTCACTAAGAGCATAATTAACAATGAAACTTCATCCCCATCCCTCTCTCCTCCACCTCAACTCCACGTCATCAGTTATCAAAAATACAACTTCAAACAATTTTATCTCCATTCATGACAAAAGTCATCAATTTCTCTCTCCTATTTTTTATTAATAAATTGTAGTTTTTTCAATATTCTTGTATTTTTATTATTTTTTATATGTTAATTGTAATTTTTGTAAAAAAGAAAAAAATCAAAAATATGACACGTGTCGATCAAAGGCTTCATTTTTTTTTTCCATTGTGCCGTGAAGCTCGGCAACTGGCAACTGGCAACTCAATTTTGTTAAAAGTCATTCATGACTTTTAAGTTGTCATGGTTGGGGAGTAAAAGGGTTCCATGGAGGCTCATGACTTTTGCTAAAGTCATGAGTGGAGATGCCCTAACATCTTTCATACGGAAAAGGCAAAACATGACATCAATGTTTTTTTATTTGTCTGTAAAAAAAAAAAGGCAAAACATACTTTTTCCTTCCTATTTAAATAAGAAGCAATCTTAGTGCATTTTTTTTTATTAGTGCATTTTTTTTTTATCATGGTTTATCATTATAAGGGGTTTTTACCAATAAAAACAGACATTTTCACAAACAGACATTGTTTGTGAAATAACTGTGATGTGTATTTCACAGTTATTTTGCTTAAATAACTGATAAATTTTTGAAATGTGATATGTATTTCACAGTTATGGTGTAAATAACCGTGATTTCACAGTTATTTAAATAACTGTGAAATAGAATTGATTTATGTTATAACTGTGTTGGTTTATGTTATAAACTGAGAATTCTATTTCACATTAATGTTTTATAGGTTTTCACAGTTGTTCATCCTCATGCATTGTTTGTGAAATAACTTTGATGTGTATTTCACAGTTATTTTGCTTAAACAACTGATAATTTTTTGAACTGTGATGTGTATTTCACAGTTTTGGTGTAAATAACCGTGAATTATATTTCACAGTTATTTAAATAACTGTAAAATAGAATTGATTTATGTTATAACTATGTTGATTTATGTTATAAACTGAGAATTCTATTTCACATTAATTAATATTTGATAGGTTTTCACAGTTGTTCATAATTAGAGTTTGTTTACTTTATAACTGTGTTGTAGATTTCTCAGTTATTTATATCATTCTTTTAGAACAACTGTAGGGCGAATTTCACAGTTATTTTTATTAACTAGGAAAAAATAAAGCAATAGAGAGAAAGAGGGAGGGATAATGCATAGGAGGTGCGAAACATCAGATCCTAATCTTCATCCATCAAGCGCATAAGGCACTGGTACGTGCGGGAATTGAAGTTAGGGGTATTTTTGTCCACATTTTTAATAAAGACTTATTGACAAGTTTTGAAAATGTCTATCTTTATTGTTCGATTTCATTTGGGTGAGGGATTTATTGGTTAAAGCCTCTACTTTTATCCAAGTGTGATTAATATTTGTCACTTTTTATTAAGTGAAAGTGTCGCTATTTTCCATTATGTTTTTTATAGGCACGACTAATTTCCGGCAATTTTTAATAAGTGTCGCTAATTTTCGACACTTTTTAATAAGAACTACTAAATTTCGATCCATTTTAGTGTCACTAATTTTCAGCACTTTTTAATCGGTGCAGCTAAATTCTGAAACTTTTTAGAATATGTCAATTTCTAGCCCATTTTATTACGTGTAATCATTACATGCGTACCTTTTAATAAATACAACTAATTTCCGGCCATTAATCTTCGGCCTTTTTTGTAATGTGCAACTAATATTAAGAGGTTTACTTTGACATTTTGTATAATTGTAAATTTAATCAAAAAGTTTCATGTATCTTGTGGTTAATTTCTTAATTATATTATATTTATATGACTACAATCATCACAAAAAATGCAAAAATGCATGATTATAAAGTTGTGTGTTTTAGACTCTGTTTGTTTGGAGGAAAATGGTTTATGAAAAAATATTTTCTGAAAAATGAAAATGTTTTCCGATATGACATTCAGTTGTTCGCTAAATCTACGAAAAATGTTTTTCAAAAAACATTTTAATATTAATTTTTTTTTTTTCGGGGGTTGGGTGGTGTGGGATTTTGGAGGGACGGCAAGAGAGTTGATAAAAAAAATTAATATAAGCAAAAAAAAAATTGAAGGGGGTGGGGTGAGGTTGGAGGGCGGCAGGAGAGTTGATAAAAAAGTTAATATGGGCAAAAAAAATTTGAGGGGGAGGGGGTGGAGGGGCGGCAGCAGAGTTGATAAAACAATTAATATAGGCAAAAAAATTGACGGGGGGTGGGTGGGGGTTGGAGGGGCGGCAGTAGAGTTGATAAAAAATTTAATATGCGCAATATAAAATTGACGGTGGGTGGGGGAGAGATGACCGGAGAATTGATAAAAAAAATATAAAATGAGCAAAAAAAAAAAAATTGACGGGGGAAGGGGGTGGGTGGGGATAGGGTGGGAGTGGGAGGGAGGGAGGGGTTCAGTTGGGGGTGGTGGTGGGATTTGGGGATGATGGTGTTAAAAAGCATTTTCCGAAAAATATTTTGAGTGGGAGAAATTCGGAAAATATTTTCCTAAGAAACAAGCCTATTTTTCATTGACCGAAAAATATTTTCAGTTGACTTTATTTTTCAGTGGTTACTAAACCACCATTAACGATACAAATAAGACACTAAAGAACCATTACCGACACAACCAATACATAGAGAGTAGTAACAAGAAGACCCCGAAGACACTCTAGAGCAAAAAGAGCATCCATACTCGCTACCCAACACTCTTCCTACTACTTCTAGGTCGCAACTGTCCATAATTAACGGTAGATATCAACCTAAGCATCTCTCTGAGTCTCTTATCACTCTATGAAGCTGGTGAGAGGCCCAATTGCATCGACCAACAGACTAACAACCTCACCCCCACCCCATTGAACCCTCACTCTCAACCCTTGAGCAAACAGTTCCATCTTTTATGTTTCAATCACCAATCATTCTTCCTCCTCCCCAACCTCATTCTTATCTTCATCCTCACGTACAAAAAATCTCAAAGTATTCAAGCTGATACTCGTACAAGTCCCATACGTTTTATCCAAACCATGCGGGTAAAAGTCAACACATAAAAGGTGTTAAATTGACTTCTAGATGGGGAACTATTAAAAAACCGCAGGTCCCCTCGAATCAGGATACAATGAACGTATCTATTGGGTCCTAAAAAATAAAATAAAATTCGAGACTATAAGCAAAAAGTAATGATGTTTGATGAGGTATATAACAGAGGAAGCCTATTAATGTGTAAAGAGATTAAGGAACATTAGATAAGAACCATAAGGAATAACAAGAGAGAGAGAGAGAGAGAGAGAGAGAGAGAGAGAGTGAAAGGAAGCTCGCACATGAAATTGTGTTTCCAAGGAGAGCAAGAGCAGCATCATCCTGCATTAATCAGAAGATGAAGTGAAGTTGCAGCTAGAAATTGTGCGTCTCGGCAGAAGAGAAGGATGCCTTAACATTTTAAGTTTCATAATTGCACAAAAATCCTGAACGTCACCCCTCCCTTTCATAGGTGAAATGCCATATAACTTTGTTGACTAAATTGTGCAATTTCACCCTTGAAATCCTCTCAAGAGTTACACGTGGCCTCTAAGTCTGTTCCTAGAGTGTGCTTGGACAATCTCCAACATGTCTAGGCGTGTCATAGGTCTGAAACGGGAAAAACTCCCAGCACACCTAGGACCGTTCCCAAGTGAGTCATTATGTGTCAAATCCATGCAATAAGTTGAAACTCAAACTCTTTCGGAGAGTGTTGGTGCTTTCTTAGCCCACCAAAATAATAAGTTGTGGAGAAGTAGAATCCTAATCAAATATTGTAAATGTATAGACAGTATAGTATTGTCGAGGCATAATTGGTGCATAATTAAGGTTGCATGTATGTGTATAGTAGAATCCTAACCCAATATTGTTTATGTGTAGGGGCATGTGTGGTGTATAACTAAGGTTGCATCATATAGTATACTCCTAACCAGATATTGTAATGTGTAAATAGTATGTAGAGGTATACTTGGCTTTATGTGTGAGCGTGTGCTAAGGCTTCTAATTACAATTATTCATTACCTAATTTCAACATGGTATCAGAGCAATGAAACAAAGAGATTAGAAGCATACATGACTGAATATAGGTAATTGCACATCAGACAGCTCCACACAGTACATAAGCTTTTCTCCAACTGAAATTTTTAAACAACCATGTCACATAAAAAAACAAAAAAGAAAAAGGAATAATAAATTTACCATTCAACATAAAGATTAGAAGTATTTTCTTTTACTACGCAGCATTACTTATCTCTTCCCCATCCCACCAGCTGTCACAAATCTAAGGCGAGATTATTGAATATGTAAAGTGTACTCTACTCATACTACGACCATGCCATTTCAAGTATACTCCCTCCGTCCCAGGCGAAGCTTCCCACTTTTGGCATTGCACGCAAATTAAGGAAATGGGTGGGAAGAAAAAATGTTGCAAGTGTAATTTGAAAATAGGAGAGAGAATGAGTGGAGGAAATAGTAAATTTGAAAAGTGTTGTGAGTGTAATAGTGAATTAGGAGAGAGAATGAGTGGAGGAAATAGTAAAGATTCTTTGCCAAAAAAGGAAAGTGGAAGCTTTTAACGGGACACCCAAAATGGCAAAATGGGAAGCTTCGGCTGGGACGGTCCCTGTATACAGTATTTCCCAGGAAAAAAGTTAAAGTCCCTGTTTGGATTCGCGTTTTCATAATTTTAATTTTTATGATTAATTTTGAGTTTAGTAATAAGTACATGAAAAGTAGGGGAGAGAGAGAGAGAAAGTAGACCCCAAAAAAAGGGGAAAAAACCCTTAACCAAAAAATAAACAACAAATCCAAACGGAGACAAAACATCCACAAAATGAAGTGGTTACATACAAATCTCAGAAGCAAGTTGAAACAAGCCTCTCTACTTCTACTCATAAAAGTTTGTGTAGACTGAAGATAGAAACATCAAGTGGGTCATGGGGATGTCGCAACTCGTGAGGCTTTAGTCAACCAAGCAGTTTACAGAACAAGAAGAAATAGTCTTAACACTTTGGCTGAAATTTAAATCTCTATGTACTACTAAAAGCATGTGGACCATGCTACCATGACATTGAACATTGATGATTACAAGAAGTTGAATATAGTCTGCTCTTAAAACACTTAACATAGAGTATATTAGTGTTGAAGTGCAAACCAAATTAGTCAATGTGAGTATACTAGTGTTGAAGAGCAAACCATATTAATGTTGAAGTGCAAACCATCTGATGTTAATAAAAATACAGGGAAACATCTTTTTTCTAGACACAAGAGGAAGATGTGAAAGTAGCAAAGATGACACATAAGGCAGTGGTGAAATCAAATTAGACAATGTGAGTTTCTTGATGCATTTGCCTTGTAATAGAAAATAACATGTGGTACCTCTTCCAGAAATTCTGGGAATTCCTAATATATCTGCCTCAGCTCATTCAATTATACATAGAAGATGAAAGAACATAGCAAACCTGAAAATATTCATAATTTCAGAATGTGAGTTTCAAGATGCATTTGCCTTGTGATGGAAAATAACATGTAGCATCTCTTCCAGAAATTTTGGGAATTCCTAATTTAAGAACATGGCAAACCTGAGAAAATTTATAATTTCAGAAAATCAGTTTTGCACTGTCCCACCTCATATCACAGAAACCATCTTTCGCTCTTATCTCATAGACCTTCTATTTACATCAATAACCCCAATCACCTACACGACAAAGACATACCAAAAAGACTTCAAAATGATAATCTGGAGACTGGAATAATCAACAATATCATAACACATGATAAGGATAGCATCTTCATCTGAAACTAATTGAATTCTGAGTTATATCAGCCACTTAGGTAAGATCAGGGTCCACAATACTCATATTCGAGAGTTAAAAGCCTTCTACTAATTAGCTAAATGACTATAATTGTCATAGGGGAGTCCAGAATTTCATGTATAAATAACATTTGATGATACAAGGCAACCACCACTTATTCACTATTAGTGAGTTTAAGTTGAAAGAACTCAGTCCATGTTGGTGAAAAGTTCTGATTGTTTGACAAGTGTTTCTGCATGGTCAAACAAGTTTCAGAAGAATAAATAATAAGAAGTCAAACAAGTTTCAAAAGTCAACTGTGGCCAAACAAAATGAGACAGAGGGATTACTATTATTATTATTCTGTGGAATACATAAAACCAGCTAGCCAGGTTAAGATGCGAATGACATAAGAAGGAGCTATTGGCAAACACATTTGAAGCAATAATTCATTAGTACAGTACCTTGTCAACAATTTCTAGTTTTCAGTATATCTGACCAAACAAAGAGCTTCATTAACTTGGGTTAACTTAGAAATATAGAGAGCAAACAACCTTTTAAAAAGCTGTTCAATTTACCACTGCTGCATACAGAACTTGGGGAGTTGAATTACTACGATATAAATACACAAGGGGAAAAAAATATGCAACTTAGATATAAATGCAAGCAACTGTATCATCAGAGGCCATTAAAGGTAACTTACCTTTGGCTAAGTAAATTAACAGAATGAATTTCAAGGGTACTTAAAAGAGCCAAAATGGCCTGTTGAAGAGGCTATTTGATATATTTAACTTAATAGTGTTTAAGTTAACAAATACAGGTACGGGAAAAGGCACGGTACCTTTTTCAATACCTCAAGAGCAAATTTTGACAAAATTTGGTCTTTCACTTTGGGCAAGAGGGAGTACAATATTTAACTTAAAAATACATAATGGTATTAATTTTCCTTATCTTTTTATTCATTTCCCATATATATATATATATATATATATATATATATTATTTTTACTATCATTATTTATTTTTCTTCTTTGTGTAATTTTATTCCCACCTATTTCTTCTTTAAGCTCTCTTTTTTTTCCTCACATCTTTTCTTTCACGATGACATATGAGGTTTCATGTTAGCCGACCCCATATTATTTTGGGACTAAGGCATTGCTGTTGTTGTTGTTGTTGTATACATAATGGGTATTAACTTCTAGCAATAACCTCAGCAAGCACCTGGCCATTGGCGTTACACACAGAAAGTGACACAAATGATTAAATAAAAATTCAAGTGCAATGCAGACTTGACAATCAAATTCAATCGGCAGACCTTAGTCATCAAGCCGAAGACAGAAACCTGAAGATCAAAAGTACCCATTGATAGAGAAAAAAACTGGGTTATGACTCAATACTTACCCTTCTTTTGCTCAACCGATAATCATACGGCTTGGATGTTTGTCTATCTCAGGAATATCAGCAATGCATCATGAGCGGATAAGGTTTGGTCAGACCAGGTGACAGATCAACCTAAAAGGCTAAAACCGAACCTGACCCTAGCGCCCTCGGAGTATGAATAATGCTTATTAACCCCTCATTTTTGAAGTAAATCAGCCTTATGTTCTGACAAATTGTCATCCCAACTTCACATACGCGCCTTTAGTGGTAGCATCCAAAACAAATGCTTCTCTTTCTGCGACCTCTTCAGGGACACATACATAAACAAGCCATACAAGAATCTTAATGTATGTTAATTTTCGAAACTAATATGTAGCTTTTCTATATGTTCCAATCCACTATATGTTTAAAAAAATTATGAGATATAATTACAATAGTAAAAGTTCACGTGTATTGGCTAGTAAGATTGATTAAAAGTCAAAATTTTCAGAGTCTCTCGAACTCGCAAATGGACAATCATTAAGAGGCGAATGAAGTATAATCTTTGGGCCAAACCAAAACTGAAAGTGAGACTTTCGTTTTTTCTTTTTTGGGACGGAAGTGGTATTTATTACAGTTCCCTAAAGAAAAGATAAGCAATTGGAAACAATGGGAGTTTAAAGTAACACCAACCTATAAGAAATCTAAGAGTAATGCAAACATAAAAATAAAATTCAATCTGCAGACCTTATTCATCGTGCCGAAGACAGAAAACCTGCAGATCATAACTTTTAGCACCCATTGAAAATGAAAAAAAGGAAACATTTGGACTATGCTACCAGGACATTGCACATTAATAATTACAAGCAGTTGAATATAGCATGCTCTTAAGCCACTAGTGTAAGGAAAAATAAATGTCGGGTGAATCGGAAGTTTACTCGAATAGAGGAAGAGACAGACTCAATTTTCAAAGAAAGAGCTACAATGCCAACAACTGACCGAAAACTAACATTTGGCTAAGATTTATTCAACAATTTTTGAAGGCAAAATAAAAAACGAGGATCCGATAGTCATATACGATTTTATTCCCAGGCTGCAGACGACCCTTTCGTCTGCGGGTGTAATCCAAAATTCTCGCATCTCCCTACAACGTAAACACATTTCTTTAAGATGGATTGACCCTTTTGTTTTTCATTCCCCTCTTTTTTATGACTTCAGAAGAGGTAGACTGGATATTTATTTCAAGTTTAGCCGGGCGAAGGTCCTTGTTAAAAAATTGATAGATAGGTTTAAAAGCAAAATAAGCAAAAAAGGCCTCCTGCCGCTCTTAACGCACGTAACAAAAAGAAAAGGGAAAAAGGAAAAAAAGGTTAGAAAGGGAAAAGAAGAAAACAAGCAAAGAAATGGAACTAGGGGAAAGAATGAGGAAAAAAGAGAAAGAAAAGGACGATGAGGGCGACTCGCCCAAGGACCAAGAGACGCAAATATTGTATGCAATCTACATGTGGGAAGAGAGTGCCCTTCCCAAATTCATCAAGTAAACATAGGGACGGAGAAGTTGTATGCCTTGAAAAGTTTAAAATCGAATATGTAAACATAGAGACAAGTGCACTGGTACCAACCTTTGGAGGGTCACACATCGGAACAAAATGATTAATAGTTCCACAAGGAGACGAACACCTTAGCAAGAGCCTGTCCGTTGATGTTACACACTGAAAGTGAAACAAATGATTAAGGGGGTTTTTGTTTTTTTTTTAAGTGATAAGTGCTGAAATCTGATTTCAGTTCTGAAAATGGCTGAATGATTAAGAGGCAGCAACTGAAAACTGAATTCTTAATTTGATAAGTTGTTTGATTTTCTATCTGAATTCATTTTCTGAAACAGTTAAAAAAAATAAAAAAATAATTAAAAAAATAAAAAAAAATTCGTCAAAATCAAATATGAAACAGTAAACAGTTTTAAAAAAAAATTAACCAAAACCAAATATGAAACAGTGGCTTTCAGAGGCAATTCAGCAACATTTTAACCACTTAAAATTAAGAGGACTTTAAGAGCCTAACAAGCCTTATTTCAAAAAAAAAACAAACACACTTATTTCTCTAATCCTCTTAATGAATAAGTGTTAAGAGGCAAATAAGGCTTAAAAACTAAAAACAAACGCCCCCTAAACAGAAATCTAAGAGTAATGCAGACATATAAAATAAAATTCAATCTGCAGGCCTTATTCATTGTGCCGAAGACAGAAAACCTGCAGATCAAAACTTTTAGCACCCATATAAAGTGAAAAAAAGGGAACATTTGGACTATGTTACCAGGACATTGCACATTAATGATTACAAGCAGTTGAATATAGCATGCTCTTATGCCGCTAGTGTAAGAAAAGGAAAAAAAAGACACCCGTCGGGTGAATCGGAAGTTTACTCAAATATAGGAAGAGACTCAATTTTCAAAGAAAGAGCTACAATGCCAACAACTGACCGAAAACTAACATTTGGTTATAGTGCCCTTCCCAAATTCATCAAGTAAACATAGGAACGGAGAAGTTGTATGCCTTGAAAAGTTTAAAATCGAATATGTAAACATAGAGACAAGTGCACTGGTACCAACCTTTGGAGGGTCACACATCGGAACAAAATGATTAATAGTTCCACAAGGAGACGAACACCTTAGCAAGAGCCTGTCCGTTGATGTTACACACTGAAAGTGAGACAAATGATTAAACAGAAATCTAAGAGTAATGCAGACATATAAAATAAAATTCAATCTGCAGGCCTTATTCATCGTGCCGAAGACAGAAAACCTGCAGATCAAAACTTTTAGCACCCATTTAAAGTGAAAAAAAAGAAACATTTGGACTATGCTACCAGGACAGTGCACATTAATGATTACAAGCAGTTAAATATAGCATGCTCTTATGCCACTAGTGTAAGAAAAGGAAAAAAAAGACACCCGTCGGGTGAATCGGAAGTTTACTCAAATATAGGAAGAGACAGACTCAATTTTCAAAGGAAGAGCTACAATGCCAACAACTGACCGAAAACTAACATTTGTTTAGATTGCCCTTTCCAAATTCATCAAGTAAACATAGGGACGGAGAAGTTGCATGCCATGAAAAGTTTAAAATCGAATATGTAAACATAGAGACAAGTGCACAGGTGGTACCAACCTTTGGAGGTTCACACATCGGAACAAAATGATTAATAGTTCCACAAGGAGACGAACACCTAAGCAAGCGCATGTCCGTTGATGTTACACACTGAAAGTGAGACAAATGATTAAACAGAAATCTAAGAGTAATGCAGACATAAAATAAAATTCAATCTGCAGACCTTATTCATCGTGCCGAAGACAGAAAACCTGCAGATCAAAACTTTTAGCACCCGTTGAAAGTGAAAAAAAAGGAACATTTGGACTATGCTACCTGGACATTGCACATTAATGATTACAAGCAGTTGAATATAGCATGCTCTTATGCCACTAGTACAAGAAAAAAGGAAAAAAAAAAAAGACACCCGTCGGGTGAATCAGAAGTTTACTCAAATATAGGAAGAGACGGACACAATTTTCAAAGAAAGAGCTACAATGCCAACAACCGACCGAAAACTAACATTTGGTTAGAGTGCCCTTCCCAAATTCACCAAGTAAACATAGGGACGGAGAAGTTGCATGCCTTCAAAAATTTAAAATCGAATATGTAAACATAGAGACAAGTGCACTGGTACCCACCTTTGGAGGGTCACACATCGGAACAAAATGATTAATAGTTCCACAAGGAGACGAACACCTTAGCAAGCGCCTGTCCGTTGATGTTACACACTGAAAGTGAGACAAATGATTAAACAGAAATCTAAGAATAACGCAGACATATAAAATAAAATTCAATCTACGGACATTATTCATCGTGCCGAAGACAGAAAACCTGCAGATCAAAACTTTTAGCACCTGTTGAAAGTGAAAAAAAAAAGAGGAACATTTGGACTATGCTACCAAGACATTGCACATTAATGATTACAAGCAGTTGAATATAGCATGCTCTCATGCCACTAGTGTGAGAAAAGGAAAAAAAAAAAGACACCTGTTGGGTGAATCAGAAGTTTACTCAAATATAGGAAGAGACAGACTCAATTTTCAAATAAAGAGCTACAATGCCAACAACCGACCAAAAACTAACATTTGGATAGAGTGCCCTTCCCAAATTCATCAGGTAAACATAGGGACGGAGAAGTTGCATGCCTTGAAAAGTTTAAAATCGAATGTGTAAACATAGAGGCAAGTGCACTGGTACCAACATTTGGAGGGTCACACATCAGATCAAAATGAGTAATAGTTCCACAAGGAGACGAATGACAAATTGGTGTACTGAGAGCTTCCATTATGTACTGAGAGCTTCCATTATGTAGATACACATCATCAACATATAAATTTCATTTTCAACATGCCTGCTGATTACATTTTAAAATTTGACCACCACAGCACAACAAATTAAAATGGGCCAAGAAGAACATCCACTTAAGCTAACCGAGTCGTGAGGTGTACTTGTGATCAATCGCACCATTCTTGAACGGTTGGAGTTGCAACTCCAATATTTTTCATATCAAACACATTTGCTGGTTCAAGAAAAGTTAAAATGAAATTTAGTCACACAAATTCAACAAGTTTATGATAAATCAAGGAAGTTTGACTCTTCCATCCACAAGGAAGTGCAAAGTGTATCTAACATGCTTGCCAAAGAGCTATAGCTCAAGTGTCATCAAATATACCTTTTTATACGGAAGGTTGGGGATTCAATCCCCACCAATGATAAATTTCAATCTCCAAGTGTCACTATTGTAAATGATCAATTAAAAAAAAAAAAGGCCCATAGTTCATACCAGCATGCACGTCAGGTGTGGCAGCAGCGGTTGAGTCAACAATGACAGTAACAGATGGATAGTCAAGTGCTACGGCATCAAAAACAATCTGCCTTATGCAATTCGGAGTTTGGACGCCTACAAAGTACTCCCTCCGTCCCACCTCACTTGACACCCTTGAGGTGGGCACGGGAACTAAGAAAAAAGAATAAAATAAAAAAAATGTGTGGTAGAAAATGAAGAGAGAGAATGAGTGGGGTAAATAGTAGTGTTGGTTGAATAAATTGAGTGGTGGAAAATGAAGAGAGAGAATGAGTGGTGGGGTAGAGTGAATATAAAATTATAAAAAGTAGGCTATTTTGGGAAGTGTCAAGTGAGCTGGGACGGCCCAAAATGGAAATAAGTGTCAAGTGAGGTGGGACGGAGGGAGTATGCACCAAATTAACACTAAATAACACATTCAGTTACCCGATAACTTAAATCAGACCAATTAGTGGTCCCAAGGAAGGTTACTCACCAACGACAACCAAATTATCTTTTCCAGCTCTTCCAAGTACTGAGTGAAGGTTCGTGTCAAAGAAGGCACTGAACCGAGTCTTCACCAGCTTATAATCGCCTTCCTCAATGGATAGCCCATGTACCAGCTCTGCCCCCACATAACCTTTAGCTGCTGGTTTAAGTTTCCCTTCACCATAAAAGTTTTTGCGAAACAGTTCAACGTCTCTTCCCAGTGGGTCATTCTCTTGAACAACCTACACCAGATCATAAAATAAATAAATCATGTATTTGTTCAAAGACAAGTATACCATCTAATGTTCGTGCAATATTAGTGTTTGGAGATGAGATCCTGTCATGTACATTTGTGCAGTAGCCACTAAAACTAATAAAACACTGCTTTCTTTTTCTTCAAAACTGATTTTCTATACAATTCAGTTAACTGCATAGGATCTGATCTCCAGTGTTTGGTTCACGAATTGTGACTAGTCACTCCTATAAAGGACAACATTGAAACTTGTGAAAAAGCGAAAGAACTCAGAGACAAAACTAAATACTGATAAGGTAGTACTCCCCCTGTCCCAAAATGAATATTCACTTTCGGGAAAATTTTGTCTCAAAATGAATTACCTTTTCGAAAAAAACTGTCTCTAGATGTTTTTTTTTACCAACATTTTGACACCATTCAGTATATACTTGCAAAACTAAAAGTTTAAGAAGTAGATAACAAAGATTTTAATACATCTTAGTTATAAAAATTGACAAAAAGTTGAGTTTCTTAAATTTGTTCAAAATGGAATGTGGTCATTCATTTTGGGACATAGAGAGTATGTTCTTAACATGTCATGTTACGCAATTTAGTTCAAATGTCGGCGAAGGATATAACTTTTTTTACCCAAACTATGAGGATGCTACGCTGTCTGGCAGCCTCGATGACTTTGATAACGTTGGGAAGAATAGCAAGGCCACCTTCTAGATGTGCCGGAGCATTAGGAAGAAGGAAATCATTCTGAAACACAGGTCAAAAATCAATATAATTAGATACTTCCTCTGTTCAACATTAAGGGTTCACTACTATATTATTTGGGCATTTCACTTGCAAAATTCACATTCAATAATTAAGCTATAAATATTTGGTGTTTTTTTCTTTCATTCTAAAAGTATGATAGTTTTCTTGCATATTATATATATATATATATATACACACACACACACACATACATAGGCATATATTAATATGTAGTATGTATGTATATATATGTATGCATATGCAACTTTAATATAAATCATAAGAAATACAAAGGCATAAAGTCCAAAATTAAAAACTTTTGACTTTTAAGAAATTAAAAAGTTTGGACTTTAAAACCTGGATTCTTAGCGTGGAACGTAGAGAGGGTACAACCAAAACAAAGTTGAACAAAGTATATACGCAGAGGAAAGAGCAATTTAAGTACCTGCATGTCTATGACAAGAAGAGCAGTGTTCTTCCATCTTGGGTCAGTTGCCATGGAGCAATCCACTATTATCCTTTCTTAAACAAGGTTATTGCTGGCTATTAGATCAGCAATGGCCGGGTATATATATATACTCCTTTCGTATCGACAATCAAATAAGTAGGAAGATCATTTCGGGAGGGGGTATTTGTTTGTGTGCGTGTCAGATGTATGTCAATTTTTAATGGTGATTGATAATTGTCCAAAAAGATTCAAGTACGAATGTTCTCAGCCAATTGTGGATAAAGGTTGATTAAACGGCTCTGCTTGGCTACTGGCTAGGTAGGCCAAGAAGAACCAACCCAAATGTTACCACAGGAAAGGTCCCTAACCTTTATTAATTTAATTTGGGCCACAACATTGAATCCGCCACCGAATAGTCCATTACAAAAATCAAACATTAAATTGCAATATGATTAAGTGGTCATAGTTTCAAGTTAATAATGACACTTTGGTCCTTGTCTGTCAATAATTACTCCCTCAGATCAATAATGGAAATATGTAGTTCCTCTTTAAATAGTCCGAAAGAGTGAAATTTTAGAAAATATTGAATTCACTAATTTGAATCCAATTGAAAAGTCCGGTAAGTGAATTTTATTACTTTTTTATCAAAGATTTAGAATCCTATTTGAAAAAGGACATTGTTAAATATTTACATATCTTTCATTTATATAAACATATTGTGTTTTATTTAGAGTTTGACTGATTGAATAAATTCTCAATGGTGCCTATAAATACAAGACCAACAACACATTTAAAATACACGGATCGAGAATTATTAGGAACATAAAGTATTTTGTTCTTCACGGATTCAAAGACATGCTTTTAGGTTGTAAGTGCATTTGTGTCTTACATCTAAACTCAAATATAGATTTCATTTAAGTTATTTGTTCTTCTTTTGTTTAGAATATGCTCTCTTTAAGGAAGAAAGATTGTTCTTGATTTAGAAGTTGGTTAAAACTTGATTTAGTATTTTGATATTTTTGTTTCACTTATTCATGTTTTTCTGTAAAACAGATCTTTATTAGTGAAACATTTTTGGGCTTAAAGCTTTGTTTATTGGGGCAGAACCAGTAAACGTTTATTTATTTGTGTTCTTTATTTTATTTCACTACTTATTGGTGGATATTTGAACAATTGTAACTCACATATACTCTCTCCGTCCCATTAATAACTTCACTTTTTGCCAAAACGGTTGTCCCGTTTAAAGCTTCACCTTTCCTAAAATGGCAAAGAATCTTTACTATTTCACCCACTCATTCTCTCTCCTATTTTACTATTACACTCACAACATTTTTCAAATTTACTATTCTCTCCACTCATTCTCTCGCCTATTTTACTATTACACTCTCAACATTTTCTCCACTCATCAATTTCCTTAATTTGGTGAATTTATTATTGGGACGGAGGGAGTATACTAACATCTATAATATGTTTGGTTGAAACTCATTTCCTACCTACACTAAACTTTCATAGTCACATATAGTGCTGTGTGGGTGACTAGGAGATTTTTTCTAAGCATCAAGCTAGGCATAATTAAATAATTCTTTCTTTATTTAGCTAATATCAAGAGATGTCGTTGTAGTATAGTGGTAAGTATTCCCGCCTGTCACGCGGGTGACCCGGCCCGGGTTCGATCCCCGGCAACGGCGTTAAGTCTCTTTAATTTTGATTTCTTGTCTTCCTTTTACATATTGAAAATTCCTTCATGTACAACTCAGAATATAAACTCCTAATCAATATCTAAAAAAAAATAAGGTGGATGAGATAGGTTTTATTTTACCCCATATAGCTAATTAATTATTTGCAAATTTAAAGCTATAATGAAAATGTGAAATACCCACTGATGTTTTTTTTCTGCTGAATGGAATTGAATTTAAGAAAATGACTTCTCACCTAAAACTATTGATTCAATTCAATACTTAATGTTTTGCTTTTTGATTTTTTATTTTCTAACAATTACAGATGGGCGTGGTGAGTATTTTTCCAACACTTAAATGACTTCTCACCTAAATAAATTCCTGTAACATGTTGATTTTGAAAAAGGCTGATATAGCCAAAAGTATGATACCCCCTTTCATTCTAAAATAAATGTCCAAATTTTATTTTAAATAACACTCTAAAAATATGTGCTTTTTTATATATTTTAATGATGAAAATATAATTGTCCAAAACACCATTGATGATTCAAGTGGATGAGGGTAAATAAAACATTTTCAAAAGTATGAAAACCCGAAATATATGATCTGAAACTTTCTATTGTAATCATTGTACACTACGACAAAAATGGTCTCTTCCATAACTTATTTATAGACACTTCTATAGATTCAGTGCCGCTACTTTTTAGGGGTTTTTATCAATAATACCTTTAGATGGGGTATAATTTATCAATAAAAATAGACATTTTCAAAACTCGCCGATAAGCCTCTCAATTTGAGTACTCGTACTATTTTGAAGGGAGGAAGAATGCTACAAGATGATATTTAACTGAATATCTAATGCTTTGGATGAATTGATGAAATGAATTGACAACCTGGGGGGCCTTTTATAGATATTGAAGAGTTCTGGTGACCTTTCTGTCAAAGGTCACAACTTTGGATCAGGCGAATTTGGACCATTGGATCGTACCTGATGGGAGATACACCTGATCTGCCCACTCGAACCGGTTCCATGAACCGTTTGATTCATCCTGACCTGGTTCATTCGGACGCGATCCTAGGCCAACCGACCCGCGCCCAGACGAGTTGGTGCGGATCCGATCCGCGGGTCATGGCCGCTCCAAGGCAATTCCGCATGGGCCAATGCCCATCCAACCTAGCCGAGACCCAACTGCCACAGGCCCAATGAACCTGGATCGAGCCACCACGAAACCGGACCATGCACGAGCCAACTTTTATCAAAAGTATAAGGCTCCTAGCGACGATGAGCAAGTGCGAAGTGTAAAGTGCGCCCTAAAACGCCCATTATGGCCTTTGCGGTAGTGGTCCAAATTGAGCTAGTACAAAATTAGCACAATTTGGGCTACTACTTGCATGGTTCGCCCAAGGAGGAACAACTTGATGACTCCTCTTTAGAAGTATCCATTTTAATACTAGCATTACTTTATATTTCAAAGCAATGTGAGATCTCTTTCATATCCCATAAACACTTCATTTACCCATTTCAAATTACATACTTTGAGCATTAATTTTCATTCACCAGAAATTGGTTTTGAGAATGTAAATATATCAAATTAATCTACTTCAAATGTAAATTATTAATATGCAATCAATTTTTCATTTTCCTAAAATGAAATCTTATGAAATTCTTGGTCAAAAGTCAGTCAAAAGTCGGTCAATTCAAAACCAAAATTCCAACATGCTACACATTAACATGGTGGGTAATAGATTGGGAGCCAAAAACACTATTTCTGGAGGATCAAATTCACTGTTTGATGGCTTGGGATGGGTGACCCAAACAACCATTTACTTAATACTTTTTTCTTCCTATTTATATTTCATAGTCACTAACATCTTTCATACGGAAAAGGCAAAACATGACATCAATGTTGTTAGACGTCTTCCTAAGTACTCCATGATGAAGTTTTCGAGTTTGTAGCCTCATTATAACGTCACATTTTTTGTTTGTAAATGTTAACGTTTTTAAACGTTTTTAAATAAGAAGCAATCTTGGTGCATTTTTTTATCATCACATTTTTTGTTTGTAAATGTTAACGTTTTTAAACGTTTTTAAATAAGAAGCAATCTTAGTGCATTTTTTTTATCATGGTTTAATCATTATAAGGGGTTTTTACCAATAAAACCTTGAGATAGGGTGTAATTTATCAATAAAAATAGACATTTGCACAAACATACATTGTTTGTGAAATAACTGTGATGTGTATTTTACAGTTATTTTGCTTAAACAACTGATAAATTTTTGAAATGTGATATGTATCTCACCGTTATGGTGTAAATAACCGTGAATTCTATTTCACAGTTATTTAAATAATTGTGAAATAGAATTGATTTATGTTATAACTGTGTTGATTTATGTTATAAACTGAGAATTCTATTTCACATTGTTTTATAGGTTTTCATAGTTGTTCATCCTCGTGCATTGTTTGTGAAATGACTTTGATGTGTATTTCACAGTTATTTTGCTTAAACAACTGATAAATTTTTGAACTGTGATATGTATTTCACAGTTTTGGTGTAAATAACTGTGAATTCTATTTCACAGCTATTTAAATAACAGTAAAATAGAATTAGTTTCTGTTATAACTGTGTTGGTTTATGTTATAAACTGAGAATTCTATATCACATTAATGTTTTATAGGTTTTCACAGTTGTTCATAATTAGAGTTGGTTTACTTTATAACTGTACCGTAGATTTCTCAGTTATTTATATCATTCTTTTAGAACAACTGTAGGGCGAATTTCACAGTTATTATTATTTTTATTAACTAGGAAAAAAAAGCAATAGAGAGAGAGAGGGAGGGAGAATGCATAGAGAGTGCGAAGCATCGGATCCTAATCTTCACCTATCAAGCGCATAAGGCGCTAGTACGTGCGGGAATTGCAGTTAGGGGCATTTTTGTCCACATTTTTAATAGGGACTTTATTGACGAGTTTTAAAAATGTCTAGCTTTATTGTTCAATTTCATTTGGGAGAGGGGTTTATTGATCAAAGCCTCTACTTTTTACTAATTGTGGTTAATATTTGTCACTTTTAATTAAGTGAAAGTGTCGCTATTTTCCATTATACATTTTCTGGCACGACTAATTTTCGGCAATTTTTAACAAGTGTCGCTAATTTCCAGCGCTTTTAATAAGAACTACTAAATTTCGATCCATTTTAGTGTCGTTAATTCTCAGTACTTTTTAATTGGTGCAGCTAAATTCTGAAACTTTTTAGTACATGTCAATTTCTAGCCCATTTTATTATATGTTGGTAATCATTACGTGCCAACACCTTTTAATGAATACAACTAATTTCCGGCCATTAATCTTCGGCCTTTTTTTATAATGTACAACTAATATTAAGAGGTTTACTTTGACATTTTGTAGGAAAATGGTTTCTGAAAAAAAAAATCTGGAAACTGAAAATGTTTTCCGGAATATGACGTTCGATTGTTTGGTAAATCTACGAAAAATGTTTTCCAGAAAACCTTTTAATATTAGTTTTTTTTACGGGGGTTGGGTGGTGGGTGGTGTGGGGTTTTGGAGGGACGGCAAGGCAAGAGAGTTGATAAAAAAATTAATATAAGCAAAATTTTGTTGAAGGGGGTGGGGTGGAGAGTTGATAAAAAAGTTAATATTGACAAAAAAAAATTGAGAGGGGGGGGGAGGGGTGGAGGGGCGGCAGCAGAGTTGATAAAACAACTAATATGGGCAAAAAAAATTGACAGGGGTGGGTGGGGGTTGGAGGGGTGGCAGTAGAGTTGATAAAAAATTTAATGCACAATATAAAATTAACGGTGGGTGGGGGAGAAACGACCGGAGAATTGATATAAAAATAATAATATGAGCAAAAAAAAAATTGACGGGGGAAGGGGGTGGGTGGGGATGGGGTGGGGTGGAAGTGGGGGGAGGGAGGGAGGGGGTTTAGTTGGGGGTGGTGGTGGGATTTGGGGATGACGGTGTTAAAAAGCATTTTCCGAAAAAAAAAATTGAGCGGGAGAAATTCGGAAATTATTTTCCTCAGGAAACAAGCCTATTTTCCATTGACCAAAAAATATTTTCCGTTGACTTTATTTTTCAATGGTTACTAAACACTGGAAAATGAAGAAAACATTTTCCTAAAAACATTTTCCCCCAAAACAAACAGAGCCTTAGTAATTTTGACTGAATATTTGTATCAAATAATCCTTAAGCTTGTTGGTAGAAGACTTGTTTCATAACCATATGGTCATGAGTTCAAATCTGAGTAAGTGTATATATATTTATTTAAAATACGAGATGGATTCTTCGACTAACGCCAATTAGACCAACATGCTCTAAAACACCACACAGACACGCTCAATAAGACTAAACCACCATTAACGATACTGTTGGGTTTCGAGGGTCTATGCGCAGCGGAATAATGCAATAACTCGAAAAACCCCAAGCCCTAGAATCCGTTCTAGATAATTAATTAAGAAAAGATGAAATAGAAATACCAACCTTGAATGCTTTTGCCTTTGATAAACTTGAACCGACTCCAGATTGAACGACCTTGTTAATCCTTGATGAACGAACGGGAATCACGAACTAAAGATCTTGACAAGCGAAGATCCTCTATGTGTATCCACGCGAAGAACGAACCCTAGAACTCTTCTAGGAGGATTGCTAGATCCTATTGATTGAAACACCTTTCAATCAATGAAGAACAATGAATTTGGTGGTGTTTGATTCTCAATTCTCAATTGAAATCTCTCACTCTTGGTGTTTCTATAAAGCCAAAACGTTCTTATGACGGCTAGGGCAACCAGGGATGAGTATTTATACGTTATAAAACTTTTCCCCTCGTGAAAACCCTAATTTTAAGTCAATTCCGCGTCAGCCCAGCCGCCTGTGGACGAGTCGTCCGCATCCACTCTGACCGCGTCCCCTTAAAGGGAATAGTTGGTTTCGGCACGGGGACGAGTCGTCCCCGAGAACAAAAACTCCATATTCTTCATTTTTGACAATTCGTTCGATGCGTGTGACCCCATAGGACTATATTATGTTCAAGTAATGAGTTCGATCACATCGATCCTCATAAGACATGAGCGGACTCTAGCAAGCCATCATGCCTACCCAAATAATATAATATCAAGTTCGATTTCCTATATAGAACATATCACAATCCCATTGTCGCACGATGTTATATTGAACATGAGTCACGGTCCACGTCAACTCATATTGTTCAATGCTTTCTCGTTATCAAGTAAATTGATTAATCGAATGACATTAATCACATTAATTCATTCGGGTACGGCTACGCACTACATCAATCTTACTTACGAGTGGCCTAGCAAACATCTCTCTTTACGAGGGACAATTTCCATCTTGACTTATCATTCTTCCCAACAAGAATCATACCATGCCAATGATAGCCCTTATTGTCATCCGGTTAAAGACAACGTTAAACTATATCAAACATGATATTCATCGAGCGGAAGACGATGATAATCTCAGGTCAAAGGATATCAATGATATGACTATATGAGATCTAATTATGACATTTGACCATGACATAGATCTCATAATGGGTCAAGTCCAGTACCTTGTTCTCTAACAAGTACCCATGAATCTAATGTGCATCTCCATGCATATAATCATCACATGATTATCCATTAGACTTCATACTAGTGCTTCATAAGTACTAGAGACACGATTATTATAACTAAACATGCAAACACATAATAATCAAATAAACAATCTCATATATAAATGAACAATGACATTACATAAAGGTCTATCTCTATAGGCCTAGGGCACTAACACCTACAGTCTCCCACTTGCACTAGGCCCAATCATTCATGTATCTTATACCCATGGACCTAACATGCCCATCATGTTTAGCTTGTGGCAAAGGCTTGGTGAGAGGGTCCGGAATGTTGTCATCCGTTGGTACCTTGCATATCTTGACGTCCTCCCTTTCACAGATTTCTCTAATGAGGTGGAAACGTCTCAAAATGTGTTTGGATTTTTGATGTGACCTTGGTTCTTTTGCTTGCACAAATGACACCATAATTGTCACAACAAAGTTCCACCGGATTAGTGATACTTGGAACAATTCCAAAACACTAATGAACTTTTGATCCAAACTGCCTTTTCTAGCTACATCATATGTTGCTAAAATTAAGCCCTAGAAGTAGAATCGGCCACGATTTTCTGCTTGGAACTCTTCCAATAAAATCGCACCTCCAATAAGCATAAACACAAATCCTAATTGCGATTCAATTAACTTTGTTAGTTTGGAAGTTAGCATCCGTGTAACCTTTACAACAAGATTAACTTCCAACCTTTCAAATACCAAGAACGTATCCTTAGTTCTTCTTAAGTACTTTAAGGATCGTCTTGACTGCCATCCAATGGTTCTCACTAGGATCAGATTGGTATCGACTCGTCATGCTCAAAGCATACGAGACGTCGGGTCTAGTACAAATCATGGCATACATGACAGATCCAAATGTCGGAGCATATGGAACTTCATCCATTCTCTTTTGCTCAACAGTTGTCATGGGACACTGAGTCTCGCTAAGAGTAATACCACGACCCATCGACAGTTACCTTTCTTAGAATCATCTAAGAACCTTATCAATATGAGTATTTTGACTCAAACCAACTTATCCTTTTAGATCTATCTCTATAGCATCTTGATACCAAGGATGTAAGCGGCTTCACTCCATATCTTTCATCGAGAAACCTTTCCTTGACCAAGACTTGTGATCTTAAGTGTCTGGATCTTTGTTTTGATGAGTAAGATATCATTGTCATATAACAATAGAAATAATACTATGCTCCCACTGAATTTCATGTATACACAAAGTTCATCTTCGTACTTGATGAAGTCAAACTCTTTGACCGATTCATCAAAATAAAGATTCCAATTCCTCGAAGCTTGCTTCAACCCATCTCATGGATCTCTGCAACATGTATACTTTATTAGAATTTCTTGGATTGACAAACCTTCGGGTTGTGTACTGTACACATCCTCAAGTAGGTTTCCGTTAAGAAACGCTGTTTTGACATCCATTTGTCATATCTCATATTCACAATATGCGATAATGGCAATTGAAATTCTAATAGACTTCGGCATTGTAACGGGCAAAAAGGTTTCAACATAGTCAATACTATGAATTTGCCTAAATCCCTTTACTACAATCCTTAGTCATGAAAGTATACACCTTCCATCCATGTCGGTCTTGAAGACCTACTTGCACCCTTTAGTTTTTACACCTTCAGGTAGCTCAATCAAGTTTCAAACTTGATCATCAGACATGGATTGTAATTCGAACTCCATGGTTCCTAACCATTTATCCGAATTAGGAGTGGACATCGCCTCTAGATAGTAAGTAGGATAGTCATTCTCAATGACTTCCACTTTATTACTTTCCGATATGAGAAATCAATATTTCTCGGATTCGGACTGTAACCTATCCAATCTACGATGGACTTGTGTAACTTGAACCGGTTCCACAACTCCTTGTGAACTTGGTTCCATCTCTACTCTTGGTTCCATGTTATTTTCGTGTTCTTGAACTCTGCAAGATCAATTTTACTCCCACTAGATCATTCAGGGAGAAACTGTTTCTCAAGAAACGAATCATATAGAGCAACAAACACTTTGTTCTCATTGCGGTTGTAAAACTAATATCTGAAATTAACCTGTCGATTGGTGCTAACTTATGAGAGACAAGTCTCTTTACATAAGATTCGCAACCCCAAATCTTTATGAAAGACATTCTTTCATGCCACATCTCATGTGGGGACTTAGGAATCGATTTAGTAGGGACACAATTCGGTGTAACCGCATTATTTCTAATGCATATCCTCAAAAGGAAATAGGAAAGTCAACTTGACACATCATCGAACGAACCATGTCATACAAGGTTCAATTCCTCCTCTCGAACACACCATACAATGTGGTGTTAGGGTGGAGTCAACTCAAACGATTTCACGGTTTTGAGATGATTGTCAACCTCTTGGCTCAAATATTCATTACCTCGATCTAATCGAAGTACTTTAATAGTTTTGCCAAGATTGGTTTTGTACTTCATCTTGAAATATTCGAAATATCTCAAACGATTCACCTTTGGACTTCATCGGATAGACATAGTCATATCTAGATAAGAGTACCGGTGAATGTGATGAAATACCGAATTCCTCCTAGCAATGCTACTTAATAGTCCATATACATCTCATGTATAAGGGTCAATAAGCCACTACCCTCCCACTACTCTTAGTGTAGGGTGGTTTGGTCATTTTACCAAATAAACGAGATTCACATACCTCAAATGATTCATAATCATATGATTCTAAGTGTCCATGTTAATGGAGTTTAGATTATACGTTTCTCATTTATATGACCAAGCCAGATGCCACGTGTGAACGTGTTGTTCACATCATTCGGTTTAGATTTCACACTTATATTATAGATATCTTCAATATTATTTTGTATCTTAACATCAAGGATATGAAGACCATTCAATGATATATGCATTACAATAAGGCATATCATTAAATAAATATAAAGCTTCTTATTCTCAATAAGAAAATTATATTCTTCATCATCCTCATAAGAAACAAAATGATAATCCTGCTCAAATTCGAAACGTAGTCACACTTGTTCAAAACAAGTACTAGTCCACAAGGTAAAGTGACTTCATAAGTCCCTACGGCTAATGCAGCAACTCTTGCTTCATTACTACGCATAGGTTTAATTCACCTTCTTTGAGTAGCTTTCTATTCTTTATTTCTTGCACATTTAGACAAATGTGGGATCTATATCCGGTATCATATACCCAAGAACAAGAAATCGAAAGGAAAATATCTATCATATAAATATTTGAAGTAGTAGCAATCAAATTGCCCTTCTTCACCTTTTAGGCCTTCCTTATTAGCCTTGCAACTTTGCTTCCAATGACAATCTCATTGCAGCGGTAGCAAACTGCATCCTTTTGAGACACTTTGGGTTTAGCCTCTTCGGCTTTGGCAACTTTTGCCCTAGGTTTAGCAACCTTTGCTTTACCTTCGCTTCCTCAACCCCTTTCTTGTGTTAACCATTAACACACTTGCGGATTGCTCCTTTTGCATCTCATGCATTAAAAGCCTTCACCACAACATATATCTTTTGTCTAGCTTCGCACTTGGAACATTTCCTTTTGTGCGTTGTGCTAGAACAAAAGCAATTTCCACGTGTTCAAGGTTCTTCTCAAGAGTCTTTAAACACGGTGGCAAGTATAGGGCAAACAAACATCATAGGAATCATCTAAATGTTTCTTATGTCGCTCCTTACCCGCCCTTCGCAACGTTTGCGGTGGGTTCGGCGAAATAGATTCGTCAAGAACGTACAATTTTGCTTAAGAACATTTCTTAAGCATCCGATCAAATCGAATAACTTGTACCGTTCTTTTCGAACTTGTCCTTCATAAGGACGAATCGCAATAATAAGGATTAATTATAGTTTAATGCTATTTCTACAACAAAATATGCAACACATACGAACACATATAAGTACCGATTTCATTTAAGAGATTAAATAACGTATTTCATAAATACTCCCACTAAATTATATAACCTTCTTATGCAAATATGCATAATATAATTTAATAGGCTAAGACCCAACTTTAATTTAATTTCAAGCTCCGCCATGGCACGATCCGTCAAAATTAAACTAAAAAGGTAGATAACATTTATCAATCATATCTATATATGACTCTTAGATCATTATGAGATTATAGACATCATATGTCACATGTTTCAATCTCATCTTACGCCTTAGGCCCCAAAACCGTTTTGATAGCCTAATTGAAGTTCAACCATGTTAAACGTATAGCAATCACTATTTGCTGTCATCTTGATCATACAAAGATAGAATCAATGTACCTCACCGTGGCGTAGCCTACGTAAGAAACTACCCGTACTCATGAAGTTGTTTAAACATGGGTGGCATAAAACAAACTCAAATTACAAAGAAGGTTCAATTTTCATGTTTATCAATTAACATGCCAAGGTTGATTCATGAAAACTATATGAGCATAATTATGAACATGGAATGATGCAAAACAAATCACATTTGGTCAGTAATTACTAGTACGCGGCCACGTGCTCCAAATTTATCCCACACTTCCATCGAAGTGCCTGTGGGGAAGGTCTTGGTGTCCAGCCAATATACTAAGTAACACTTCACAAATATCCTAGATTAATCACATTAATCATATTAATGAAATTGACATCCCATAATCTAGATTAATCATATTAATCATATATTTCAATTTCATAATCATGGTATATCATTATATACAATTACTTCACAAGCAAAACTCATACAATTTCACAATCTAGATCATGTACATCATGAAAATTAACATAATCACATTATCTAATTATCATGATTTTCTAATATAAACATCATGAACCAGGCTCTGATACCACTGTAGGGTTTCGAGGGTCTATGCGCAGCGGAATAATGCAATAACTCGAAAAACCCCAAGCCCTAGAATCCGTTCTAGATAATTAATTAAGAAAAGATGAAATAGAAATACCAACCTTGAATGCTTTTGCCTTTGATAAACTTGAGCCAGGACTCCAGACTTGAACGACTCTTGTTAATCCTTGATGAACGAACGGGAATCACGAACTAAAGATCTTGACAAGCGAAGATCCTCTACGTGTATCCACGCGAAGAACGAACCACTAACTTCTTACAGGAGGATTGCTAGATCCTATTGATTGAAACACCTTTCAATCAATGAAGAACAATGGATTTGGTGGTGTTTGATTCTCAATTCTCAATTGAAATCTCTCACTCTTGGTGTTTCTCTAAAGCCAAAACGTTCTTATGACGGCTAGGGCAACCAGGGGTGAGTATTTATACGTTATAAAAACTTTTCCCTCGTGAAAACCCTAATTTTAAGTCAATTCCGCGTCGATCCGGTGCCCGGGGACGAGTCGTCCCCCGTGGGACGAGTCGTCCCCTCTGGCATCCAGCCTACGAATACGCGTCCCCCTTAAGGGGAATAGTTGGTTACGGCCGGGGACGAGTCGTCCCCGAGAACAAAAACTCCATATTCTTCATTTTTGACAATTCGTTCGATGCGTGTGACCCCATAGGACTATATTATGTTGGCAATGAGTCCGATCACATCGATCCTCATAAGAGCATACGAGCGGACTCTGTGCAAGCCATCATGTCTACCCAAATAATATAATATCAAGTTCGATTTCCTATATAGAACATATCACAATCCCATTGTCACACGATGTTATATTGAACATGAGTCATGGTCCACGTCAACTCATATTGTTCAATGCTTTCTCGTTACCAAGTAAATTGATTAATCGAATGATATTAATCACATTAATTCATTCGGGCACGGCCATGCACTACATTAATATTACTTACGAGTGGCCTAGCAAACATCTCTTTTTACGAGGGACAATTTCCATCTTGACTTATCATTCTTCCCAACAAGAATCATACCATGCCAATGATAGCCCTTATTGTCATCCGGTTAAAGACAACGTTAAACTATATCAAACATGATATTCATCGAGCGAAAGACGATGATAATCTCAGGTCAAAGGATATCAATGATACGACTATACGAGATCTAATTATGACATTTGACCGTGACATAGATCTCATAACGGGTCAAGTCCAAGACCTTGTTCTCTAACAAGTACCCATGAATCTAATGTGCATCTACGTGCATTATAATCATCACATGATTATCCATTAGACTTCATACTAGTGCTTCATAAGTACTAGAGACACGATTATTATAACTAAAACATGCGAAACACATAATAATCAAATAAACAATCCTCATATATAAATGAAACAATGACATTACATAAAGGTCTATCTCTATAGGCCTCAGTGGCACTAACACCTACGCCTCCCACTTGCACTAGGCCCAATCATTCATGTATCTTATACCCACGGACCTAACATGACCCATCATGTTTAGCTTGTGGCAAAGGTCTTGGTGAGAGGGTCCGGAATGTTGTCATCCGTCGGGTACCTTGCATATCTTGACGTCCTCCCTTTCACGCATTTCTCTAATGAGGCGGAAACGCTCTCAAATGTGTTTGGATTTTTGATGTGACCTTGGTTCTTTTCGCTTGCACAAATGACACCATAATTGTCACAACAAAGTTCCACCGGATTAGTGATACTTGGAACAATTCCAAAACACTAAATTGAACTTTTGATCCAAACCGCCTTTTCTAGCTACATCATATGTTGCTAAAATTAAGCCCTAGAAGTAGAATCGGCCACGATTTTCTGCTTGGAACTCTTCCAATAAAATCGCACCTCCAATAAGCATAAACACGAAATCCTAATTGCGATTCAATTAACTTTGTCGCTTGGAAGTTAGCATCCGTGTAACCTTCTACAACAAGATTAACTTCCAACCTTTCAAATACCAAGAACGTATCCTTAGTTCTTCTTAAGTACTTTAAGGATCGTCTGATCGCCATCCAACGGTTCTCACTAGATCGATTGGTATCGACTCGTCATGCTCAAAGCATACGAGACGTCGGGGTCTAATGCAAATCATGGCATACATGACGATCCAAATGTCGGAGCATACGGAACTTCATCCATTCTCTTTTGCTCATCGCCTGTCAGCGGGACACCGAGTCTCGCTAAGAGTAATACCACGACCCATCGACAGTTACCTTTCTTAGAATCATCTAAGAACCTTATCAATACGAGTATTTTGACTCAAACCAACTTATCCTTTTAGATCTATCTCTATAGATCTTGATACCAAGGATGTAAGCGGCTTCACCCATATCTTTCATCGAGAAACCTTTCCTCGACCAAGACTCGACAGCCTTAAGTGTCGGATCTTTGTTTTCAATGAGTAAGATATCATTGTCATATAACAATAGAAATAATACTATGCTCCCACTGAATTTCATGTATACACAAAGTTCATCTTCGTACTTGATGAAGTCAAACTCTTTGACCGATTCATCAAAATAAAGATTCCAATTCCTCGAAGCTTGCTTCAACCCATCTCATGGATCTTCGCAATACGATACTTTATTAGAATTTCTTGGATTGACAAACCTTCGGGTTGTGTCATTACACATCCTCAAGTAGGTTTCCGTTAAGAAGCTTACGCCTTTGACATCCATTTGTCATATCTCATATTCATGATATGCGATAATGGCAATTGAAATTCTAATAGACTTCGGCATCAGAATCGGGCAAAAAGGTTTCAACATAGTCAATACTATGAGATTTGCCTAAATCCCTTTACTACAATCCTTAGTCATGAAAGTATACACCTTCCATCCACGCCGGTCTTGAAGACCTACTTGCACCCTTTAGTTTTACACCTTCAGTAGCTCAATCAAGTTTCAAACTTGATCATCGACATGGATTGTAATTCGAACTCCATGGTTCCTAACCATTTATCCGAATTAGGAGTGGACATCGCCTCTAGATAGTAAGTAGGATAGTCATTCTCAATGACTTCCACTTTATTACTTTTCCGATATGAGAAATCAATATTTCTCGGATTCTGATCGTAACCTATCCAATCTACGATGGACTTGTGTAGCTCAACCGGTTCCACAACTCCTCGCGAACTTGGTTCCATCTCTACTCTTGGTTCCATGTTATTTTCGTGTTCTTGAACTCTTCAAGATCAATTTTACTCCCACTAAGATCATTCATCGAGAAACTGTTTCTCAAGAAACGAATCATATAGAGCAACAAACACTTTGTTCTCATTGCGGTTGTAAAACTAATATCTGAAATTAACCCTGTCAGATTTGGTGCTAACTTATGAGAGACAAGTCTCTTTACATAAGATTCGCAACCCCAAATCTTTATGAAAGACATTCGCAACCCCAAATCTTTATATGTCATATCGTGTATCGTATCGCGTATCGTATCGTGTATCGTATCGGAGATACGGAACACAATGACAAAAAAATTCAAATACTCTAAAGAATATCAAAAATAAAGTAGGGACTATGCCCGATAAGTTCTAAAAAAGTTTCATAATACCCGATAAGTTTCTTCCCCATGTTGTATTATGATGTTGTATTATGTTTCGAAAATACAACATCAATTAAGGCCATAATACTGCATTCCGGCGGCCGCCGGTGACCGGAGTCCGAAGCCCATGGACCGGCGACCAGATTCCGACCTCGGGCGACCGGATTCCGTCCAAAATTGCCGAATTCCGGTGAAAATTGACCGGATTCCGGCAAAAATTGACCGGATTCCGGCGAAAATTGATCGGAATCCGGCATGCGGCGATAGCAGACGGCGACGGAGCCGGGATTTCGGTGGTGCGGATGCAGCATATGATTTTAAACTCTTGCATAACTAAATGTTGTATTATACATAATACAACAGCGAGAACTTACATGGGCATTTTTAATCTGTCTAGAACTTAGTGGGAAGTGATTTGTTCCAAAAGGAACTTATGGGGCAAATTCCCAATAAAGTAAACAATGTCTTCTTTCATTTTTCCCATTTTTCAAGAACCTAAATATTAAAAAAATCAACAAATATATTCAAAAAAATGATATTTTTCAAGAACCTAAATATATTACAAACAAGTGAATCAACACAGTGATTAATATTTAATAAACATTCAATTTTAATCCCAAAAAAACCTACAGTCAGTCAGATATCTTTTCTTATCAAAAAAAAAAAATACATATAAAATCATAGGTCAAAAGAAAATAGAGACAAGTCAAAATAAAATTAGAGAGAAAGAAATGGAAACTTACGGCCCAAATGTCGGCGGGGACAAGAATGACGATGGAGAGAGAACAAAATCAGGTGTAACCGACGGTGAAGAGGACGCCCGGCGTTCGGCGGTTGAAGAAGAAGGGGCGACCCAAACAACCATTTACTTAATACTTTTTTCTTCCTATTTATATTTCATAGTCACTAACATCTTTCATACGGAAAAGGCAAAACATGACATCAATGTTGTTAGACGTCTTCCTAAGTACTCCATGATGAAGTTTTCGAGTTTGTAGCCTCATTATCACGTCACATTTTTTGTTTGTAAATGTTAACGTTTTTAAACGTTTTTAAATAAGAAGCAATCTTGGTGCATTTTTTTTATCATCACATTTTTTGTTTGTAAATGTTAACGTTTTTAAATAAGAAGCAATCTTAGTGCATTTTTTTATCATGGTTTAATCATTATAAGGGGTTTTTACCAATAAAACCTTGAGATAGGGTGTAATTTATCAATAAAAATAGACATTTGCACAAACATACATTGTTTGTGAAATAACTGTGATGTGTATTTTACAGTTATTTTGCTTAAACAACTGATAAATTTTTGAAATGTGATATGTATTTCACCGTTATGGTGTAAATAACTGTGAATTCTATTTCACAGTTATTTAAATAATTGTGAAATAGAATTGATTTATGTTATAACTGTGTTGGTTTATGTTATAAACTGAGAATTCTATTTCACATTGTTTTATAGGTTTTCATAGTTGTTCATCCTCGTGCATTGTTTGTGAAATGACTTTGATGTGTATTTCACAGTTATTTTGCTTAAACAACTGATAAAATTTTGAACTGTGATGTGTATTTCACAGTTTTGGTGTAAATAACTGTGAATTCTATTTCACAGCTATTTAAATAACAGTAAAATAGAATTAGTTTCTGTTATAACTGTGTTGGTTTATGTTATAAACTGAGAATTCTATTTCACATTAATGTTTTATAGGTTTTCACAGTTGTTCATAATTAGAGTTGGTTTACTTTATAACTGTATCGTAGATTTCTCAGTTATTTATATCATTCTTTTAGAACAACTGTAGGGCGAATTTCACAGTTATTATTATTTTTATTAACTAGGAAAAAAAAGCAATAGAGAGAGAGGGAGGGAGAATGCATAGGGAGTGCGAAATATCGGATCCTAATCTTCACCCATCAAGCGCATAAGGCGCTAGTACGTGCGGGAATTGCAGTTAGGGGCATTTTTGTCCACATTTTTAATAGGGACTTTTTTGACGAATTTTAAAAATGTCTAGCTTTATTGTTCGATTTCATTTGGGAGAGGGGTTTATTGATCAAAGCCTCTACTTTTTACTAATTGTGGTTAATATTTGTCACTTTTAATTAAGTGAAAGTGTCGCTATTTTCCATTTTACTTTTTATAGGCACGACTAATTTTCGGCAATTTTTAATAAGTGTCGCTAATTTCCAGCGCTTTTAATAAGAACTACTAAATTTCGATCCATTTTAGTGTCGTTAATTCTCAGTACTTTTTAATTGGTGCAGCTAAATTCTGAAACTTTTTAGTACATGTCAATTTCTAGCCCATTTTATTATATGTCGGTAATCATTACGTGCCAACACCTTTTAATGAATACAACTAATTTCTGGCCATTAATCTTCGGCCTTTTTTATAATGTGCAACTAATATTAAGAGGTTTACTTTGACATTTTGTAGGAAAATGGTTTTTGAAAAAAAAAATTCTGGAAACTGAAAATGTTTTCTGGAATATGACGTTCGATTGTTTGGTAAATCTACGAAAAATGTTTTCCAGAAAACATTTTAATATTAGTTTTTTTTTACGGGGATTGGGTGGTGGGTGGTGTGGGGTTTTGGAGGGACGGCAAGGCAAGAGAGTTGATAAAAAAATTAATATAAGCAAAAAAAATTTGAAGGGGGTGGGGTGGAGAGTTGATAAAAAAGTTAATATTGACAAAAAAAATTTGAGAGGGGGGGGAGGGGTGGAGGGGCGGCAGAGTTGATAAAACAACTAATATGGGCAAAAAAAATTGACAGGGGTGGGTGGGGTTGGAGGGGCGGCAAAGAGAGTTGATAAAAAATTTAATGCACAATATAAAATTGACGGTGGGTGGGGGAGAAACGGCCGGAGAATTGATATAAAAATAATAATATGAGCAAAAAAAAATTGACGGGGGAAGGGGGTGGGTGGGGATGGGGTGGGGTGGAAGTGGGGGGAGGGAGGGAGGGGGTTTAGTTGGGGGTGGTGGTGGGATTTGGGGATGATGGTGTTAAAAAGCATTTTCCGAAAAATATTTTGAGCGGGAGAAATTCGGAAATTATTTTCCTCAGGAAATAAGCCTATTTTCCATTGACCGAAAAATATTTTCCGTTGACTTTATTTTTCAATGGTTACTAAACACTGGAAAATGAAGAAAACATTTTCCTAAAAACATTTTCCCCCAAAACAAACAGAGCCTTAGTAGTAATACTAGTGACTGAATATTTGTATCAAATAATCCTTAAGCTTGTTGGTAGAAGACTTGTTTCATAACCATATGGTCATGAGTTCAAATCTGAGTAAGTGTATATTTATTTAAAATACGAGATGGATTCTTCGACTATCGCCAATTAGACCAACATGCTCTAAAACACCACACAGACACGCTCAATAAGACTAAACCACCATTAAAGATACAAATAAGACACTAAAGAACAATTACCGACACAACAACCAATACATAGAGAGTAGTAACAAGAAGACCCCGAAGACACTCTAGAGCAAAAAGAGCATCCATACTCGCTACCCAGCACTCTTCCTACTACTTCTAGGTCGCAGCTGTCCAATTAATGGTAGATATCAACCTAAGCATCTCTCTGAGTCTCTTATCACTCTATGAAGCTGGTGAGAGGCCCAATTGCATCGACCAACAGACTAACAACCTGACCCCCACCCCATTAAACTCTCACTCTCAATACTTGAGCAAACAGTTCCATCTTTTAAGTTTCAATCACCAATCATTCTTCCTCCTCCCCAACCTCATTCTTATCTTCATCCTCTCACGTACACAAAATCTCAAAGTATTCAAGCTGATACTCATACTAGTCCCATACGTTTAATCCAAGCCATGAGGGTAAAAGTCAACACATAAAAGGTGTTAAATTGACTTCTAGATGGGGAACTTTTAAAAAATCGCAGGTCCCCTCAAATCAGGATACAATGAATGTATCTATTGGGTCCTAAAAAATAAAATAAAATAAAATTCGAGACTCTATAAGCAAAAAGCAATGATGTTTGTTGAGGTATATAACAGAGGAAGCCTATTAATGTGTAAAGAGATTAAGGAACATTAGATAAGAACCATAAGGAATAACAAGAGAGAGAGAGAGAGAATGAAAGGAAGCTCGCACATGAAATTGTGTTTCCAAGGAGAGCAAGAGCAGCATCATCCTGCATTAATCAGAAGATGAAGTGAAGTTGCAGCTAGAAATTGTGCGTCTCGTCAGAAGAGAAGGATGCCTTAGCATTTTAAGTTTCATAATTGCACAAGATGAAACTTGATTAAGATGTAAATCCTGAACGTCACCCCTCCCTGTCATATGTGAAATGCCATATAACTTTGTTGACTAAATTGTGCAATTTCACCCTTGAAATCCTCTCAAGAGTTACATGTGACCTCTAAGTCTGTTCCTAGAGTGTGTTGGATAATCTCCAACATGTCTAGGCGTGTCATAGGTCTGAAACGGGAAAAACTCCCAGCACATCTAGGACCGTTCCCAAGTGAGTCATTATGTGTCAAATCCAATAAGTTGAAACTCAAACTCTTTCGGAGAGTGTTGGTGCTTCTTAGCCCACAAAAATAATAAGTCGTGGAGAAGTAGAATCATAATCAAATATTGTAAATGTATAGACAGTATAGTATTGTCGAGGCATAACTGGTGCATAATTAAGGTTGCATGTATGTGTATAGTAGAATCCTAACCCAATATTGTTTATGTGTAAAGAGTATTATAGGGGCATGTGTGGTGTATAACTAAGGTTGCATCATATAGTATACTCCTAACCAGATATTGTGAATGTGTAAATAGTATGTAGAGGTATACTTGGCTTTATGTGTGAGTGTTTGCTAAGGCTTCTAATTACAATTATTCATTGCCTAATTTCAACATGGTATCAGAGCAATGAAACAAAGAGATTAGAAGCATACATTACTGAATATAGGTAATTGCACATCAGACAGCTCCACACAGTACATAAGCTTTTCTCCAACTGAAATTTTTAAACAACCAAAGTCACATAAAAAAACAAAAAAGAAAAAGGAATAATAAATTTACCATTCAACATAAAGACTAGAAGTATTTTCTTTTACTACGCAGCATTACTTATCTCTTCCCCATCCCACCAGCTGTCACAAATCTAAAAGGCGAGATTGATTGAATATGTAAAGTGTACTCTACTCATACTACGACCATGCCATTTCAAGTATATACAGTATTTCCCAGGAAAAAAGTTGAAGTCCCTGTTTGGATTCGCGTTTTCATAATTTTTATTTTTACGATTAATTTTGAGTTTAGTAAGAAGTACATGAAAAGTAGGGGAGAGAGAGAGAAAGTGGACCCCAAAAAAAGGGGAAAAACCCTTAACTAAAAAATAAACAACAAATCCAAACGGAGACAAAACATCCACAAAATGAAGTGGTTACATACAAATCTCAGAAGCAAGTTGAAACAAGCCTCTCTACTTCTACTCATAAAATTTTGTGTAGAATGAAGATAGAAACAGCAAGTGGGTCATGGGGATGTCGCAACTTGTGAGGCTTTAGTCAACCAAGCAGTTTACAGAACAAGAAGAAATAGTTTTAACATTTGGCTGAAATTTAAATCTCTATGTACTACTAAAAGCATGTTGACCATGCTACCATGACATTGAACATTGATGATTACAATAAGTTGAATATAGTCTGCTCTTAAAACACTTTAACATAAAGTATATTAGTGTTGAAGTGCAAACCAAATTAGACAATGTGAGTATATTAGTGTTGAAGAGCAAACCATATTAATGTTGAAGTGCAAACCATCTGATGTTAATAAAAATACGGGGAAACATCTTTTTTCTAGACACAAGAGGAAGATGTGAAAGTTGCAAAGATGACACATAAGGCATTGGTGAAATCAAATTAGACAATGTGAGTTTCTTGATCCATTTGCCTTGTAATAGAAAATAACATGGGTACCTCTTCCAGAAATTCTGGGAATTCCTAATATATCTGCCTCAGCTCATTCAATTATACATAGAAGATGAAAGAACATAGCAAACCTGAAAATATTCAATTTCAGAATGTGAGTTTCAAGATGCATTTGCCTTGTGATGGAAAATAACATGTAGCACCTCTTCCAGAAATTTTGGGAATTCCTAATTTAAGAATATGGCAAACCTGAGAAAATTTATAATTTCAGAAAATCAGTTTTGCACTGTCCCACCTCATATCACAGAAACCATCTTTCGCTCTTATCTCATAGACCTTCCATTTACATCAATAACCCCAATCACCTACACGACAAAGACATACCAAAAGACTTCAAAATGATAATCTGGAGACTGGAATAATCAACAATATCATAACACGTGATAAGGATAGCATCTTCATCTGAAACTAATTGACTTCTTAGTTATATCAGCCACTTAGGTAAGATCAGGGTCCACAATACTCATATTCGAGAGTTAAAGCTTTCTACTAATTAGCTAAATGACTATAATTGTCATAGGGGAGTCAAGAATTTCATGTATAAATAGCATTTGATGATACAAGGCAACCACCACTTATTCACTATTAGTGAGTTTAAGTTGAAAGAACTCAGTCCATGTTGGTGACAAGTTCTGATTATTTGACAAGTATTTTTGCATGGTCAAACAAGTTTCAGAAGAATAAATAATAAGAAGTCAAACAAGTTTCAAAAGTCAACTGTGGCCAAACAAAATTAGACGGAGGGATTACTATTATTATTATTTTGTGGAATACACAAAACCAGCTAGCCAGGTTAAGATGTGAATGACATAAGAAGGAGCTATTGGCCAACGCATTTGAAGCAATAATTCATTAGTCCGGTACCTTGTCAGCAATTTCTAGTTTTCAGTATATCTGACCAAACAAAGAGCTTCATTAACTTGGGTTAACTTAGAAATATAGAGAGCAAACAACCTTTTAAAAAGCTGTTCAATTTACCACTGCTGCATACAGAACTTGGGGAATTGAATTACTACGATATAAATAAACAAGGGGAAAAAAATTATGCAACTTAGATATAAATGCAAGCAACTGTATCATCAGAGGCCATTAAAGGTAACTACCTTTGGCCAAGTAAATTAACAGAATGAATTTCAAGGGTACTTAAAAGAGCCAAAATGGCCTGTTGAAGAGGCTATTTAATATATTTAACTTAATAGAGTTTAAGTTAACAAATACAGGTACGGGAAAAGGCACGGTACCTTTTTCAATACCTCAAGAGCAAATTTTGACAAAATTTGGTCTTTCACTTTGGGCAAGAGGGAGTACAATATTTAACTTAAAAATACATAATGGTATTAATTTTCCTTATCTTTTTATTCATTTCCCATATATATATATATATATATACTCCCTCCGTTCCACCCAAGTGTGAACCAAGGTTTTGGGCACAATAATTAAGAAATATTATTACTATTTTCCCCACTCATTCTCTGTGGTAGGAAATGAAGAGAGAGAATGAGTGGAGTTAATGAGTGGGTGGGGTAGGGAGAATATAAAATATTAAAATCTTTGCCAAAAGGGGAGGTTCACACTCGGCTGGGACAGACCAAAAGGGAAATAAGTATACACTGGGCTGGGACGGAGGGAGTATATATTTATATATATATATATATATATATATATATATATATATATATATATATATATATTATTTTTTACTTTCATTATTTATTTTTCTTCTTTGTGTAATTTTATTCCCACCTATTTCTTCTTTAAGCTCTCTTTTTTTTTTTCCTCAAATCTTTTCTTTCACGATGACATATGAAGTTTCATGTTAGCCGACCTCATATTATTTTGGGACCAAGGCTTTGATGTTGGTGTTGTTGTATACATAATGGGTATTAACTTCTAGCAATAACCTCAGCAAGCACCTGGCCATTGGCGTTACACACAGAAAGTGACACAAATGATTAAATAAAAATTCAAGTGCAACGCAGACTTGACAATCAAATTCAATCGGCAGACCTTAGTCATCAAGCCGAAGACAGAAACCTGAAGATCAAAAGTACCCATTGATAGAGAAAAAAACTGGGTTATGACTCAGTACTTACCCTTCTTTTGCTCAACCGATACTCATACGGCTTGGATGTTTGTCTATCTCAGGAATATCAGCAATGCATCGTGAGCGGATAAGGTTTGGTCAGGCCAGGTAACAGATCAACCTAAAACCGAACCTGACCCTAACGCCCTCGGAGTATGAATAATGCTTATTAACCCTTCATTTTTGAAGTAAATCAGCCTTACGTTTGGACAAATTGTCATCCCAACTTCACATACGCGCCTTTAGTGGTAGCATCCAAAACAAATGCTTCTCTTTCTGCGACCTCTTCAGGGACACATACATAAACAAGCCATACAAGAATCTTAATGTATGTTAATTTTCGAAACTAATATGTAGCTTTTCTATATGTTCCAATCGACTACTCCCTTTGTCCCGCTACAAACTGCACACTTTCTATTTTGGGCGTCCCATTACAAACTGCACACTTCCTAAAATGGCAAAGAATCTTTACTATTCCCTCCACTCATTCTCTCTCCTACATTATTTTAATACTCACAACACCATTATAATTTACTATTCCCTCCACTCATTCTCTCTCCTATTTTACTTTTACACTCGCAACATTTATATCATTATTTTTTTCCTTAATTCCTGCGCAAACAGTAACTGTGAACCATCTACCGGGACGGAGGGAGTATATGTTTAAAAAAATTATGAGATATAATTACAATAGTAAAAGTTCACGTGTATTGGCTAGTAAGATCGATTAAAAGTCAAAATTTTCAGAGTCTCTCGAACTCGCAAATGGACAATCATTAAGAGGCGAATGAAGTATAATCTTTGGGCCAAACCAAAACTGAAAGTGAGACTTTCGTTTTTTCTTTTTTGGGACGGAAGTGGTATTTATTACAGTTCCCTAAAGAAAAGATAAGCAATTGGAAACAATGGGAGTTTAAAGTAACACCAACCTATAAGAAATCTAAGAGTAATGCAGACATAAAAATAAAATTCAATCTGCAGACCTTATTCATCGTGCCGAAGACAGAAAACCTGCAGATCATAACTTTTAGCACCCATTGAAAATGAAAAAAAGGAAACATTTGGACTATGCTACCAGGACATTGCACATTAATAATTACAAGCAGTTGAATTTAGCATGCTCTTAAGCCACTAGTGTAAGGAAAAATAAATGTCGGGTGAATCGGAAGTTTACTGAAATAGAGGAAGAGACAGACTCAATTTTCAAAGAAAGAGCTACAATGCCAACAACTGACCGAAAACTAACATTTGGCTAAGATTTATTCAACAATTTTTGAAGGCAAAATAAAAAACGAGGATCCGATAGTCATATACGATTTTATTCCCAGGCTGCAGACGACCCTTTTGTCTGCGGGTGTAATCCAAAATCCTCGCATCTCCCTACAACGTAAACGCATTTCTTTAAGATGGATTGACCCTTTTGTTTTTCATTCCCCTCTTTTTTATGACTTCAGAAGAGGTAGACAGGATACTTATTTCAAGTTTAGCCAGGCAAAGGTCCTTGTTAAAAAAATTGATAGATAGGTTTAAAAGCAAAATAAGCAAAAAAGGCCCCCTTGCCGCTCTTAACGCACGTAACAAAAAAGAAAGGGAAAAAAAGGAAAGAAAGGAAGATAGACGAAAAAGAAAGGAAAAAAAGGAAAAAAAGGAAAGAAAGGTTAGAAAGGGAAAAGAAGAAAACAAGCAGAGAAATGAAACTATGGGAAAGAATGAGGAAAAAAGAGAAAGAAAAGGACGATGAGGGCGACTCGCCCAGGGATCAGGAGTCGCAAATATTGTATGCAATCTACCCGTGGGAAGAGAGTGCACTTCCCAAATTCATCAAGTAAACATAGGGACGGAGAAATATAGGAAGAGACAGACTCAATTTTCAAAGAAAGAGCTACAATGCCAACAACTGACCGAAAACTAACATTTGGTTAGAGTGCCCTTCCCAAATTCATCAAGTAAACATAGGAACAGAGAAGTTGCATGCCTTGAAAAGTTTAAAATCGAATATGTAAACATAGAGACAAGTGCACAGGTGGTACCAACCTTTGGAGGGTCAACACATCGGAACAAAATGATTAATAGTTCCACAAGGAGACGAACACCTTAGCAAGCGCATGTCCGTTGATGTTACACACTGAACGTGAGACAAATGATTAAACAGAAATCTAAGAGTAATGCTGGGAAAAAGTTGAGCTAAAAGATCCCGATTCAAGATACATATAAAATAAAATTCAACCTGCAGACCTTATTATCGTGCCGAAGACAGAAAACCTGCAGATCAAAACTTTTAGCACCCGTTGAAAGTGAAAAAAAAGGAACATTTGGACTATGCTACCAGGACATTGCACATTAATGATTACAAGCAGTTGAATATAGCATGCTCTTATGCCAATACCACTAGTGTAAGAAAAGGAAAAAAAAAGACACTCGTCAGGTGAATCGGAAGTTTACTCAAATATAGGAAGAGACAGACTCAATTTTCAAAGAAAGAGCTACAATGCCAACAACTGACCGAAAACTAACATTTGGTTAGAGTGCCCTTCCCAAATTCATCAAGTAAACATAGGTACGGAGAAGTTGCATGCCTTGAAAAGTTTAAAATTGAATATCTAAACATAGAGACAAGTGCACAGGTGGTACCAACCTTTGGAGGGTCACACATCGGAACAAAATGATTAATAGTTCCACAAGGAGACGAACACCTTAGCAAGCGCCTGTCCAGTTATGTTACACACAGAAAGTGAGACAAATGATTTAACAGAAATCTAAGAGTAATGCAGACATATAAAATAAAATTCAATCTGCGGACCTTATTCGTGCATAAGACAGAAAACCTGCAGATCAAAACTTTTAGAATCCATTGAAAGTGAAAAAAAAGGAACATTTGGACTATGCTACCAGGACATTGCAAATTAATGATTACAAGCAGTTGAATATAGCATGCTCTTATGCCACTAGTAAAAGAAAAGGAAAAAAAAAAAGACACCCGTCAGGTGAATCGAAAGTTTACTCAAATATAGGAAGAGACAGACTCAATTTTCAAAGAAAGAGTTACAATGCCAACAACTGACTGAAAACTAACATTTGGTTAGAGTGCCCTTCCCAAATTCATCAAATAAACATAGGGACCGAGAAGTTGCATGCCTTGAAAAGTTTAATATTGAATATGTAAGCAGTTTCAATAATCCAACGTACTAAATCTCACATCCCATAGTCACTGAATTAAGTGATTATTCAGCAAACAAACACCAATTAATTACAATGCACATCAGTAGGTTCAAGTAGATTAAAACAAGAGACATTATATTCGACGATCATTCTATGATATCATATACTCCCTCCGTCCCACTATACTTGACACTTCTTTCCATTTTGGGCCGTCCCACTATACTTGACACCTTCCAAAAATAATAAAGTTTTTATATTTTTATATTCACTCTACCCCACCACTCATTCTCTCTCTTCATTTTCTACCACATATTTATTCAACCAACACTACTATTTACCCCACTCATTCTCTCTCTTCATTTTTCACCACACATTTTTTTTATTTTATTCTTTTTCCTTGGTTTTTGAACCCACCCCTTGGGTGTCTAGTATAGTGGGACGGAGGGAGTATGTTGCACTCACTTTGAATCTTGAAATCATACCTCGGCATCATTCCCATTTGGTGCAGATCTCTCATGAATGTAGATTGCTTGGCAGTCATATGCTTGCTTCCCATGGCACAAGATAGTCTATTGTCAACAAATTCATGGTTAGCATGGTCATACTCATCAGTAAATAAATACCAATGTGGGAAAGAAAAACTATCAAGGCAACCTAAAAACATGGATAGTAATTGGATCAAAAGTGGTCCAATAGATGGCGTATATTTGTTCCACGTGAAACTAGATGATACTGTTAAAAACGAAATGCCTTTTACAGATGTCACATAAATCGTAAACAATGAAACTTGTGAAGGAAAAAATGTGGAGAAAAAAAGATGTAAGAACTTTCAAAGAGCCTCCACTCTCAAGAAAGTAGTAGAAATGCCTTTTACAAATGTCATATAAATCGTAAAGAATTAAACTTGTGAAGGAAAAAATATGGAGAAGAAAAGATGTAACAATCCGAACTTTCAAAGAGCCTCCACTCTCAAGAAAGTAGTAGAAATGATAGTATAAATTAGTTGTGTGGGTGTGCATTTAAACACAATTCTTTCAAATGCCATTCTCGTATGCATAGATAAAGTAACATTAATTAGTACATTAAAACTTCAAATGAAGGACTGAATAAAATAATTCTCAGTCTGAGAGTACGTAAAATGGGTTAACAAGTTTCAATTCCCGCATAAACTTTGCAAGAAAATATGTCATTGAAGAACTGGTAATCAGAAAATAGGTAAAGGTAACAAGTTCTTGAAGACGGGAGCGAAAGAGTATCAGCGTCTTCATGGATGTACATGAAACTTTGTTTATGCAGCCTTGTCCAAAAAATGCATAGCTAAGATGGATATGTTCCGAGTCTAAAAACATCCCTAACCTTCCATTCTGTATATCCAGCAGTTAATCTGTAAATAAAGTGGCCTCACGTAATTATTTGACGAGCAATCAGTGCCCGTGGCAAAAAAAGCTAGTACAAAATAAAAGTACATGGCAGTCAGTAACCAATATACTGAATGAGAAGTCACTTATATTGAATTTAATATGTGAATAGCTACAGAAAAGAAACAGCGAGTTGGAGAAATGTTTATGAATCTAGTTCTGCAGCAAAATTGATTCATTTGAGCAAATGCTTTGAGAACAGAAGAATATGTGGCACTAAGTCTTTAGTTATTGCCATTTTCATTTCTTGGAAAAATAAAATAGGAAATAAGAAAGAAATGAGAAGCCCCATGTTTTACGAATCTAATAATATTGTCTTCAGATGGCTATAAGGAGCGAAATTCAGTAACAATAACTATATGTGATGACATAATTTATGTGCAGATTGAGGGGTACCAATAACATCAACTATACAGATGATTACTATGTAGATAAGAATAAGAATGCATACCCAAGATTTTATTATATATCACCAAGAACTCCTCTTTCATGGCAGCCATAACAATAATTTTCTGATCTTTTAAATTTGGTGTAAATAGGGTTGCTGTTGAGGGAAAGCCCATCAATTTTGGTGAAAATTATCAGTCAAAACATGCACTCACTCTTCCTCTTCAAACCCTAGCGCACTGCCAGAGATTCATCGGGCACTCAAATTCTCCCAGAACCACCGATTAACGTCGGTGATGGGGTACTATCGAACATCTAACATCTTTCTTGGACATCAACGACCCTGGAACTTAATACGTTCATGGTGTAATCCTTGATTACACCTGACTGAAGATTGTCAAGAAAAGGATACACATAACTCCTTGGTATGCAGAGAAGTCAACATTTAAATAGTCACTCTTTACTGGGATACGTATCCACAAATATTTCAGCCAAGTGAGTGTAAACCAGAACCTGCAAAACAAGTTAGCGTGTTACAACGCAGCTCTACAAAGAAAAAAATTCTTACGTTTTAAGAAAGAAATGTAAACCAGCAAGACCGAGAAATATGCAAGCAGCTTCAGTAATCCAGCGTACTAAATCTCACATCAAATAGTCATCGGACCGAAGTAAGTGATTATACAGCAAACAAAGTAATCTATCACGTTGAAGGAAGCATATGAAATCCCACATAGTTACAAAGTCAGATGAATCAAATGGTTTAGGCAGTCACATATTCAAAAGAAGGAAAACAACAAAAAAAAGATTCATCACCAATTGAATCAAGCATGACATCACAATAAACAAAGTATCAAGACTTCAGAAAACTAACAGAACTAACCAGCTCACAGACATAGGAGAGGTCCAATAAAATGCATGAAGCGGCCTGCCACGAACTTAAACATCAAGAACAGTTAGCCAGTTTAAGAAGCGAGTGACAGAAATTCTAGAAAAAAAAAGACATACTGAACAACGCATTTGAAGAAAAGTTCATAATTTTGGTACATTTACTACAATATCTAGATTTATATATTTCCCTTGCTCCTGAAGAGTTTCTGGATTCCAACTTCAAATATTTTGTTGACGTGCAAGAGCGAACAGATGGTCTCTGAGTGAGAAAGTAAAAAATAACTTGATAAAAAAAAACAGAAAATAGAAGAAGCTAAGAATAAGCAATGTAGAAAATGTTGTCACCGAGCATGCAGGTATTTATAAATTTTTACTTCATATCTGATAAAAGGCCAATGCAGGTGTTCATATTCAAGACTTAGTATTAAACTGCATTTAATCCAATCAGTTGTGTTTGTTCTTGCCATAAAACCCGAATGCCATCTACAACTGTAAACTATTAAGGACCATATTAGACCATCTAAAAACTTTTGGGGCATAAAGGTTACAAGATCTTCAATACCACCTTCCCAGCCTGTGAAAAATAGACGTATGTGTGTGTATATAATTTTATATATATAACCCCAATTTTTATACCTTGAGACAATAACAGATGATGACACTTGAAGAGAAGAATCCTGTATCTTTAGGCATATCTCACCAAACAAAGAGCATGCTTAGCTTGGATCAACTTATAAATATAGAGAGAAAAACAACCTTCAAAGCTGTCCAATCACCACTGGTACATACAGAGCTCAGGGAGTTGAATTTCTACCATGGAAAAAGGGGAAAACAAAAATTTGAACAACTTCAATATAGAGGCAAGCAAATATATCAGAGAAGTCAGATTCATTACCAATTAATTTTACTGAGGCAGACCTTGAAGACACCAGTACAATTATGAACAACTGTACCCGTAAGTACAGTAAGGCTTCTCAATCATAAATCATTTTTCTTGGTTGTGATGCCACAGAGGACTCAAGGATACCCTTGGCAGCTCAGCCAAGTTTAAAATATAGGAAACAGGTCTCAAAGCTATGGTAACAGTTCATAACTGAAAAAGAAGGCATATAAAACTGCCGTTATACCTGTAATGATTGGAATGTGAATAATACAATAAAAATATTAGGAGGAGAAAAACATATATAATTGCACCTTGAATATGTGGGGAACATCCTTTACAGATTTCAGTGTTTCACGTAAAGAAGCCAATAAGTCTTCTAAGAGAAGAAGAATGATAACTTTACCATAAAAGGCAAATACTTTTGATAAAGCAAAGAAAGAAACCTATAAGAGATACAGGACGATATCCATGAGAGAATCAATTGCTAATGAGGCATTCCCACATTTATTTTGTTCAAATGTATCTACAATTTTTTGGTTCTCACAATTACCTCAGAAAGCGCATGCCCATTGGTTAAAGTGACAAAAATGATTAAATAGACATTATCCATCATACCTAAGACAGAAACCTGCACATCAAATTTTTAGCACACAAATATAGATGGAAAAAAACATTGGAACCTACAGATACTCATATGGCTTGGATGTATGTCTCTCTGGAATATCTGCAATGCCTTATAAGCTGCTGAATCAACTTTCAGAAACTTGTTTCTAAACATCATAGTCAATGTATAGACCTTGAGTAAATGCAGTTACTGAAAAAGGTACTAATTTTAACTTAATAGTATAAAAACTGGAGTAGACCTTGACAAAACAAAAACACCATCATAGGACTCAGCTACACTTGGCAAAACAAAAACATAGACCTTGAGTAAATGCAGTTACTGAAAAAGGTACTAATTTTAACTTAATAGTATAAAAACTGGAGTAGATTTCATAAACTTATCCCAGTGGATCCATCTAGTCAAACTAATAGTTGGGTAATGCAGCTGATTCTTTATCTTGCACTGAATTAGTTATCTTGCTTGACTCATATTAATAATATGACAAGCGGAGTAAATTCTTGAAGAACTAACCCGACAAAAGACTAGGGCTGCAAGCTCTGTCAATTGTGTGTTGGTCAAGGTTCCACACTTAACATTCCTGTTTATGTAACTCAAAAAAAAAAAACAATGTGCATTCACATGAGCATCTATAGACCATTTCAAACAATGAAGGAAGAAGCATGCTATAAACAGAACCTACCAGGTCGCAATGGCACTGCAAGTACTTACATGATCTAGCTCCTTGCATATTATTACATCATGAAGATGTTCTATTACCGTAACGGTGCACTCCCCATCAGCACCCCCATTTATAATTTAATAGTAACCTTGAACACAAAATAAATGTGTCTTGAGAAATAATTAGAAAATATCTTAAAACCATAAATGAAGTCAAACTGACCAATTATCGCATGATGAAACGTGTAGACACCAATCATGGGTAGTTATCCAGCAGGGGTAAAAGATCTGTTGTCCAGATCATGTATGATTAACGATTGACAACCCAAATTCCAACCACCCTTTAATAGGTATGTGTTGAAACACTCGATCAGTTTGCGGAAAATTATTTCCTCATCCCTGAAAAATATAGGGAGAAGTTATGCATGCCAACGTGATTAACAACTTCCAGAAAGTACATCTATTAAAAATTAATCTGACAAGTTAAAAAAACAAAGGACTACTATCTATTTTTACCTGGCATGATAGAAGATATGAACAAAACCTTTTATGATTTCTTCTCTAAGTTCATGAGGAAAATCCCGAAGGGAATGAAACATAAAGATGCAGCTATACACTTCTTCATTGGGATTCGACACTCAAGCTCGTTTCCACCTTCCCCAAGAATAGAAGCACCAGGCCTCACCAAATCATTAAAATATAAGATGAATATGGAAAACATTGTATTCCTACGAAAACACGTGTATGATCCAAGATGTGATAGCTAAAGAGAGATCTCACCACAATACACATTTTCCTTGTGTGAAAATGGCATTGCCTAGTTGCTAAAAGGTGTCAGAGAATACTTCCACCCCGGACTGAAAACTTGGAACATCCTTCAGGACATCCCATATGTTTTTATTAAGTAATTTGGCAACATATAGAAGAAGTAAGCTATGGCCTGCAAGCAGAACAAATGGAAGTTAGTTGACTTCATATTAAATGAAATACTTGTGTCAAGAAACTTTGTTCAGTAGTATCAGAAACTTTTTAAAAAATCAACAACCTAAATCATTTGTTCCAATCCAGTAGAGCCATCAATGACTGCTAACAAAACTAAGGTTCGCCAAGGGTTGGACTGATATGGATGTAAGAAGACTATCATAGTTAGAGAACCAAATGAAACTAATATATGATCCACTTAAAGTAAATTGATTTAGTCTATTTGGAGCATTTAACAAGTAGAACTGAGGGTTTGAGCATACACTAATACTATGCTATAAAGTTAAAGACCCAATAATGATTCAAAACACATTATTTTTTCTGTTTGGACTCTTTGTATAAATATTTATATCCTTGAAAAATAAAAATACCATACATTGTGTTTGCATGTGCAAATTTATAAACAGAGTCCAAACAAAATAAGTAATGACAATATTACCTCCATCAGTGCAACTAAGTTTACACACAAGCGACCCAATAGAAAAGGATTGGTCCTACAATCTCTCCCATGTACTGCAAAAAAAAAAAAAAAGATTCAGCATCACCAAGTATAAGCAATAAACAATCTGATAACTGCATTCACCAACCAAAAAAAAGTATGTTACTCTGAACATAAATGAACTGCGTGTCTAAACAGACTAAATGAATGTCCCTTGGTTCACTTGCATTAGGATATTAACAAGCAATAAGTTACATAAATCACCTCTAATCTTGTACAACAACAACAAAGCCTTGGTTCCAAAACAATTTGGGGTCGGGCCGTCGGCTATCACGAATCATCACATGGACTTGTCAAAGGAGATATAAGAAAACAATGAAGAAAGGAGCTAATGATCAAATCAAAAGAAATGCTAAAAAGTTGAAAAATAAACGCAGCCTAAGGAATGGGAGCCACCCCTCAAACTGTAAGATATGTCCAATGCGGGAGGAATGTCCATGTTGTGGCCAGAATGATAGAAGTAAACATAGAAAGAAGTCTCCTAATGTACGCCATGTTGTCAGCAGATAGCACACACGCACCCATTTATCTCAATGGCATCACTTGACCAAAGCAAATCAGAAACAGTGCAAATAAATAAGTTTTGACATTTATGGCTATGACTACTCGAGCCCAGATGTACGAATACTCATGGATCAGAGAAGACTTAATGTTGGTGAAGCAAGCATCCCAAATGTATCATCTTCAAAATTTTACTTGATAATTTTTCCTTGATTACATCTCTAAAAACTCAAATAGTTCAATGAAGTTTGAAGAGATACCAAATCTAAGGTAGTGTTTCCCAACTGGAAGAGGATAAAGTACAGATTCCACCTTATGCCAACAGAGTGAAGGTAGGCATAAGAGGAAAAAAGGAAGAAAAAAAACAAATGAGAAAAGAAGCCAGAGATAAGTAGACATGATACTTGTGGTTAGAAAAGAAAAGAAGTCAACAAAAATGCACCGAGAAAATAAACCTTTGAAACCATCAATTTGTACATATCTGAATCCAGATCCTTCATCCCAGCAAGATTGACAGTAACATTAGGCAACAGGAGCTCGGAAACACAAGCTTTAAGCAACACATATCCTGGCATAATCTACAGCAGAAGACTCAAAACGATGGATTTTGAATTGTTGAGGTGGGGGAGAGAAACAAAAATCCCCACAAGTGATAACAGGTAAAAGACAGTATCCAAGATGAAAAAAGAAGATACCTCACAATAACCAATGAGAATGGCACAAAATACAAATTGTTCCTCAAATGAGTAGAAATCAATTGGAGAAAGCAATACGCATAAGATAAGGGGATACTGATCAATTTCAATGGTTATTAAAAAAAAGTATATATATATATATATATATATATATAGAAACAGGTAAGACTGAGTTAAATTTTGGTATATTCAAATGAGCCATTTGAAGAAAAACTCTAGAGAGAACATCAGTTATACAAACAAAAAACTCGTGAAAAAAATATATTACATAATCTGCAATAAGGAATAACAAATGCAAGTGGAGTGCATTCCTGAAATACTAACCCGACAAAAGACAAGGGCAGTAAGCTCCGTCAATCCGGATTCTGCATTGGTCAAGGTTCCACACTTATCATCCCGTTTATGTAACTCCTAAAAACAATGTGCATTCACAAGAGTATCTATAGACCATTTAAAACAATTAAGGAAGAAGCATGTCAGAAACTGAAGTTACCAAGTCGCAGTGGCACTGCAAGTACTTATTTGAATAACTCCTTGCATATTGCGTCAAGAAGTTGTTCTATTATCGCACTCATATCATCAGCACCACTTAACCTTGAATGCAAAACAAAGGAGTCCTGCCAAACAATTAGAGAATATTTTAGACACCTATTTTATAACCATAAAATATATTAAAATTAACGATTGACAACCAAAATCAGGACCATCCTTTAACAGGTATGTGTTGATACACTCTTCTTCAGGAAAATCGCCAGGGGAACTATCAAGAAGAGAATGAAGCATCAAGATATAGCGAAACACCTCTTACGTGGTATTGATTGATCACCATTGTTCTCACTCAAGATTTCCACCTTCCCCATGTACAGAAGCACCAGGCCTCGCCAAATCATTTAAAATTATATTAGATGACTCTGGAAAACTTATACACAAATACTATGCTATAAACTTAAATCAGATATAGAGAAGATGTATGTGTGTATTTACATTTAATCATTTGACCCAACAACAAAGCAGTAAATTACAATCAAAATAAAAAAACAAGAAAAAATGCCCCTAAATGAACAAGTCACCATTCAAGGGAAATTTTTGCAAAAAAAATGTCTGGAAAAGTTAATTCAGCACTCTTTTGCACTTTTTGCAGATAAAAACATACTTGCAATAGCATTTCAAAAAAAATACCATTGAAAGATGTGGAAGAGAACACAAACATATCATTCATCCCTCAACGTTTGGCTTCCAGATAGATATTTAATCATTTGAAACAGCAACAAAAGAGTAAAATACAATCACATTATACAAACAAACAAACAAAATGTCCCTGAAATTTCATATGATCAAAACAAAACCCTAGTTATATAAATAAGCATGATGGAATACTTGCATTAACATTTAACAATCGAGTACATACCTGAAATTTAACAAAATCAAATGGAAACCCTAGTTTCAAATTGATGAAAAATCAAGTATCGTCTTCCTTGATAAATGGACGAGTGAGAGGAAATTAGCGAGTTTGAGAGAAATTGATAGGCGTAATTGGGGAGCCTGAAATTTCATAAGATCGTAACAAAACCCTAGTTATAGAAATAAGCAAAACTTGCATAACATTTAACAAGCGGAGTACATACCTGAACTGAACTTTAACAAAATCAAATGGAAACCCTAGTTTCAAATTGATGAAAAATCAAGTATCGTCTTCCTTGAGAAATGGATGAATGAGAGGAAATTAGCGAGTTTGAGAGATTGATCGGCGTTGTTGGGAAGGAGGAGGAGGAGTGAACTGTGGGTGAAAGTGCGTGAAAGATGGAGAGAAGCGAAGGGGGAGGAGGAGTGGAGCGGTCTGAAAGTAAGAGTTGGGGAGCGAAGAACAAACCCTCGATTATTTATAAGAAGATGGCACAACCGCGTGAAATGGAAGCTACCCTTCCAACGGCTAAATGAAATGAATTGGTCCCCAATTAATCCCCTTGTTTCCTTAATCCATGCGGAGATGGAACATTACTCATTAAATGACTAATCAAAATATGTTCTTTATAAATCTTAGTATTTTACAATTAATATAATAATATAATAATATAAAGTCTTAGGGCGTGTTTAATTAAGTTCATAATTTAATTTGGAACACTTTAAGAGATTAAAAAGTTAATCATGTTTAGTAAGATAAATTGTAATTACTTAATTAATTAAAATTGTCTTAAAAAAAGCTATTAATTTTAAGTTGAAAATGAGTAGCTTAAACAATTAAGAGGGAGAAAGAAAGAATTAAAAATGGAATGATTTCAAATTTATCCATCAACTATTTTATTTATATATTAAATAATACTTTTTTGTTGAAATGTTTTAATTTTTCATATAAATTATATTTGATCAAGTATTAAAATGTAATTTTATTTATATTAAACTATTGATATTAATAATATTTTAATAGAGTATCATAATTATTATTATTTTTTCATCTTTTATCAAAGTTTAGACAAATTTATCAAAATAATTAACAAGATAAATTTTATTATGGGTCAAGAAAGTACTAATAAAAAATATTTAAATATTATAAAATATAATCTAATTATATTAATAGTGATGTATATATTGAAGACTTTATTTTATTATACACTCATTTAGATTATTCAAATAATTTTTTGAATGTTAAGTTCAAACTTTAAATAAATTCAGATATAAGTGATTTGTCACTACCAAACAAACTGAACTCTTAAAATTCAACAACTTAATAATTTAAACTCTATATTTTTCAGCTCTACATTTTCAGAGCTTAATTTACAGTTTTACTAAATAGGCCCTTAGTTATTGAGAAATTGAAAAAAACGGACTCCACCCCACATAGATAGACAAGAGACTCACCTCGAATATAAGTAAAAGTTTCATCTCCTAATCTACACTAACGATATTTTTAATCTAAATATTGAGACGTTCGAATTTCATTTCAAGCAAAACGTGGACATTGTCTCAATCCGACATTTAAGAAATTTTCCATCAGATAATATTTTCCACTGAACACTTGATATACTGAATCAAAGTTGACGAATAAACCCTCACTAAATATCTCAAAATTCACAATCTTCCTTTTGCGGAAAGAACTATGCCATCAATTGCGAGAAAATGTGAGAAACATCAGAACTGAAAGATGCAACAAATAACAAAAAAAAAAAAAAACACAGGCCTTCAACAAATTAGAGAAAACAACAGCTCTTAACAAGTGAGAGAATTTTATTGTACGACAATAGAAAAAAAATATCAACAATATAATTGTTTGTAATCTCAATAGATCGAGACCACATAAAAAAAATATTAGTTATTAAATGAGTACAACGAGAATTAACAAAGAAAATTTTTGAAGAAAATGGCAGATTTGGAAAATAGTTAAAGTGGAAAGAATGTTATTTTTTCTTATACCTTATACTCCATCGATTTCAAAGCATATTGTTAGGTCCCAAATGGTAGGAATCAGGCTAGAGGGGGGGGGGGTGAATAGCCTGATTATAACTTTTTGCAAAAACTTGTTTTGAAAAACTCTAGCTCACCGAAAGTGATTTTGCACAGCGAAAATTAAGTTTTCAGTTTAGAGAAAAGGCAAACCGGTAAGACAAAATATCATGCAAGTCAAGACAAAAATTATTTCCAAGTAAGACAAACAAAATGAGCAGTAAGTGAAGTCAATAGGTTGTGACCAGTTGAGATATTATCAACTGATTACAACTACACAACAGAAAACAAACAAAGCAATAAATGACAAATTGTTTGAAGAGGTTCACAGTGTTAAATAACTGCTACGTCCTCTACCAAGTTTGGTCAGAACTTGGATTTGTGAAGGTGCACTACTTTATTAATGGATTCTACCTATTACAAGTTGCAAGCCAATAATTGAAAGGCTGCCAAACTAGAGGTGACCACTAATGGGTCGTGCTACAACAAAGACCTGGTGTTTTCTAGAGATGTGCTCACAAGGCTGAGCTGATTTCTCTAGGGTGTTGTGTGTGAATCAATCAATGTGTTCCATAAGTAGTCTAATGGAGGAACACTACAGAATTGATTGAGGTGCCAGTGTATAAGTCCTAACAGAGATGTCTAGTGAATAAAGGGACTTGCTTTGAATGCTTTGAACTAGAGAATGTGTAGGTTGGTAGTTCAAAGCAGCTGACTCTCAAGAATCATAAATGCACCAACCTTCTTCAATGCTCCAGGAAAGCTATTTATAGTGAACTTTGAAAAGGAGCAGTTGTCTTTGAAGAGGTTGCAATGATGACTTGGACTGGCAGGCATTAAATGGGAAGATCCTTGCATTAAATGCCTGAGATTGGATAGAGAGGATTTCCAGAGATAGATGGGGCTCGAGTGCGGTTACTTGACATTCTCAAAGAAGGTGCGATTTGTTGCGTAGATGTCATATCGAAGCATGCTTGCTTTACCAACTTTAGCTAAAGTTGATGGCGGGGTGGTTGGGAGCAATTAATGCACTAAGTCGCTAACAATCTTGAGGAGTAAGCTATAACCGGTTACATAACAGGTAAAGGATGGACCGGTAACTCAACCGGTAAGATAGGTAAACCGGTAAAGGAGCCTTGACCGGTAAATGACTTCAACCGGTAACTCACATATTGCTGATGGAAATTCTCTGGTCTTCAAGTCATCAAATCTTGAGAAAAATACATAGCAAAAACACTAGGCACTAGCACTAAGGGATCCTATGGTACATAGAAAAATTCTATTTTGATCTAACTAAATTAGGGGTCCTCATTAATGCTTGTTATGATTGGGATTAAGCAATTCTAAGCCTAAGCATATATTTGACTAACACATATATTGTCGAAGATGAAATCACAAAGATTTAAAATAATCAAAATTATTAATTAACATTTTTATTTTTTATTTTTTTTTATCATGGGATGATTAGTTAATTACAAACCTTAAATGTGTTTGGTGAAGTAAATTGCAATATTTTCGATAAACGGCAAAAGTTTATAAAAACCAAAGCATATATTGTTGAAGATAAAATCAAAAAGATTTAAAAGAATCAAAATTACTATATTAACATTTCATTCATTATCATGGGATGATTAGTTAATTACAAACCTTAAATGTGTTTGGTGAAGTAAATTGCAATATTTTCGATAAACGGCAAATCTCTATATATATATAAAAGGAGGATAGTCTTGGAGCCAAAAATCAGGGGCAATTTAGTAATTTCATGCGGTGGCAATAATGCAATTAACAAGGCGGACGAGACACGTGGCAAGATTGGATTGGGCGCGTGCGCCACACGTGCCGACAAAGGCGCGTGTCCGCGAATTTGTTTTTTTTTTTTTTAAAGCCTCGACACGTGGCGCGCTCTAATTGGATGGTTTATTTTCAGGTTTTTTTTTTCATCCCATTTTTTTGACCTCCATTATTTTATAAAAAAAAAAATTTAAAAATTTTACACCAAAATTCATAATTTTTTTCCTCTTTAATTAGAGACTAATTTCATTTAATTTGGACAAAAAAAATCACTATTTTTTAAATATAAATTTCTTAATTATCCTTTCTTAATTTTTCTTTTTTATTTTTCAATATCTTTTTTGTGCAAATTAATTAAGTGTGAAGTATATATTTTTACTATAAATGATAATAATAATAATCATAATTTTACTTTTTAAATATAAATTAATGTTTGTAATGTTATTTCTTTCGTTTCAAAATTTTACATTAACTTTTTAAACATATTAAGTAATATTTTATAAAATATTCCTTGGTATGAATATATTAATTTATTTTTTACCCGAAGTAGTATTATTTTGTAAAAATTAATGTTTATAATGTTCGTGTCTTCGTGTCAGAATTTTTTTTTTTTTTGAGACAAGTAAATTTATTGAGGCAAAAGAAGGAGGCAATCGCCGCGAATGAAAGTTTAATTCGATTTAATCCAAAATTTAAACATAAATATACGTAACTCAACTTAAAAAATCAACATGCAAGAAACGGATATATATATATATATATATATATATATATATATATATAGAGAGAGAGAGAGAGAGAGAGAGAGAGAGAGAGAGAGAGAGAGAGAGAGAGAGAGAGAGAGAGAGAGAGAGAGAGAGAGAGAGGGGGCATTACAAGATTGTTGGCAGATTCATTAAGAAAAATCTTGAAGCAAGAAAGAGAGCTATTTTTAGGGCTTGATTTCTCCATTCTCAGTTTGGGTAATTAGGGGATCTCTTTTTAAAAAGTTAGGGTTAACTCTGTTCTTTTAGAAGGAGAGAACAGGTGTAGTATTTGATTTGATTTTAGTATTTTTATTTGCACAATAAAAATTTTATTTGCACAATATTTTTTAAATTAAAGTGATTAATTAATGTACAAAATTAATTAATATTGTGCAAAATTTTTAAAAACAAATAGTGTATTTAATGTGATGGGAGATTTGAGAGTGGGTGATCATTTCCTAAATTAATGTGATGGGAGATTTGAGAGTGGGTGGTGATCATTACCACTTCCATACTCTCTCCTCCCCTTCTACATTGCCCTAGGATTCTGAGCCAACTCTCTCCAATTTTCACAGTTGTTGAATAGAACCCATCAAAGAAAGCGATCAAGCCCAATACACAAAAATGCAAAGATGAATTCTTTAGTATATATTTATTAAAAAAAAAGGAAGTTTAAAATCGGACGAAGGAAGGGAGCATTTATTTATTTGATTGTGAAATAATTTATTCTAATGTTAAATTTAATTAATAGCAAAATAAAAACTAATTCTTAATAATGAAAACTAAAATAAATAAAATTAGAAGGGAAAATTATATTTTTCGTCTCAAGTCAACTTTAAAAAATGTCATTATACAAAAAATTTATTTTCTTCATTTCAAAAATTAAGATTACTTTCAACTCAAAATAAATCACCAAAAAATAATACTACTTTTTTTCCCAAAAAATTGCTTTATTATGTGCTTTAACTAGAAGGGAAAATATATTTTCCGTCTCAAGTAACTACAATTTTTGAAGTTGCGAAATCAAATTACTTTTTTCGGCCCAATTCTAGAAAAACATTGTTAGTATGTACTTCAACTTTATATTGCCCTATTTAAAGAATTTTGTAAGTTATAAACGGGTTGATAAAATTTTTGAATGCCTCCTAAACCCGCAATGATCCGCGTCTAATGAAAAGAGTTTGGAAATATTTTCTTTTAAATAGGGTATGATTGGGGTGGATTTGAGATAAGCTCGAACCGTCCCATTTAACCCGAACCCGCATAGGATTCATCATTATTTAGAATAAATTTTAAATATTGATAATATTTGTATATTATTATATACTTATTTCTTTATAGTTTATTGTATTTTCTTATTTTTCTATGTCATATTATTAATCTCTACATTTATAAAGAATTAAAGGGAAAAAATAGCATTTTATAATAGAAATATTAAATAAATATGTAAAAATCAAACGGGGATGTAGAAGTTGAATACGGTTCAAGAACAAAATAAGTTCTCAAAAATCAAAATCGATGATACTTGAAAATTTCATTTCATGTAATTTGTTTGTTTGGAGAATCACTATAGTCAAGAGTTCTGAATTGCAGTTGAAGAGAAAGATGTGGAGACTTATAACTAGATTGATTACGCTTTCCCAATCGTTGGCGAACCTAAGTGATTCTGTGGGCAAATTACACACATATCACGTTCAATACACAATAAATATGTTTTACATGAAAAATATGCGTTCAATTCCATAGCATTGAAAAATGGTTGTCAAAATTGATTATTATTGAATAGAACGGAAATTTACGTATAAAACGCGCTTCGTCCAAACTAACTATGCCTTAAATATATTTTTATTTTAGTGACCTTCAATCTGATATTTGTACTAATAATATAGTTTTCAAAAAAGTGTTTTACAATGTACACAAACATTTCTATTTCCTGTTATATTTGTATGAAATTTCGTCAATATGTGTTAATAGCTGTCCGTGCACCGCACGGGTGTACTGCTAGTGTTTATAAAAACCGTAGAACTAAATATTTTGAGGCAACAACTATTTTCTTAAAAAAATAAATGTGGAAAGTGAAAAAATAAATATTTGTTCATTTTTGCTATTTAGTTTTAAAAAAGTAAATATTTTCAGAATATTTTCTAAATAAAACTTTGACATTAATTTAGGGACGGGGAGAGTATATACTTTGTGACAGAGGGACTAGGAACACGAATTTGAACATAAACAAATAACAAAAGAAAATCTCAAACATATAGGTTTAACTAACTTCCTCCAACCAGTGTCGCCTGATGAAATTATTAGCCCCATTGGATATTAAACTTTGGGCTTCTACTTGAAACTGGGCTAGAAAGAAGAATGACAAATTGGTGTATACAAGAGCTTCCTTTATGATAAAAAAAATATAGAAATAGATACACAACATCATCATATAAATTTCGTTGTTATTATTTCAACATGCCTGATCACATTTTAAAATTTGGCCACCACAACACAACAAATTAAAATGGGCCAAGAAGAACATCCACGTAAGCTAACCGAGTCGTGAGGTGTACTTGTGATCAACCGCACCATTCTTGAACGGTTGGAGTTGCAACTCCAATATTTTTCATATCAAACACATTTGCTGGTTCATGAAACGTTAAAATGAAATTTAGTCACACAAATTCAACAAGTTTACGATAAATCAAGAAAGTTTGACTCTTCTATCCACAAGGAAGTGCAAAGTGTAAACTAACAGGCTCGCTCGCCAAAGAGCTATAGCTCAAGTGGCATCAAATATACCTTTTTATACGGAAGGTTGGGGATTCAATCCCCACCAATGATAAATTTCAATCTCCAAGTGTCACTATTGTAAATGAGCAATTAAAAAATAAGGCCCATAGTTCATACCAGCATGCATGTCAGGTGTGGCAGCAGCGGTTGCGTCAACAATGACAGTAACAGATGGATAGTCAAGTGCTACGGCATCAAAAACAGTCTGCCTTATGCAATTCGGAGTTTGGACGCCTACAAAGTATTATGTACCAAATTAACACTAAATAACACATTCAGTTACCCGATAACTTAAATCAGACCAATTAGTGGTCCCAAGGAAGGTTACTCACCAACGACAACCAAATTATCTTTTCCAGCTCTTCCAAGTACTGAGTGAAGGTTCGTTTCAAAGAAGGCACTGAACCGAGTCTTCACCAGCTTATAATCGCCTTCCTCAATGGATAGCCCATGTACCAGCTCTGCCCCCACATAACCTTTAGCTGCTGGTTTAGGTTTCCCTTCACCATAAAAGTTTTTGCGAAACAGTTCAACGTCTCTTCCCAGTGGGTCATGCTCTCGAACAACCTACACCCGATCATAAAAAAAAAATCATTTATTTGTTCAAAGACAAGTATACCATCTAATGTTCGTGCAATATTAGTGTTTGGAGATGAGATCCTGTCATGTACATTTGTGCAGTAGCCACTAAAACTAATAAAACACTGCTTTCTTTTTCTTCAAAACTGATTTTCTATACAATTCAGTTAACTGCATAGGATCTGATCTCCAGTGTTTGGTTCACGAATTGTGACTAGTCACTCCTATAAAGGACAACATTGAAACTTGTGAAAAAGCCAAAGAACTCAGAGACAAAACTAAATACTGATAAGGTAGTACTCCCCCTGTCCCAAAATGAATGATCACTTTTAGGAAAATTTTGTCTCAAAATGAATTACCTTTTCGAAAAAAACTGTCTCTAGATGTTTTTTTTTTACCAACATTTTGACACCATTCAGTATATACTTGCAAAACTAAAAGTTTAAGAAGTAGATAACAAAGATTTTAATACATCTTAGTTATAAAAATTGACAAAAAGTGAGTTTCTTAAATTTGTTCAAAATGGAATGTGGTCATTCATTTTGGGACAGAGAGAGTATGTTCTTAACATGTCATGTTACGCAATTTAGTTCAAATGTCGGCGAAGGATATAACTTTTTTTACCCAAACTGAGGATGCCACGCTGTCTGGCAGCCTCGATGACTTTGATAACGTTGGGAAGAATAGCAAGGCCACCTTCTAGATGTGTCGGAGCATTAGGAAGAAGGAAATCATTCTGAAACACAGGTCAAAAATCAATATAATTAGATACTTCCTCTGTTCAACATTAAGGGTTCACTACTATATTATTTGGGCATTTCACTTGCAAAATTCACATTCAATAATTAAGCTATAAATATTTGGTGTTTTTTTCTTTCATTCTAAAAGTATGATAGTTTTCTTGCATATTATATATATATATATATATATATATATATATATATATATATATATATATATATATATATACACACACACACATACATAGGCATATATTAATATGTAGTATGTATGTATATATATGTATGCATATGCAACTTTAATATAAATCATAAGAAATACAAAGGCATAAAGTCCAAAATTAAAAACTTTTGACTTTTAAGAAATTAAAAAGTTTGGACTTTAAAACCTGGATTCTTAGCGTGGAACGTAGAGAGGGTACAACCAAAACAAAGTTGAACAAAGTATATACGCAGAGGAAAGAGCAATTTAAATACTTGCATGTCTATGACAAGAAGAGCAGTGTTCTTCCATCTTGGGTCAGTTGCCATGGAGCAATCCACTATTATCCTTTCTTAAACAAGGTTATTGCTGGCTATTAGATCAGCAATGGCCGGGTATATATATATACTCCTTTCGTATCGACAATCAAATAAGTAGGAAGATCATTTCGGGAGGGGGTATTTGTTTGTGTGCGTGTCAGATGTATGTCAATTTTTTAATGGTGATTGATAATTGTCCAAAAAGATTCAAGTACGAATGTTCTCAGCCAATTGTGGATAAAGGTTGATTAAACGGCTCTGCTTGGCTACTGGCTAGGTAGGCCAAGAAGAACCAACCCAAATGTTACCACAGGAAAGGTCCCTAACCTTTATTAATTTAATTTGGGCCACAACATTGAATCCGCCACCGTATAGTCCATTACAAAAATCAAACATTAAATTGCAATATGATTAAGTGGTCATAGTTTCAAGTTAATAATGACACTTTGGTCCTTGTCTGTCAATAATTACTCCCTCAGATCAATAATGGAAATATGTAGTTCCTCTTTAAATAGTCCGAAAGAGTGAAATTTTAGAAAATATTGAATTCACTAATTTGAATCCAATTGAAAAGTCCGGTAAGTGAATTTTATTACTTTTTTATCAAAGATTTAGAATCCTATTTGAAAAAGGACATTGTTAAATATTTACATATCTTTTATTTATATAAACATATTGTGTTTTATTTAGAGTTTGACTGATTGAATAAATTCTCAATGGTGCCTATAAATACAAGACCAACAACACATTTAAAATACACGGATCGAGAATTATTAGGAACATAAAGTATTTTGTTCTTCACGGATTCAAAGACATGCTTTTAGGTTGTAAGTGCATTTGTGTCTTACATCTAAACTCAAATATAGATTTCATTTAAGTTATTTGTTCTTCTTTTGTTTAGAATATGCTCTCTTTAAGGAAGGAAGATTGTTCTTGATTTAGAAGTTGGTTAAAACTTGATTTAGTATATTAATATTTTTGTTTCACTTATTCATGTTTTTTTTCTGTAAAACATATCTTTATTAGTGAAACATTTTTGGGCTTAAAGCTTTGTTTATTGGGGCAGAACCAGTAAACGTTTAATTATTTGTATTCTTTATTTTATTTCACTACTTATTGGTGGATATTTGAACAGTTGTAACTCACATATACTCCCTCCGTCCCATTAATAACTTCACTTTTTGCCAAAACGGGTGTCCCGTTTAAAGCGTCACCTTTCCTAAAATGGCAAAGAATCTTTACTATTCCACCCACTCATTCTCTCTCCTATTTTACTATTACACTCACAACATTTTTCAAATTTACTATTCTCTCCACTCATTCTCTCGCCTATTTTACTATTACACTCACAACATTTTCTCCACTCATCAATTTCCTTAATTTGGTGAATTTATTATTGGGACGGAGGGAGTATACTAACATCTGTAATATGTTTGGTTGAAACTCATTTCCTACCTACACTAAACTTTCATAGTCACATATAGTGCTGTGTGGGTGACTAGGAGATTTTTTCTAAGCATCAAGCTAGGCATAATTAAATAATTCTTTCTTTATTTAGCTAATATCAAGAGATGTCGTTGTAGTATAGTGGTAAGTATTCCCGCCTGTCACGCGGGTGACCCGGGTTCGATCCCCAGCAACGGCGTTAAGTCTCTTTAATTTTGATTTCTTGTCTTCCTTTTACATATTGAAAATTCCTTCATGTACAACTCAGAATATAAACTCCTAATCAATATAAATTCATTTATTATTATTTATTTTTTTTCTTCTTTTTCGCGATGACATATGAGGATTCATGTTAGCCGACCCCAAATTATTTTGGGACTAAGGCTTTGTTGTTGTTGTTGTAATGAAAATGTGAAATACCGACTGATGTTTTTTTTCTGCTGAATGGAATTGAATTTAAGAAAATGACTTCTCACCTAAAACTATTGATTCAATTCAATACTTAATGTTTTGCTTTTTGATTTTTTATTTTCTAACAATTACAGATGGGCGTGGTGAGTATTTTTCCAACACTTAAATGACTTCTCACCTAAATAAATTCCTGTAACATGTTGATTTTGAAAAAGGCTGATATAGCCAAAAGTATGATACCCCCTTTCATTCTAAAATAAATGTCCAAATTTTATTTTAAATAACACTCTAAAAATATGTGCTTTTTTATATATTTTAATGATGAAAATATAATTGTCCAAAACACCATTGATGATTCAAGTGGATGAGGGTAAATAAAACATTTTCAAAAGTATGAAAACCCGAAAAATATGATCTGAAACTTTCTATTGTAATCATTGTACACTACGACAAAAATGGTCTCTTCCATAACTTATTTATAGACACTTCTATAGATTTAGACACTTCTATAGATTCAGTGCCGCTACTTTTTAGGGGTTTTTATCAATAATACCTTTAGATGGGGTGTAATTTATCAATAAAAATAGACATTTTCAAAACTCGCCGATAAGTCTCTACGTTGTTCAATTTGAGTACTCGTACTATTTTGAAGGGAGGAAGAATGCTACAAGATGATATTTAACTGAATATCTAATGCTTTTGATGAATTGATGAAATGAATTGACAACCTGGGGGCCTTTTATAGATATTGAAAAGTTCTGGTGACCTTTCTGTCAAAGGTCACAACTTTGTATCACGCGAATTTGGACCATTGGATCGTACCTGATGGGAGATACACCTGATCTGCCCACTCGAACCGGTTCCATGAACCGTCTGATTCACCCTGACCTGGTTCATTCGGGCGCGACCCTAGGCCAACTGACCCGCGCCCAGACGAGTTGGTGCGGATCCGATCCGCGGGTCATGGCCGCTCCAAGGCAATTCCGCATGGGCCAATGCCCATCCAACCTAGCCGAGACCCAATTGCCACAGGCCCAATGAACCTGGATCGAGCCACCACCAAACTGGACCATGCACGAGCCAACTTTTATCAAAAGTATAAGGCTCCTAGCGACGATGAGCAAGTGCGAAGTGTAAAGTGCGCCCTAAAACGCCCATTACGGCCTTTGCGGTAGTGGTCCAAATTGAGCTAGTACAAAATTAGCACAATTTGGGCTACTACTTGCATGGTTCGCCCAAGGAGGAACAACTTGATGACTCCTCTTTGGAAGTATCCATTTTAATACTAGCATTACATTATATTTCAAAGCAATGTGAGATAACTCTTTCATATCCCATAAACTATTCATTTACCCATTTCAAATTACATACTTTGATAATTAATTTCTCATTCACCATAAATTGGTTTTAAGAAAGTAAATATATCAAATTAATCTACTCCAAATGTAGATTATTAATATGCAATCAATTTTCATTTTTCTAAAATGAAATCTTATGAAATTCTTGGTCAAAAGTCAGTCAAAAGTCGGTCAATTCAAAACCAAAATTCCAACATGCTACACATTAACATGGTAGGTAATAGATTGGGAGCCAAAAACACTATTTCTAGAGGATCAAATTCACTGTTTGATGGCTTGGGATGGGTGACCCAAACAACCATTTACTTAATACTTTTTTCTTCCTATTTATATTTCATAGTCACTAACATCTTTCATACGGAAAAGGCAAAACATGACATCAATGTTGTTAGACGTCTTCCTAAGTACTCCATGATGAAGTTTTCGAGTTTGTAGCCTCATTATCACGTCACATTTTTTGTTTGTATATGTTTAACGTTTTTAAATAAGAAGCAATCTTGGTGCATTTTTTTTATCATCACATTTTTTGTTTGTAAATGTTAACGTTTTTAAACGTTTTTAAATAAGAAGCAATCTTAGTGCATTTTTTTATCATGGTTTAATCATTATAAGGGATTTTTACCAATAAAACCTTGAGATAGGGTGTAATTTATCAATAAAAATAGACATTTGCACAAACATGCATTGTTTGTGAAATAACTGTGATGTGTATTTTGCAGTTATTTTGCTTAAACAACTGATAAATTTTTGAAATGTGATATGTATTTCACCGTTATGGTGTAAATAACTGTGAATTCTATTTCACAGATATTTAAATAATTGTGAAATAGAATTGATTTATGTTATAACTGTGTTGGTTTATGTTATAAACTGAGAATTCTATTTCACATTGTTTTATAGGTTTTCATAGTTGTTCATCCTCGTGCATTGTTTGTGAAATGACTTTGATGTGTATTTCACAGTTATTTTGCTTAAACAACTGATAAATTTTTGAACTGTGATGTGTATTTCACAGTTTTGGTGTAAATAACTGTGAATTCTATTTCACAGCTATTTAAATAACAGTAAAATAGAATTAGTTTCTGTTATAACAGTGTTGGTTTATGTTATAAACTGAGAATTCTATTTCACATTAATGTTTTATAGGTTTTCACAGTTGTTCATAATTAGAGTTGGTTTACTTTATAACTGTACCGTAGATTTCTCAGTTATTTATATCATTCTTTTAGAACAACTGTAGGACGAATTTCACATTTATTATTATTTTTATTAACTAGGAAAAAAAAGCAATAGAGAGAGAGGGAGGGAGAATGCATAGGGAGTGCGAAGAATCGGATCCTAATCTTCACCCATCAAGCGCATAAGGCGCTAGTACGTGCGGGAATTGCAGTTAGGGGCATTTTTGTCCACATTTTTAATAGGGACTTTATTGACGAGTTTTAAAAATGTCTAGCTTTATTGTTCGATTTCATTTGGGAGATGGGTTTATTGATCAAAGCCTCTACTTTTTACTAATTGTGGTTAATATTTGTCACTTTTAATTAAGTGAAAGTGTCGCTATTTTCCATTATACTTTTTATAGGCACGACTAATTTTCGGCAAATTTTAATAAGTGTCGCTAATTTCCAGCGCTTTTAATAAGAACTACTAAATTTCAATCCATTTTAGTGTCGTTAATTCTCAGTACTTTTTAATTGGTGCAGCTAAACTCTGAAACTTTTTAGTACATGTCAATTTCTAGCCCATTTTATTATATGTCGGTAATCATTACGTGCCAACACCTTTTAATGAATACAACTAATTTCCGGCCATTAATCTTCGGCCTTTTTTATAATGTGCAACTAATATTAAGAGGTTTACTTTGACATTTTGTAGGAAAATGGTTTCTGAAAAAAAAAATTCTGGAAACTGAAAATGTTTTCCGGAATATGACGTTCGATTGTTTGGTAAATCTACGAAAAATGTTTTCCAGAAAACATTTTAATATTAGTTTTTTTTTACGGGGATTGGGTGGTGGGTGGTGTGGGGTTTTGGAGGGACGGCAAGGCAAGAGAGTTGATAAAAAAATTAATATAAGCAAAAAAAATTTGAAGGGGGTGGGGTGGAGAGTTGATAAAAAAGTTAATATTGACAAAAAAAAATTGAGAGGGGGGGGGGGGGAGGGGTGGAGGGGCGGCAGAGTTGATAAAACAACTAATATGGGCAAAAAAAATTGACAGGGGTGGGTGGGGGTTGGAGGGGTGGCAGTAGAGTTGATAAAAAATTTAATGCACAATATAAAATTGACGGTGGGTGGGGGAGAAACGGCCGGAGAATTGATATAAAAATAATAATATGAGCAAAAAAAAATTGACGGGGGAAGGGGGTGGGTGGGGATGGGGTGGGGTGGAAGTGGGGGGAGGGAGGGAGGGGGTTTAGTTGGGGGTGGTGGTGGGATTTGGGGATGATGGTGTTAAAAAGCATTTTCCGAAAAATATTTTGAGCGGGAGAAATTCGGAAATTATTTTCCTCAGGAAACAAGCCTATTTTCCATTGACCGAAAAATATTTTCCGTTGACTTTATTTTTCAATGGTTACTAAACACCGGAAAATGAAGAAAACATTTTCCTAAAAACATTTTCCCCCAAAACAAACAGAGCCTTAGTAGTAATACTAGTGACTGAATATTTGTATCAAATAATCCTTAAGCTTGTTGGTAGAAGACTTGTTTCATAACCATATGGTCATGAGTTCAAATCTGAGCAAGTGTATATTTATTTAAAATACGAGATGGATTCTTCGACTATCGCCAATTAGACCAACATGCTCTAAAACACCACACAGACACGCTCAATAAGACTAAACCACCATTAAAGATACAAATAAGACACTAAAGAACAATTACCGACACAACAACCAATACATAGAGAGTAGTAACAAGAAGACCCCGAAGACACTCTAGAGCAAAAAGAGCATCCATACTCGCTACCCAGCACTCTTCCTACTACTTCTAGGTCGCAGCTGTCCAATTAATGGTAGATATCAACCTAAGCATCTCTCTGAGTCTCTTATCACTCTATGAAGCTGGTGAGAGGCCCAATTGCATCGACCAACAGACTAACAACCTGACCCCCACCCCATTAAACTCTCACTCTCAATACTTAAGCAAACAGTTCCATCTTTTAAGTTTCAATCACCAATCATTCTTCCTCCTCCCCAACCTCATTCTTATCTTCATCCTCACGTACACAAAATCTCAAAGTATTCAAGCTGATACTCATACTAGTCCCATACGTTTAATCCAAACCATGAGGGTAAAAGTCAACACATAAAAGGTGTTAAATTGACTTCTAGATGGGGAACTTTTAAAAAATCGCAGGTCCCCTCAAATCAGGATACAATGAATGTATCTATTGGGTCCTAAAAAATAAAATAAAATAAAATTCGAGACTCTATAAGCAAAAAGCAATGATGTTTGTTGAGGTATATAACAGAGGAAGCCTATTAATGTGTAAAAAGATTAAGGAACATTAGATAAGAACCATAAGGAATAACAAGAGAGAGAGAGAGAGAGAGAGAGAGAGAGAGAGAGAGAGAGAGAATGAAAGGAAGCTCGCACATGAAATTGTGTTTCCAAGGAGAGCAAGAGCAGCATCATCCTGCATTAATCAGAAGATGAAGTGAAGTTGCAGCTAGAAATTGTGCGTCTCGTCAGAAGAGAAGGATGCCTTAGCATTTTAAGTTTCATAATTGCACAAGATGAAACTTGATTAAGATGTAAATCCTGAACGTCACCCCTCCCTGTCATATGTGAAATGCCATATAACTTTGTTGACTAAATTGTGCAATTTCACCCTTGAAATCCTCTCAAGAGTTACATGTGACCTCCAAGTCTGTTCCTAGAGTGTGCTTGGACAATCTCCAACATGTCTAGGCGTGTCATAGGTCTGAAACGGGAAAAACTCCCAGCACATCTAGGACCGTTCCCAAGTGAGTCATTATGTGTCAAATCCAATAAGTTGAAACTCAAACTCTTTCGGAGAGTGTTGGTGCTTCTTAGCCCACAAAAATAATAAGTCGTGGAGAAGTAGAATCATAATCAAATATTGTAAATGTATAGACAGTATAGTATTGTCGAGGCATAACTGGTGCATAATTAAGGTTGCATGTATGTGTATAGTAGAATCCTAACCCAATATTGTTTATGTGTAAAGAGTATTATAGGGGCATGTGTGGTGTATAACTAAGGTTGCATCATATAGTATACTCCTAACCAGATATTGTGAATGTGTAAATAGTATGTAGAGGTATACTTGGCTTTATGTGTGAGTGTTTGCTAAGGCTTCTAATTACAATTATTCATTGCCTAATTTCAACATGGTATCAGAGCAATGAAACAAAGAGATTAGAAGCATACATTACTGAATATAGGTAATTGCACATCAGACAGCTCCACACAGTACATAAGCTTTTCTCCAACTGAAATTTTTAAACAACCAAAGTCACATAAAAAAACAAAAAAGAAAAAGGAATAATAAATTTACCATTCAACATAAAGTCCAGACTAAAAGCATGTTGACCATGCTACCATGACATTGAACATTGATGATTACAATAAGTTGAATAAAGTCTGCTCTTAAAACACTTAACAAAAAGTATATTAGTGTTGATTTGAAGTGCAAACCAAATTAGACAATGTGAGTATATTAGTGTTGAAGAGCAAACCATATTAATGTTGAAGTGCAAACCATCTGATGTTAATAAAAATACGGGGAAACATCTTTTTTCTAAACACAAGAGGAAGATGTGAAAGTTGCAAAGATGACACATAAGGCATTGGTGAAATCAAATTAGACAATGTGACTTTCTTGATCCATTTGCCTTGTAATAGAAAATAACATGGGTACCTCTTCCAGAAATTCTGGGAATTCCTAATATATCTGCCTCAGCTCATTCAATTATACATAGAAGATGAAAGAACATAGCAAACCTGAAAATATTCAATTTCAGAATGTGAGTTTCAAGATGCATTTGCCTTGTGATGGAAAATAACATGTAGCACCTCTTCCAGAAATTTTGGGAATTCCTAATTTAAGAATATGGCAAACCTGAGAAAATTTATAATTTCAGAAAATCAGTTTTGCACTGTCCCACCTCATATCACAGAAACCATCTTTCGCTCTTATCTCATAGACCTTCCATTTACATCAATAACCCCAATCACCTACACGACAAAGACATACCAAAAAGACTTCAAAATGATAATCTGGAGACTGGAATAATCAACAATATCATAACACGTGATAAGGATAGCATCTTCATCTGAAACTAATTGACTTCTTAGTTATATCAGCCACTTAGGTAAGATCAGGGTCCACAATACTCATATTCGAGAGTTAAAGCTTTCTACTAATTAGCTAAATGACTATAATTGTCATAGGGGAGTCAAGAATTTCATGTATAAATAGCATTTGATGATACAAGGCAACCACCACTTATTCACTATTAGTGAGTTTAAGTTGAAAGAACTCAGTCCATGTAGGTGACAAGTTCTGATTATTTGACAAGTATTTTTGCATGGTCAAACAAGTTTCAGAAGAATAAATAATAAGAAGTCAAACAAGTTTCAAAAGTCAACTGTGGCCAAACAAAATTAGACGGAGGGATTACTATTATTATTATTTTGTGGAATACATAAAACCAGCTAGCCAGGTTAAGATGTGAATGACATAAGAAGGAGCTATTGGCCAACACATTTGAAGCAATAATTCATTAGTCCGGTACCTTGTCAGCAATTTCTAGTTTTCAGTATATCTGACCAAACAAAGAGCTTCATTAACTTGGGTTAACTTAGAAATATAGAGAGCAAACAACCTTTTAAAAAGCTGTTCAATTTACCACTGCTGCATACAGAACTTGGGGAATTGAATTACTACGATATAAATAAACAAGGGGAAAAAAATTATGCAACTTAGATATAAATGCAAGCAACTGTATCATCAGAGGCCATTAAAGGTAACTACCTTTGGCCAAGTAAATTAACAGAATGAATTTCAAGGGTACTTAAAAGAGCCAAAATGGCCTGTTGAAGAGGCTATTTAATATATTTAACTTAATAGAGTTTAAGTTAACAAATACAGGTACGGGAAAAGGCACGGTACCTTTTTCAATACCTCAAGAGCAAATTTTGACAAAATTTGGTCTTTCACTTTGGGCAAGAGGGAGTACAATATTTAACTTAAAAATACATAATGGTATTAATTTTCCTTATCTTTTTATTCATTTCCCATATATATATATATATATATATATATATATATTATTTTTTACTTTCATTATTTATTTTTCTTCTTTGTGTAATTTTATTCCCACCTATTTCTTCTTTAAGCTCTCTTTTTTTTTCCTCAAATCTTTTCTTTCACGATGACATATGAGGTTTCATGTTAGCCGACCCCATATTATTTTGGGACCAAGGCTTTGATGTTGGTGTTGTTGTATACATAATGGGTATTAACTTCTAGCAATAACCTCAGCAAGCACCTGGCCATTGGCGTTACACACAGAAAGTGACACAAATGATTAAATAAAAATTCAAGTGCAACGCAGACTTGACAATCAAATTCAATCGGCAGACCTTAGTCATCAAGCCGAAGACAGAAACCTGAAGATCAAAAGTACCCATTGATAGAGAAAAAAACTGGGTTATGACTCAGTACTTACCCTTCTTTTGCTCAACCGATACTCATATGGCTTGGATGTTTGTCTATCTCAGGAATATAGCATGCTCTTATGCCAATACCACTAGTGTAAGAAAATGAAAAAAAAAAAGACACTCGTCGGGTGAATCGGAAGTTTACTCAAATATAGGAAGAGACAGACTCAATTTTCAAAGAAAGAGCTACAATGCCAACAACTGACCGAAAACTAACATTTGGTTAGAGTGCCCTTCCCAAATTCATCTAGTAAACATAGGTACGGAGAAGTTGCATGCCTTGAAAAGTTTAAAATTGAATATCTAAACATAGAGACAAGTGCACAGGTGGTACCAACCTTTGGAGGGTCACACATCGGAACAAAATGATTAATAGTTCCACAAGGAGACGAACACCTTAGCAAGCGCCTGTCCAGTTATGTTACACACTGAAAGTGAGACAAATGATTTAACAGAAATCTAAGAGTAATGCAGGCATATAAAATAAAATTCAATCTGCGGACCTTATTCATCGTGCCGAAGACAGAAAACCTGCAGATCAAAACTTTTAGAATCCATTGAAAGTGAAAAAAAAGGAACATTTGGACTATGCTACCAGGACATTGCACATTAATGATTACAAGCAGTTGAATATAGCATGCTCTTATGCCACTAGTGAAAGAAAAGGAAAAAAAAAGACACCCGTCAAGTGAATCGAAAGTTTACTCAAATATAGGAAGAGACAGACTCAATTTTCAAAGAAAGAGTTACAATGCCAACAACTGACCGAAAACTAACATTTGGTTAGAGTGCCCTTCCCAAATTCATCAAGTAAACATAGGGACCGAGAAGTTGCATGCCTTGAAAAGTTTAATATCGAATATGTAAGCAGTTTCAATAATCCAACGTACTAAATCTCACATCCCATAGTCACTGAATCAAGTGATTATTCAGCAAACAAACACCAATTAATTACCATGCACATCAGTAGGTTCAAGTAGATTAAAACAAGAGACATTATATTCGACAATCATTCTATGATATCATATATGTTGCACTCACTTTGAATCTTGAAATCATACCTCGGCATCATTCCCATTTGGTGCAGATCTCTTATGAATGTAGATTGCTTGGCAGTCATATGCTTGCTTCCCATGGCACAAGATAGTCTATTGTCAACAAATTCATGGTTAGCATGGTCATCAGTAAATAAATACCAATGTGGGAAAGAAAAACTATCAAGGCTACCTAAAAACATGGATAGTAATCGGATCAAAAGTGGTCCAATAGATGGCGTATATTTGTTCCACGTGAAACTAGATGATACTGTTAAAAACGAAATGCCTTTTACAGATGTCACATAAATCGTAAACAATGAAACTTGTGAAGGAAAAAATGTGGAGAAAAAAAGATGTAAGAACTTTCAAAGAGCCTCCACTATCAAGAAAGTAGTAGAAATGCCTTTTACAAATGTCATATAAATCGTAAAGAATTAAACTTGTGAAGGAAAAAATATGGAGAAGAAAAGATGTAACAATCCGAACTTTCAAAGAGCCTCCACTCTCAAGAAAGTAGTAGAAATGATAGTATAAATTAGTTGTGTGGGTGTGCATTTAAACACAATTCTTTCAAATGCCATTCTCGTATGCATAGATAAAGTAACATTAATTAGTACATTAAAACTTCAAATGAAGGACTGAATAAAATAATTCTCAGTCTGAGAGTACGTAAAATTGGTTAACAAGTTTCAATTCCCGCATAAACTTTGCAAGAAAATATGTCATTGAAGAACTGGTAATCAGAAAATAGGTAAAGGTAACAAGTTCTTGAAGACGGGAGCGAAAGAGTATCAGCGTCTTCATGGATGTACATGAAACTTTGTTTATGCAGCCTTGTCCAAAAAATTCATAGCTAAGATGGATATGTTCCGAGTCTAAAAACAGCCCTAACCTTCCATTCTGTATATCCAGCAGTTAATCTGTAAATAAAGTGGCCTCACGTAATTATTTGACGAGCAATCAGTGCCCGTGGCAAAAAAAGCTAGTACAAAATAAAAGTACATGGCAGTCAGTAACCAATATACTGAATGAGAAGTTACTTATATTGAATTTAATATGTGAATAGCTACAGAAAAGAAACAGCGAGTTGGTGAAATGTTTATGAATCTAGTTCTGCAGCAAAATTGATTCATTTGAGCAAATGCTTTGAGAACAGAAGAATATGTGGCACTAAGTCTTTAGTTATTGCCATTTTCATTTCTTGGAAAAATAAAATAGGAAATAAGAAAGAAATGAGAAGCCCCATGTTTTACGAATCTAATAATATTGTCTTCAGATGGCTATAAGGAGCGAAATTCAGTAACAATAACTATATGTGATGACATAATTTATGTGCAGATTGAGGGTAACAATAACATCAACTATACAGATGATTACTATGTAGATAAGAATAAGAATGCATACCCAAGATTTTATTATATATCACCAAGAACTCCTCTTTCATGGCAGCCATAACAATAATTTTCTGACCTTTTAAATTTGGTGTAAATAGGGTTGCTGTTGAGGGAAAGCCCATCAATTTTGGTGAAAATTATCAGTCAAAACATGCACTCACTCTTCCTCTTCAAACCCTAGCGCACTGCCAGAGATTCATCGGGCACTCAAATTTCCCTCTTAAAACCCTAAAAGAACCACCGATTAACGTCGGTGATGGGGGACTATCGAACATCTAACATCTTTCTTGGACATCAACGACCCTGGAACTTAATACGTTCATGGTGTAATCCTTGATTACACCTGACTGAAGATTGTCAAGAAAAGGATACAAATAACTCCTTGGTATGCAGAGAAGTCAACATTTAAATAGTCACTCTTTACTGGGATACGTATCCACAAATATTTCAGCCAAGTGAGTGTAAACCAGAACCTGCAAAACAAGTTAGCGTGTTACAACTTCAAATATTTTGTTGACGTGCAAGAGCGAACAGATGGTCTCTGAGTGAAAGTAAAAAATAACTTGATAAAAAAACAGAAAAAAGGATAGAAGAAACTAAGAATAAGCAATGTAGAAAATGTTGTCACCGAGCATGCAGGTATATATAAATTTTTACATCCTATCTGATAAAAGGCCAATGCAGGTGTTCATATTCAAGACTTAGTATTAAACTGCATTTAATCCAATCAGGTGTGTTTGTTCTTGCCATAAAACCCGAATGCCATCTACAACTGTAAACTATTAAGGACCATATTAGACCATCTAAAAACTTTTGGGGCATATATCTCACCAAACAAAGAGCATGCTTAGCTTGGATCAACTTATAAATATAGAGAGAAAAACAACCTTCAAAGCTGTCCAATCACCACTGGTACATACAGAGCTCAGGGAGTTGAATTTCTACCATGGAAAAAGGGGAAAACAAAAATTTGAACAACTTCAATATAGAGGCAAGCAAATATATCAGAGAAGTCAGATTCATTACCAATTAATTTTACTGAGGCAGACCTTCATGACACCAGTACAATTATGAACGTAAATCATTTTTCTTGGTTGTGATGCCACAGAGGACTCAAGGATACCCTTGGCAGCTCAGCCAAGTTTAAAATATAGGAAACAGGTCTCAAAGCTATGGTAACAGTTCATAACTGAAAAAGAAGGCATATAAAACTGCCGTTATACCTGTAATGATTGGAATGTGAATAATACAATAAAAATATTAGGAGGAGAAAAACAGATATAATTGCACCTTGAATATGTGGGGAACATCCTTTACAGATTTCAGTGTTTCACGTAAAGAAGCCAATAAGTCTTCTAAGAGAAGAAGAATGATAACTTTACCATAAAAGGCAAATACCTTTGATAAAGCAAAGAAAGAAACCTATAAGAGATACAGGACGATATCCATGAGAGAATCAATTGCTAATGAGGCATTCCCACATTTATTTTGTTCAAATGTATCTACAATTTTTTGGTTCTCACAATTACCTCAGAAAGCGCATGCCCATTGGTTAAAGTGACAAAAATGATTAAATAGACATTATCCATCATACCTAAGACAGAAACCTGCACATCAAATTTTTAGCACACAAATATAGATGGAAAAAAACATTGGAACCTACAGATACTCATATGGCTTGGACGTATGTCTCTCTGGAATATCTGCAATGCCTTATAAGCTGCTGAATCAACTTTCAGAAACTTGTTTCTAAACATCATAGTCAATGTATAGACCTTGAGTAAATGCAGTTACTGAAAAAGGTACTAATTTTAACTTAATAGTATAAAAACTGGAGTAGACCTTGACAAAACAAAAACACCATCATAGGACTCAGCTACACTTGGCAAAACAAAAACATAGACCTTGAGTAAATGCAGTTACTGAAAAAGGTACTAATTTTAATTTAATAGTATAAAAACTGGAGTAGATTTCATAAACTTATCCCAGTGGATCCATCTAGTCAAACTAATAGTTGGGTAATGCAGCTGATTCTTTATCTTGCACTGAATTAGTTATCTTGCTTGACTCATATTAATAATATGACAAGCGGAGTAAATTCTTGAAGAACTAACCCGACAAAAGACTAGGGCTGCAAGCTCTGTCAATTGTGTGTTGGTCAAGGTTCCACACTTAACATTCCTGTTTATGTAACTCAAAAAAAAAAAAAAACAATGTGCATTCACATGAGCATTTATAGACCATTTCAAACAATGAAGGAAGAAGCATGCTATAAACAGAACCTACCAGGTCGCAATGGCACTGCAAGTACTTACATGATCTAGCTCCTTGCATATTATTACATCATGAAGATGTTCTATTACCGTAACGGTGCACTCCCCATCAGCACCCCCATTTATAATTTAATAGTAACCTTGAACACAAAATAAATGTGTCTTGAGAAATAATTAGAAAATATCTTAAAACCATAAATGAAGTCAAACTGACCAATTATCGCATGATGAAACGTGTAGACACCGATCATGGGTAGTTATCCAGCAGGGGTAAAAGATCTGTTGTCCAGATCATGTATGATTAACGATTGACAACCCAAATTCCAACCACCCTTTAATAAGTATGTGTTGAAACACTCGATCAGTTTGCGGAAAATTATTTCCTCATCCCTGAAAAATATAGGGAGAAGTTATGCATGCCAACGTGATTAACAACTTCCAGAAAGTACATCTATTACAAATTAATCTGACAAGTTAAAAAAACAAAGGACTACTATCTATTTTTACCTGGCATGATAGAAGATATGAACAAAACCTTTTATGATTTCTTCTCTAAGTTCATGAGGAAAATCCCGAAGGGAATGAAACATAAAGATGCAGCTATACACTTCTTCATTGGGATTCGACACTCAAGCTCGTTTCCACCTTCCCCAAGAATAGAAGCACCAGGCCTCACCAAATCATTAAAATATTAGATGAATATGGAAAACATTGTATTCCTACGAATTTAAAACACGTGTATGATCCAAGATGTGATAGCTAAAGAGAGATCTCACCACAATACACATGTTTCCTTGTGTGAAAATGGCATTGCCTAGTTGCTAAAAGGTGTCAGAGAATACTTCCACCCCGGACTGAAAACTTGGAACATCCTTCAGGACATCCCATATGTTTTTATTAAGTAATTTGGCAACATATAGAAGGGCCTGCAAGCAGAACAAATGGAAGTTAGTTGACTTCATATTAAATGAAATACTTGTGTCAAGAAACTTTATTCAGTAGTATCAGAAACTTTTTAAAAAATCAACAACCTAAATCATTTGTTCCAATCCAGTAGAGCCATCAATGACTGCTAACAAAACTAAGGTTCGCCAAGGGTTGGACTGATATGGATGTAAGAAGACTATCATAGTTAGAAAACCAAATGAAACTAATATATGATCCACTTAAAGTAAATTGATTTACCCTATTTGGAGCATTTAACAAGTAGAACTGAGGGTTTGAGCATACACTAATACTATGCTATAAAGTTAAAGACCCAATAATGATTCAAAACACATTATTTTTTCTGTTTGGACTCTTTGTATAAATATTTATATCCTTGAAAAATAAAAATACCATACATTGTGTTTGCATGTGCAAATTTATAAACAGAGTCCAAACAAAATAAGTAATGACAATATTACCTCCATCAGTGCAACTAAGTTTACACACAAGCGACCCAATAGAAAAGGATTGGTCCTACAATCTCTCCCATGTACTGCAAAAAAAAAAAAGATTCAGCATCACTAAGTATAAGCAATAAACAATCTGATAACTGCATTCACCAACCAAAAAAAAGTATGTTACTCTGAACTTAAATGAACTGCATGTCTAAACAGACTAAATGAATGTCCCTTGGTTCACTTGCATTAGGATATTAACAAGCAATAAGTTACATAAATCACCTCTAATCTTGTACAACAACAACAAAGCCTTAGTTCCAAAACAATTTGGGGTCGGGCCGTCGGCTATCACGAATCATCACATGGACTTGTCAAAGGAGATATAAGAAAACAATGAAAAAAGGAGCTAATGATCAAATCAAAAGAAATGCTAAAAGTTGAAAAATAAACGCAGCCCAAGGAATGGGAGCCACCCCTCAAACTGTAAGATATGCCCAATGCGGGAGGAATGTCCATGTTGTGGCCAGAATGATAGAAGTAAACATAGAAAGAAGTCTCCTAATGTACGCCATGTTGTCAGCAGATAGCACACACGCACCCATTTATCTCAATGGCATCACTTGACCAAAGCAAATCAGAAACAGTGCAAATAAATAAGTTTTGACATTTATGGCTATGACTACTCGAGCCCAGATGTACGAATATCTCATGGATCAGAGAAGACTTAATGTTGGTGAAGCAAGCATCCCAAATGTATCATCTTCAAAATTTTACTTGATAATTTTTCCTTGATTACATCTCTAAAAACTCAAATAGTTCAATGAAGTTTAAAGAGCTACCAAATCTAAGGTAGTGTTTCCCAACTGGAAGAGGATAAAGTACAGATTCCACCTTATGCCAACAGAGTGAAGGTAGGCATAAGAGGAAAAAAGGAAGAAAAAACAAATGAGAAAAGAAGCCAGAGATAGTAGACATGATACTTGTGGTAAGGAAAAGAAAAGAAGTCAACAAAAATGCACCGAGAAAATAAACCTTTGAAACCATCAATTTGTACATATCTGAATCCAGATCCTTCATTCCAGCAAGATTGACAGTAACATTAGGCAACAGGAGCTCGGAAACACAAGCTTTAAGCAACACATATCCTGGCATAATCTACAGCAGAAGACTCAAAACGATGGATTTTGAATTGTTGAGGTGGGGGAGAGAAACAAAAATCCCCACAAGTGATAACAGGTAAAAGACAGTATCCAAGATGAATAAAGAAGATACCTCACAATAACCAATGAGAATGGCACAAAATACAAATTGTTCCTCAAATGAGTAAAAATCAATTGGAGAAAGCAATACGCATAAGATAAGGGGATACTGATCAATTTCAATGGTTATTAAAAAAAAAAGTATATATATATATATATAGAAACAGGTAAGACTGAGTTAAATTTTGGTATATTCAAATGAGCCATTTGAAGAAAAACTCTAGAGAGAACATCATGTTATACAAACAAAAAACTCATGAAAAAAATATATTACATAATCTGTAATAAGGAATAACAAATGCAAGTGGAGTGCATTCCTGAAATACTAACCCGACAAAAGACAAGGGCAGTAAGCTCCGTCAGTCCAGATTCTGCGTTGGTCAAGGTTCCACACTTATCATCCCTGTTTATGTAACTCCTAAAAACAATGTGCATTCACAAGAGTATCTATAGATCATTTAAAACAATTAAAGAAGAAGCATGCCAGAAACTGAAGTTATCAAGTCGCAGTGGCACTGCAAGTACTTATTTGAATAACTCCTTGCATATTGCGTCAAGAAGTTGTTCTATTATCGCACTCATATCATCAGCACCACTTAACCTTGAATGCAAAACAAAGGAGTCCTGCCAAACAATTAGAGAATATTTTAGACACCTATTTTATAACCATAAAATATATTAAAATTAACGATTGACAACCAAAATCAGGACCATCCTTTAACAGGTATGTGTTGATACACTCTTCTTCAGGAAAATCGCCAGGGGAACTATCAAGAAGAGAATGAAGCATCAAGATATAGCGAAACACCTCTTACGTGGTATTGATTGATCACCATTGTTCTCACTCAAGCTCATTTCCACCTTCCCCATGTACAGAAGCACCAGGCCTCGCCAAATCATTTAAAATTATATTAGATGACTCTGGAAAACTTATACACAAATACTATGCTATAAACTTAAATCAGATATAGAGAAGATGTATATGTGTATTTACATTTAATCATTTGACCCAACAACAAAGCAGTAAATTACAATCAAAATAAACAAACAAGAAAAAATGCCCCTAAATGAACAAGACACCATTCAAGGGAAATTTTTGCAACAAAAGAGTAAAATATAATCACATTATACAAACAAACAAACAAAATGTCCCTGAAATTTCATATGATCAAAACAAAACCCTAGTTATATAAATAAGCATGATGGAATACTTGCATTAACATTTAACAATCGAGTACATACCTGAAATTTAACAAAATCAAATGGAAACCCTAGTTTCAAATTGATGAAAAATCAAGTATCATCTTCCTTGAGAAATGGATGAGTGAGAGGAAATTAGCGAGTTTGAGAGAAATTGATAGGCGTAATTGGGGAGCCTGAAATTTCATAAGATCTTAACAAAACCCTAGTTATAGAAATAAGCAACACTTGCATAACATTTAACAAGCGAAGTACATACCTGAACTGAACTTTTAACAAAATCAAATGGAAACCCTAGTTTCAAATTGATGAAAAATCAAGTATCGTCTTCCTTGAGAAATGGATGAATGAGAGGAAATTAGCGAGTTTGAGAGATTGATCGGCGTTGTTGGGAAGAAGGAGGAGGAGGAGGAGGAGGAGGAGTGAACCGTGGGTGAAAGTGCGTGAAAGATGGAGAGAAGCGAAGGGGGAGGAGGAGTGGAGCGGTCTGAAAGTAAGAGTTGGGGAGCGAAGAACAAACCCTCGATTATTTATAAGAAGATGGCACAACCGCGTGAAATGGAAGCTACCCTTCCAACGGCTAAATGAAATGAATTGGTCCCCAATTAATCCCCTTGTTTCCTTAATCCATGCGGAGATGGAACATTACTCATTAAATGACTAATCAAAATATGTTCTTTATACTCCCTCCGTCCCATGTGATTGCATTTAAGTGGGATGGACCAAAATAGAAATAATTTTGCATTCACATAGGACGGAGGGAGTAAATCTTAGTATTTTACAATTAATATAATAATATAAAGTCTTAGGGCGTGTTTAATTAAGTTCATAATTTAATTTGGAACACTTTAATAAGAGATTAAAAAGTTAATCATGTTTAGTAAGATAAATTGTAATTACTTAATTAATTAAGATTGTCTTAAAAAAGGCTATTAATTTTAAGTTGAAAATGAGTAGCTTAAACAATTAAGAGGGAGAAAGAAAGAATTAAAAATGAAATGATTTCAAATTTATCCATCAACTATTTTATTTATATATTAAATTATACTTTTTTGTTGAAATGTTTTAACTTTTTATATAAATTATATTTGATCAAGTATTAAAATGTAATTTTATTTATATTAAACTATTGATATTAATAATATTTTAATAGAGTATCATAATTATTATTTTTTTCATTTTTTATCAAAGTTTAGACAAATTTATCAAAATAATTAACAAGATAAATTTTATTATGGGTCAAGAAAGTACAAATAAAAAATATTTAAATATTATAAAATATAATCTAATTATAATAATAGTGATGTATATATTGAAGACTTTATTTTATTATACACTCATTAAGATTATTCAAATAATTTTTTGAATGTTAAGTTCAAACTTTAAATAAATTCAGATATAAGTGGTTTGTCACTACCAAACATACTGAACTCTTAAAATTCAACAACTTAATAATTTAAACTCTATATTTTTCAGCTCTACATTTTCAGAGCTTAATTTACAGTTTTACTAAATAGGCCCTTAGTTATTGAGAAATTGAAAAAAAGGGACTTCACCCCACATAGATAGATAGGAGACTCATCTCGAATATAAATAAAAGTTTCATCTCCTAATCTATACTAACGATATTTTTAATCTAAATACTGAGACGTTAGAATTTCATTTCAAGCAAAATGTGGACATTGTCTCAATCCGACATTTAAGAAATTTTCCATCAGATAATATTTTGCAATGAACATTGATATACAGAATCAAAGTTGACGAATAAACCCTCACTAAAATATCTCAAAATTCACAATCATCCTTTTGCGGAAAGAACTATGCCATCCATTGCGAAAAAATGCGAGAAATCAGAACTGAAAGATGAAACAAATAACAAAAAAAAACAAAGGTTCTCAACAAATCTATATAATATATAAAAAGAGAAACATTTTTTGCCATCACATTAAGCCATGTCACTATTATAACATGGCATTATGTGATTCACCCATTGGCCAATTATTTTCTATATAAATCAAGTGGTTAAATTTGGAACTCTATCAAGGATATTTTAGTCATTTACGTTTATGGCATAAATTTAGATATTAGATATTGAAATCAACATCAAGTGCTTTTGATTGGATGCCTTAATTTACGACTTTTTTTCCCCCAAATTCTTTGACCTCAATTATTTTATAATAAATTAATTTTAAAAAAATTTGTTTACACCAAAATTCATAATTATTTTTCCTCTACAAATAGAGACTAATTTCATTTGATTCGGACACAGAATAAAAATCCTCTTTCTTGAATATAAATAAAATATTTTATAATAATTTTTTTCACCTAAAATCATTAAAAAATTCTTCCAAAAATAGATATTACTTTCATTTTATTCGGACAAAAAAAAATCCTTTTCTTTGAAGTGCATGTCAATATTTTAAAAATAAATGTAGTATAAATAGGTAGTTTGAAAGAGGGGGAGGAAGAAGTGGGTTGGATTTGATGAGGGAGTGTAGTGTTTGGAAAAAAAAAAACTCATTTAACACATTATTGATTATTTTTGGAATTTGATTTTTCTTCTCAAAATTAAATATGTTAAATTGAAAAAGAATATTATAATTTTGTTCATGATCAGTTAATGTAAACAAATATAATATTTATTTAAAAAAATCCTCGTTTTTGAATATAAATCAAATAAGTTATAATAATTTTTTTTTCACCAAAAAATCATAATTTTTTTTTTCAAAAATAGAGACTACTTTCATTCGATTTGGACACAAAAAAGAAATTATTTTCTTTGAAGTGCATGTCAATATTCTATCTATCTATATAATATATATAATATATAAAAAGAAAAACATTTTATGCTATCACATTAAGTCATGTCACTATTATGACATGACATTATGTGATTCACCCAATGGCCAATTATTTTCTATATAACTCAAGTGGTTAAATTTTGAAATCTATCAAGGGCATTTTAGTCATTTACATTCATGGTATAAATGTAGATATTAGACATTGAAATCAACATCAAGTGCTTTTGATTGGATGCCTTAATTTACAAATTTTTTCCCCCAAATTATTTGACCTAAATTATTTTATAATAATTTAATTTAAAAAAAAAATTGTTTACACCAAAATTTATAATTATTTTTCCTCTACAAATACAGACTAATTTCATTTGATTCAGACAGAGAAAGAAAAATCCTCTTTCTTGAATATAAATAATAAAATTTATAATAATTTTTTAAAAAAAAATTATTTTCCACCTAAAATCATTAAAAAAAATTCTCCAAAAATAGATATTACTTTCATTTTATTCGGACAAAAAAAATCCTTTTCTTTGAAGTGCATGTCAATATTCTGAAAAATAAATATAGTATAAATAGGTAGTTTGAAAGAGGGAGAGGAATAAGTGGGTTGAGTTTGATGAGGGAGTGTAGTGTTTGGGAAAAAAAATCTCATTTAACACATTGTTAGTTATTTTTGGATTTTGATTTTTTTTCTTCTCAAAATTAAATAAGTTAAATTAAAAAAAAAAATATTATAATTTTGGTCATGATGAGTTAATGTAAACAAATATGATATTTATTTAAAAAAATCCTCTTTTTTGAATATAAATCAAATATTTTATAATAATTTTTTTTTAATTTTTTTTCGACAAAAATTATAAAAAAAATTCTTCCAAAAACAGAGACTACTTTCATTCGATTTGGACACAAAAAAGAAATCGTTTTCTTTGAAGTGCATGTCAATATTCTATCTATCTATATAATCTATATAATATATTAAAAGAGAAACATTTTATGCCATCACATTAAGCCATGCCACTATTAAGACATGGCATTATGTGATTCACCTATTGGCCAATTATTTTCTATATAAATCAAGTGGTTAAATTTGGAAATCTATCAAGGATATTTTAGTCATTTACGTTCATGGCATAAATTTAGATAATAGACATTGAAATCAACATCAAGTGCTTTTGATGGATGTCTTAATTTACGAAATTTTTTCTCCTAAATTCTTTGACCTCAATTATTTTATAATAAATTAATTTAAAAAAAAATTATTTACACCAAAATTCATAATTATTTTTCCTCTACAAATAGAAACTAATTTAATTTGATTCGGACACAGAATAAAAATCCTCTTTCTTGAATATAAATCAAATATTTTATAATAAATTTTTTCCACCTAAAATCATTAAAAAAATTCCTCCAAAAATAGATATTACTTTCATTTTATTCGGACAAAAAAAAATCCTCTTCTTTGAAGTGAATGTCAATATTCTAAAAAATAAATGTAGTATAAATAGGTAGTTTGAAAGAGGGAGAGGAAGAAGTGGGTTGGGTTTGATGAGGGAGTGTAGTGTTTGAAAAAAAAAAAACTCATTTAACACATTGTTAATTATTTTGGAATTTGATTTTTCTTCTCAAAATTAAATATGTTAAATTGAAAAAGAATATTATAATTTTGTTCATGATGAGTTAATGTAAGCAAATATAATATTTATTTAAAAAAAATCTCTTTTTTTAATATAAATCAAATATTTTATAATAATTTTTTTTTTAATTTTTTTCACCAAAAATCATAAAAAAAATAATTCTTCCAAAAATAGAGACCACTTTCATTCGATTTGGACACAAAAAAGAAATTATTATCTTTAAAGTGCATGTCAATATTCTATCTATCTATATAATCTATATAAAATATAAAAAGAGAAACATTTTATGCCATCACATTAAGCCATGTCACTATTATGATATGGCATTATGTGATTCACCCATTGGCCAATTATTTTCTATATAACTCAAGTGGTTAAATTTTGAAATCTATCAAGGGTATTTTAGTCATTTACGTTCATGTCCTAAATGTAGATGTTAGACATTGAAATCAACATCAAGTGCTTTTGATTTGAGGCCTTAATTTACGAATTTTTTCCTCCCAAATTCTTTGACCTCAATTATTTTATAATAAATTAATTTTAAAAAAAAATTGTTTACACCAAAATTCATAATTATTTTTCCTCTACAAATAGAGACTAATTTCATTTGATTCGGACACAAAATAAAAATCCTCTTTCTTGAATATAAATCAAATACTTTATAATAAATTATTGTTTTTATTTTTTTTCCACCTAAAATCATTAAAAAATTTCCTCCAAAAATAGATATTACTTTCATTTTATTCGGACAAAAAAAAAATCCTCTTCTTTGATGTGCATGTCAATATTCTAAAAAATAAATGTAGTAAAAATAGGTAGTTTGAAAGAGGAAGAGGAAGAAGTGAGTTGGGTTTTATGAGGGAGTGTAGTGTTTGAAAAAAAAAATTCATTTAACTCATTGTTAGTTATTTTTAAATTTTGATTTTTCTTCTCAAAATTAAATAAGTTAAATTGAAAAAAAATATTATAATTTTGTTCATGATGAGTTAATGTAAACAAATATGATATTTATTTAAAAAATCATCTTTTTTGAATATAAATCAAATATTTTATAATAATTTTTTAAAAAAAAAAAAAAAATCACCAAAAATCATAAAAAAATTCCTCCAAAAATAGAGACTACTTTCATTCGATTTGGACACAAAAAAGAAATCATTTTTTTTGAAGTTCATGTCAAAATCCAAACAAATTATTTTTAAACGTAATAAATTCAAACTACAGCGGTTCAACTACTTCATCCTAAAGAATGTGATGGTGGTAGAAAGTAGAAACATTGTCTTGGAGCATGCATTGATTTCTCTTATCATTATCCCCCATATTAAATTTTAGATTATTAGATTAGTTTATTTTATTGGATTAAATTTAATTTGTTTAAATTGTATTATTCTCTCCATCCTAAAATGAATGATTTTTTTAAAATTTAAGAATTATTTAAAAAAAATTAATTTTAATCTAGAAAAAATAATAAACATTCTTTTAATTCATTTTCAAAATTTTAGATTTTTTAAAATATAATGAATTATGAAAAAAAATTAAATCAAAAAATTTAAAAGAACATTTATTTTGAGAATAATGGTCATTCAATCTGTCTATCTATATAATATATAAAAGCAGAAACATTTCAAGACCATACAGCTCGCCACGTGAAAATCTAAGTCAGCTCTATGTTCACCAATTATTAGCCGCCATGTGTCACATTCAATGAAGAGTTTTATTTTAGATTTTGATTTAAACACAAATTTTAGCTTTTAAATCCAAACAAAATATTTTTAAACGGAATAAATTCAAACTACAGCGGTTCAACTACTTTATCCTAAAGAATGTGATGGTGGTGGAAAGTAGAAACATTGTCTTGGAGCATGCAGTGATTTCTCTTATCATTATCCCCCATATTAGATTTTAAATTATTAAATTACTTTATTTTATGGGATTAAATTTAATTTGTTTAAATTGTATTATTCTCTCCATCCTAAAATGAATGATTTTTTTCAAAATTTAAGAATCATTTTAAAAAATTTAATTTTAATCTAGAAAAAAATAATAAACATTCTTTTAATTCATTTTCAAAATTTTAGATTTGTAAAAATATAATGAATTATGAAAAAAAATTAAATCAAAAAAATTTAAAAGAACATTTATTTTGAAACAATAATGGTCATTCAATCTATCTATCTATCTATATAATATATAAAAGCAGAAACATTTCAAGACCATACAGCTCGCCACTTGGAATTCCAAGTTAGCTCTATGTTCACCAATTATTAGCCGCCATGTGTCACATTCAATGAAGAGTTTTATTTTTGATTTTGATTTAAACAAAAATTTTAGCTTTTAAATCCAAACAAATTATTTTTAAACGTAATAAATTCAAACTACAGCGGTTCAACTACTTCATCCTAAAGAATGTGATGGTGGTAGAAAGTTGAAACATTGTCTTGGAGCATGCATTGATTTCTCTTATCATTATCCCCCATATTTGATTTTAGATTATTAGATTAGTTTATTTTGTTGGATTAAATTTAATTTGTTTAAATTGTATTATTCTCACCATGTTATTTTTATAATATTTAATTATTAGATTCATTATGTCCGTCGAGTATCGACGGGTTACTGACTAGTATAATATATAAAAAGAAAAATATTTTATGCCATCACATTAAGCCATGTCACTATTATGACATGGCATTATGTGATTCACCCATTGACCAATTATTTTCTATATAAATCAAGTGGTTAAAATTGAAAATCTATCAAAGATATTTTAGTCATTTACGTTCATGGCATAAATGTAGATATTAGACATTGAAATCAACATCAAGTGATTTTGATTGGATGCCTTAATTTACGAATTTTTTTCTCCCAAATTCTTTGACCTCAAGGGTCCTACTTTCCCTTCTGGTCTGTCCCACTTCAAAAGTCCCTCCATAAATGACATGTTTTGAATATATTTATACCCTTGTAATTTAAATTTATCGATTCAATATTTCTCACAATATCCAACGTAACGGTAGGGTTTTTTTTTTGAAATAAAAAGAATCATATTATTAACGACAATAAATTTATTATACATTAAGTTTATGCATTTGAATGCGTACTTGATTTGCTAAACAATGTTACGTTTTTCTGACAAATAAAGTTTATGCATACAATAATGGAAAATACTCCCTCCGTCCCATAATGGAATGTCCAAAAAAAATTCAAATTTGCTCTTGATCAAAAGCAGATTTCAAAACTTTTTGGACATTCATTTCAAATATGCTCTTGACTAAGAATAATTTGATAATTGAATTGTTATCCTATTGATAATTGATTAATATTTGATTCATTTAATAAATGACTATATAATTGACATACAAAATAGCCTACCAAACTACTGTTTGTCAAAGATAATTTTGTGAGCAAGTTTGTGTAAATTTTATAAGCTCAAATCATTACGCGAGTTTGTGTAAACTATATATTCTCCATCTCTTAAAAAATCGGTGATCAAGTGTAAACAAATTTTTATTTTTATAATAAAAATAGATTTCTGTGACCAAAATATGTTTGGCCATCCCAACACATATAAGCTAAATGGAGTTAGTTTGAATGTAGTAATGTAATTTTCTGTGTGTACATGATACTCCCTCTATCCCAAATGATCGTCTCACTTTTTTATTGTTGGATATAAACCTAACATATTGTTTTCGTTTATTTAAATAAAATTATAGATTATAGCAATAAGTAATAATAAGTCTTAATATGCCCGTCGAATCTCGACGGATTACTCACTAGTTAGAGAAAACAACGGCTCATAACAAGTGAGAGAATTTTATTGTACGACAATAGAAAAAAAATATCAACAATACAATTGTTTGTAATCTCAATAGATCGAGACCACATAAAAAAAATTGTTGTTATTAAATGAGTACAACGAGAATTAACAAAGAAAATTTTTGAAGAAAATGGCAGATTTGGAAAATAGTTAAAGTGGAAAGAATGTTATTTTTTCTTATAACTTATACTCCATCGATTTCAAAGCATATATTGTCGAAGACAAAATCACAAAGATTTAAAAGAATCAAAATTATTATATTAACATTTCATTATCATTATCATTATCATGGGATGATTAGTTAATTACAAACCTTAAATGTGTTTGGTGAAGTAAATTGCAATATTTTCGATAAACGGCAAAAGTTTATAAAAACCGTAGAACTAAATATTTTGAGGCAACAACTCGTTTCTTAAAAAAAATAAATGTGGAAAGTGAAAAAATAAATATTTGTTCATTTTTTGCTATTTAGTTTTACAAAAAGTAAACATTTTCTGAATATTTTCTAAATAAAACTTTGACATTAATTTAGGGACGGGGAGAGTATATATTTTGTGACAGAGGGACTAGGAACACGAATTTGAACATGATGAGCCCGGACCTGCTGGACCGGGCCCACGCTCGGTCTGGTCCAAGGAACCAGTGACGTGGCACTCCCTAGACCGACGGAGTCAAGACCGCGGACAGATAGACCCTTGAGGTCAAGACCGCGCTCCTCTCCGCATCATCCTACTCCAGACCGGGGAATTCTGACCGCTGGATTGGTGCCCGCAGGAGGTATGACCGCTCCATCCGTGCCCGCGTCAACCACCTTTGACCGCGCCCAAGATGTTGACCGCGGGCTCATACCTGCCTCCCGGTTACCTCACCTGCCTCCCGGTTAAGGGCAAACCTTACTGAGAACGTTAGCTTACTGGCTCTGACATGCAAGTGGCTGGCTCACTCCCATCGCATTCAATGCGGCTCAGTCAGGCGCCTACAATGGCATTAAATGCGCCGCGCCGAATACACGGCTCCTGTCCACATCAGCGGCATCCCTTCTGACAGAGGATCCTTCTTCCCTGACAGACCCAATTAGATCGGACACGTGTATGCGGTCAAATACCAAAGTGCCCATTAGGGCTGACCTCATGGCTTACGTCAGCGAGCAGCTCCCCATTGCCTATAAATAGAAGACCTTTGTCCCCTTGGAAAACGTAAGTTTCAAATATATTGAGTAAGCCATATTATTCTCAAACCCTAAACACTCACACACACTTAAGATATTCAAAGCCTTCTTTACTCAGTAATCTTACTCTCACACTCGAGGGCCTGAGTTGGATTAACATCTAACTTTGACCTTAACGGTGCTTCATTTGTGTTGTGTTATAGGTGCATCAAACCACCAAAAATATCCTGTCAGATATCCTTGAACTGCTCCTGACCCTGAAAATCTTGGCGTCATCAGTGGTTCCATTGCCGGGAAACGTTTCATTTTGTTTCTCGTAAAATCTTTGTTTTCAGACACACTTTGTGTTCTAAACAGCTGACTGACAAAAGGTTCTTCTTTTCAGTCATTTTCTTCTTCTCAAAACATGTCTAAAACTTTGCAAAATGCTGGTCATTTGACCATTGAGCCAAATGACCAGGCCTCACCTTCCAATCTCAATAAGGAAAACCCTACCAACTCTGTTTTTAACTGAATGGGGGCTCGTTCTCAGCCACAAAAGAGTCTCTCCCCTGTTCAAAGGGTTTTACATAGGTTGACGGATGAAGCCAGAGCTGAAAAGGCCCAAGCTCTCCTCAACAACAGCCCAAAAACTTCCCAAGCTCCTATAAAAAACACCACCTTAAACACTCCCCTCTCCCCGGACCAGATCCTGAAGAGGGCAAGAGATTCTGGCCGCCAAATCCAAACTCGTCGCTGAGGCCATGGCCATCAATGACGCTCAAATGGAGATGTTTGAGATAGATGCAAACGGCGGACCGCAGTTCCCACAAGGGTCACAGAGGTTCTCCCAACGAGCCCCCACTTACTCGCTTGCTAGTCAAGCTAGGGGGCAAACCGGGTTGAACCAACCCTTGATCGCGGACAGCTGGCCAGACGCAGTCTGGTGCATGTGGAGGATAGCGAGGAGGCTGGGGAAAAAGAACAATCAAACCGCCGTGCGAAGTCCCAAGCCAAACCTTTGGCTCAGGCCAAGGAGAAGGCCGTGACTCCACGGGCCAAAAAACAGAAGGTTGATGATCAGAGTCCCGAATTTGTCAAATTTATGCAAGAGACGTGGGAGACCCACCAAAAGGCCGCCCGGAGGTGTGGCCGCACCATGGATGCCTTCACTAACAAGATCGCCCGGGCACCTATTCAGAGGGGCAAGCCCCCCCCCCCAGATGGATACATACGATGGCTCCAAGAATGCCAAGAGCCATATGGGACGATTCGAGGGACAGATGGCCCTATTCTCGTCGGACGAATCAGTGATGTGTAAAGCCTTAGCTGTAACTTTCACGGGCAAGACCCTATCTTGGATGCTGGCTCTCAAACCCCGATCCATCCAATCCTTCAGCCAATTTAGAAACCTCTTTCTAAATGCCTTTGCTGGGGCCGGTGAGCCCGCTCGACCAAAGACAGATCTTGTCCGTGTCAAGCAGGTCGCAGGCGAGACCACGAAAAATTACATCTCCCGGTTCCGAAAAGTGAGCGAGGAGATCGTGAATTTGGAGGAAGGAGACATCTGACTCTGCTTTGAGGGCGATGCGGCCTCCTCATTCCTCAAAATGAATTTTGCCTCCAACCGGCCTAAAAGTGTGGAGGAGATGTATGAGAGGGCCTCTGCCATTGCTTCGGCCGAGGAACCCAATGTGGCTCCTGCCCGCGTGCCCGCTAAAGAACGACCAACCGGCCTAAAAGTGTGGAGGAGATGTATGAGAGGGCCTCTGCCATTGCTTCGGCCGAGGAACCCAATGTGGCTCCTGCCCGCGTGCCCGCTAAAGAACGAATCGGAGTCCGTGACACCACCCCAGAGCCTGCCCGCGTTAATAATCAGGGCAAAAATAGAGGCCGTGGGTCGGACAAGCTACGAAAGGTTGTGGATGAAACAGTTTATACACCCCTCAATGAGTCGCGGGCAGTAATCATGAGAGCCTCAGAATTTCCCCCTCCTCCCCCAATGATCCGGAAACCAAATGAGAGGAGTAGGGCCAAGTTCTGCAAATATCACAATGACCACGGTCATGGCACTGAGGACTGCTTCCAGCTGAAGCGAATTATCCAGCAAAAGATCAATGATGGGGAGCTGACGAAATGAGTTAAGTGCCACAACAATGCCCCCAATAACAATAATCAGCAGCGAGCACGAGGCACGCGTGGCCCCGAGAGAAATGAGAGAGACAATTACGATGACGATTTGGGGGATTACGACATTAATTTCATTGGCGAGGAGCCTCCCTCCAATAAACAGCTCTCCATTCAGATTCGAACATTGGAGAAAGTTTTCTCAATCCCCCCAATGGCTCCTGAGGAAGAGCAGGAAATAGGGTTCAAAAAGAGTGAACTTGCCTCCTCCCTATTTCACTCTACTCAACCCATAACTCTTCACATAAAAATTAATCGGGCCAACATACACCGAGTTTTGATTGATACAGGCGCGGCCAGGGATATACTCTACTATCATACCTTGATAGGCATGAGAATGACCGAGGCTAACCTGACTCCTTATGCGGGCATGCTTGAGGGGTTCACTAATCACGTCGTTGGGGTAAAGGGGACGATTGAGTTTGAAGTAACTATTGGGGAAAAACCCATGCAGAAGACAGCCAAAATTACTTTCATGGTGGTCGATCTTCCTTCCCAATACAATGTCATTCTCGCGCGTAACTGCTCGGGCCGAATTGGAAATAGTTGCTTCCGTTCCCCACCAAAGGGTGAAATTTAACACCCCGGGCGGGGTTGCTACCATCAAGAATCAACCCGGGAAATTCCTCCGAGCACTTGAGGAAAAGAGAAAAGCTAATAAAGGCCAGACGTCCTGCCCACAGAAAGAGGGCAAGGACAAATTGAAAAAAGGAAAAGCCCTTGCACTTGTGCCGACGCCCATTCCAATTGGCATGCTTTCTTTCCATACCACTAAGGTGGAGCTCAAGACGAGCGGAAAATTCAAACGGTTGGCCCCTATTGAGGGAGGTTACATTGATAGGGGAATTGAGGGAAAGATTGACCGCGAGGTCATATATTCCATGGCAGCACTGACCGGAGCCCAGGTCAACCCCCCAACTATTGTCATTGACTCCTTGCACAATCGTGAAATCAGCGAACTTCAACCTAACGACGAGCTCGAGGAGGTGGTCATCAACTTCCACTTCCCCGAGCAAACTGTTAAGGTCGGGCTGGAAATTCACCGCGAGGAGAGAAGGATCCTCATCGAGTTCCTTCGAGAAAACTGTGATGTGTTCGCCTGGAGGGTGGAGGATATGCAGGGAATCAGCGAGGACGTGATCCTCCATAAAATCAATGATGACCCATCCTTCAAGAACATTCATCAAAAATCGAGGTACTTCTCCCCGGAGAAGGAGATTGCGATCAAGGAAGAGGTGGAGAAATTGCTCAAAGCGGGGATAATAAAGGAGATTTCCTACCCCAAATGGCTAGCAAATGTAGTAATGGTCAAAAAATCCAACGACAAGTGGAGGATGGTGTTGATTTCACTGATCTCAACAAGGCATGCCCCAAAGACTGCTTCCCTCTTCCTCACATAGACAGATTGGTAGATTCAATAGCCGGCCACAGAGTATTGAGCTTCATTGATGCATACTCTGGATACCATCAGATACAGATGGCTCCTGAGGATGTCCGCTCCATAGATTTCATCGCTGTGTGCAAGACTTATTGTTACACTATGATGCCCTTCGGGCTAAAAAAATGCAGGAGCCACCTATCAACGAATGGTCAATCTTGTCTTCAAAAACCAACTAGGCAGAAACCTTGAGGCCTACATTGATGACATGGTTATAAAAATAAAGGAAAACTCCCACGAGCTCGACGTGGAGGAAACCTTCCAAAACTTGCACCGCAATAACATGAAACTAAATCCCCTAAAATGTGTCTTTGGGGTAAAGGCGAGCAAGTTTCTTGGATTCATGGTCAACCAGCGAGGAATAGAGGCTAATCCCGAAAAAATTCAAGCACTGTTGGACATGAAACCTCCTGCTTGCGTGAAGGATGTGCAATAACTCAATGGCCGCATCACCGCACTTGGCCGCTTCATCTCGCGGTCAGCAGAGAGATGCCTCCCCTTCTTCAAAACTCTAAAAAGGGGGGAAGAGAGCTGACGAATTTACATGGAGTCATGACTGCCATCAAGCTTTTGAAGAAGTCAAGAAATACCTCGGGCAGCCCCCTCTACTCGCGGCCGGTGCCGCGGAAGAACTCTTTCGTTTTTAGCGATTCTTGATCCGCGTAGGCTGCTGTTCTTGTAAGGGAGGATAATAACTCCCAAAATCCAGTTTATTATGTATCTAAGGCTTTGTCCGCCGTAGAAGGGCGTTATCTTAATAAAGAAAAGTTAGCTTACGCCTTGCTTGTATCTGCTCGAAAATTAAGAGCCTACTTTTCTGCACATCCTATAACTGTACTAATTGAGGCCCCGCTTAGAAAGGTTTTGCATAAACCAGAGTCCTCGGGGAGAATGCTTGCTTGGTCTATCGAACTCACTGAGTTCCAGAATCATCATTTAAATTGGCGGACAGCGACCTGGGTAAAAGAAAGCGAGCAGAGTCAGAAGAGGCCCAAGATAGCTCGGACACTGAGATCGTACATCCCAAAGAACGTCCAGAGGAAGTGTGGACTTTATTTGTGGACGGTTCTGCGAGCAAGTTGATAAGTGGAGCGGGCATACTCCTTTTTTTTTTTTTTGAGGCTTGCCCATCTCGAGTCAAGACCCTTTTTTGTGTAAGTCAATTTACTAACAAGTCCATCAATTCTCTGAAATTCCCTTAAAATCCCCACCCCAGAGGCGCCTAATATTAACTAGGGAGGAATAATCATCCACTCTAACCACTGGGGGGAGTCGAACCCAGGACCTCCGTGTTGGTGTCCCAGTGCTATGGCCATCAGGTCAAGTCCTGATGGTTAGCGGGCATACTCCTGATCACACCCTGCGGGGAGAAATTCAAAAGAGCCTTAAGATTCAAGTTCGAGGCTTCAAATAACCAGGCTGAGTATGAGGCGATTATAGCAGACATGGAATTGGCAAGAGACTTGGGAGTTCAGAATATTGAAATCAACAGTGACTCTCAGCTCATAGTAAATCAAATTAGGGGGAGTATGATACAATCAACCCAGTGCTAACTCAGTACTGCGGTCTTGCAAAAACCCTCATCAAAAATTTCACCTACTATGAGCTGAACCAAGTCATGAGAGAGGATAACACGGAGGCTGACCTCCTCTCCAGAATAACCGATCAAGAAATCATAGACTTAGAGACAGATTGCCAGATAGAATTCACGAAGAGACCTGCTATAGATCGGATTCAGATAAGCAATATTGAGGATCAAGTAAGGGACTGGTAGATGAGATCAAGGATTACATCGAGAGGCAGACCCTCCCTCAAGATCCAACAAGGGCTAGAGTCACTAGAACGGTGTCCGCGAAATACCTCATCCTCGATGGGGTACTTTTTCGACGATCATTCACCAAGCCTTTGCTAAAATGTGTCAAAACTCACATGGTCACCAACTTACTCTATGAGGTTCATGAAGGAGTTTGTGGCGGACATCCAGGTGCTCGCACTCTCTCGGACAAGATCAAATTCCAAGTATTCTTTTGGCCTACAATGAGAAGAGATGCGCAGGAGTACGTAAGAAAGTGTGATAAGTGCCAGAGATTTGCGGACATCCCTAGACTACCATCAACAGAGTAAACTTTGGTTGTACCATCGTGGCCGTTTGATACGTGGGGATTGATCTCATTGGACCATTCCCAACTGCTCGAGGAAACATTAAGTATGTCGTTGTGGCCGTGGATTATTTTACCAAGTGGACAGAAGCCAAGGGCTTAGCCACTATCTCCTAGGAGAATACTATCAATTTTGTCCACGATCACATCTATTGCCGATTTGGGGTTCCACGAGCAATAATTTCGGACAATGGCACTCAGTTCTCCGCAAAATTCACTGTTGAATGTGTGAGAATGAAGGTACAGCATCGTCAGTCCGCAGTTGCTTACCCCCAGGGAAATGGTCAAGTTGAGGCCGCGAACAAGCTAGTCCTGACCGCCCTAAAGAAAAATTTGGAGGGGCGAGGAGGACGATGGTTGGACGAGCTCCAGACCGCATTATGGGTTGTCCGCACAACAATCAGAAACTCAACAGGGGAGACTCCTTTCTCGCTCACGTATGGGTCAGAGGCAATAACTCCAGCCGAGGTTGCCCTACCCTCGTACAGAGTCACATACTTCGATGAGTCTCAAAATGAGACAAACAGAAGGTGTGACCTGGACGATCTCAAAGGAAAGAGAATGCGGGCAAATGAGAAAATGGTTAACTACAAACAAAAGGCGAAAAGGCACCATGATAAAAGAGTAAATAAAAGAAGTCTTTCAGTTAGAGATTGGGTACTCAGAAATGTGGAGGTCCAAGGGACTCAACCTGGTTTCAACAAACTCTCCTCGAAATGGGAAGGTCCGTATGAGGTTACCAAAATAATCAAGGAGGGTACCTACATATTGCGGACAAATGAAGGAAAAGAGCTCAAGCACGCTTGGAATAGCGATCACCTTAGAAAGTACTTCTTTAGAAATTTTTTGTAATTTTTTGAGGTAGTATAGGGTACTACCCATGTATGAATATGAAGTCATCACTAAATTTTTGTGCAAAAGTTGTTGTGACACTATTCCCACCAGCCTCAAAAGCTAGAGTGGATGCCCGCAAATGGATGCCAGTAGGTTAAAAGGGCCAACTGATGAGCTCCTATCTACTGATGCTCAAAGATCCATTACGATCCGCACGCCTATATGGGTACAAAGGCCATTACGCCCGTGCCCGATCGCGGACACTATACCCTGTCCTGCCCGCGTGACACCACCAAGAAAAAGTGGATATAGATGCAAGTGGGAACAAAGGCCAAAGCCCGGACCCACTAAATGCGCGAAGGCCTTTTTTAGGGCCGTTACTCGCATGTCTGTATGTGACAAAGGTCAACATATGAGCCCGCTCACATGATCGCCACAAGACCCTCACAAAAAACTCAAGAAGTTTTGAATAAAAGGGTCAAAACGCGTGAACCACCAATAGTGGATACAGATGCCGGTAGGTTAAAGGGCCAATATGCTCCTACCTACCGTTGCGTAGACTATCGCCTCACGGCCACACTCTACATGCCCTATGAAAGTAGCTTGCCTTGGTTGCTTTTGACTTACACCACGGCTCGCAAGACTGGGAATAAGTGTAAATGGATGGGAGTGATCAAAAGAGTTTAACAAAGCCAAACAGACAAACGGGGTTAAGACCTCAAAGTTTGCCACAAGGCCAAACAAACGCGGTCATAGAGAAATAGGGCTGACTCTCACGAAAAATCCAAGTGATTTTGAATACAGAGTTAGGAAAACTCAAAAAACGCGGGCACAAGGCCTACTAAGTCTTTGACCGCGGAAGGAGAGTATAAAATTTAATTGTGCAGTCAAAAAACGCTGGAAAATGAAAAAGCAAGAACGCAAGTACTAAGGTACTCAAATATTGCCAACACTCAAAACAGCCTACAAGGACAAAGCGATTAAGAGAATAGTTAAGAAAAATATTTCCATTAATAGAAAAAATTTACAAAGGTCTTGTCAATCTATTACAAACAACAAGAAAATAAAAATCCTAAGCTAGAGGAGCTTGCCCCTTGGGGTCTTCGGAGACTGCTTCCGGGGCCGCTTTGGAGTTGGGGGTTGGAGAAGGAAGGCTGTTCACAAGAAGATCCGTGATAGGATCAAAGGAGGGCTCAGCTGAGGCGGGGACAGGAGCTGCCCGCACGGGGTAAAGATCACCAATTGCCGGTCCATTGGGAAAGACGCGGGCAATGGCATCCTCGTAAGATATCTCCTCGTCCCCAAATCGTAGGCCACTTCGCCGATCAGGCGTGGCGATTACTTGGCTACGGGGCGGAGGTCGGCTGCGGACAGCTCCAGTCCTTTGACTTCATCCTCGGACAGAGGAACTAGTGCGTGCCCGGGCAGACACACAGCATCAGTAGCCACCAATGAGCCTATTATGGCCAACTGCTGAGCTGAATATCTGCCCATGGCAGCAAAGTTGCGTATCTGTGTCCTGCAGGCAGCCTTGTAGTGAGCGCCGCCTTCTTGAACTCCTCGGAGTTTTTATACTCCTCCACCGCCTCCCTGCGAGCCACCTCCAGCGCGGACTCCCCCTCCACCTCAAGCTGCTTGTAGGGGAGCAGCTGGTCAGAGAGCTCATCCACCTTGGCCTCCAGAATCAGGACCTGAGCTTTGGAGGCCTCCAACCTCTTTGCCAGTTCAGCATTTTGAGGCTCCCACTCGGACTTGTGCCCGTGGAGCTCATCCCGCTGACCCTTGGTTTTCTCCAAATCCTTCTCCACCACCGCCAGCCGATCGGAGAAGTCCTTCAAATCAGCCTCCTTCTGGGGGCTCATCCCGCTGACCCTTGGTTTTCTCCAAATCCTTCTCCACCACTGTAAGTGTCCCAATCTGAACCGCCAATGTTCCTTCAGCCCAATTTAACGACTTCCACGTCAAATAAACAGCTAAGGGCATTTTGGTCATTTCCTAAGGCAATTTAAACAAAAAAGGGCCTTAAAGGAATAACAAAAATGGGTCAAAATCGGTTGGGAAGAGTCATTTTCAAGAAATTGACCAACTTTTCATTAAATGCAAGCAGCCAAAACTGCTTTCTGCAGAGTCAGGCACGCTTACACTCCCATCCGCGCGGACAGGAATGAGACTCAGTCTCATCCGCGCGGACACCTTTGAAACCTAAAATCAGCCTATAAATTAAATCATTCTCTCTCAGTTTAAATACAAGGATTCGAATCCTTACTGTTATATTCACAAAATACCCAGAAAACAGCCTAAACACCAAGCAAAAACACAAAATCCCAACACAAATCTTGATCAAATTCAAGCCCCAAATACAAATCCAAGGAAGATAGGGTACAACCATTGGTAAACCCTCCTTCTCCTTACCTTAATCTCCCTCATCCATGCATACATCTCATATTTTAAAGATGTAACTTGTTCATCTACTTGTTGTTCATCTCTTGTCCTAGATCCAAGAGGATCTTCATGGAGTTCATCTCCATGGATGATTCTCTATAAGGATCCACATTTTCTTAGCTTGTTGTTCCTCCTCTTTACATAAACTAGTTGTTACTTGGTTTCTTGGCCTAAAGTGTGGTCACCTTGGAGTTCATCTCCATGGATGATCACACTAAATGGTCCATATTCTTATCTTCATTTTCTTTTATGTCATTAGTTCATACTTGACCTAAAATGTGGTCATCTTGGAATAAATTTCCATGGATGACCATTTTAAATGGTCTAAATTTGTTTTACTTTCTTGTAAATATTTTTTCTAACCTAAGATCTTCACCTTGGAACAATTTTCATGGATGAAGATCATTAAGGTTCCTAGGTTACAAAAAGGGTGAAGTTGATACATTGAGTTCAAAGATCTCAAGGATGGTCATCTTAATGACCACCTTAGAAATCCACTCTAAAGTTGATACACCCTTAACCTAATTTTAATTTTCATGCATTAATCTTTGTTTTATGTTAAATCTCCCCATTCCAAGCAAATGAAGTGCTTTCAAGTCCTAATGTACCATAAGGATGGCTTGATATAGTAGATCACCACTAATCATGTTTAGTGATCACTAATCAAAGCCTAAGGAAAGTGGGGACAAGCATGGATGCAAATCCCAAAAATGTTTTTATTTAACACTTTCAGTTGCAAAACTCCAGTCCTGATTCTGTAACTCCAGTTTACATTCTGGAATTTACAGAATCAGACTGGAAAGCTGCAAAAAAGAATATTTACTGTCCCATCCGCGCGGACAGAATTGACTCTCACTCTGGTCTGCGCGGACAAGAATACAACGGACAGACATTTTGTTTTTTCAGTCATTTTTCACTCACAGAAGCACACTGTTTTGATAAATTTCAGTCCAGTCCAGTCAAAACTTTCATTTCCAGAAAATTCCTTTTGCAAAACACACACACACAAATGGTTTTAAATTAGGAAGACTCATTTTACGAGGCATTTCGGGTGAACCCTAACGTTCTTTCCGGAGTGTAACGTGACCTCTGAACCCACTTCTCTCATTTTTGGGCATTTTTCAAAGTTTTGGCCCTTAAACTAAAAACGGCGTGGCGACTCCGTTTGATTTTTCAAAATCGTAAAAATCGTGGCATCATCACAACCACCGCCAGCCGGTCGGAGAAGTCCTTCAAATCAGCCTCCTTCTGGGAGAGGGCCTTCTCCTTATCATCGAGAGAGGAGCTCAAGACCGCAACCTTCTCCTGCGTCTGCTCCAGCTCGCGGAGCTTGTCCGCTAGAATTTTGGTGTTGGCCTCAAGATCGGCGGACAGGCCATCGCAGCACTCCCGCAGCCTCAACACTTTATTGCCCGCCTGCGAGGAGAGAGACCGAGAGTTAGAAAAAGATCAAAAGAGGGAAGTATGAAAGTAAAAAGGCAGACAAGTCCAAACCTCAGTAAGGGCAAGGCCTATATCCCCCACCAGGGCAGAGGGATTCTCCTTGGCAACTACATTTTTGTAGAAGTCTGGGGAGTAAAGCCGGTTGATCAGGCCGATCCCCACGGAGGAGTTATTGGCATTCCGTGTATAGAGATCAACTCCCGTGATAGAGGGCACCTCTGACAACCTCTTCCTGACGACCAACGTCTCCTCGCGAGTGTTGAGGGGGGCCACGGGGTAGGGGACGGAGCAGATTGTTCCCCCTACGGGGGGAGCAGTGGAGGAAACCGCAGCAGTAGTGGCAGCCCGGAAGGGTGCATCCCCAACCTTCTGGGTCTTAGAGGCCCTGTGCCCCAGATCTCCTTCTCTCTCAATCCTCTTCCGGGACTCCTGATTGTGGCCAGAAGAAATGGTGCGGCCAGGTGAGCCGGAGCTATGAATAGCATGGGCTGGGGGAGGACCCTTTGGGGGTGGAGGCAGATTCCTCGTGGTAAGAACCACCTTGGGCCCCGTCAGAGAGTTGCCATCCTTCCTATTGACCACTGGCAGATTGGTCTCCTTGCCCGGGGCCGCTCCCAGGGCAGTTTACCTCTTAGTAGCAGCTTCTTTTTGTGCCCGCTGGTTCCGGGCCTTCACTTCTTTGGCGCTCAGTGGGGCCATTAGAAATTATATTCTTCGGGGTCTACTTTGAAAGAAAACAGAATTGGTTAGGGGCAGTTCAAAAAATAAAAAACAAGAAAAGTACAGCAGTTCTCAAAAGGAGTAGAGACCAATTATTTCTGGAGGCTCGCATTCAGCACCCAGCATGCAAGTTTTGTACTCAGCCTCGAATTGATAGAACTCATGCACCCTCCAATCAGGGTCACGAGGCTGGGGCTCTATCTCTACTCTAGGGGCATAAGGGGCTCCCTCCCTTCGAGGAGCCACCCCTGAGTAGATGAGCAAGGGCTCAGACTCAACTATAGCGCCCACGTCGTATACGGGCTCCACCCCATCACTGTTATACTTGGCCAGATAGGTCTCCAGGGCAACTCGCAGGTCCTCAGACAAGGAGGAGTCAGGATAATTTTTAGCAGCCACCTTCATTGGAACAGGGTTGGAAGGTTTAGAGAAGGCCCAGCCGAACCTAGACTCTATGACCAGGATGTCCCTCTGATTCCACTGGTCAAATTTGTTGGAGGGAGGAAAGAAGGTTCGGGCAGAGTAGTTCTTGGCCTTCAAACTCAGGTTACCATGGCTGATTTGGTTCTGGTAGAAGGCATAATGCCCAGAGAGGGTAGGTTCATAGCCCAAGACCCTGCAAACTGTGATAAAAGAAACAAGGGCCCTAATGGCATTGGGAGTCAGGTGCATAGGGAGGTAGCTATTGAATTCAAGGAAAAAGTAGAAGAAGGGATCCAGGGGAAGTCTTAGGCCATTCTCGAACTGAGCTCCATAGAAAACGCAGGCCCTATTGTCCTCGCGGACATCTGCTATGGTTTCTGGCCGCAGTTTTTCCTTATCTTTTATTTGAACATGGCCAAGAGTGCGGACACGAAACTCTTTGGGATCCACATTATAGAGGTTGTATATCTCCTCCTCCCAGTCTATGGTAGCCACTTCCTTGGCTTTTCTCTTGTGGCCCCGGCCAGGGTTCGCCTCAACAGCTGGCCGCTTGCCTCTACCTCGGGCATGGACCACCTCCTCAGAATCATCCTCGAAGGCGTCAACAATTTATGTTTCCTTCTGGGCGGTGCCCGCAGCCATTCGATCTCCCTCCTCGCGGTCATCCTCCTCGGTCTCCGAGCTCACGGAGCCAAAGAGACCAGTGGAGGAACCCTTTGAGTGGGCCACCTCAGGTTCATTCTCCCCGCCTCCGGTCACCTAGAAATTCAGAGGTTCCAGTTCCTCACTGCTACTCAGTTCAATGGTACTCACACCAGGGCCCCCGGGCACAACATCAGGAAAGACAGTCCTCATGGGAAGAACGTCCAAGGGATCGTTCAGATCCGCGGGGTCTTGTGCCCGCTTCTCATTAACTTGATTAAGGTCCATCAGTTTACACTTCTCCCAGTCAACTATCTCGTCGGGGACACGAATCGCTCTCCTCACTAGTTCTACGGCGTTCAAAGCCGAATCTCTCTCGCGGGAAAACCTGCACAAAACCCCCATCACAAAATTTCTTAATCTACTTGTATTCCCCAACACCAATACATCACCGTTCTTTCTAATCATTTTGTTCTTGGCCTCACACAATTGGGGTGGGACAAAAGGCCCCCATTGGGATTTTTCACAAAAATACTGGAAGCACTCCAGGGATAACCTAATCCAGCCATGGCCTACCTTCCTAAATATTCCCCCTGTCCGTTTACAAACGGCGAAGGTATCTGGAGTGGTCCCATCCCCTAGTTCTACCGGACGGCGAGGCCCAAATTCGCGGGTAGTCATTAAAACCCAAAAGAAATAGAAAAGAGATGAAGAAGAAACACAAAAATTACTTACGAAAGGGGAATCGAAGGTAGATTCGAGGGAGTAAGAAAGCACAAGTACGCAGCAATTTCTCTCTCTCAAAGGCAGTTGAAGGTTTGAAGGTGGTAAAAGGGTTTGAGGAAGAAGGGTTTGGTATTTAAGGGCTTACCTATACGGGTTAACCCGTATTAATTAGCCCCCAAACTGTTTCTCGAACCACGAACCGTCTCCAAACGTTTGAAAATTCAAATAATTCCCCAGTGAGCATTTATGGCACCCCTTGGATGACTGACACGTACCCTCCGTACCTGTCACGCGCTGTCTTTTCATATGCCAAGGGGCCCACTTGCTAACCGGGAGGCAGAGCATGCAAGGGGCCACGTGTCTCCCATCTGTGCCTCCCAAACGTGCCTATAAGCACAGGAGGCAGAGCAACAACCAACGAAAAACGCCAACACTGGTGCCCGCTCAAGGAGCGATCTGAGTGAACCGAGCTTCTAGTAGCTCCTCGCTCAGACCATAAATAATCACACTTGGAGCTAGGGGCCACTGATGAGCCCGGACCTGCGAGACCGGGCCCACGCTCGGTCTGGTCCAAGGAACCAGTGACGTGGTACTCCACCTAGGCAGAGACGAGTCAAAGACCGCGGACAGATAGACCCTTGAGGTCAAGACCGCGCTCCTCTCCGCATCATCGTACTCCAGATCGGGGGGATTCTGACCGCTGGATTGGTGCCAGCAGGAGGTATGACCGCTCCATCCGTGCCCGCGTCAAACACCTTTGACCGCGCCCAAGATGTTGACCGCGGGCTCATACCTGTCTCCCGGTTAAGGGCAAACCTTACTGAGCACGTTAGCTTACTGGCTCTGACATGCAAGTGGCTGGCTCACTCCCATCGCATTCAATGCGGCTCAGTCAGGCGCCTACAATGGCATTAAATGTGCCCCGCCGAATACACGGCTCCTGTCCACATCAACGACATCCCTTCTGACAGAGGATCCTCCTTCCCTGACAGACCCAATTAGATGCGGACACGTGTATGCGGTCAAATACCAAAGTGCCCCTTAGGGCTGACCTCATGGCTTACGTCAGCGAGCAGCTCCCCATTGCCTATAAATAGAAGACCTTTGTCCCCTTGGACAAGGTAAATTCCAAATATATTGAGTAAGCCATATTATTCTCAAACCCTAAACACTCACACACACTTAAGGTATTCAAAGCCTTCTTTACTCAGTAATCTTACTATCACACCCGAGGGCCTGAGTTGGATTAACATTCAACTTTGACCTTAACGGTGCTTCATTTATGTTGTGTTATAGGTACATCAAACCACAAAAAATATCCTGTCAAATATCCTTAAACCGCTCCTGACCCTAAAAAGCTTGGCGTCATCAGAACATAAACAAATAATCAAACAAATAGGTTTAACTAACTTCCTCCAACCAGTCGCGTGATGAAATTATTAGCCCCATTTGGATATTTAACTTTGGGCTTCTACTTAGAACTGGGCTAGAAAGAAGAATGACAAATTGGTGTACAAGAACTTCCATTATGATAAAAATATAGAAATAGATACTCCCTCTGTCCCGATAGAAATTGCATAGTGCGCTGGAATTAAGAAAAAAAATAATGATATAAATATTGTGAGTGTAAAAATAAAATAGGAGAGAGAATGAGTGGAGGGAATAGTAAATTATAATGGTGTTGTGAGTATTAAAATAATGTAGGAGAGAGAATGAGTGGAGAGAATAGTAAAGATTTTTTGCCATTTTAGAAAGTGTGCAATTTATAATGGAATGCCCAATAAAAAAATGTGCAATTTGTAACGGGACGGAGGGAGTACACGTCATCATCATATAAATTTAGTTGTTATTATTTCAACATGCCTGATCACATTTTAAAATTTGACCACCACAACACAACAAATTAAAATGGGCCAAGAAGAACATCCACTTAAGCTAACCGAGTAGTGAGGTGTACTTGTGATCAATCGCACCATTTTTGAACGGTTGGAGTTGCAACTCCAATATTTTTCATATCAACACATTTGCTGGTTCAAGTTCAAGAAACGATAAAATGAAATTTAGTCACACAAATTCAACAAGTTTATGATAAATCAAGGAAGTTTGACTCTTCAATCTATCCACAAGGAAGTGCAAAGTGTAAACTATCAGGCTCACCAAAAAGCTATAGCTCAAGTGGCATCAAATATACCTTTTTATACGGAAGGTTGGGGATTTAATCCCCACTAATGATAAATAGAGGGTTACTAAATAAACCCCAAAATTCTATGAGTAAACCTCATTTCTAAAAACACCCCAAATAAATGTAAATAAACCCCCATCTTTCCCCTTATACCCTTCCATTCATTTAATACTTATCAAAAAAAAAATCACCCACCCACCCACACACACCCACACCCATTTACTCTCTTTCCACCGATCAATTATTCCTAGCACCCAAAATCTCATTTTTTTTCGGCAACTCCTCTTCCTCTCTATGAAAAAATAGGGACACTCACTTTCATTCAAATGAGAACAAAATTTTGGGGATTTAATGAAAAAATAGGGGTCGGCCGCTACCCGCCGACTCCGACGGAAAAAGTCGGCCACCACCTGCCGACTTTGGGCTTAAAAGTCAGCCACACCCGGCCGAATTTTGGCTTAAAAGTCGGCCACCACCGGCCGATTCTGGGAAAAAAGTCGTCCACCACTGGCCGATCCCTTGTTTTTCATAAAATTCACCTAATTTTTTTGAAATTATATTTCAAAAATCATTTGTATGAGCTAAATAAGTCATATACCTAAAAGAAATTATAATTTTTATTGAAATTATACTCTAAAATTTATATACATAATTTTTTTTAAAAAAATATATATATTCAAGACAAGATTAAAAAGAGCAAATGATTTTTGGAGTATAATTTTTTAAAAAATTATATGACTTATTTAGCTCATGAAAATGATTTTTGGAGAATAATTTCAAAAAAAAAAATAGGTGAATTTTATGAAAAAACAAGGGGTCGGCCAGTGGTGGATGACTTTTTATTAAAAAGTCATTCTGGTGTGGTGGAAAAAATTACAAAAAGTCGGCCGGGTGTGGTTGATTTTTTTCCCAGAATCGGCTGGTAGTGGCCGACTTTTAAGCCGAAAGTCGTCCGGGTGTGGCCGACTTTTAAGCCCAAAGTCGGCAGGTGATGGCCGACTCTGGTAATTTCCGTTTTTTTTTTGTTTGATTTCTAAATGTAAAATGTAATCACATTTATATAGTGATATAGTAAAGAAAGATTTTCATTTCATCCATGATTCTTGATTTTAATTTAAACAAAATGTTAAAATTTTGAGAATGATTTTTTTTTTTGTTTGATAGAGAGAGAAAGTAAGGAGCTGAAAATGGGGGTGGGGGGAGTGGTGAATGGAGTGATGGGAGAAGATGAACAAAGATTTTCATTTCATCCATGATTCTTAGTTTTGATTTAAACAAAATGTTAAAATTTTGAGAATGAGATTTTTTTTTATATAGAGAGAGAAAGAAAGTAAGGGGCTGAAAATGGGGGTTGGGGGGGAGAGTGGTGAATGGAGTGAATGAGAGAAGATGAACAAAGGGGTAAAAAAGTAATTAACCTCAATGACATTTTTGTAATTGATTTATATGGGATTTACTCATAGGCTTTGGGGGTTTATATAGTAACCCTTATGATAAATTTCAATCTCCAACAACCCTGCTGAAAGGTTCCTTACCCTAATTAGTTTAATTTGGTCCACAACATTGTATCAGTATATTGAGCGGGTCCTCTCTTGCCCAATACGGCAATATCAAAGAATAGACCACAACTTAATGTTTCTATTGCATACAAGTAAAAAGACAAAAGAGATTAGCACTCAAGGTGGATCCGCCATTTTCCTAATTCAAACTTCCCAAATAAATTGAGTTCCCTGAATTTATTTTCTACTTGATAGCCTGTTTTTTTGGATTAAAGAAAATAAAATAAAATTAGAATCTATAGTATAAATGACAACTTGCCATGAACAGTACCAAAAGCCAATTTTCCCATTTTGCTCTCATTAAGTTGTTCCTTTTCCATTTTGCCCTTAAAAAAAATAAAAATTAAATTAAAAAATAAATAAATAAATAAAAAAAATTAATTAAAAAAACAAAAAAAACGCGTGTCCTGACACTGCCAGTTTAAGTATGCATATATTTTTTGATTGGTATATACTCAATCTCAAATAACTTGGGGAGGGGTGACAGAAATCTCTCTCATTTTTGGCAAAAGCAAGAAATTATTTGCCGATAGAGCAAACCAAACCACTACAAAAGTGTATTAAGCTACATGTTAGGTAAATACCAAACATTATGTGTAGTGTCGGCACCAAAGCAAGCAAACAGAAGTACAGATACATTACCAGTTTTGATGCCCCACTTCCCAAACCATGGCAACTGAGTACTGACAATGTCAGTGTACAACATCATTGACAATACAAAATCATAATACACACATTGGCTTCCACCACATCCTACAAATTAAAACCGGAACCAAGCATGTCTAACTGCACCGAGAAGCAAGTCAATCCCTGGACTCACACCATTCAAGAAGTGTCGGAGTCGCAACTCCAATATTTTTCATGTCAAATATATTAGCTGGTTCAAGAAATTTTGTTAAGGAAGTTAGTCATGGAATTCATGAGGGTTTAAACAGGAAGACTAAATCTTTGCGAGCAATATAAACAGCTGTGGGGAAGTGCAACCAAGCAGACTTGTCAAACATTGAGAGCGGTGTCTAATCTAAGGTAAACAGGGCACTACACAACTAAGAAACCTCATTGCCTTAGTCTCTAAAAAACAGTCAAATTGAATCTAGAAATTCTCATTCAATTTTATATGCCCTTTACCTCAAGGAAAGAGTTGCTTTTGACGAGTTAAACTATTGAATGCCTTTTTTTTTATCTTTCAAATTACACAAAAGCAGCGGAGGAATTAAGGGCAAACCTTTCAGCAAATTCAATTTAGTCCCTAATAACATAAGTAGTTAATTATTAGTCCCAATCAAACTTTTTTTTTTCCTTAAAAGTCTCAAAATATTCTCCTATCCCAGCTTAATCTACAATTTTAAGGTTGGACATGTGGATCAAGGAAATGTGAAAAAGGTGATGTGTTGTGAGTGTAGATAGTTGGATAGGAGAGAGAAGGTGGTGTAGGGAATAGTAAGTCGGTAGTTGGTGTAAGTATGCCAAATTGGTCCATTATTTAAAAACTATAAATAAGTTTCCATTTTGACATTTTTGTAACTTTGAGTGGGACACTCAAAATGGAATTTTTTGTAGATGGGATGGAGGGAGTATACGCTTTGTCCCTCCCTTGATAAACACATAAGATTGTTATTTATATTATTCTCTAATCAGTGCCTTCCGAAAATAAAACTCCGTTCTAATTATCACAATATCTTGTGATCATTTTATTTCTATTATGACTCTTTTGACTTTTCATTTGAAGTCAATAATATTAAAATTACTCTAAGTATTCGTCTTCAGAATTCATTAAACTTACTCGAGGTATAACTTATAACTATAAGCTAATTACAGGAACAAAGATAAACAAAAGCATTGTAGCCAGGGTACTTAACAGAGCTAAGTGAATCAAAGTTCATACCGAAATGTACATCAGGTGTGACAGCAGCAGTAGCATCAACAATAACAGTAACAGATGGATAGTCAAGTGCTACGGCATCAAAAACAGTCTGCCTTATGCAGTTCGGAGTTTGAACACCTACAACGGAATGTATTAAAGTAATTTCATATAAAAGTATAAAAGATAATTCCTCTGTCAGAATAACCAAAGGAATGTACTTTACCAACGACAACCAAACTATTAATCCCAGTTCCTTGAAGAAATGAGTGAAGGTGTGTGGCAAAGAAGGCACTAAAGCGCGTCTTCACTAGCTTATATTCTCCCTCTTCGATCACAAGTCCGTCAATGAGTTTTGCACCCACACTACCTTTAGATGTTGGTTTTGGCTGCCATCAGCATACAAGTGCCTTCGAAATAGTTCAACATCTCTTCCTAGTGGGTCATGCTCTCGAACAACCTACACCCGGTCTCAAAAATGATCATTTACTTTTTGGTTCCATGAATCACCATCACTGCTAATTTTACCATGCCTAGGTCATCTTGTTATTCTATGCAATCTTAGTAGTCATTACATGATAGTTTAGATAATATGGGAAGGATCAAAACCATTGTTGCATTTAGCAAAGCATCCAGTTAGGTTCTGTACCTAACTTGTTTGTTAAGAATGAAATTTACTCTACAGTCTACAGAACAAAATAGGTTTCATTTTGAAATCAATTTCAAAATCACTTGATTGAGTTAGCAACGAATAAGATACAAAACCAACAGTCTTTCTTTACTTGAGTACTACATTACCGCTTACTCCCTTCCTCCGTCCCAATTGAGTGTCAAGTTCAAAAACGACCGCCCCAAAACGAGTCTTCTTTAGGTATAGTTAATACTTACTCCCTCTCCGTCCCATAATAAATGTTGCAGTTGACTTGTAACAATTTTAAGGAAGATGCTTTACTAGTTTGTACTTTGTACATTACTTTTACAGTGATAAAATTGCACCAAGTCACTTTCCTTTTTAGAAAGGCGGAACAAACCAAAATGGAAAGTGCGACATTATGAATTATCATATCTTAATTGCAATTTTCAATTTCATGACATAATATGTTGAGAGTAGAGCTTTTTATGCAAATATGCCACTGAAATTGTTTATGGTCATTCTAATTGATCATAGGAAAGAAATTGAAGCACATAAAAGTTAGAAACATAGAGTACCCAAACAATGTGGATACCACGCTGTCTGGCAACCTCAACGGCTTTGATAACGTTGGGAAGAATCGGCAGGCCACCATCTACGAACACCGGAGCACCGGGTAATAAGAAATCATTCTAAATTAAACACAACAAATTAGGTTTTCAGACACAAAAAAATAAAAAATAAAAAAAAATCAAGCTTGATTCATAGATACCTGCATGTCTACGACCAGAAGAGCAGTGTTGTTCCATTTCTGATCACTTGCCATTTTTGAGCAATCCCCAATTCGGGTGGCCGTGGCCCGTGGGTCTCCGTTGATTTGACGAGGAGGAATAGTAGTATCTGTTTTTGATGGGCTTTGGGCCATTCATTGTATTAGGTGGGCCTATTAGGTTGAGTACATTGAACTGTCTCCACCCTTATACTCCTTCCGATCCGTTCCATTTTAAGATTAAAAAAATTCTCATCTCATTTTAAAGTTTAAAATGAAATTTTTTTATTATTTAATTTAATTTCACATATTCCCTCAGCCCAAACAAAATCATATACAAACTCATAAAATTTACTAAAGCTCATCTACAACATTAGGCTCAAACTAAAATTTCATATTAACTCAAAATTACTCTTATACCTAAATATAAGAATAATTCTACTCTTATACATTAGGTATAAAAGCGAATTAGTTGATAAAATATGAGATTTTAATGATTTTTTAAGAAAATATGAAAAATTGTGAAAAAAAATACTCATATACCTAAATATAAGAGTAATTTTAGTCTTATACCTTATATTTATAAGTTGTCTTTTTAAGCGGCATGAATTTATAGGAAATTTTGACAATTTCGTGAATATTTATGAGTTTTTGGTCTATCTGAGAGGGTCTAGAGGGTCTAGGGTCCAAGCCCCTTTTTACTTTTTTTTATTTGTTGGTCTCACGTGTGATACTTACAATAATTATCTACTAATTATTTTCAATCACACATCTCATACCCAACTACGTACGCTCAAAACACATCACCCTTTACAAATATGCATAAATATTTATATTTTTGTCATCCACTTTCTAAATGTTTAATTTTATGATAATAAAATGTGTACTGAATATTTTTTTGTGAAATCAGTAGAGGGACAAAGTTTTTTTTAAAAAAAAAAAAATCATTTTGGAAGAGTTCCACAAGCAATGAAAGGTGGCTAGAATACTCTCTTCGTCCTGTTATAAAGGCACAAAAGCCTCATTTTGATGCTTTATTATAAAAGGTATAAACCTAAAATGAAAAGTTTTTAATATTTATTTATTCACGAACCCACTTGTCATACTCACGTCATCTATTTCTATCTACTTACTATTTTTATCCCACTTTCTCATTTTTATCTCACTTTTTATATTCACAATACTTATTTCACTATACATTTTTCTTGATTTTTGTGCAAAATATATTTTATATCTTTTGTAATGAATTCACTATATATTTTCATTAATTTTTATGAAAAAAATATTTTGTGCCTTTTTAATTGTAATGAAACGCAAGAATATGTCTTTTTAAGTTTGGGAGTGACGCACAAATTGTTTTTGAAAGGTGTGGTATATATAACTCCATGATCACTTTAAGGCTCACTCACTACATGGATTCCAACTAGGCCACCTTTAAAGTCTCACTAGTGGACTCATCAACCAGGTGCAAGGAACATTATTAATTTATTGTGGGTTGGGCTTTAATATTAAAAGAGTTTATTCTTATACCATGTTTTTCTTTAAAACAACATTGACTTTCGTGCGATGCACGGAGCGTTACTATATATTCAAAAAATAAAAATTAATTTAAAATAAATTAATAATTCAATTCGTTTATACATTATAGAATACTTTCTTAAAGACTACATTGTCAGTACATAAAAATTAGAAATCAATAAAATAGAAATAAAACAAAAATCATAAGGAATATGCATTTCTCTATATACAATTATGTAGTATTTTATTATTTAAAAAAATTAAATAAAACAGACGAACATGTTTATCACATACGAAATAAGTTATTGAAATCAGTAAGAAAAAAAGTGAAGATTAGAAATCTAGTAAAAAAAAAGGTGATATTTTATTTCTTTTTGATAAAGAGAATTTTTTAAATAAAAACAAAAGATTTAGTCATACCAAAAGGATGATACAGTTATCTAATAAAAATTAATATCATTCTTTTTCAAATGGAAAATTTTCATTAACTCATGCTCGTACATCTAAAAAATTATGTCATATTTATTTACATTAACTCATTATGAACATAATTATGATATATATTTTCAATTTAGCTTATTTAATTCTTAAAAGAAAAATAAAAATATTAACAATATAGTTAAATGAAAAAAAAATTTGGCCAAACCCCCCACTTCCTCATAAAATCCAACCCACTTCTTCCTCTCCCTCTTTTAAAACACCAATTTATACTATCTTTATTTCTTCTAATATTGACATACAGTTCAATCAAAATTTTATAAATGATGGTCATCTTTCCCGATATTCGTCTTTATAAGTACACAATTTTTTGAGACGAATACAAAAATCGGCAAATTTATTAATACTTTATTTACAATGCTTCAAATATATTTTTTTAAGAAAATTAAAAAAATTGTTTGATATATCGAACTAAAATAAACACAATAACCATATTATCCCATCTCACTTATTAAATAGATATATATTATTATTATATAAAATAACCATATACTTTATAAATACACAATGATTTTATTTATAAAAATTCAACACCATTTCAACTCATCATCCTATACCCACCACTTTTATTTTATTTTATATTCTTTATTTTTATTATTAGTAAAATTATTATTATTATTATTATTATTATTATTATTATTATTTTTATTATTATTATTATTATTATTATTATTATTATTATTATTATTATTATTATTATTATTATTATTATTATCATTTATAATTAAAAATAAATACTTCACACTTATTTAATTTTTACTAAAAATATATAGAAAAATAAAAAACGAATTAAGAAAGGATAATTAAGAAATTTATATTTAAAAAAGAGGAGTTTTTTTTCTCTGTCCAGATCAAATGAAAGAAGTTTATATTTAAAGAGGAAAAAATTTATGAATTTTGGTGTAAAAAAATTTAAAGAAAAATTAATTTATTATAAAATAATTGAGGGTAAAGAAATCGGATTAAAAAAAATCGGAAATTCAGTCAGTCAATCAATGGGCGACACGTGTCAAAATTCTAAAAAAAAAAGGAAAAAAACCTCCATAAACGCACCGTTGTCGGCGCGTGCAGTACACGCCCTAGAGAAATGTCGATATTGTCTTTCCACAGATAGACGGCACACATGTCCAATGTTAAAAAAAAAAAAAAAAAAAAAACTAATGCATTCACGCGCCTCTTTAGGCCCGTGTAATTTACGGCTCTCATAATTTTAACCAATAAAAAAATAAGAAATAAAATAAATTATCTACTATCCATTTTATTTGGGTAATTGTTAATAAAAGTAATTTAATTTATTTCATAAAAATTGAGATTATAACTCATTTAGTTACTTGATATTTTGTTCTAACTCATTTAGTTACTTGATGTACAAAGCTTCTTAAATAAGCTACTCATTTTTAGTAATCTTTTTGTCCTCCATAGATTTTCAATCTTAACCAAGTAACTACAAATGTGCCCTCGTTTATTTTAAAACTTATGCAAGTATTTTTATATATAGAGAGATAGCGATTTATAACTAATTATTTTATGCTTATTTTTAAAAATATATTATATTCACTTCTATTATTAGTTTTAAATTAATAAAAAAATTAAACCAAGAAACTAATCTAATTTTGGACTAAAATTTTATTATACTAATTTTCTCATTTCTCAAATAAATGTCCAAGAAATAATTCAACATTGAGTTAAATGAAAAAAAAATCCCCAAACCTTTCACTCCCTCATCAAACCCAACCCAACCAACTTCTTCGTCACCCTCTTTTAAAATACCAATTTATACTATCTATATTTCTTAGAATATTAACATGCACTTCAATCAAAATTTAAAAAATGATGACGATCTTTCCCGATATTCGTCTTCATTAATAATTTATTTACTATGCTTCAATTTTTTTTAAATAAAATAAATATATTGTTTGATGTATCGAATTAAAATAAACCCAATAACCATATTACCCCTTCCAACTCATTATCATATACCCCATCACTTTTGTTTTATTTTATATTCTTTATTTTTATAATTAGTAAAATTAATATTATTATCATTATCATTTATAATTTAAAAAAAATACTTCACACTTAAATAATTTTGACTCAAAACATATTGAAAATGAAAAAGGAAAATTAACAAAGGATAATTAAGAATTTATATTTTGAAAAAATGATTTTTTTTTCTGTGTCCAAATCAAATGAAAATAGTCTCTATTTAAAGAGAATTTTTTTTATGAATTTTGGTGTAAAAAAATTAAAAAAAAAATAATTTATTATAAAATAATTTAGGTAAAAGAAATGGGTTAAAAATAAAAAACACAAATTCAACCAGCCAATAGGAGAACGCTAAGTGTCCAAACCAAAAAAAAAAAAACAAATTCGTCTGCCTTCACGCGACCTTGTCAGCGCGGAAGTGAACGCGCTAGTGAAATGACCAAAACGCCCTTCACCACACGGATGACACATGTCCAAATTTCCAAAAAAAATAAAAAAATACAACCCAATCACAGCTTGCCACAGGTCATTTCAGCCTTTTTTTTTTTTGCAAGTTTGCCATGGAGTGAAAAGACTAAAATACCCCTCAAACCCCCTTTAATTACCACAACCTTGTTTTTATATAGATATAGAATATAGATATAGATATGAGTTGGTCTTACAAAAAACGCGTTTTTTCTGGCACTTAGGAAAAACGTGTTTTGTTTTTTCCATTTGTGCCAGTGCAAGTTTAACAAAGTGTCAGTGTGACAAAGTGCCAGTGCATGTGTAAAAAAGTGCCAGTGTAAAAAAGTGACAGTACCAGTTAAACAAAGTGCCAGTGTAAACAAAGTGCCAGTGCATGTGTAACAAAGTGCCAGTGTAAAAAGTGTCAGTGCCAGTTTAACAAAGTGTCAGTACACTAACACTGGCACTTTGTTAAACTGGCACTGACGTTTTTTACACTGACACTTTTATATACATGAACTAGCACTCTTCACACTGGCACTCTGTTACACTAACACTGACACTTTGTTACACTAACACTGACACTTTGTTAAACTAACACTGGCACTTGTTTTACACTAACACCGGTATTTTGTTAGAATTGCACTGGCATTTTTTTACTCTGATGACGCTGACACTTTTTTAAATGTCCCCTTGCATTTTTTTAGATGTCCACTGACACTCTTTCTAAATGATCCCAATTGTGAAATTTATTCAAAATCATCTAAAATAACCTACTTCAACTGCATCCAGATATTGGAATTCATAATCACGCCCAAACTTCAATCAAACGAATCAAAAATACTGCAAGTGAAATAAGACGGATTAAAGAGAAAATACAAGAATCGAAATGGCAGTTTGATGATCTCACGTTGGAGATAGAAAAAAAAATCGAACTTGAGATGAAATTGAAAACAAAGGTAGATACATGAATAAAGAGCGGAGAGAAAGTGACCTGAGAGAATGAGAATAAATTTAGAATTATTTATGGAAAGGGAATCGGGAATCTCTGAGGATCAGAGAATGGTGTGAGAGCTCCGCTACCATTAACAACGACAACCTCAACAATGGAGGCCGATTCTCTCAACAATTAGCCGCTCAAAGCTAAAGCCCCCAATTTCTCCAATTTAAGAAGACGCAGGCGATGGATTTTACGGTAATTTTAAAACCCGTTTTTTTCATAAACTTATGAATAAACACGTTTTTTTACAAGATTTTGGCTATAGATATAGATTCTTATACTTCCAATGTCGCAAAGTGATGAATTTTTTCTCAAATAATCCTTTTTTACTTTTTTATTTACCAAAATGACTCACTGTTCAAACTATTGCCCAGAATGTCCATTTTTTAAAAAATCGCTACACCGTGTAGCGAGTTTGACTTAGGTATGGTCAAAACTCGCTACACCGTGTAGCGAGTTTAGGGTAATTAAGTTTGACCGTTGGAAAATTAATTAGGGTATTTAATTAACCTAAACTCGCTACACCGTGTAGCGAGTTTTGACCAGACTTAAGTCAAACTCGCTACACCGTGTAGCGAGTTTTAATTAAAACCCTTTTCCATTCTCAGTTCACGCCTTCAACCAATAAAAAACAAAAAAAAAACTTCTAACTCCTCCATAGCCGCCGCAAGCAAGGAAGGAAAGAAAGGAAGAAGAAGAACAGCCAAGCCAAGGATTTTGCCAAGTAAATTCAACTTTTTTCTTAATTGTAAGTTTAAATTTCTGTATTATGTTGAATTTTAGCTTTGATTTTATTATTTATTTACTTATAATTTATGATTTTTTTGATTTTTTATGACATTGTAAAAATTACACAAATTACTCAAATATGTGACTAATTTGTATTTAATTCCGAAATTTTTTGATTTTTTTATGACATTGCAATTTAGGATTATTTTTTTTTTGGTTGAAAATATTGTTATTCCCATTTTATTGGTTGATTTGTTGGTGAAATATTAACTTGTACTACAAAAATGAAAGTCATAATATTTGTATTGATTATGCCATACCCTACACATAATTTAAATTCAAAAAATTTAAATTCCAAATTTTATGACATTGCAATTTGAATTGTAAGAAGATAAATAAAAATTGAAAAAAATAATTAAGAAGTATATATTTTTGATATGTTGTAAGTATAAATAATAGGATTGAAATATTATTGGATTGTAAGAAGATAAAATATTACAAATTTGTACATTTGTAAAATTTATAGCCCTCAGTCCCATTTTGAAATTGAAAAATAGGACTAAGATGTTGTTGTAAGTATAAATAATGGGAATTATTAGTGAGATAGAAAAATAGGACTAAGATGTTGTTGTAAGTATAAATAATAGGATATAAATTATTAGTGAGATAGAAAAATAGAAAAATAAGATGTTGTTGTAAGTATAACAACATCCCAAATTTCATATACTTATACCCCAAACCCTAAACTCTAAATCAGATAGGTCTACCCCGAACCCTTAAAATATGATTTATTGTTCAAACTTTTTTTATAAAAAAAAACTGCATCCTATTTTTCAAAACCGCATGAGGATTACTTTTGAAGTATTACTTAGTATATAGGCTGATAATCAAGAACTTCCCCACAGGCACTTCTTGGAAGTGTGGAATAACTTTGGATTACAATGCCACGTACTTGTAATTACACTTTTCTATTCTCTTATTTATTTCCTTTCCTCGTAGAACAATAACCAACCTTTATATTGAAATAAATAGATGGAAGCTTTCATTGATCCCGGGCCTATCGATGCCTCTGTTCTGACCCGACATGCGAACCATAGGGCTAGGTATATTTGGGCCAGGTGGGAGGTTTCTAGTCCCCTTTTGTTTCGTCATGGTGCCGCCTTGCCAGGCGAATTAGCTCCTGAGATATTGTTGAGACCGGCGGAGTGCGGATTTCTGGGAGTACACTATATAGGTAGGGTACAGTATGATTTTGCATTGCTGGAGGCTTTGATCGAGATATGGCGTCCGGAGACCCATACGTTCCATCTCCCGGTTGGTGAGATGACGATCACCCTACAAGATATCGACATGATTTGCGGGTTGCCGATTGATGGGGATGTCATTGCGATGATGGGTTTCCAGTGACATATAGGCGGCGGGTGAGTGTCGGGGAGTATTTAGGTCGCCCCTGGTGACGGAGATATAGATGGGAGCAGTCTGAAGCTCAGGTGGATTACCTTGCGTTTCCCATACTTTAGTGACCTGGATGATGATACTGCTCCAGAGATTGTGGATCGGTACGTAGGGCGTATATCTTGCTTGTCTTGGGTTCTACGATCATGCCTGATCGTACGAACAACAAGGTTAAGCTATGTTATCTCCCTCTGCTTAGGGATGTTTCTAGGGTCAACCAGTACAGTTGGGGGAGTGTTGCGCTCGCTTTCTTATATCGAGAGTTGTGTAGTGCGACTGACCCTCGGACGAGACAGTGAGGAGGATTTATCAACGTTCTACAGGTATGTTTATTTCATTTTAATGTTCATTATGTTTTTGTTTTTAAGTTTTATTTCAAATTTGCGGCATTATTTATAGTATTTGATATACATTTATTTGATATAGATTTGGGCTTGGGAGCGGTTGAAATGTGTGAGGCCGTAGATCCGTTATCGATTCAGAGAGCAGAACTTTATGGTCATGCCCCTCGGATGCTGGTATACATATATCATACGTTATTTTCTCGTCGTTAATGTTTTTTTTAACTAAATCTTATAATTATTCTGTTTATGAAATTTCAGCTGGATCCAGGCATCGCTGGATCTGAGGGAGGTTACTGCACATAGCTTGCGAGGCTATCGGGATCAGCTGGCCCGGCTGAACGAGGCTCACGTGGTGTGGCATCCTTATGAAGGGAGATACGCTCCGCCCTACTGCTCTCAGGGTGAGGACATGTGGTTGGCGAAGGTCCCTTTCATATGCTTTGAGAGGGTCGAGTGACATCTACCTGATCGCGTTATGAGGCAGTTTGGCCTGAGGCAGTTTGTCCCAGCACCGTTCGATACTAGCCTGGAGTTGCACCGTTCTGATCGGCAGGGAAGCAGTACGGTGAGATGGGGTGACCACCATCGCCCACTTATTGAACTATGGGGACAGCGACACGAAAATTTGGTTTCCGGGGTGTTCGGCTTCCACGATATGACTTACACCGACCCATATATGGTATGGTATAGGGACATAACGTGTAGGTTTGTGCAGCAACTCACTCACATAGAGGTGGATGGATACCAGTCGTCTGCCCCTGTCATAGAGTTTATGGTAAGTTTTTACATTTTTCAAGTTTTTATTTCTAGTTTTTTTTTTTAACAAAACATCAATTATTAACTTATGTCTCTCGTACTTATATATATTTTTGATATAAAAACAGGTGCAGACCCTTCAGCGCATGCATGTCGTCAATGAGAGGGATGAGCATCCCCAACAAGCTGAAATGAGGGAGATTGTGACACACGGGTTCAGGGGAGTTAGGGAGCTCCATCGCCTTCAGTCTGCTGCACCTCCCCCACCAGTAGATCGCGTACAGGGGGTACAACAACCTCGACAACGTCGGCGACGTCGTGGACAGGCAGAACCACCACCCCAAATGGACTTGCACGATGAGCCCGACCTCGAGCCCGAACAAGAACCTCAAGCGCAGACCCAGACCGAGGTGAATTATGAATGGCTGTCACGATGCGGATCACGGTATGATTTGAGAGTTGGAGCGGGGTTTCGGGGGACCTGGAGCTGGGTGCCAGGAGTGGGAGTGGCTGGGGGGGTGGCAGTGGGGGTGGCTGGGGGGTGGCAGTGGGGGTGGCTGGGGGTGGCAGTGGGGGTGGATGGGGGGTGGCAGTGGGAGTGGCCAGGCAGACCCTTCCCCTGGACCATCCACTATGGGCTTCGGCGCTTATACGAGTGGAAGTGGGTTGAGGACTCCTATATCACATGCAGGGCTCCGCCCCTTCTCCGATCCGTCTCAGATTACCCCTGCTCAACAGCAGGAAGAGATGCTCCGCCCCTTCTCCGATCCGTCTCAGATTACCCCTGCTCAACAGCAGGAAGAGATGCTTAAAAGAGGGTCTCGGCTCCGGAATCCGACGAGTAGGTTCACCCCGTCTTACTATGATAATAGGTAGCGAGTTCACTTTTTTTTTATTATTATTATTACGTAATGAAACTTTGTAATATTGTTTTAGTTTTTATTTTGATGTTTTTTATTTGTAATAACTAAAACTTTGTACTAAACATTTATGTAGATGTATATGTATATGTTATTTGATTTAGTGTTATGTGGATGTAATGAAACTTAGTACCATTAGTTTAGTGTTTATTTTGAAATTTGCATTTCAGTGATATTTGAATGTTTTATGTTTGTTATGTCTAATATGGTTGTTTACAGCAAGATTGATGGTTTGTAGTTTGAGCAGGTTTTGGTTTGGTTGTTTGCAGGTGGGATTGCAAAGAATGACTGCTGCTGGGGGTTTCTGTTCAATTGAACTCGCTACATGGTGTAGCGATTTTCATTAAACTCGCTACACCGTGTAGCGAGTTTAATGAAAATCGCGTCACGGTCTAGCGATTTCAAAAGAACATTTGCATTCTTGTGTTCCAGCGTTGTTAGTTTCTGTCAAAAGGGAGCGTCCGCTCCCAATGTGGGGGAGCGTCCGCTCCCAAGTTGCCTGTAATATGTAACCTTTTTCTAGAATCATGCCAAACATAAATTGAAACTTAAAACTAAACTGGAATTGGAACTTAACAAAAATTGGAAAATTACATTGAACTCAAATATAAATTACATAGGACTTTTCAATTCATTAATTCAAACTACATAAAATAAAACTGCAATTGAAACTGAATCCAATTCAAACCAAACATAAATTACATGAAAAACATTCTGCTACTCCCTAATGTTCGGGCATCTATGACGATTGTGGCCTTCTTGATGGCATGATGAACACAGACTCTTCCGTTTATCTGCTTGAAAGTCCATAGAATTACGGAAGCGTCTTGATCTAGGTCGTCCGGACTTCGCAGAACGTCGAAGTAGGGGATTAGGGAAGAAACTGGGCACCAAACCATCCACGCCCCAATAGTCCTCATGCTCGATTGGTTCGAATGTCCCCTTCCATGTCTTGTAGTATTCCCCAACGGTGTAATATTCAGAAACGAAATCTCGACCATCAAGATTTTGTGCGAGTAAACAAGCAAGAAGATGGGAACAAGGCATGCGATAGGCAACCCATTTACCACGTGTGCAGTACGCTCATTAAGTCGAGACAATCTGTATATTTCCTCCGTGATCACCCCGACGTGCGGTTGTCACTTGATACACCCCCATTTCGTGATTGTTGAACCTCCCTGACGTGATGTGTTGCCGCTTTGTGGTGTTCTTCAAGTAGTGATAATTGACTTTCCGAGTGAATTGGTGTCGGGGATTGATGTTAGGGTTATCGGGATTACCTCTAAGGCATTGATTGAAAATCCATGCCTTACTTGAAAGTACTCCACACAATGGTAGAAGGCGGTTTCAACAATTGTTTGTGATTGGCATCCCACGAGCTCCCTTCATCACACCATTGAAAACCTCGGACATGTTGGTAGTCAGCGATGCGCCATACCGTAACCACCATCGTGTGCCGATGTCCATTTTCCGGCATCCAAATGCTTGAAACCATGCAATTGCCTCGGGCTTAATTCCACGGATACTCTCTAAGATAGATTTCAATTTTCTATCTTGAGTTGCTCTACCCGCTCTCCAAAATAGATACTTCAACCCTTCCCCTACATGCTTTTCCAAGAAATTTGCTCGCATATGTCTCAAGCAATATCGATGATGCACGTTTGGCCACCACGTATCTTCGGCTACGGTCTTGAGAATGCCCCAATGACGGTCGGATATCAAGCATACTTCACGACTCTTGATAATATGCTTGCAAACTGTATAAGAACGAACGCTGCTCGGTACGACCCGGTCCTCCTTTTCAGCAACAACGGCAGCAAGCGAAAGTATACGTCCCGGGCGTCAACACCCACGGCAATCATTACCCCTTTATATCTACCATGCATAAATGTTCTATCCACAAAATGACTGGGTCGACAATGAGAGAAAGCTTCAATGCAAGGTGCAAATGCCCGTAATTGCCGAAACATGGAGGCCTCACCGGCAGGAGGAGGAGGTATAGAGTACTCAACAATTGTCCTCGAGTTATATTTTTGAATGGCTTCTAGACGACGGGGTAACCTCTTATAAGATTCCTCCCAATCTCCAAAAACCTCTACGATGCCTCTTCGCTTTCCACACCATGCCTTCTTGTAAGTAATTACCTTGTTGAACCTACTAGAGATGTGTGCACAATGACTTCAACCTTGACATCCGAATCACTTTAATAACACCAATGACTTCCCGACCGATAAACTTGGCATCTAGATTGGGGTGATCTTGACTTTGCTCCCGAGAATATAAGCGGCGGTGAGGAGCCTTATACTTGGTCACTTCCCAATAGCCTTCTTCCTTACTACTTGAACATAAAAATTGCATGGATAATTTTTCAATAGACACTCAATTACCCATGTGTTCGGTGTGCTCTTTCTTACCCCGAACCCGCGATTGTTGTGAATATGGAACCTTTTATATCAAATTGTGCCTCGTTTCTTACCAGAAAGCGTATCCCTTGAAGAATAGCACGCCCTGTTGTTCCGGGTCCCAAACTGGAAAACTATGTGCATGGTCGTAATCAATCAAGCATTGTTCTTGTCGAGCAGATGTACCAATATCACTGTAAAAGGGATAATTCGCTCTCTCATATCTTCGATTTTCCGGCACTTACCCCTTATTACACATTTTGGCCCTTTTTTGAAATGAGGACCATCAAACGGTTGTTCATCATCACCTCCCCAATAACACATAAAAATGATTGGACCCCCGTTCATCTTTAACCCTACATTACGAAATCAAAGTGTTAAAACCTACATAACAAAACTCTTACATTTATTATATCTACAATATAATAAAACACAGTTAAATCATTAAATTTTATATCTAAACACAAGTCAAAACAATAATTAAGATGATGTTAATTTACCTTGATTCTTGTTGATCTTCAACAATTCTGATGAAATAAAATTACGTGAAGAAGTTTTATTTTGAATTAAGGTGATTGAGAAAAGGGTGATTGAGAGAAAGTTAATTGAGAGAAAGAGAGAAAGCTGAGAGAAACAAAGCTGAGAGGAAGAGAGAAAGCTGAGAGAATCTCTTGTAACCACGTGAATTTATTGAAAGCTGAAATTCACGGATGTTGAAAACTGCTACTTTGTAGCTGTAAAGTAGTTTGGCTTACTTAAACTCGCTACACCGTGTAGCGAGTTTCAATAAAGCTGATTTAAACTCGCTACACCGTGTAGCGATTTCAGCTTTATTGAAACTCGCTACACAAATGGAAAGCGAGTTTAGATTGTCCCCCACTAAGTTTCAACATTTCTTATTTCTTTTTCTTTTATTCGCGAAGGTATTTTGAGCAATAAATATAGCATAATTTATGTATCATAATGAATATCTAAAAATTGTTACTTGAAGTACATATAATGGTGTAACAATAACAACTTTTAAATTTGAATTTGGACAATTAAATCAGCTTCAAATTGTTGCTCAAAATAGCTTCGTAGTAACATCAAAAAAAAATTTTCGTTCGCGAAGGTATTTTGAGCAATAATTATAGGTTAATTTAGATATCATAATGAATATCTAAAAATTGTTACTTGAAGTACATATAATGGTATAACAACAACAACTTTTAAATTTTAATTTGGACAATTAAATCAGCTTCAAATTGTTGCTCAAAATAGCTTCGTAGTAACATATGAAATCAGCTTCAAATGATGACATGTTGCTGAATTAAGTTTTTTTTTCAATTTTTTTTTGGATGTGTTAAAAAAAATATGTAATGAATAATTGCAACAAAATCAAATTGTACAAAATAATTTAAAAAAAAACTAAAATAACATCACAAAAAAAAAATATTGTCAAGTTAGTGGCCACATCCCGGCCACATAGAAAATCTTACATTAAATCCAAAAAATTCAGTGATCACATCCTGATCACATGGAAAAATATTACATAAATTCAGGTACATATTAAATCCGACAAAAATTCAAATATTACATGTCCAATAACACAAATTAACAATCATTAGGGAAGACCCTAGAAACATTGGAAGTAACAATGTTAAGTATTTTTTTTTTTAGCGTGAGGGGGCCCAAACAACAGCCTAATAGATCAATAAAACAAAACATTTAGAACAAAATGTTAAGGAATATAACCTTAGGGAGTGTAATGTTAAGGAAAATATTTCATACCTTAGTAAGTATAAGAACAACACCAACACCTATGTCACTTTTGCCCTCACTTTCCTTCAGCACTTTGTCAGCAATGTACGCATCAATTGTGTCAGTAGGATCCTTCAAAATCAGATGAATAGAGCCATGATCAGATGGTATGCACTCCTTGACAAGAACAACAACCTAATAGAACAAAAATATAATGATCAATTATTTGTAAATTTCAACCTTAACTATAATTAATGTAAAATATTATACCTGTTCCACCCTCTCATATTTTTGGCAGTTCTCCTTGATCATTCTCAAGGAATAATAAGTACCCTCTGCAGTGAGATAGTCCATTGCAGAAAGCCAAGCTTTGCCCTGGAAATCATCATCCTCCACCGGCTCTTCAAGCTTTTTACGTATGGCCTCTTGGGTCGACTGAGCGGGGGGTCCCTGAGAGACATGAGCCTTTCCGGTGCGATGCCGACGCATGGCGGCCTGTGCGTCACCAGCGGGACCAGGTATGATATGATGCGGCGATTGATCCATTTTGACAGAGGAATTAGATTTGAGAGAGATAGATGAGAGATGGACTGAGAAAGAAAGAAAGAAAGAAAGAAAGAAAGAAAGAAAGAAAGAAAGAAAGAAAGAAAGAAAGAAAGAAAGAAAGAAAAGGGTTTGTTTTGTTGGGGAACTGAGAAAGAAAGAATGAAAGAAAATGGTTTGCTTTGGTGGGTATGAAGAAGACAGACGGTTTTGTAGAAAATTTTAATTTTAATAACTCGCTACACCGTGTAGCGAGTTTGACTAGGGTTGGTCAAACTCGCTACACCGTGTAGCAAGTTTAGGTTAATTAAATGCCCTAATTAATTTCTCAAACGGTCAATCTTAATTATCCTAAACTCGCTACACGATGTAGCGAGTTTTGACCAGACCTAAGTCAAACTCGCTACACGGTGTAGCGATTTTCAAAAAAATGGACATTCTGGGCAATAGTTTGAACAGTGAGTCATTTTGGTAAATAAAAAAGTAAAAAGGAATTATTTGAGAAAAAAATTCCAAAGTGATGTTTTCAATTTTTTGTCATTAAAATGAAGATAATTTAAACAATAATTTAAAACTAATTAATTTATTATAATGAAAATTGAAAATTTGTTATTGATATACCATTATAAATGTTATTAACAACAAATTTTAAAATTTTATTATAATAATTAAATGGACTAAATTTAATGAAAAAATAGAAAGATCATTATTTCTGTAGAAAGGAGTAGCATGTTAAGATCTCATGTCCAATTGGGTTGTGTTGTGAGACACTTGGCCTATGATCTTATTAGATAGATTAGCTTATTATACCAACTATTGTGACCCCCGTGCGATGCACGGACAGTTACTAACGAATAACTGATCGAAATCGAAACAAATACAAATGAAAATAGAGATATTTGTATACATTGTAAAACAATTCTTTAAAAAATATATTGTCATTACAAATATCAGATTAAAGGTCACCAAAATAAATATAGTGTTACATCAGTGCGGTGCATGAGGAGTTATTGATGCTTAAAAAGACGAAAATTAAATAAAATGACTAAATGAGAGAAATTTTTTTATAGGAAAAACACAGCTTCAAATTATTTTACGAAATTAATAATTGAAATTATTATTTCTTAACAAATTGATTAGTATCATTGTGTATTAGTTTTGTAAAATAAATCTAACTATTTAAATAAACATTTTAAAATTATAAAATATTATATATATATATATATATATATATATATATATATATATATATATATATATATATATATATATATATATATATATATAATATTATATATATTAACGGAGCCAACGAAGCGAAATTTCCAAGCCCAACATCAAATATAAAAGAAAACAATACTATATAAGTACATATATTGAAAGAAAGAAAAATAAGAAGAAAAAATTATAAAAATAAGAAGAAAAAATTATAAAAATTAGAAAACAATATGTCATATTTATTTACATTAACTCATCATGAACATAATAATGATATTTATTTTCAATTTAACTTATTTAATTTTGTGAAGAAAAATCAAAATCCTATACCCCACCACTTCTATTTAGAAAAATCGAACTAAATAAATTGTTTGATGTATCGAACTAAAATAACTTTCAAGCCTGATATTCATCTTTATAAATACACAATTTTTTGAGATGAATAGAAAAATCGACAAATTTATTAATACTTTATTTACTATGCTTCAAAGAATTTTTTTTTTTAAAATAAATAAATAAATTGTTTGATGTATCGATAGAATTATAAAAATTAGAAAACAATATGTCATATTTATTTACATTAACTCATCATGAACATAATAATGATATTTATTTTCAATTTAACTTATTTAATTTTGAGAAGAAAAATCAAAATCATTTAAACCACCACTTTTATTTAGAAAAATCGAAATAAATAAATTGTTTGATATATCAAACTAAAATAATTTCCAAGCCCGATATTCGTCTTTATAAATACACAATTTTTTGAGACGAATAGAAAAATAGACAATTTTATTAATACTTTATTTACTATGCTTCAAAGATTTTTTTTTAAAAAAAAATAAAATAAAATGTTTGATTTATCGAACTAAAATAAACCCAATAATTATATTACCACATCTCAATAACCCACATTCAACACCCTTCCAACTTATCATCCTATACACTATCACTTTTATTTTATTTTATATCTTCATTTTTATGATTAGTAAAATTATTATTATCATTTTTAATTAAAAAAAATATTTCACACTTAAATCATTTTCACAAAAAAAGATATTGAAAAATTAAAAAGAAAAATTAACAAAGTATAATTAAGATAAGAAATTTATATTTAAAAAAGAGGGGTTTTTTTTTCTGTGTCAAAATCAAATAAAAATAGACTATATCTATATTTATAGATAATTTTTTTTTATGATTTTTGGTGTAAAAGTCTTTCATTGTACATTTCCAAATTCATTGTTATATTGGCCAAAAAAATTAATTCAATTCAAAAATGAGCAAATATTTTTAAAAATAATACTACTTCATTCGCCTCTGCAATTAATGTTTGTAATGTTAGTGTCTTCGTCTTGAAATAGTACACTATTTTTTAGACGAATAAAGTAGTATTATTTTTTAAAATGTTCATTGAGACGAAAGAAGCAATGTTCAATTTTTTTTGGACATATAAAAAAATTATACTTTTTTACAAAAAAAAATTCCTTCAATTCAAAAATGAATATTAATTTCATCCCATAATTAATACTACTTTCTATATCCAAAAAAAAATTGCTTCATTTGCCTCAATGAATTACTTGTCTCAAAAATTAATATTTATTTTCTCACACGAAGACACGAACATTATAAACATTAAAAAAAATATTTCACACTTAAATCATTTTCACTAAAAAGATATTGAAAAATTAAGAGGAAAATTAACAAAGTATAATTAAGATACGAAATTTATATTTAAAAAAGAGGGGTTTTTTTTCTTTGTCCAAATCAAATAAAAATAGTCTATATTTATAGATAAAAAAAATTTATGATTTTTGGTGTAAAAGTCTTTCATTATACATTTCCAAATACATTGTTATATTGGCCAAAAAAATTAATTCAATTCAAAGATGAGCAAATATTTTTCAAAATAATACTACTTCATTCGCCTCTACGATTAATGTTTGTAATGCTAGTGTCTTCGTCTCAAAATAGTACATTAATTTTTTAGACGAATAAAGTAGTATTATTTTTTCAAATGTTAATTAAGACGAAAGAAGCAATGTTCATTTTTTTTTGACATATAAAAAAATTCTACTTTTTTACAAAAAAAAAATCCTTCAATTCAAAAATGAATATTACTTTCATCCCATAATTAATACTACTTTCTATATCAAAAAAAAAATGCTTCCTTTGCCTCAATGAATTACTTGTCTCAAAAATTAATATTTATTTTCTGAAACGAAGACACGAACATTATAAACATTAATTTTTACAAAATAATACTACTTCGGGTAAAAAAATAAATGACTATATTCGTCCCAAGGAATATTTTATAATATATTACTTAAACATTAGAAACATTAATTTTTGAGGCGAATGAAGCAGTACTAATATTCATATTAGTAAAATTATGATTATTATTATCATCATTTATAATAAAAAAATATACTTCACACTTAATTAATTTTCACAAAAAAGATATTGAAAAATTAAAAAGAAAAATAAAGATAGGATAATTAAGAAATTTATATTTAGAAAAGAGTGTTTTTTTTGTCCAAATTAAATGAAATTAGTCTCTAATTAAAGTGGAAAAAAATTATGAATTTTGGTGTAAAAATTTAAAAAAAAAAAAAAAATTTTATAAAATAATTGAGGTCGAAAAAAAGGGGATGAAAAATAAAAATCGAAAAATAAACCCGCCAATCATATTTCGCCACGTGGCTAGTTTAAAAAAAAAAAAAGAAGAAAAACCTACGCGTACACGCGCCTTTGTCGGCGCGTGTAACGCACGCGCCAAACTCCTCTCTAATCAGCGCTAGCCACGTCAATCACGGTTACCAAATCTACAATTTTGCCACCGCGTGAAATTACTAAAATGCCCCTGGTTTGGGCGGGCTTTTGACGATCATGCTTTTATATATATAGAGATGTCTGTCGATTTTGTTCGTGAGTTTGGGCCAAATTAAAAAAAGGGGCTCTTTATAAATTAATGTATTTGTTTTAAAAATTTATTTTTTTACTAGCAATATTTTTTTTATTAACTCATACATCGAGATTATATTAAGAGTATAAAATAATACATAATAATAATAATAAAAATATGAGTGCCCCAAAAAATTACTCTAAAGAAAGATATGCCACTATTTTTTTTAAATAGTCATATAAAAATATCTTATGAGACCTTAAATTTGAAAAAAACATATGAAAGCTCAAATTAAAGAAATGATTGTATTGAAAATATACAATATACAATAAATTAAAAAATATGAAGAAAAGAAATATAGAAAAATATATTGTATTGCATACAACTAGTATTTTCTTACCCGTGTCACTGGCACGGTGACAGTACAAAAATTAAAGAAATGATGAAATCGCCTTCCTCCCATCAAAAAAAAATCTACCCAACACCCTGATGGTTACTTTATTTCATAATCAACATTTGATGGAGGGTGATTTGTTTGTGTAACTGCTGAATATAGACATGGTCAAATTCGGGTACGGTTACGGATCGGAACCGCCGGGTCACGGGTTTGAAATCGAAGGAACCGTAACCGAACCGTGAGATGCACGGATACGGGTCCACGGTTCCCACGGGTCCGACGAATACGGGTCCACGGTTCCCACGAGTCCATTTCTGTTAAAAATCTAACAGACTTTGTTTAAAAAATAAAGATTTTCTGTTTTTTTTTTCAATTTTTTTTTTCAAATTTAGTTGTCACCTAAAGTCAAAGAGAAATGATAATTTTATATAATGAATTAACAAAGTAATAATGTAAAAAAAAAAAAGGCTTTGAAGTTTGAATTAACAATTTTCGTTAGAGAGAGTGAGAGATAACTGAGTTTTTGTGAAGTAAATTATTTAGGGTGAGAAATGGTATTTATAGTTAGTTAATTATATTATTTATATATGGATAACAAATTTTATTTTTGAAGGACTGAAAAGAGGTCAAAAGTCAGTAAAACGATAAATTTTTTGTCAAACTGTCTGTTACTAACGGGATTAAAAACAAATAAGTCAAAAAGGTAATATTCTGCGCGGTTCCTGACACGGGTCTCACGGGTATGGTTCCACGGGTTGGACCCGCCGGGTCACGGGTCCGAAAAATGAGGAACCGTAGCCGAACCGCCAATTGTATGGGACGGGTCCAACGGTTCACGGGTCTTACACGGTTACGGTTCTGACGGGTCAAATTCGAATACGGTTTCACGGGTCCTACGGGTGCGGGTACGGGTTGGCCATGTCTAGCTGAATAGAATATGAGGAAGTCGATTATCCGGGACCGTTATCCATTTAGGGTTAGTAAAAAAATATTTTCTTAATCCCCATTTTACTATTATTCTTTTTTCATAACCTCAGCCCAACCCATTAATTATATAAATAATAAATAATAATTATAATCCATAACCGATCCCCTATACTATTTTTACCCAATGTTCGAACAAAAAACTTAAGTAATCATGACAAACGATTTTTTAATTGATTTAGGTACAAACATTTTTCTAAAATTAATTTTTTTTTTAAGATTCTAAAATCGTTCAAAACTTAATTATATATAATAGTAATTATTATGTTAAGATACACTCCTTAAATACATGATCCTAGTAAAATAGAAGAGAAAAATAAATAAATCAAATTGGAATGCACATAAATAAAAAAGTAAAAATACCCAATTCAATTTTTTTTTGAAAGAAAGAGTATATATAAACACTAAACTTTATTTTAAGGAGTATACTAAATAATTAAAAAAACAAAAAATAAATGATCATTTATTTATAATCGGTTACCAACAAAATACAAATCACCCTAAACAACACAAAATAATATACTCCAATATGTCCCAAAATAAATGTCTATTTAAAAAAAATATCACAAATTGAATGTCTTTTTCTTACAAATTTTGATTCTAAATGATTTTTTATCAATTACCACTCATTATATATTTGCAAAACAAAAAATTTAGAAAGATTATTTATGAATCTTTGCTATAAATATTTATAAAAAAAGTTATTTTAAAATATAACTTAGATGAAAATTATTCATTGCCATTATTCTTTTTTCGTAACCCCAATCCAACCAATTAATCATATAAATAATTAATAATAATGATAATCCATAACCCATCCCCTATCCTATTTTTACCCAAGGTTCGAAACAAAAAACTTAAGTAATCATGACGAAGAACTTTTTAATTGATTTAGGAACAAACATTTTTCTAAAATCATTTTTTTTTAAGATTCTAAAATCGTTCAAAAATTAAATAAATGATCCTAATAAAATAAAAGAGAAAAATAAATAAATCAAATTGGAATACACATAAATAAAAAACAAAAAAAAAATACCCAATTCATTTTTTTTTTGAAAGAAAGAGTATATATAAACCCTAAATCTTTTTTAAAGGAATATTAAATAATTAAAAAAACAAAAAAAATGACCATTTATTTATAATCGATTTTTCTATTAAAAAAATCTTTAAAAAAAAAAAGTTTAAGTCATCTGCAAAGAGAAATAATAGTTAAAAAGGAGAATAAGAAGGAGAAGATGGAAAAGGAAGGTTAAAAAAATAAATATGAAAGTGTTTAATTTCAGCCGTTGGATCACTTTTGTAACTTTAAATCTGAAACACCACTTATGTGATAGATAAGAGGAAGTTTTTTGACCTTGTATTGTATTATAGATAAAAATACGAAAAAATAGATAAAATTTTATTACTTTTAATGAAATAATATGAGGATTGCCAACATTTTGTTTTATATCATACTAGTGTGACCCCCGTGCGATGCACGGACAGTTACTAACGAATAACTGATCGAAATCAAAACAAATATAAAAGGAAATGGAGATATTTGTATACATTGTAAAACAATTCTTTGAAAACTATATTGTCATTACAAATATCAAATTAAAGGTCACCAAAATAAATATAGTGTTACATCAGTGCGATGCATGAGGAGTTATTGATTAAAAAGGCGAAAATTAAATAAAATAACTAAATGAGATAAATATTTTTATAGGAAAAACACAGCTTCAATTTATTTTACGAAACTAATAATTGAAATAATTATATCTTAACAAATTGATTATTATTATTGGGTATTAGTTTTGTAAAATAAATCTAACTTCTTTAAATAAACATTTTAAAAATATAAAATATTATATGTATATATATATATATATATATATATATATATATATATATATATATATATATATATATATATATATATATAGGGTTTTGTTAGGATACCCACCATTGGAGTATCCTAACAAGTGATCCATTATTTTTGGATAAAAATGTCTCTGATTCCTTAAAGCAAGCAAATGTATGATGGGAGCAAAATTGTAAACATCAAAGAGAGAGAGAGAGAGAGATGCTAACTCTCTCTCTCTCTCTTATTTAATAATAACTCTCTCTCTCTCTCTCTTATTTAATACTAACTCCCTCTCTCTCTCTCTCTCTTTGATGATTACAATTTTGCCCTCATCATACATATGATTGCTTTGAGAAATGAGGGACATTGTTGTCCTAAAAATAATGGATCACTTGTTAGGATACTCTTATGGTGGGTATCATAACAAAACCCATATATATATATATATATATATATATATATAAAATATTATATATATATGAACGGAGCCAACTAAGCGAAAATAGTTATGACAAGTTAAGCAACCATTTAGTACCTCATTGTAATTGTATGACTATTATCAATAGGAGTAACTATCTCAATTTAGCATAATTTTCAAGCCCAACATCAAATGTAAAAAAAAAAAAAAAATACTATATAAGTACATATATTGAAAGAAAAAAAAATAAGCAGAAAAAATTATAAAAATTAGAAAACAATATGTCATATTTATTTACATTAACTCATCATGAACATAATAATGATATTTATTTTCAATTTAACTTATTTAATTTTGAGAAGAAATAATCAAAATCATATACACCACCACTTTTATTTAGAAAAATTGAATTAATAAATTGTTTGATGTATCGAACTAAAATAATTTTCAAGCCCGATATTCGTCTTTATAAATACACAATTTTTTTATCGACCGAAGGGCTTTCCTCCTGTTATATATAGATAGATATAGATTATTTTTATATTAAATAACCCTATATACTTTATAAAAATACACAAATTTTTAATTTATAAAAATGCAACACCCTTTCAACTCATCGTTCTATACCCCACTACTATTTTTTTAATTTTATATTCTTTATTTTTATGATTAGTAAAATTTTAAATATTATCATTATTTATAATTAAAAAAAATACTTCACACTAAATTGTTTTTCACTAAAAAGATATTGAGAAATAAAAAAGGGAAATTAAGATTACCTAAACTTTTGACGCGAGATAAAGGGACGTACAGTTGGCCATAGCAAAATACTGATTTCTATAAGATAAGATCGACAACAGATAACGATTGACCTTGTCTTTTATTAATATCATTTAGTGTATGAGATCATCGGTGATCGAAATGTAACATTCAGTAATAATGTGAAATGGAAGAAAAATAAAAATGAAATACAATACTATTTAGTTATACATAACTCAAATAAAAGTCTCTCATTATACATTTCCAAATACCTTGTTATATTAGCCTTTCAACCATTGAAAATATACCCATTACAATCACACTCATAATGGCTCATATAGCTAAATTCAAGTCTAACCCTACCCCCTCCCCCTTCGAAATCACAATTTCCGTTTCTCTCACAAATAACCCTAGACAAATAACTCAACCTCCTACAAATACCAAATACCTTGTTATATTAGCCGTTCAACCATTGAAAATATACCCATTACAATCACACCCATAATGGCTCACATAGCAAAATTCAAGTCTAACCCTACCCCCTCCTCCTTCGAAATCACAATTTTCGTTTCTCTCACAAATAATCCTAGACAAATAACTCAACCTCCTACAAATATATTTTTCATAATAAAGAAAAATATCTAAATATATATAAATGATAATTTAGTTGTTGCAGTAAGAATTTCAATTTTCTAATCATAAAATTCGCATTTGATTTTCCCAACCCACTTCTTCCTCTCCCTCTTTCGAAATACCAATTCATATTATATATTTTTTTTAGAATATTGACACGCACTTCAGTCAAAATTTAAACAATGATGCCCACCTTCCCAAATATTGGTCTTTATAAATACTAAATTTTTTCAGACGGATAGTAGAATAATTTTATTTTATATTAATCACCTAGACCACACCACGAGTATTTTATTTTATATTCTTTATTTTTATGATTAGTATAATTATTACTTTTACTATCAATATCATACAAAATTAAAAAATAATAATTCACACTTAATTACTTTTATCTTAAAGCATATTAAAATTTAGGAAGGAAAAATTACAAAGGGAATTATAAAATTTATATTAAAAAAAGGTTTTTTTTCATGTGTCTGAAAAAAAGGAAAAAATTAATTTAATATATAATAATTGAGGTCAAAAAAATCGGATTAAATAAAATCTAAAATCCATCCAGACAATCGTGGGTCGCCACGTGTCAAAATAAAAAAAATAAAAAAAAAAGGCCAAGGCCCTTAAAAAATGCGCCGTTGTCTGTCGGCGCGTGCAGTACACGCGCCAGGGAAATGTCGAAAATGCCCTTTGATGAACGGACGACATGTGTCCAAATGTGTAAAAAAAAAACAATTCCACTCGAGTAGACGCGCCAAAGGGTATTTTATTTTATATTCTTTATTTTTATGATTAGTATAATTATTACTTTTACTATCAATATCATACAAAATTAAAAAATAATAATTCACACTTAATTACTTTTATCTTAAAGCATATTACAATTTAGGAAGGAAAAATTACAAAGGGAATTATAAAATTTATATTAAAAAAAGGTTTTTTTTTTCTGTGTCAGAAAAAAAAAGGAAAAAATTAATTTAATATATAATAATTGAGGTCAAAAAAATCGGATTAAATAAAATCTAAAATTCATCCAGACAATCGTGGGTCGCCACGTGTCGAAAAAACAAAAAAAAGGCCAAGGCCCTTAAAAAATGCGCCGTTGTCGGCGCGTGCAGTACACGCGCCAGGAAAATGTCGAAATTGCCCTTCGATGAACGGACGACATGTGTCCAAATGTTTAAAAAAAAAAAACAATTCCACTCGAGTAGACGCGCCAATTTATGCGTGTGTACGACACGCGCCATTTCGTTCCTATCAGCGTCTGCCATGTGGATTTTAGGGCGGGTTATTTGCAATTTCGCCCAGATGTGAAATGTCCAAAATGCCATTCATTGTTTTATGTATCGAACTACAATAAACTCAAAAAACATATGACCCCATCCCACTTATTAAATAGAAACTCAAACTCACATTCATCACACTCCGCCCTATATATATATAGATATAGATATAGATTATTATTATATTAAATAATCCTATATACTTTATATATACACAATGATTTTGTTTATGCATATTCAATATCATTCCAACTCATCATCCTATACCCCATCACTTCTATTTTATTTTATATTATTTATTTTTTTTATTAGTAAAATTATTATTATTATTATTATTATTATTATTATTATCATTTAAAATAAAAAAATTATTTCACACCTAATTAATTTTCACTAAAAAGAAATTGAAAAATTAGCAAAGGATAATTAACAAATTAAAATTTAAAAATGATGAATTTTTTTCTGTGTCCAAATCAAATGAAAGAAGTCTCTATTTATAGAGAAAAAGAAATTATGAATTTTGGTGTAAATTTTTTTTTTAAATTAATTTAATATAAAATAATTGAGGTAAAAGAAATCGGAGGAAAAAATCTTTTTTGAAATAAAACCAGCCAATGAATAGTTGACACGTGGATTTTCAAATATTTTCAATTCTGCCATTGAGGGAAATGACCAAATTGCCCTTCACTGAATATTCAACACGTGTCCGGTAAAATAAAAAATAAAAAAAACAATTCCGCTGCAATGACGCGCCATTCACTGCGCGTGCAAGCCACGCGCCAAAACCCGACCATCAGAACGCGACACGTGGTTTTTCTTGCTTGCTATCTACATTTTTGCCACCGTGTGAAATTACTATTTTGCCCTTGATTTTGGGGGAAAAGTTAGACAATCCTGTTATTATATATAGATAGATGCAAGTTAGAGGATTTGAACTAAACGATTTATTTACTGAAAAATGTATATAACCTAAAAGTCAGATATATAAAGGAAATTTCTATTTCCACTACTTTTTTTTTCTTTTCACACTAACTTTATCTCATTTTTTTTTGTGCAGATGCATAGGAAAATGGTAGATTCATTAATTACCTTACCATATTACTACTTATTTTAACAATTAATTTTTATCCTAATTCTATTTTTTTCAGTTTCAAAAAATACAGTGGGAACTAGATGGATTTGACAATATAAATCTTTACTTTTCATTCTAACTCGATCCTCCTATTAGTAGAACATAAACATATATTACTAGTGATATTCTAAATTGCTAAAAATAAAATACTATAAATTTTGAGAAAACGGAGAACCGGAGAGAAGATCAATGGTTTAATGAGTCAAGTGATAAGGTATTTTTAATTTAATATTTTTACAAATTATTTATTTATATTTGAAATAGTACATTTTATTTTATTTATTATTAGTAATTTGGTTCTTATATATTTTAACATGTGTTTGTTTAGGAGGATGACAAACTATCTCAAGGTAATAAAAATGAAACTGAGAATGAATCGGATGTCAACGATACATGCAAACTATCTATCGATAAATTGTTTGATGTATCGAACTAAAATAAACTCAATAACCATATTATCCCTTCCAACTCATTATCCTATACCCCATCACTTTTATTTTATTTTATATTATTAATTTTTATAATTAGTAAAATTATTATTACAACCCACTTCTTCCTCACCCTCTTTTAAAATACCAATTTATATTATCTATATTTCTTAGAATATTGACATAGACTTTAATCAACATTTTTAAAAAGATGACCATCTTTCCCGATATTCATCTTTATTAATAATTTATTTCTATGATTCAATTTTTTTAAATAAAATAAATAAATTGTTTGATGTATCGAACTAAAATAAACTCAATAACCATATTACCCCTTTCAACTCATTATCATATGCCCCATCACTTTTATTTTATTTTATATTCTTTATTTTTATAATTAGTAAAATTATTATTACAACCCACTTCTTCCTCACCCTCTTTTAAAATACCAATTTATACTATCTATATTTTTTAGAATATTGACATGCACTTCAATCAAAATTTTAAAAATGATGATCATATTTCTCGATAATCGTCTTTATTAATACTTTATTTACTATGCTTCAATTGTTTTTTTAAATAAAATAAATAAATTGTTTGATCTATCGAACTAAAATAAACTTTATAACCATATTACCCTTCCACCTCATTATCCTATACCGCATCACTTTTATTTTACTTTATATTCTTTATTTTTATGATTAGTAAACTTATTATTATTATCATTATCATTTATAATAAAAAAATACTTGGCTCTTAATTAATTTTAAATAAAAACATAAAAAATTAAATGAAGCCCAATCACAGCTTGACACGTGTTATTTGAGGCGATTTTTTTCCAATTTGCCACCATATGAAATGACGAAAATGCCCCTAAAACCTCTTAAATTACCACTCATTTCATAGAAATATCAAATTTAATTTGTCAACATTTTAAAATAATATTATGTTTTATTTATTTATATATGACTTGCACAATAGTAAAAGTGTACTTTATTTTCATTTTTAAAAAGCAATATTTATTTTATAACAAATTTAAAAAGAAAGTGCAATATTTATTATAAAAAAATTGAGATTAAAACAACATTACATTTTTATTAAAATTACAAATAAATAAATTTATGTAACTTGTAAAATTATAAAAATAGCAAAATATAATGAAGGAAGAAAAAAACGGTGAAACATTGAAATTTAAGATCTATTAATAAACATAGGTGGATTATTTGGTCCAAACTTCAAAAACTAATAAATGACAACTTTTTAGAATATCAAAGTTGTTTACATTACCTTTTCAAATTTGGTAGTGCAAATAGTAGCACCCATATAAAATATCACATTAATAATTATTAATACATACTCCCTCCGTTTTAATAAGAGTTTCACCATTTTGGTTCGGCACGCAAATTAAGAAAAAAGGTAAGTGGAAAAAATGTTGTGAGTGTAAAAGTAAAATAGGAGAGAGAATGAGTGGAGAAAATAGTAAATTTGAAAAGTGTTGTGAGTATAAAAGTGAAATATGAGAGAGAATTAGTGGATGAAATAGTAAAGATTCTTTGTCATTTTAAAAAAGGTAAAGCTTCTAACGAGATATCCTTTTGAGTAACTGGTGAAGCTTTTATTGAAACGGAGGGAGTAATATATTTTAAAATTGGGCCCCACCACGCGTAGGGGTGCCCTTTTAACTTCCCCTCTGGGTGGTTGCCCTTCCAATGTCTTACAAATATGTTTTGAATGTAATGCTGATATTGAAAAAAAGAATGATGTAGAATATTCTAGACATAGTAATTTTTACAAACTAATTTCATTTTTGATGTCATCTCTAACTACTACGAACAATATTAAAAGTTATGAACCATCAGGACTTGACTTGATGGTCAGAGCACTAGAACATCAACACGGAGGTTTTGGGTTCGACTTCCTCCAGTGATTAGAGTAAATGATTATCCCTCCCTAGTTAATATTAGGCGCCTCTAGGGGGGATTTTAAGGGAATTTCAGAGAATTGATGGACTTGTTAGTAAATTGACTTACACAAAAAATGGGGCTTGACTCGAGATGGGCAAGCCTCAAAAAAAAAATTAAAAAAAATAAATTAAAAGTTATGATAAAATTATAAAAATATTCGAAAATAATCTCCATTTTAAGTTTAATTTTAATAAAATGTGTGTAAACCATAGTACAAAATACATCAGTAATCAGATTAATTTAGTATTTTTCGTTTGCATTAAATATGAGATCTAACCCTTATATTATTAAACCTTCTAGTTCCTTTTCTTTTTTAAATTTTAATTATGAGATACTATACCTAATGGTGGTCCCTTCCCTTGCGTGCTTTTGAAGTATGTGTCATAAAAGCTGTCAAATCACGTGTTAATTTCTCCTAGTTCACAATTTCAAATTTTTTCTTACCGTAGCTTATCCTAAGTTTCAAATATTCAAAAGATTGTTCTATTATTTAGTTCGATATTTTTATTCTTCCAATACTTTTTTTAAATTCTTTTTATTCAATAAAATTCACTTAGGACAACTACAACAATAGCAATAGATACCAAATGCAAATTATGATACCTATGTTAAAGGTCTAGCATCTATTATGAAGGAGTAAATGGATATCAAAATTTGATTTGAAATAAGCAAAGTAACAAATTTTGTTACCTTGCTTATTAGTACCATACCAAATTTTGATGTTCGTTGTTTAGAGCTTTAAAGAATTGTTATACGTAATGCAAAATTATTTATCATATATAAATAATTATTTAATATTTTAAACATATTATTTAAAAAATAAATAATCAAATAAATATTTATAATTTATTTGGATGTTTATATAACTATTTACACAATTATTTTAATTTTAAAATAATTAATTAAAATAATGATCATATTTTGAAATTGTTTATCAAGCAAAAATCATTAATAAAGTTAATAACTATAAAAATATCAAAATTTTAATATCTATAGTTGAAGATAGTTTTTTTCACCCCAACCTCATTTTATGATTTCTTTCTCAAACCTTTTAAAAAATAATGTATATTCCAAAATAACAGCCATTACAAACTATTAACCAAAATGACATATTTTTTGAAATTCGCTACACAATGTAATGAATTTATAATTTTTTTCATTTAAACACGATACACCGTTTAAATTTTGATATTAAAAAAAAAACTAAATTTGAACTCGCCTAAGCGAGTTCTAACTTTCTTCTGCGTGACATACACACTAACCACAACCATAATACTAATACTAACTCATCCTCACAACCTAAACCACAACTACAATACTAATTCATTCACAGTCCCACTTTAAATTACATAATAAAAATATAAAAATTATGTCTTAATAAATAAAACTAAAAGAAAATATTATTTTTTCCATCTTATATAAATACTTAAAAAAATGTACAACTATAAAAAAGTTATTTTCTTTATTTAAAAAATGAATATTAATTTCGACTCAAAATGAATAGCCAAAAAATACTACTACATTTCTTGTTCAAAAAATTGAACATTACTTCCTTCTCCCAATAAAATAATTCTTTTTTAAAAATGTTCATTGAGACGAAGAAAGCAATGTTCATTTTTTTTTATATAGAAAGTAGTATTAATTGTGGGACGAAAATAATATTCATTTTTGAAATTAAGGAATTTTTTTTAAAGAAGTAAAATTTCTTTCTATGTCAAAAAAAATGAACATTGCTTACTTCGTCTCAATGAACATTTTAAAAAAGAATAATACTTTATTCGTCTAAAAAATTAATGTTCATTTTTTTAGACGAGGAAACTAACATTATAAGCATTAACTTTTAGAAAAGAATATTACTTCGTTCAAAAAAAAATATTACTTCCTTCGTTCCAATTAATATTTTAAAAAATAATACTACTTCTTTTGTCTCAAAAAATAATGTCATCTTAATGTCATATTTTGGGACGAATACAGTAACATTACAAACATTAATTTTAAAGGCGAATGAATGAAGTAGTTTATTTTATAAAATATTCATTGGGATGAAGGAAGTAATGTTCATTTTTTTGGACAAAAATGTAGTAGTATTTTTTGGTTATTCATTTTGAGTCGAAAGTAATATTCATTATTGAAATGAAGAAAATAATATTTGTACGGAAATACATTTTTTAAAGTATTTATTTGAGACGGAAATAATAATATTTCCTTTTAATTTTCTTTATTATGACATAATTTTTATATTTTTATTTTGTAATTTAAAGCGAGACGGAGAATGAATTAGTATTGTGTTGAGGGAGAATGAATTAGTAGCGAGTTTAAATTTAGTTTTTTTTTTTAATTTTAAATATCAAAATTTAAACTTGCTACATCGTGTAGCGAGTTTAAACGAACAAAATTATAAACTCGATACACCGTGTAGCGAGTTAAAAAAAAGGGTAATTTTGATCAATAGTTTGAAATAGTTGTTATTTTGAGATATACGAGTATATATTTTTTAAAGAGAATATTTTGAGAAAAAAATCCTCATTTTAAACGAATGTTCATTTTGTTACACTATTATTACATTGACACTTAATAACACTAACAATGACACTTTTTTACACTGACACTTTGTTACACTAACACTTTGTTACACTAACACTGACACTTTTTTACACTGACACTTAATATACATGTACTGACACTTTTTTATACTGCCACTTTGTTACACTAAAACTGACATTTTGTTACACTAACACTGCACTTTTTACACTGACACTTAATATACATGCACTGGCGTTTTTTTACACTGACACTTTGTTACACTTGATGCAGCAAAAAATGAGCGGTACCGGGGGTACCTAATCAGTCGGGAACGCGGCGTTGGATTCCTGGACGAACGACGAACGGATCTGCAAAACAAACACCGTTAGGGCGCGGGGAGTTACCCCCGCGCAAACCCTCCGGCGTGAGAATAAGCATCTGTATATGAAGATGATATAAACCGGGAGGGAAGGCGTATTATAGTATTGAGAGGGTGTTTGAATCTACCTTTTGTGTGAGGGATTTGACCCTTATTTATAGCTTCCAAGTGATGAGTCCTCCAAGAATAAGAGTTCGTAGTTGACTTGTATTAGGAGAGTGAATCTCCATCTAATTTAGGTTCCTTAACCCGCTAGGAGTCCGCTCCAAATAAGACTTCTTGAGTGAGAATAAATCTTTATTGGATTAGGATTCTGTGTGCTCATTGCTTTCCTTATTTTTAAGGGTATTTGATAGGAGGAGAATTATATTCCGTTCAGTGGCCCCCGACTTCCTAGCTCGGCCATGTCGATGACGAGGAGGAAGTGAGCTCTACTTCGGCCCCCGAGAAATACGAATAGGTGTCACGTGGCAATGTTGCTTCAGTTGTTGGCGTCGGTTAATTTGTACAAGGATGATGCGCAGTCCATGACGTCTGATTCGCCTTGAGAACCCCATTATTGGATTCCTCCTACCAAAATATCAATACCACCATTGGATGAATGGAGGATGAGATACCTAGCACGGACGGAAGACGATATCTGTTAAGGAGTCATTGTTTGACTTGAATTGATGTAGTTGGTTACCATCCTGATTGGATAATAACTGTTGAATCCTTGTTTGAATAAGATTGTTGAATCTGTTTGCCGGATGGCCGAGGAGCGTAAATTCCTTATCTCGGCATTGGAAGACAAGCCGAGATGCATGATTCTGCCTCCTCGTCATTTGATGATCTGCCGGTAGGATGAAATGCCGAGACGCATGATTTTGTCTCCTCGTCATATGATGATATGCCGAGGTGAGAACTTTTATCTCCTCGTCATTTATGACCTCTCGGAGCATGATGAGCCGGGGAAGAAATAGTGGAATCGTGCCTCGTACCTCGTACCTCGAACCTCGTACCTCGTACCTCGAACCTCGAACCTCGAACCTCGAACCTCGTACCTTGTACCTCGTACCTCGAACCTCGAACCTTGAACCTCGTACCTCGAACCTCGAACCTCGAACCTCGTACCTCGAACCTCGTACCTCGAACCTCGTACCTCGAACCTCGTACCTCGTACCTCGTACCTCGAACCTCGTACTTCGAACCTCGAACCTCGTACCTCGTACCTCGAACCTCGAACCTCGAACCTCGTACCTCGTACCTCGTACCTCGTACCTCGAACCTCGAACCTCGAACCTCGAACCTCGTACTTCGAACCTCGAACCTCGAACCTCGTCGTCAAGGGAGGTCTCCTCGACATGATGATTGTATTTGTCTTCTTATCTACCTATGCTGAGGAAGTTGATTCGCACATGGGTCTCAGATGTTTTGCCGCGTTAGCCGTTTAGGCGTTGGGCTTACTTCTTTGTCATCTCTCTGTGACGAGGAAGATGACTCGCTCATAGATCGTAGATGGTGTTGCCGCGTTAGCCGTAAAGGCGTTGGGCGCACTTCTTTGTCCTATCTCTCTATGACGAGGAAGATGACTCGCTCATAGGTCGTAGATGGTGTTGCCGCGTTAGCCGTAAAGGCGTTGGGCGCACTTCTTTGTCATATCTCTCTATGACGAGGAAGATGACTCGCTCATGGAGTCGTAGATGGTGTTGCCGCGTTAGCCGTAAAGGCGTTGGGCGCACTTCTTTGTCCTATCTCTCTATGACGAAGAAGATGACTCGCTCATAGGTCGTAGATGGTGTTGCCGCGTTAGCGAAGTAAAGGCGTTGGGCGCACTTCTTTGTCATATCTCTCTATGACGAGGAAGATGACTCGCTCATAGGTCGTAGATGGTGTTGCCGCGTTAGCCGTAAAGGCGTTGGGCGCACTTCTTTGTCATATCTCTCTATGACGAGGAAGATGACTCGCTCATAGGTCGTAGATGGTGTTACCGCGTTAGCCGTAAAGGCGTTGGGCGCACTTCTTTGTCATATCTCTCTATGACGAGGAAGATGACTCGCTCATAGGTCGTAGATGGTGTTGCCGCGTTAGCCGTAAAGGCGTTGGGCGCACTTCTTTGTCATATCTCTCTATGACGAGGAAGATGACTCGCTCATAGGTCGTAGATGGTGGAGCTCAACCCCGTATATGGGATGTCTTGCTTTGTAGTCGAGCTCAACCCCGTATATGGGATGTCTTGCTTTGTTGGCGTCGAGCTCGGCCGTATATGGGATGTCTTGCTTTGTTGTGGTCGAGCTCAACCCCGTATATGGGATGTCTTGCTTTGTTTGATTATGGATTTTGCTGAAGAACTCTGTCAATGAATCCCAGGTGACGCCTCCAAATTTTTGTGTCATAGTTCTCATCTACATTGAAATGCAAGCCACTCTCTTTTACTTCCACTAGAAACTTGTCCAACGAGTCGCCTCTTTTTGGACTGAAAAATATGGCCTCGGAGGGTCTGTCTTGTTTTAACAAGCATTTGATAATCCGAGCAAGGCCTTTGTGAAATTCCTTAAAGAAAGTACGATCACTTGCAAACAATGACATCGAAGTTGTTGCACAAATCGAAGATATCTTCACGATTCCAGCGGCAAAGATCATAGATTTCACATTTGTACCACCAAAAGCACCAGAATTGGCATTTATGTTATGAATCAACTACTTGAGGATTTCCATCGATATCACTACTTCTAAAGCCTCTGTCGCCACTATGATGGCTAAGCCCGCTAAGCCATAGCCGAACCAAGTTCAATGACTCTCCTCGACCTGAATTTATCTACATGCGACAAGCGAGAAATAAGCCGATACTTCCTCGATGGCCGACGGGCAGGCCCGTGTTGTCGATGTCATATGTGTTGCGAGATCTTAAAATCATCAAGGTGCGCGCGGTGTCCATTCTACGATATAGTGGAAGTTTACTGGGATTGTCACCCGACAATGTATAGCACACACAAGCTTCTCTTGAGCTGATGCTATGATTGGCATTCAAATAGGAATCGTGATTTGCTTCAATTTGGCGATCCATACGATGGCAGGGTATCAAATTAAAACCCTTTTTGGCTTTCCTGGATATATACTCAATCCCCCTTTCAGATTGCTGATCGGAATCGGGAGGAGGACGGCGAAGAAGGGCCCAGCGAAGGATTTTCCATCTGAGAGACGAAGCTGTTTTGAGCGGACTCTCTTCCATACTGTTTGATGATTCCTGTGTTTGTGTGTGTTTCTTTGGATTGACCTCACAAACAGATTTATTGCAGCAACATATCATGAGAGAAAATTGGTACCATTAATTTCATGCTAGTACTCTTATGATAGTAATACTACCAGTTAATGTCTATAAGCAAAAGTCATATACAATCAAGCAATTGAATCAAGGCACAATTTAATTACTGGCCTGGAGCACTTATGCATTATTTCTTTATTAGGATATAACAGATGTGGTTCATCATATGTATACGTATAAAAGCATATCAGCATAGGAGTTAATAAATAAGATCCTTACACTTATTCGGGTTTTATGGAAAGCAATTATATGAGTGTTATTGTCCGAAGCGTAAATTGTAAATCTGAGATTGCCAATATGTTCCAAGTCATATTTTATCTCTCTTGGTGTAAGGTTTGTAAATAAGTGATAGATGAACAGAAAGTTTGCCAAGCATGTTGAAATTTTCACAGAGGAAATTTAAAATTGGATTTGATTGTTGATGGATCCAATCAGACTTATAAACAGTGCTCAATTTATATATGGAAATTTATATGCACCATGTTAATACTAAAGCTTAATGTGAGATAGCACAATTAGAGAGAAAACACCTGGCAATGGGAGGGACCGGCTTGAACAATTTTGTTGGGGTCATCCTTCAGATAATCTCCGTAGACAGCCTGTTTTACAAAAATAGCTCTTTGAGGCGATCCATGAGAGAGCCTTGCCGGAATACGGCTTCCGCACGAGGACCGGGACCGGCGGAGCCAATCGGTCGAGGAGGTCGTAGTCTGTAGAGGTTTAGGACCGGTGACTTCCTGGTCGGTGGTATGGACGGTCCTCTCGATGACGGCGGCGGTTTTAGCGAGGGCCTGGTGAATGTTTTCACGTTGAGAGACATGATTTGGTGACGACTGAATTGAAAATCTTCCTATGAGATTGAGATCTGATCCGCCGTCTTCTCATCGGATCCCCAGTCAACTCAACCCGTTATGGCTGCCGGTTAATTGAATCACCGGTGGTACCTTCTTAATTGATTCGGATGTTCTTGTGCAACTGCACCTGTCAGATTGCCTCTTCTGATTGTTCGTGTTCTTTTTCCATCGTGTGTGGCATGGTCCGTCCGATGTTGTTCGCATAGCCTCGTTCCCGACAATGGAACCAAACTGATGCAGCAAAAAATGAGCGGTATCGGGGGTACCTAATCAGTCGGGAACGCGGCGTTGGATTCCTGGACGAACGACGAACGGATCTGCAAAACAAACACCGTTAGGGCGCGGGGAGTTACCCCCGCGCAAACCCTCCGGCGTGAGAATAAGCATCTGTATATGAAGATGATATAAACCGGGAGGGAAGGCGTATTATAGTATTGAGAGGGTGTTTGAATCTACCTTTTGTGTGAGGGATTTGACCCTTATTTATAGCTTCCAAGTGATGAGTCCTCCAAGAATAAGAGTTCGTAGTTGACTTGTATTAGGAGAGTGAATCTCCATCTAATTTAGGTTCCTTAACCCGCTAGGAGTCCGCTCCAAATAAGACTTCTTGAGTGAGAATAAATCTTTATTGGATTAGGATTTTGTGTGCTCATTGCTTTCCTTATTTTTAAGGGTATTTGATAGGAGGAGAATTATATTCCGTTCAACACTAATATTGACATTTTGTTATACTAACACTGACATTTGTTTACACTGACATTTTGTTACATTAACACTGACACTAACTGAGGAAATAAAATTTTTTTTTTTTTTAAATTTAAGAAAAAATGCATTTTTTGTAAGATTTTGGCCATGAAATGAGACTCCAATTTTTATAGAATGTTATTTTTTGAGTTATGTGAATGCAATTATTTTATCCTTTTAAAAAATAAATAATGCGTCGTACGTTATTCAGATTGTATTTATTGATGTGCGTATATCGAATTTTTCTCACGAGCATTCAACAAATTTATCATGATATGCTGAATTTACGAAATTCTCCTCCAAATTCAAAATATTATCAACAAGTCAACTAAAAATACGAGTAATAAACATAAATATCAGGGGTAATTAAAGAAAGTATCAACTCAGTCCCTTAATTATCATCATTTTACTAAAAATACGTTTCAATCAAACTAATCATACAACTGTCTTAGTCAACAGAGTCAAATCTCATCTCTGAAAATATTCATTTTTTAATTGTTTCTTTTTCTTTTTTCTTTTATTATTTTTTGCGCTCTCTGTCAATTTCTCGAGTTTGAACTTCAACATTCATCCCGCTCTCTTTGATGTGTTAAATTTTCTCTCTCTACCAATTTCTCTCTCTCTCTCTACTACATCTTGTCTCCCCGTTGTCTTGACACTCACTCTGAGCTAAGCTAAGAACACAAGGGAAAAAGGTTAATCTTTTAAATTTGGATCTCTTTTGTTGATTTTTTTTACTTGTGATTTGGTACTTTTGGAGTTCGGATCGATTAGGGTTTTGTGTAATTTGTTGTTTTAAATTTCAAAAATTGTATCTTGAATATGGGTTTTCAAGAAAATGGCACTCCCCTATCCACATTAGTGCGGAAATGGATTTCTTGAATTTGTGTTTTTGATTAAATGTAGAGGCCCCACGAAAGATTTATGTCTGAATTTTGTTGCCTGAATCTTGCACTATGTTGTTTGATTTGTGGCAGTCCGGGTCCTCTCGGTCATGATTTGAATCCATTTTCTCATTTGAACAACGATGCTACTTGGACAAGGGGTTCTCATTTGAATCCCACAGTGTTTTGGTGTTTCACCAATGTAACCCCCAAATTTGAATCTTTTTGTTAATATCTTGACTTGGATTGAATTGAATTGGGTTTGCGATTCTGAAATGCCTACCGTAGTTTTCACCAATAACTTTATTGTATTTGTGCCATTGATAGGGCTTCGAGTTGGTATGAATCTTATGAAACTACCATTCAATTATCTAGAAATGTTATCTCTCATTTTTTTACCGGCCAATGCCTGCAAATCAGAGCTCTCTTCGGGCCAAAAATTTATGAAATGGGTTATGTGCTTCCTTGGGATGGATATATGCAGGTACTTGAGAGAACATTTGACCAAGACTAGCTGTATGAATAAAGTACTGAAAGAATTTTCCATCAAGTTGAGATAATCCATAGTTAGAAAAACAAAAACAAAAAAACACTGAGTTTGAATTGTCAGAGGAGACTTCAGAGATTATGTTTATGTACTTAGTTTCATTCCTTACAACCTTAATCAATTTCTAGCAACTTCTTGCTTATGTGACTGGAATAGATTTTCATATTTGTAGCTCCCCATGTGTATCCCTCACCCTAATTTCGTGTCATTTGCAGATATGATGATTAATATTTCAAATTAGAGAGCCTTGTTTTCTCTTGTTCAAGGCTTATAGAAAGATGAAAGAAAATATGAGGGTTGCTACTGGTCGACTAACACGAGCTCGAGCTGCTGTGTGTAAGTCATCTTCAGGGCCAGAACAAAGAAAGCAGCTGGATCAGACGAGGGTTTTACGAAATAATTCTAAAAGACCAGCCTTGGATGAGAGGAACACCAATGCTACTGTGACGAGAAAGAGGAGGGCAGTGCTTAAGGATGTAACAAATGTTCTTTGTGACAATTCTTATAGCAACTGCTTCAAGGCAGCTAAACTTCTGGTTTGTGTATTATCCTTCAATTTTTTTTTCTGCTTATCAAAATGTAATAGAAAAAGGTGTTGCGGAACTTTTTCTGCTTATAAATCAGACCATTTTGTTTGTGTGCTCTTGATGGGAATACATTAAAGTCGCAAGATATTCTTGCTCTTGAGCTTGCAACTTGAAATAATAAAATCAGGATTGAAGTTTGATTAACAACTCGTGTTCCAAGTTTCTTTTCTTGAGATCCTAATTTGTCTTCTGATCCTTGTCATTTGTTAGAAGAACGGAAAGCAGTCTAAAAAAGGTTTAGCAGACGTCTCAAAAGTGGCACCCTCTGTTTCAGTTGAAATGCAACAGCTTCCAATGGATTCAGAAACAAAAATGTGTAGAGAAAATGGGAAGTCTGTACTTCAGTCTGCCGAACTTGAAGGGTCAATAAACTTGGAAAAAAATGAACCTCTTGACCAAGTACTTGGGAGTCTTGAAGAGAAGAGCAACACAGAAAATGGAGTGGCCTCACCGCTCAAATATTTAAAGAAAGGTTTGCTTTCTCTTTAAAGTGTTTATAAGCAAACATGACTTTATTTATTTCATTGAGAAATCCTAGTTAGTTTCAATTCATTCCTAGTTTAAAGATCATGACCACAGTGGAAAGATTCAATTTTTTACAAGCCATTCCCTGTTTTACATGTCGCACTTCAGTAAAATAATGTGCAACCACATGTAACTGCTTTCTGATTGGTACAGCTGCGAAAGTTGGTCTTTATGAGAAGTATGCAACAAACACAAAGTCAGAGTACACAGATATTGATTCTGATCATAAAGATCCTCAATTGTGCAGCCTCTATGCGCCTGAGATATACATCAATTTACGTGCTGCAGAGGTTTGTGGGGCGATAGAAACTGCTTTGATTTTTTTTTGCTTTTCCCTTTCATAATAAGGATTATGTTAACCAGTCATCATACATTCCACCTATTATCTCCTGTTCAGCTCATTCGGAGACCACCATCAGATTTTATGGAAACAGTACAACGAGATATAACACAGTGTATGAGGGGAATTATGGTGGACTGGCTTGTGGAGGTTAGTGCCTCTTGTTAATACACATAATCACTATTGAGCTGTCTAATTATGTACTCTCTCCGTCCCTAAATGAATGTCCAAAAATTTTGAAATTTACTTTTGGTCAAGAGCAAATTTTAAAATCTTTTTAGTCATTCATTTTTGGGACAGAGGTAGTATGTTTTTTGTGAATCAAAGCTGTCATTTCCTATCAAAATCTCATAGTTGTTAACTTGATTATACTAGGTGTGCGAGGAATATAAGTTGGTGCCAGACACTCTTTATCTCACTGTGTATCTTATTGATTTGTATCTCTCTCAACACATGATTGAACGGCAAAAGCTTCAATTGATTGGCATCACTTGCATGCTAATTGCCTCGTAAGCTCTCATTATTATTATCATACATTTGTAAATCCATGTAAATAAGTCAGCGGACTACCGGAAGTATAATGGAGTATATAGGCTCACTCCTGATTGATTCTTCGTGACAACTTTGATAACATTTGACAGTTATTTATGATCTTCTCTTTCTCCATTTGATATGACACTCTTATTGCTTTCAGGAAGTATGAGGAAATCTGTGCGCCACGCGTCGAGGAATTTTGCTTCATCACAGATAGTACTTACAAAAAAGCAGAGGTTCATGTCCTTTTTTTTTTTTTTTGACCTCCAATACAAGATTAGGACAAGTAAAATGTTAACAGTAATGGAAGTAAAGGAAACAGAGCTGTGTGGAATTTGTAATATGCTTCTATATGCAGGCTTGAGACTTAGATGAAAACTTAGTGGTTGACTCCCCCCTCCCAAAAAAAGTTGTTTAACAAATTAGGTACATAAATAATATGTTCTGAAGTTGAACATGGATCACTCATTAGAAGATTATCTTAGGCGCATAAAAACTTTTACTCCCTCCGTCCCATAAAATTAGTCCCTCTTTCCATTTTTGTTTGTCCCAAAAAGATGGTCTCATTTCCAATTTTGAGGGATTTAAACCATTGAAGTTCCAACATTGTCCTTGTGATAAAAATGTGTGCTTGATCACTAAACCCATGAGTGACATATTTACTTTCGTTAAGGCTAAGTTTGAAATAGAAAACATATCACAAAAAAACTTTGAATAGTCATTTTGTGACTGAAGGAGTATTTCAGTCTTTGCGGCATATTCTTCGTACATATCTTTGTAACAATTTAAATATTTCAATAAATTGACAGGTTCTGGCAATGGAGAGTCAAGTTCTGAATTATCTGGGTTTTCAACTGGCAGCACCTACTACAAAAACTTTTCTCAGGTATCTAAATTTCTGACTGTTTGTCCTTATGGTGTCAACTAAAAAAGTGATCTTTTAACCAGAAAAATATCACATCGAATAGTTTGAACATTATTTGATTTATATACCATATGTTAGTCTATATTGTCACTGATAGTCTTAAATGCTATCTGCAGGAGATTTCTTCGGGCAGCCCAAGCTTCTTACAAGGTAAATACTGGGTGCTTTGGTGCTCTGCCTTTGTGTTTGTTGGTTGGCTCATGTTCAAGATCGACTAAATTTTCATTTGACAATTTTCCATCATTTGACAGATCCGCAGTCTTGAATTGGAGTTCATGGCCAATTATTTAGCGGAACTGACCTTAGTTGACTATAACTTCCTGAAATTCATTCCGTCCAAAATTGCTGCTTCAGCTGTCTTTCTTGCCAGATGGACGCTAGATCAGTCACACCCTTGGGTTTGTTGCTTCCATTTCCGCTTTTTCAAATTATGTCGGTTGGGAAGGTTATAAATAAAATGTTTTTTTTTTTATCTCCTGCAGAATCCAACACTGGAGCACTACACCAGTTACAAGTCATTGGATCTAAAACCAACAGTTTTTGCATTGCAAAGTTTACAAGCAAATAGCAGTGGGTGTCCTCTAAATGCTATACGTGCAAAGTACAAGCAAGAAAAGGTAAAAACCTAAATAAATACTTGAATAATGGAGTAGTAAGTTCTGTATTGCAAAAATCTAACATTTAAACTTCATTTCTTCTCTTTTGTTCTTTGTGTTTGTGATGACAGTTTAAATGTGTTGCGGCTTTGACTTCTCCCAAACTACTGGAAACGTTATTTTGAAAAGGAAAATGGTGATTGAAAGAAGCCAAACGGAGTGGTAATAACGGACATAACCTTACTCTAGGAGATGGTAGTGAAGTCTCCTTTAGTTTAGACTACTTATCCTCAGCCTCGGATCTCGGCTGATTGATCCCTTCACATATTCATTTTTAGTTAGTACATTAATTTTGTTTATCGTATTAAGTCTGTTGATAAATTCCTGGAATTAACTAGGGTTGAGGTTTGGTTCTCCCAAACCGCAGTAAGGAGATGTTTGTGAATTTAGTTGTCTTTTTAACAACTAATATGGGCATAGTTCCTCCCTTTTGTTCTTAGTTATGTAACTAACTGATGTAAGTAGATTTTAATGCCAATGCTTTGGCCACTTCAATTGCAATTCTTTTCTTCCTGGTTATGTCACACTATATAAGTTTTTCTTTTCATTTTCAAATTTCTTTCCACCTATTTCTCCTTTTAAATCACTAGTAAAAGCCCGTGTCCGAGGACACGTATTTTTTTTGTTTTTTTTTATTTAAATTTTTTTTTAAAGGACAAAATGGGAAAGAGACAACTTAGTGAGGGCAAAATGGGAAAAAACCCATTTCAAACTATTCATTGTACTGTTCACCCTTGTTGCCATTTATACTATAGATTTCTTAGCTTTCACATTTTTTATTTTTGTTCCTCACCTTTTTTTATTGATGATATAATATGACGATTCATGTTAGTTGAGCAGAGCTGTTGCGAGCGGTGTCGATTCTTTCATGTCGGTCGATTTGGTTTCTCGATGGATGTGATGATGATTTTGATATTCGGTGAGACTCACAATTATTAAATTTTATGTACTCATAATTATGAATAAAATGAACATGAAAAAAAAGGAGGGAAAGAAAGGATGTAATTTGAATCTGAGTAGAACAAAGAAAGTAAAGAATGAGTGAAAAACTTGAGATTTATGGTTTTAAAGAAGAAAAGGTGAGAGAAGATCGGAATCGGATCTCATTTAAACGTAGTAGTAAATTTAGCCGTTTGATTGGCTGTTGAGGGCAGTGGGTCCCAATCCCAACAGCCGACATCTATCTTTGTTTTTCAAATCCACAAACGGACAATCCTATCTATCGAGGGGCCATTTCGTAATATCTTCTTTTCTCTCCTCCGTTTAAACGTCGCCGTCATCTTCAACTGACCCGAAGCAGAATCGACGTGAACAGAGGGAAAACCTGAGATTTAGAGCGAGAAGCAATTTCTAGAGAGAGAAAGCCAGAGAGCTTTGTGCTCATATCTGAAATCCTAACGTGATTACAAACCCTAATTTTTGGAGAGAGTAGAAAGAAACCTAGAAATGTCAGGCACGTCGCTTGCGGGATTGCAAGATCATCTCAAATTGGCGAGGGAATATGCTGTTGAAGGCCTCTATGACACTTCCGTCATCTTCTTCGATGGCGCCATCGCTCAGATCAACAAGTAATTTCTTCATCTCTCTCTCTCTCTCTTAAGTGTTCTTTGCGCATTGCTTTCTACTCATGGAATTTTGTTATTTGATTAATCCGTACTGTAGTATCCGTTCCTGCACTAGCATTTTGATTTTTCTTACCACATTAGGACTATCTAGTTTGAGATTAGTTGAATGGAGATGTGAACTTTGAAGAGCAAGATTTGTTTACTCGGAGTTGAGGATCTGTTGGTTCATTAAAGAGATTGAGGAACTAATTGCGAATATGAAGAAAATTAGTTAACTTATTTGGGGAAGAGTAATCCACCCCAAGTTTTTGTGATGCTTTTTACTTGATTGAATTTGTAAATGCATTGTGTGGGAAGATGGATAAACTTTATCCTGGATATCACTCAATTTCTTGTATTTAGTAATTAATGCCTCTCAAATATTTCTATATTTGTGATATTGGCTCCTTTTTAAAGATAACTTATTTTGTTTTTCTAGGCATTTAAGCACACTTGATGACCCGCTGATACGTTCAAAATGGCTGAATGTGAAGAAGGCTCTATCAGAAGAGGCAGAGGTTGTGAAGCAATTGGATTCAGAAAGGAGGGCTTTCAAGGATGCTCCAACGGGTAGACGGCCTTCCTCCCCTCCTATTTCTACAAAGTCATCATTTGTTTTTCAACCCTTAGATGAGTACCCAACTTCTTCCGGTGCTCCCATGGATGATCCTGATGTGTGGAGACCACCAACTCGAGATACTGGAAATAGAAGATCAGGAAGAGCGGGTCAAGTGGGTATGCGCAAGTCACCGCAAGATGCAGCTTGGGCTCGGGGTCCTCCAACAGGAGGAGGAGCAACTGGTCGTGGAGCAAAGGCTGGTGGGCCTAGTAAGACAAACACAGGAGTTCGATCATCTACTACCGCAAAAAAAGGCACTGGCTCAGGGAAGTCCAATTCCAGCTCTGGCAAGGCAGATTCTGTTGTGAGTTATCTGTTATGATAGTCAACTCCTTTTCTTATGTGACTCTGCACGATTTTGCAGATCATTGTTTATTATTATAGAGTAGTTCATTTTTCTGGGGAAATTCTAAATCTCTTGCTAGTACTCCCTCTATACTATTTAAAGAGTCCGGTGTTTCATTTTGGGATGTCCCATTTGTCAAGGTCTCATTTTAGAGTTAAACCCACAAGTTCCATGTTGTTCTAACAATGGACCTTCATTGATACACAACCTACTTATTCCCTAACTAACTCTCATAAATGCTCATTAATAAACTATGGTACTAATTAGGATAAGATATGAGTGAAACTGGCATTAACCAATAGTCTTGCAGATGAAAAGATGAGCGAAATTAATTCATGCACCTAACCTCAAGTATTTGGGACAAAAGCGGTCTTGTGTACTTGAGGTGAACTAGAATATAATCACCATGTTGGATTTTCCGTAGCAAGCCTCTCCAAGTGGGCTGTGTTTAAGCTAGGATTTCTCCATTTTTTTTGATAAGTAAGCTAGGATTTCTCCATTCCAGCTATCTAGAAATAAAACTAGGTCAAACAGAACAGATCTACTAGTCTTCCCCTTTAGCTTTCACTTCTCATGAGGTTTTCTTAGTTCTTTGAAGATATGAAGTTAATCGTTTCCTAGCAGCGCATATTCTTGTCTTAGAATATAAAAAAAATGTTCAGTGTATATGTTCTTAGTGGAATCTGGAATGCCCATTTAGAGTCCGTCACAGCAAATCAGTGTGGGAGATTAAAGCTGAACAATGGTTAGTGTTTTTGGTAAAACCTTTAATCTTCTTGTGGTCTAGCTTTCCCAGGAAAGTGGTAAAAGTATTATGTGACTGATAGATACTTGTAATATTAGAAGAAGTAAGCAGAGTAGTGGATTAATTTTATCATATGGAAGACTATTGTTATTAGATGTTGTAAAACTAGAAAAGTGAACTTTAGAATCTACTTGTTAGGAGACAATATAAATCGAGAGAAATCCAGGTTGAGCTAGAAGCATCAGTTTCAACACACTCCCAAAAGGACACAATAGTGCATGCTGTGGGAATGCAGTTTGTAGGGAGTCTGTGACACGACAAGTGGGGATAATTTAACAAATTTTCATCAAAACACTATCATATAATCAATTATATATGCAGGCATGCATGGCTTTTTCTTGAAATGTACTTTAATTATAGATCCATAAATCAATCATCACATGCAAGAATATCCCTTTTTTTCGAATTTACATTAGCTTTAGATGTTGAACTTTCTACCGGCATTTCTTTTCATAAATTCAATTTCAGCATAGTCCTGTTGATGGACATGCCGCAGCATCACACCGTACTTGGATTGTGATTTATAACATGATATGCTGAAGTCTGGATCTCGCTTGACTCCGTTCATAGTGGCAAGATTCCAATACGTGTCCGTCATTGGCATGCGGTCCGTGGGCCTTGGTAGAGTATTGGTTTTTTGGACATGTATAATGATGAAAAGTAAGAGCGCAAAGGATGCGTTATGTGCTGAGTCTGGTTTATCTTATATCCATAGGTGGAGCTAGAGGCACGCCCCCCCCATTTTTTTTATAACAATGGGTTTCACCATAAAAATCATGTACTAAATATGACCATACTCCCTCCATCCAACCAAAAATTACACTTTTGTTTTGGAATTAAGTATGTGGATCTCATTGAATAGAGAGGTATTAAAACATTTCAATTTAGGAAAGTGTAATTTTTAATGAGGCACCCAAAGAGTTGTAAAGAGTGTAACTTTCAGTGAGACGGAATAGTACATGTTGAATTAAATGTTTTATATTTATGATTTTCTTTTGGTGGGTAAGATTTGTAGATGTTGAACAACTAAGATTTGTAGATGTTGAACAACTATATATGTTAGAAGTTAGAACCTTTTGGTACATGTAATTATGTTATACTCCCTCCGTCCCGAAATAATCTTCCTACTTTTTTTGTCGTTAACACGAAAATACTTTTGAGTAATAATTTTTGATTAATTTAATTATCTTCATTAACATCTAAAAATTATTTTTGATAGTATTTATAATGGTGTATCAATAACATGCTTTAAATTTTCACTAGAATTATTAAATTAACCTAAATTTATTACACAAAGTACCTTCGTATTGTCTATGAAGAAAATTGTAGGAAGATTATTTTGGGACGGAGGGAGTACGTGTGTTGAATTGTATGAGAGACCAATGGATGTATTATTATGACCATTAAAGTAGGTACTTAACCATGTCTATGTCTATGTCTAAAGTTGTATTGTATATGAAAAAAAATAGCCAAAAAAGATTTAGCAATTATACATGGTAAGGTTTGCCTAAATTTTACCCTTGTGGTGGGGACCCTTCCCCGGACCCTCGTTGCGCGGGAATGCTTTATGCACTGAGCTGCCCTTCTTTTGTATATGCCTGTGTATTTCATGTTCTATAATTATCTTGTATTGTTATGAGCTCTAATATTAGGATTTTTAGACTTTCTTTTATTTAATTATTGCAATTGTTAGAATGGAGATGCTGAAGAGGGAAAGTTAAAGCGTGGGCCATACGAGGGGCCTGATCAGGACCTGGCTGCAATGCTCGAAAGAGATGTCTTAGAAACCACCCCACAGGTGAGATGGGATGACGTTCTTTGGGCTAAGTGAAGCAAAAAGGCTTACGGAGGAAGGCTTTGTTGTTCTTCCTTTATGGATGCCTGAATATTTCCAGGTACATGGGATTTGCTTTCTTTGATTAAGTACTGTTGGTTTTGAGCATGGCATAGTTAATTAGTATCATATGGCATCTATCAGTATAAAGTGTCTGGTATATTATCGAGGTGATGGATAATGAGACACATACTTCATATAACAAAAAGGTCTGACGGAGCATGTTAACATGCTCATACTATGTAGCAGTGAATGACTGGTCACATTTGTGATTGTTGTTGTGTTGGAATCACTAATCATTGAAATTTGGCATCGGAAACATCCTTCCATTCAGTCGCAAACTTGAGCCTTGATCATCTCATTAAGTTAATGTAGCTTTCTATTCGTGTGCACACACGCACACACGCGATGACGTGAACACTCAGCCACACACACACACACACATATATATATATATATATGCATGCAGTTTTCAGTTGTGTTTTCTCATGAATTCCTCCTCCTGGAACTTATGGCTTTTGCTTTCAGGGAATTAGAAGACCTTGGAAAGGTGTTCTTATGTTTGGTCCACCTGGTACTGGGAAGACACTTCTTGCTAAAGCAGTTGCAACTGAGTGTGGCACTACATTTTTCAATGTATCTTCTGCTACTTTGGCTTCTAAATGGCGCGGAGAGAGTGAGCGCATGGTCCGGTGCTTGTTTGATCTCGCACGAGCTTATGCTCCGAGTACAATTTTCATTGATGAAATCGATTCTCTTTGCAATGCCCGTGGGTGAGTATTTCCTTATGACCATGAGTTTGGACTCTGCAGCATTATGATTTTCTTGCTATTTGGTTCTGGTTTCGAAGGACCTTTTATATTAATTACTTTAAAATTGAATATTGGCATGCATTTTCTTATAGTTCTCTCCCTTCCCTCTCCCCCCCCCCCACCCTCCTCTCTGAGGTCTGTGTGCACACTGCCCTTCCACTACTTTGCACTTCCACTACTTGGAATCAGATTTGAAATGTTCTTTGCTCGTAAAATGTCTATTAAGCTGGTAATACGTTGTTGGATATTTTTGAGAGAGATTCTATATGTGCATGTTGGATCAGTTTTCATACACGAATAATTTCATTTGTTCAGGGGTTCAGGAGAACATGAATCCTCGAGAAGGGTTAAATCTGAACTCTTAGTTCAGGTAGATGGTGTAAGCAACACAGCCACCAATGAAGACGGCAGTCGCAAAATAGTGATGGTCTTGGCAGCTACAAATTTTCCGTGGGATATAGATGAAGCACTGAGGTTTGACTCAGTTATATTGTTGTCATAATCAATACTCCCTCCGTCCCATTAGTATTAGCACAAACACTGTTTGCGCGGGAATTAAGGAATATGATATTTTAATAAAATGTTGTGAGTGTAAAAGAATGAGTGGAGAGAGAATGAGTGGAGGGTGTAATAAATTATAATGGTGTTGTGAGTATTAAAATAATGTAGGAGAGAGAATGAGTGGGGTTGGGTGAATATTTTATTAATATAAAGTTTCCTTTTTGGGAGTGTGCGGATATTAGCGGGACGCCCAAAAAGGAAAGTATGCTAATATTAGCGGGACGGAGGGAGTATTTCTTTTTATTAGTAATCTATGGTATTGATAAAGTTGGTTTCTTTCTATTCATTCCCTAGCATTTAATTAGACCTTGTTCTTGAATCCTGGTTGTTTATTAAACGCAGGAGACGGCTGGAAAAGCGAATATATATTCCACTACCAAACTTTGAGAGTCGTAAGGAGCTTATTAAGATCAATTTGAAATCTGTTGAGGTAAGTGTCTTTATTAATCCATTTGTTATTGGTTTAACTTGAAATAAATATGGCCTATAGGCTTGATACTTTGTGGTTTTAAGTCTTCACTCTGAAGTTGCTTGTATTATGTTTTCAGTACTTCATGGCTTTTGGACTGGATTGCTTTGACCAAGTCCAATTCCTTGACTACTGGCTTATTGTTATCTACACAATTGATCCCATATAATCCCTAGTTTTGTACTCCCTCCGTCCCAAAATGAATGTCCAAAAAAAAAAATAATCAAATTTACTCTTGATGAAGAGCGAATTTGTTTTTTTTTTTTTGGGACAGGGAGTAACTATTTTGTCATCCTTGTCATTTCTGTGATCATGCACTTCAGGTAGCTGCTGATGTGAACATCGATGATGTGGCACGTCGGACAGAGGGATACAGTGGAGATGATCTGACAAATGTTTGTCGGGATGCTTCCATGAATGGGATGCGGCGTAAAATTGCAGGCAAGACACGGGATGAGATTAAGAACATGTCCAAAGATGATATCGCGAAAGATCCTATTGCTATGTGCGACTTTGAAGAAGCGATAACCAAAGTTCAACCCAGTGTTTCAGCCACTGACATTGAACGCCATGAGAAGTGGTTTTCAGAATTTGGATCTGCATAAAAGGGATCGAGTGAACCAAAGTTTGTACTAATGTGTTCTTTTGTCAGTGTTCTTTTCCGTGCCCTGCTATTTTACAGTTGTGTAATTTATCTTTCAAGTTTTGAAAGGCTTTTTCTTTGTTGTGTTCTTGTGTATCTGTAACCATTAATGTACCATGAGTTGCAAAACTTACATTCGCGTGATTTCATTATTAGGAATTTAAAAGTTCCTTTATTTTGTATTTTGCCATTTTGATTAGACCCCCCCCCCCCTTAGGTGTTGAGCATACGAATGCTTTGCTCTGTGTACGTTTCTTCAGAAAATCTTCTTTCTTTATGTTACTACTTTCACGAGGAAGGTAAATATAATTCAAATTTGCTTTTGGTTGTATTGTATTGTATTGTACTGTTGATGATGAGAATGTCTATGATAGATTGTTGGTGCCTTGTTATGCAGGTGGTTATGACTTATGATTATGTGCCGATTTAGAACGTGAGGAAGGAACTTGCTTGGCTATTCTGTAAGTTGATTTCTATTTGGTCACTCTGAATTTTCTTTTCATGAACTGTCTTGAAAGTAAGCTAAAGAATTCATTATGCATAACTGAATACAAATATGAGTAAATTATTGGGACACAAAATTTGCACGAGACATGTGATTATTCCGACTTAGTTATCACCTGGAAATATTTGAAGAAATTGATTTAATGGTGATATTATGAGTTATCCTGCCCGCCCCATTCATTTTTGGAAGGAGAGAAAGTAACTGAAATGGAAATCCTGGTATGTTGGGAAGTGATATAAGGGTCTCTTTCCAATATTGTTGCACTTACCAAAGTTTGTATATATTAATGTAATGAAACAAACATAGTACTGTGCTATAAATATACTCCTTTAATAATAAACCAATTATAACCTAAAATCATGGCAATTTTCACTGTCCGTTTCTCACTGCATCTTCTTCTTCTTCTTCTCTTGTCTATCATGTTCATCAGTACCACAGCCAGTTCCCATGATGATGATCAGCAATTATCCTACACCATTAGAGGTAACAACAATATTCAGTATTACTTGATCTTATTGTTCTAACTCTTTTGTTCACATATGTTGGTTTGTATCAAAATCTAATCATACAATTGATTATGCATTTTAACATGTAGAATATTGTATATATCATGTGCAGATGATGTTTGTACGGAGGTAAACTGCGGGAAAGGAACATGTGTACCTGATTTATACGGATTATCGTTTCACTGCGAATGCAATCCCGGATGGAAGACTATTCAGATTGGTCCTTTATCCTTCCCCTCTTGTGTTGTTCCTAACTGTCAGTCTCTCTCTCTCTCTCTCTCGTTTGAGAAAGTATGCTTAGCATTGTATGCTAATTTGCATATTATATGATTATTGTTTATGAAATATATATGCAATTGTAGGCACACTGAATTTCACCTGTGGAAGTGGGTCGCCTCCACTGCAACCTATTTTTTCTCTTCCGCCACTCAACTTCTCAAGCCGTAAACATCTCATTCATCACTAGAAAATTTTTAAAACCGTCCCCAACTGTAAAATATTAATGCAAGAATGTCTAATTAACCGTTTAATTGTTTAAAAAAATTATATCAGCTTGTAACATGGTTTGGTGCGGTGATGGAAACTGCGTGGTGAATGGAACTGAACGCTATTGCCAATGTAACCATGGCTCAGTGAACCTTCTTGATAATCCAGCTTTTGTTTGTTTTAGACAATGTAAGACTCTCCTCCTTACCTCTCTCGCCTTAAATATTTTTGGCTCGTTACGTGACATAAATTGTGCTTGTTATTAATCATATGATTATATTGAGTTTTTAACCTAAAAAATGCTTTTTTTGTAGGCTATTTTGGAGTTGACTGTCATCACCTTGATGCTGTCCCGCAACCTCCGCCAGGACCGCCATCATCAATTTCTTCATCAGGCTCGCCCGGAAATGGTAGGTTAAAGTTAGGGTTAGGGGTTTAATTTTCTTCTATGGTAATATATACTCCCTACGTCCTCAAATGATCTTCCACTTTTTTTTTTTGGTTAGCTTTGAGCAATAATTTTAGGTTAATTTAATTATCCTAATAAGTTTTTTTTTTTTTTTTTTTTAATTTTCATTAGAATAATTAAACTAATCTAAATTTATTGTTCAAAGTACATTTTTATTAATAGAAAAAAAAAAAGGAAAAATGAGTAGACATCTTTAATGAGAAAATAATTTGACTTCTTTTTATTTAAAGATACTACGGAGTATCCTCCTTCTGCTATATTGGGAATGGGACGTTACATACATACCAATTAAACTGATGATTATTGATCATTAATTTCATTATTTTTTTTAATTTTTTTTTTGTGTAGGTCCAAAAGAAGCATCAAATTGCTGGAGGGTACTCCCCAAACTGATAACTGCGATCCTAACGACAACAACGTTTCTAACGTGGATTTAGATATTAAACAGTACAGATGATGCATTTGAAGGCAAGAACATATAATCTAGTGTCAGAACTCTTTTTAATTTTTATAAATTGAAATTAAATTTTTGTAACATGCTACTTCAATCACATAATAAATGTTGCATTTTAGATGAAAAGGCCCATTCAAATAGTCCGACTATTTTTTTTTAAAAAATGGACTTTTCTAAATCACTTGCTCTGATTGATGAAAATAGAAAGGGAAAGCCAACACGTCTATATCAGCAAGGGAAAGGCCGACTGAAAATATTGCTAGTGGTGTGATGCGGCAAGGAGAGACAAGAGACATGTTTGGACTATATCTCCAACACTTATCTTCTCTTTTAACTCTTTTCGTAAACCCATTGATTGCAATGTTTTTGTTGTTTCTCCAATCTCCCTATTAATTCGAACTTTGATCGTAATTTGATGAAAATCTAATTACCCTTATCCAATTCTAAAAAATTGTGATCGATAGTATTTCTAATAGTAAATCAATAACAATTCTTAGAATTGTATAGACATTTTCATAAAATAATGGTAAAAGTTTGAATAAGTTGACTTTATCTTCGTGGGATGGGATGAATGGAGTATTATTTCGAATTTTTCGGGGACTAACCCAAAAAGAAAGTAGAACAATTTTCTTTGGGGGGACAACGGAGGGAGTAAATGAAAATAAGAGGTGGAGTCGTTGCATACCCTTTTCTTGTCGGACAATTTGCCAAAAAAAAAAAAGACCAGTGACCCACACTAGTCACTTCCATATGATCCTTATCACCTTTGGCCGAAACATGTAAGATAATCCTAACCCTTGAAGCTCTCATGAGTCCATCAAATATGCCTGCAATGTATCCTAAAAAAAATTAAAAAAATTAAAAAATTGATACAAGGTTCATTTGTAGATCCAACATGATTAAATTACTTACTGAGACGGAGTAAAAAAAAAAAACTTAAAGTCTGGTCTCTTGTTATTTGGAATCTCATTTTGATTGCATAATTGTTTATTTTTCGGATCCTTCTCAAAATAGCAGAACATTTGATTACTATTGCTTAGAACTTTTCCCTCTCAAAATCTGTGATCCAACTCCAAGGGGCCGTTTGGTTCGGTGAAAAAAAAGTGAAGGAATGAAATTGTTAATGGAATGGAATTCATGAAGGAATTTGAATGGAAAAAAACTGGTCAAACCCTCCGTTTGGTTGGCACGGAATGGAATGAAATTGTCATTGAATTCCTTGACAAATCATGTTTGGTTTGAAAATACAGATTATAGGAATGGAATGAAAGCATATAAAATGACCAATTTACCATTTTTTTTAAAAAAAAATAATTTTTTTTGGGGGGTGGGAGGTAGAGGCGAGTGGATGGGGGGGTAGGCAAAAAAAATTCGTGGGGGTGGGGGTGAGGGGTAGGGCGGAGTGGATGGGGGGGTAGGCGGAAAAAAAAAATTTGTGGGTGTGGGGGGGTGGGGTGGGGGGTAGGGTTGGGGCTGGATTGGGGGGGCGAAAAAAAAAATAAAAATTCGTGGGGGTGGGGGGGTAGGCGAGAAAAAAAAAATTCGTGGGGGTGGGGTGGGGAGGTGGGGGGGGTAGGGCGAGTGGATAGGGGGGTGGCGAGAAAAAAAATTCGTGGGGGTGGGGGGGGGGTGGTGGGTGGGGGGTGGGGTAGGGCAGGGGCTGATTGGGGGTGGGTAGGGAGTAGGGGTGGTTTGGGTTTGGGGGTATTTTGGTCAATTTTTTTTTTCCATTCCCTAAGGAATTCATCATTCCTTCCATATATGGAAGGAATGAAAATCCATTCCAAAGAATGAAAATTCATTCCGTAGGGAATGGAAAATTTTTCATTCCTACAAACCAAACGGGGCGAAGGAATGAAGTCAACGGAATTGACCATTCCATTCCGCCCCGGAATGGCCAATTCAGGCGAACCAAACGCCCCCCAAGGGTCCGCTCCCGAGTTTTAAAGGAAGAGAAGAGAAAAGAAAGGAAGAGGAGAGAAGAGAAGGGAAAAGAGAAGAAGAGGAGAAATTTTAATATTTTCAAGATATGCTCCTAAGTTAGGAAGGAAGATGAAGGAATTTAAAGTAAATTACATTTATACCCTTAATGAAATGAAAGAAGAAAAAATGTTATATTTGAAGGGTAAAATAGGTATAGCAAAAAAATTTGTTAATGAAATTTTCCTTTCTTCCAATTCCTTCCACTTTTGAAAGGAAAGTGTAGGAGGGAAAATCCATAAAATTTTTCTATCCTTTCCTTCCACTTCTTCCCTTAAAAAACTCGGGAGCACACCTTGGACACCTTGGGAAGAAAATTTATTAGATTTTCTCCCACTTCCTTTCATTTCTCTCATTTTTTGAACTCGGGAGCACACCCCAAGGGAACATTAAACTAACCCATCCATTGGAGATGCAGACAAATTGCAATAAAAAATGGTTGGCAAGTGCTAGGGGTGTTCACGGTTCGAATTGATCTGATTTTTGTCAAAATTTTATAAGATCAGGACCGGACCAAATACTTCAGTTCTGTAAAAATTTAGGATCAGGACCAGACCATTACATTATAGAATCGGTCTCATCGGTCCGATTCTAATGGTCCGGTTCCATCCGTTCTACAAATTACAATATAATATAATTTTTTACAATAACAAAATTTACAAGCAAGCTTATTTAAGAACCAAATTACAATAACAAAATCAACAGTTAGAAAAGAAGAGTTCCATGTTCAACCACTTGAGCTCAACTAAAAAACTTAACTAGCTAAAAGAAACATAAGGGTTATGCCGTATTGGTAAATGGTAAGAAAGTTATATATATATATATATATATATATATATATATATATATATATATATATATATATATATAGCTTGAAACAAACACGTAAATTAAGCCGGGGCTTCTCCGGCGAAGGCCCTCCGGCGTGAGAGTAAGTATTTGCTTTGTGAGAGAGAGAAATCAATTGACAAGAGTTTAGAGTAAAAAGATAGCGTACCAAAATATGTGAATCATGACTTGTATATATAGGCATAGCAATGTATAATCCGTGTTGAATTGGATTGCTAAGAGATAAGATATTAATCCTATGAGGATTATATTTGATGAGTCCTTGTTGGACCTGAATTTGTATGTGAGGTGGTTATAATCCTCTTTGATGAGTCCTTGTTGGACCTGAATTTGTATGTGAGGTGGTTATAATCCTAAAAGGATTATAACTGCTCAATGTCCCATTCTACACAGTATTGTATAAACTGCAATTCTGCACGTGAGCCGAGCTTGTCTCTCCTCGTCATACGTGGTCAGGTCGGCCTACGTTGAGTCGGGGCAGAGATGTAAAGGAACTGTGAAAGCCCAATTCCTGGTGATTTGATAGCTGGGGAGGCCTCGTCGTCGTCAAGGAAGCTCAGCTCGGCCTTGGAGGGAGGTCTCCCTCGGTATTGAGTTGGGCCTTGGTCATGTCGACTGCTAAGTCTAGGTCGACCTAGGGAAATGACGAGGTGGCTTGGTACGAGGAAGCCCATTTCCTTCCTCATATATGAGGCTTGAATGAATTATGTTTAGGGCCCAATCCACTTAGGCCTTGCCCGAACTAGCCCATATTCCTACTTCGGTTTATACTGTTCAATATATATTCGGTCCGGTCCGATTTCGATCCAGGACCGCGTATATTTTTTTCAAAATCAGGACCAGACCAAATAATCGATTCCATAAAAATTTGGAACCAGAACCAAACCAATACTATTTTTGCGGTCCGATTTTTACTGATCTGATTTTATTCTACTGATCCGATCCGGTTTCACAATTTTTTTTACAGGCTTTTTTTACAGCCGCCCTAGTAAGTGCTATAATACACCAACATGACAAAAGCTTCCAAAGACATATCAATTGAATCTTACTCATAATCAAATAATTGACCCTTAAACTTGGCAACAATGAAATGACATCAAGCGAATCAATCACTGTATAGCATGTAACATAAATACAATCAAGCTTTCCAAACAACATACGGCCAACATTAAAATCAAATAATTGAATCCTAAAACATGGAAGAATGACCATTCATGCCTTAAAGTCAGCAGCCTACAGAAACAGTGATTCATTCATACGTCAAATACGTAGGTAGACCTGTAAGTTATATCATACAATGGGTACAATCAGAGACGGATCTCACTGTGTGTTTGATGGTGCACCGACACCAAAAAAAAAAAAAAAAAAAAAAAAAAATTACAAAACGACGTCGTTTTTACTTAGAAAAAAAAAGGTTAATAGATAATTTGGAACGCTGAAGAAGCAAGCGATCGCCGGTCAAAGGAATCTAAAAAAACCGCAAGTTGCTGTACGAGTGGGTGACCGCCGGGGAGAAATGAACACCACCAATAGCTTAGGTGTAGATCCGCCGCTGGATACAATTTTGACCGGGAGCTATAGGGTTATAAATTATTATTTATTTGTTTTTGCAACAAATGGTGACAATCTGGCTATGGGTTGGCAAACTCAGTAACTGGTAAGTTTGATCGGACGAAAAAAATAACAAAGCACAATGATATACTGTCTCCCTCCATCCAAAATGACTTTTCTCACTTTTTTTTTTCAATACGAAGATATTTTGAGCAATAAATTTAAGTTAATTTAATTATCCTAATGAAAATTTAACAGTTGTTATTGATACACCATTATAACTACTATCAATAACATTATTTGAATACTCATTAGGATAATTAAATTAACCTTAAATTATTGATAAAGTATCTTCGTATTGACAAAAAAGAAAGTAGGAAGATCATTCAGGGACGGAGGGAGTATACATATACTCCCTCCGTCCCATAAAACCTTACCCATTTTGTTATTTTGGGCGTCCCACTTTAAAGTCACATTTTCCTAAAAAGGAAACTTTTTAATACTTCTTTATTCATGAGACTCACTTGTCATACTCACAACAACTATTCACTTACTATTTTCTACCCCACTTTCTCTCTCCTACCCACTCACAACTCCTACTTTAATAACATTATACTCCCTCCGTCCCATAGAACATTACCCCTTTTGCTATTTTGGGCGTCCCTCTTTAAAGTCCCACTTTCCTAAAAAGGAAACCTTAAATCACTATTCTCTCCACTCATTCTCTTTCCTACATTATTTTAATACTCACAACACCATTATAATTTACTATTCTCTCCACTCATTCTCTCTCCTCCCACTCACAACACCTACTTTAATAACATTATTCCTTATTTTTCGTTCTCAATAGTAAACGTGTAATGTTCTATGGGACGGAGGGAGTATATATTCACTTCTTATTTTCCGTTCTCAACAGTAAATGAGTAACTTAATATGGGGCGGAGGGAGTATATAGTATTCAAATGGGTTCATTATTTTTTAATACGAATAGTTTACCAAGTCACAGATAACATTAGCCAAAAACTAAGACAAAAGCAGGCCTTATTGATAATAATTTCTAGATACACTTGACCCTAAAACTAGACTACAAACATATGACAGTCAACTCCCTACCCTTGGAATACTAAAAGGAACATATATCAGTTTTCAATTTATTATACGTAACTAGTCAAAAATCAGCACAAGTTAAGTAAATTAACAATGTAGAGTACCTTACCTGGTTCGCCATAGTATCGAGCTTTGCATTACTTTATCCATCAGTCTGCTTTAAAACATTGACCTGTATTTTAAAGAAATAATAAAGCCAAATAGTAAGATTCTCTTTCTCATACTTTAGTACTAAATACAACTGAAAAACCAACTTTCAAAAATAGAGGGGAATGAAACAAAGAAAAATACTCCCTCCGTCCCCCTACAAATCACACACTTTCCTTATTGGGCGTCCCGCAATGGCAAATAATCTTTACTATTCCACCCACTAATTATCTCTCCTACTTTACTTTTATACTCAAAACACCAATCAACTCACTATTTCCTATCCCACTTTATCTCTCCTACCTCACTTTTCATACTCACAACACTTACTCCACTAACTTTCTCCTTAATTCGCGTGCAAAAAGTAACTATGTGATTTATAGCAGGACGGAGGGAGTACATAAAAGCGAAGAAAACATGCACTCCTATTTGGAGGGTGGACAAGTAATAATGGATCTTATCTAATAAAATTGAAACCAGAAAGCATAGGATTTTTAATCAACCATTCATGATAAGTAATGATCATTAGCTTTATCTAGACAATTACAAATACTTGAATCATTCAAAAATAGAAATATTTACCGACAATGCTCCACTCCTTAGTCATTTGCAGTATCCAATCAGACAAGATAATGTCGTAACCATCAGACTAATTCATTTTCAAAATCTCATTCACACCAACAAACCAATCATGCAATAGATTTATAAAGTTTAATCCATTATATTTTCTGCTTATTTTTTTTTCTCTAATTTTTGGAGTGAGACATAGAGAGTGAATTATTAGTATTGATTTAAATATATTCTAAGATAAAATGTAAGGATAATTGTCATTGCATAAACTCATCACGTTGATTTGACAAAAAAACAGAGGACGCATTTTCAAGGACCCAACCTTAACATGTTCACACCACGTGATCAACATATGTTATTGCCTAATTGTTTGCATCTTTGCTTGTATATGACCCATGTATAATTGTCTTGACATAAGAAATAAAATGAGTGGGAATATATGTTTCCCTTTAGCTGCTGCGCAATCATAAAAACTACAAATATTCAGCCTTGCAATACCAAAAAAGACTGCACTACTTTTCATAGAGAAATGTCTACAAGTAAATGGCACAAGAATGCTCATTAGTATTCAGAGGACAAAAAAATCCCTTCCTGATATTTTAAACTTTTTCCCTGCTTGTTCCATTCAAGCTTACCAAAAGCTAGCTGCCATGGGTGAGGAGTTTCATTGATAGCTGAAACGAATGGTGGAGGGAAAGTCATTTACAACTTCAATCAACTAAGGGTGGGGGTGAAATTTGTCTCGTAACGAAAAAGGATAGGGACCAAGTAGAGAGACGGATGATATAGATGTTTTCCTACTTGATAACAATGACAATGAATAGAGAGGGAGTCTCTCTCCCGCTCGCATGTAACCTCTCCTTGATTTTGTGAGGCCGAAATGCAGGGGGACAAAATGGTTATTTGACTTTCCATGTTTGTCATTTTATGATCAAGTCTGAGGTTCCATCTGGCTTGTTTATTCCTGATGTAGAATAAGTGCTTCAACACCATCCTCAGGCGTACCAATCCTTGGGCTTACAACGTGGACTCTTTGGTCTCGGTGACACGGAGCTAAAACATCGTGGGCCGTTGGACTTACACGTGTTGAGAGCTTGCTCTCTAATACCATATAAAGTCTGAGGTTTCATCTCAAAACCAATTGGCTATGAGAGGAGTAGCCCATGATCTTTATATATTGAGTACAAGGCTTTTTTATTACGATGTGGGATAAGTGCTTCCAATTTTACATGTCCAATACAAATTTACCCTCTCAATTCTTGTCCCCTATCAATACCAAGCCCTAATTACCATCCAAATGTATCACGTACTCTCTCCCTCAATGATCCACCTTTTTGTCACCATCTTGCCCTCATCTCCATATATAGAGCACCAACCATCAGAATTCTTCAACATATATCTTCATTCTTCTTTACTCACTATTTTTGCTACCACATATTACTACTTTAAGAAGCAACTAAAATCTTAGTACATCAATTTCCTTGACCCTCTCTTTATTCAACATGCCCGCAAGATTATCAGATGCTTTCAAAGGCCAACCCGTCAACCTTCATAAACACTTAGACTTAAACTCAATCAAAGAGTTGCCCGAGTCGCATGTATGGACATCAGGAGACGGGTCCCTTTCTTGTGACAATTTTAGTGAGGAGTCAGTACCAATAATCGATCTCAAAGATCCCAATGTTCTACAACTTATTGGCCATGCATGCAAAACATGGGGAGTATTCCAAGTTACAAACCATGGAATCTCCGAGACTCTTCTTAGTGACATAGAGGCTGCTGGGAGGAAACTTTTCTCCCTCCCTATTCAACAAAAGCTAAAAGCAGCTCGTTCACCTGATGGTGCCTCTGGCTATGGAGTAGCTCGGATTTCATCATTTTTTCCGAAGCTCATGTGGTCTGAAGGTTTCACCATCATTGGTTCCCCATATGAACATGCTCGTGAATTGTGGCCTCAAAATTACAGCGTATTCTGGTACATATCCTAAAACATCCATGCACTTTTACATAGTATTCTATTGTATGCAAACTTATTTTCCAAAACATACCATCTCTCCAACCATAAGCATGTATCACTACTACTCCCTCTGTCCCAAAATGAATGTCCAAAAAATGTCCAAATTTACTCTTGATAAAGAGCAAATTTGAACACTTTTTGAACATTCATTTTGGGACGGAGGGAGTATTTAAAAAAAACACAATAGTACATAAACTATCAAATGGCAAACCAGTTATAATAATCCTGAGCGGTAAAAACAATGTTTTCTATATATACTTGACTCACCAGAGGTAATATACACTTTATATCTCCAGTTCTTTCTTTCAACAAGCCAACAAGTGGCTGACACTTTGTCAAATATACCTGGCAGCAATCTTAAACATGGGGCTTTCTTCCATATATGGAAATAACTGAAAAAACAGGACTTTTGTCTTATTAGTAACATGGAGAGTATGCACAGCATGGACCATTCGGAAGAGAACGAGTTTTCCTAATTTTAAGAAGATAATAAGAAACAGTTACGAGCTTGCACCAATGCTCAGCACAACTCAGCAAATACATGAGCTGCAATAAGTTAAGAATTACACGTTAAGAAAATTCTTCAACCCCACAATTAAGGGTGGGAAAGAAAACATGCCAAAACAATACTTTGTAGTTACTTGAGTACTATTTGTCTGATTATCGTAAACAGCAGTATGTTTTTTTTTCTCAAAATACAATAATAACAAGTTTGTTGTTTTGTTCTTTCCAGCAATGCAATTGAAGAATACGAAAAAGAGATGAACAGGTTAGCTGGGAAGCTAATGTGGTTAATGCTTGGCTCACTGGGTGTAACCATGGAAGATATCAAATGGGCAGGCCCACAGGGAGAACTAAATGGATCATGTGCCTTACAGTTGAACTCCTACCCAGCATGTCCGGATCCGGGCCGGGCCATGGGTCTTGCCGCTCACACGGATTCGACCCTCCTCACAATCCTACACCAAAACAATACAAGTGGACTCCAGGCTTTCAGGGAAAAAATTGGATGGGTCACAGTCCCTCCGATCCATGGGGCATTAGTGGTCAATATAGGAGACCTACTCCACATTCTATCAAACGGGTTGTACCTGAGTGTTCTGCACCGGGCCATGGTGAATCGGACCAAACACCGTCTCTCTATAGCTTATCTCTATGGCCCACGACCAAACGTTAAAATCTCACCGCTCGAAAAATTAATAGATTATGCCCATCCTCCTCTCTACCGCTCAGTAACGTGGACTGAATATCTTGGCACCAAGGCAAAGCACTTCAACAAGGCGCTTTCATCAGTGCGATTGTGTTCTCCTTTACATGGATTTGTTGATGTAAATGATCATAATAGAGTTCAAGTTGGTTGAATAAAATCATGTTAATAGTTTTTGTTCAGTGGCTATTCCAGATGTTTCTATTGGTTAATCTTAGAGGGTAATAAACAAGAGTAAAAAAAAAAAAGACTAAAGGCCTGGAGGATGAGTAACATCAAATGATAGAAAAGGGATCCAAACAAACAGTTTCTGTTGGCTATTTGTCATTGTGTAGAAGAGATAAAGAAGGAGTCCATTTGAATACTCAAGTAAACTACACACAAACCTCCTCTTTTTGCCCCGGATATGAAGGAAGATTCTCCTCCAAAGAAAAATACAGTAAACAGGATAAAATGACAAAATCATTGGAGCAAATTTTGTAAATAAGATGCGAAAATGAGCCCAACCAATAATTCTCTGCAAGATTCTAATCAGTAATCAGTCAAAAACAACCCCGACAAAAAAATTATAATTATAAAATAAGAAGTTGAAAAAAAAGTACAAGAGGCCACAATGTCCCAATCTTTGTGATCCATTCTCTCTCTCTCCAGTTTTTAAATGAAGGGCTACTTTGGCATTGGTGTAGAAGACATAAGTGACAGTCTCTTCGATGCTTAGCAAAACCCTGTGACTACATTATCATCTCTGCAGCCATGTGCTTGTCTACAATGGCATGACTCACTAAGTTAACATGCCTTTTCTATTGGAACAATGATAAGGCAGTTTTTACAGTACATTTTGTCTTGTCTTCAAGAAGTTTGACTCTATTGGATGCATTACATAAGAAGTCAAAGTTGGTAAGTCGGGATATACTCCCTCCGTCCCAAAATATTTGTCCCATTTGACTTTTTTGTTGAACTTTGACCACAAATTTATAAGAGATTAATCATGTTCATGAAATTCTAAAAGTTGTTGTTGATAATATTATTAATAGTGAATCAATAGGAATTTTTAGAATTTCATGAACATAATTAAATTGTCATATATTTGTGGTCAAAGTTCAACAAAAAAGTCAAATGGGATAAACATTTTGGGATGGAGGGAGTATGTGTTACTCATACGTACAGGTTCAAGAAAATGCATTAATGGGAATAATCAACTTGTTATCTCATTAAAATGACAATATTGGTTCAGCAAGTTTAAAGATTAGAGTGGCAAAAGGAAACGGAAAAGAAAAAGAAGAAAGCATTTCCAATGATATGTCTAGAAAGGAGAAAAATATGAGACCCCAGAAAAGGAAAGATAGAAACAAGTGAAAAGAAAAGGATCCTCTATATTCCACCACTTCCTTATTGATCCATCCAAGAAGCAGAAGGATGTCAAATTTGTTGAGTTGAATAATGTTAGTAATCCAATACAAAATTCACATTTGATTTGACTTCATCAATTCTTTTCTTATACTGCATTCAAAAATAAATGTCCAATTTTTTTCTAATTTGTTATAAATTTGATTTATTTTGGGATGGATAGGAGGGAATAATATATATGAACAGAGTATGTCACAACACGAGGTTCCAAACCCTAAATCCATAATTCATGAGTCACTGTCCTTACTAAATTGAAGAGGCAAAAAAAAAAAAGGATTTATCACAGGTAGGTACAGATACCATGTATGTGGGGATTGAGAATAAAATGTCGTAATCGGACTATTAAAAGATTAGAAACAAGAATATCAATTAACAAATCGGCAAAGTTGAGAATGTAGCTACAACTACTACAGTACCTTTTAGGGACGGCGGAGAGAGAGAGAAGCGTCGGTCAACAGTGAAATCAACAGTTGCAGGCAGATACTCCCAAAACTCTTCCCGTACCTCAACAACCAGAACTAGAGCCGCCAATTCAGGATCGTCGACATCCCGTCCCATCTTATAAATTGGATGGGACAGAATAATATATTTTAATTTAGTATAAAATCGGTTTTATTTGGGACATCTAGTTTGAGATTGGGATGGGGGACAAAGTAGGATGGGATGGGATAAAATGTCTCGCATTTTTTTAATTTTAATATTTATTTTATTTTAATCTCAAAAGGTATTTTAACAATTAATCTTTAATTTTATTTTTTCAATTTAAAGTTTTGGATCATATATCAGTTGAATTTTAGTTTTATAATAATAGAGTCTTCTTGTCCCATATTGTTTCGCGTTCCGAGATATATTTGGGACGAGACGAGGTATTTTAAGCCCGCGAAAAATTTGGAACGACCCGTCTCATTTCGCATAATTACGGGATATCACGGTTTCGTTCTGTTTCGTCCCATCCCGTTATTCCGAATTGACGACTCTGTCAACAACATTTGAAAATAGCCCAAAAGCCCCTTCCTTCTTGTTGTTGTGACGCCCTCCTTTAGCAAAGGGTTCGAGAAAATAGTTCACGATCTTTTTATTTTTTTACGATGATGAATCGAACCTAAAATTTGCGTCCCGAATTAAAAGTTTTACTTTTGTTATTTGATACTAAAGAGATAATGGCAAAGATGATTTTCATTCATTACAAATTCATTACAAATGTAGTATTTATACATACAGACAGAGATTATTATACATACGGAGATAAAGATCCAAGCTAGTTATTACACAATATGATGACAATCATTCTATGTACAAGAAAAGATTGAGTCTATTATTTACAAATAGTAACGAGAATGACCAGGAGGATCATTAGGAGGGATTTACTGATGAGAATGATTAGGAGGATCATTGAAGGGATTCACTGAATTTGCCATGGACTGAGGAGAATCATTAGGAGGATCATTAGGAGCCTTAATACGTCCCCACAAGATGGACGATCCTTGTGTGAGACAAATCTTGGAGATAAGAGACATAAACCGAGCTCGAGAGAGAGGTTTGGTGAGAGCGTCAGCTAACTGATCAGAACCTGAGATGCGTTGAACCCGAAGTTTGCCAAGCTGAACTTGTTCACGGACGAAATGAAAAGCAAGTGCTAAGTGTTTCATCCTAGAATGAAAAACAGGATTTGTTGAGTATGTCGTAGCTCCCAAGTTGTCACAATAAATTACTGGAGGAGTGTTAGATGCTATGTTGAGTTCCGACAGAAGGTTGGTGATCCATAGTATTTCAGCAGTTGTGGCAGCAACGGCACAAAACTCAGCTTCGATGGAAGAACGAGCAAGAGCACGTTGCTTTTTGGAGGACTAGGCGATTGGATTTCTACCCAGGTAGACTATGAAACCGGTGGTGGACACAAAGTCATCCTTGTCGCCTGCCCAATCGGCATCACAAAATGAATAAGATTGTTAGGAGTGTGTTTAAAAAGTTGAATGCCCATATGGAGTGAGCTGTGAAGATAGCGGAGAAGTCCCTTGAGGGCTGTCCAATGGGATTCCTGTGGATGGTGAAGAAATTGGGCTAGCTTATTAACTGGAAAAGCTATGTCCGACCGGGTGAGGGATAGGTATTGGAGACTTCCAATGATTGCACGAAACTCAGATGAGTTGCATATACGTGTGCGAGGGGTGGCAGAAAGAGTGGGATAAGTAGCCATCGGGGTGGGAGAGGGTTTGGACTCAATCATGTTGTGTTTAGTAAGTATGTCACTGATGTATTTGGATTGGGAGAGAAGAATGCCATTGGCATTAGGTGTGACCTCGATACCCAAAAGATAAGATAGAGGACCAAGGTCCTTTAAGGAGAACCGAGAGGCAAGACTAGTTATGAATATGGTAAGGAGTGTGTCAGAAGGTCCAGTGACAACAATGTCATCAATGTAGACGAGGAGAATAAGATGATTAGAATTTTTAGTGTAAGTGAAGAGAGATGGATCAGCAAGAGAGGAAAGAAACCCAAATGAGAGAAGATATTTTTTTAGTTCAGTGTACCAAGCACGGGGTGCTTGTTTGAGGCCATAGATTGCTTTTGAGCAAGGTTCTAAAAATCGCTAGGCGGCGAGGCCGGGCCTAGCGCCTAGAGCGCCTAGGCGGGGCCGAGGCGGGGCCGCGAATTTACACACATTTTTATATATATTCCATAGTTTTCTGTCCATAGTGACAAATTCAAGAGGATAAACACAGATTACCATTATGCATAACCAAAAAAATTTACTCACATATTTTTGAGACTAAAAGCCACCACCATATTGGCTTACATACTGACCTGTTTGATTAGCTGGTACCCCAAATTGTTGAGAACTATTGATTGTGCTTCCCATATAATTTCCAACAGGTGGTGCAGGCTCTCGAAAATAACCAGATCCAGCACTATTTCTGCCTAGGCCCCGTCTAATCCCGCCCAGCCGCCTAGCCCCGCCTAGCGCCTAATTGCCCCGCCTAGCCATAAATCGCGGCGCCTAGGCGCCGCCTAGGCCAATTTTTAGAACACTGCTTCTGAGAGACGACATACGTGAGAGGGTTGGCTTGTGCATTGAAAACCAAGAGGTTGAGTCATGAAGACAGTTTCAGAGAGATTGCCTTTGAAGAAAGGCGTTATTGATGTCAAGTTGACGAAGAGACCAACCTTAACTAATAGCTAGAGAGAGAATGAGACGGATTGTGACAGGTTTTACGACAGGACTGAACGTATCAGAGTAGTCAAGGCCAGGGCGTTGATGAAACCCTTTGGCGACAAGGCGAGCTTTGTATTTGTGTATGGAATTATCAGAGTTATACTTAATTCGAAATACCCATTTGTACCCAACTATGTTAGGAGCTCATGTGAAGGAGCAAGGGTCCATGTATTATTTCGCATGAGAGCATTGCATTCATCAACCATGGCAGCATACCAATGAGGGGAAGAGAGAGCCTGTTTGGTGGAGGTGGGAAGAGAAGTGGGAGATGGAAGAGCAACAAGTTGGGCATATTTAGGGTTAGGTTTTCGAATGTTGTTGGAGAGACGAGTAGTGATGGTACGTGTGGGCTGAGGAGAGGGTGGGGCAGCGGAACTTGAGGTGTTAGGTGGCTGTAAGGTATAAGTTGGTGTGGTTTGTAGTTGGGTAGTGTCAGGGGCTAGTGTGAGTATAGGGGGGGTTCTGTGTGAGTGTAGGGGCAGTGCATTGGGCCGTAGGTGAAGTGGGAGTTGGGTTGGGAATATCAGGTTGGGTTGGAGGGAGAGGACTGGAGATTGAAGGCAGAATAGGAAGGGATACTGAGCACCATTATGTGGGAGAGATGTCTGGAGAGGTGACAGGAGTAGACACAAGAGAGGTATAGGGGAATTCGGTTTCGACAAATTTTACATGTCGAGAAGTGTATAAGCGATTTGTGGTTGGGTCGAGACAATGGTATGCACTTTGAGAAGAAGAATAGCCAACAAAGATACACGGAGTGGATTTAGGGGCAAGTTTGTGAGGAGAATAAGGTTTGAGCCAAGGATAGAAAAGACAACTGAAGCTTCGAAGTTTGGTGTAGTTGGGTGGTGTTTGAAAGAGTCGAAAATATGGTGAATCATTTTGTAGGGTGGGAGTAGGCATCCGATTAATGAGGTATGTGGCTGTGGTTAGGGCGTGAGGCCAGAAGTTTACAGGGAGATTAACATGAGAGAGTAAAGTGAGCCCGGTTTTAACAAGGTGACGATGACGGCGTTTAGAAAAGCCGTTGTGCTCGGGCGTATGAGGTGGAGATGTGAGATGAGATATTCCATCTTGGAGTAACGATGTTGTGAGCTTGAGATATTCTCCACCGTTGTCATAGAAGAATTGAATAATGGGTCGGGAGAAATATTTTTCAACAAGGTTCTTGAAGCGATTAAAGGTCGCGAAGGTGTCGGATTTTTGTTTTAGGGGATAAAGCCAAGTATATTTTGTGAAATGGTCAACGAAGATAACGTAATATTTGTAGTTATCATAAGAGTAAATAGGTGAGGTCCAAACATCGGAAAATACAAGTTCAAGGGGAGCATGAGTTTGGAGAGTAGAAGTAGAGAATGGAAGCTTGTGACTTTTATTGATGTTGCAAGGATTACAATAAGGAAAATAACTACATGGAATTGATAAAGCAAATTGTTTATTCATAAGAGAGACAATGGGGGGAGAGGGGTGTCCTAGTCTATGATGCTAAGATTGAAGGGTTGTTGTGGTGCCAAGATGTGCTTGAGGGGAAGATGGATGCCAAATGTAGACTCCACCTTCATTTATTCCTTGGAGAAGTATGCGGCTGGTGGGAATTTCCTTGATAAGAAAAGAAGATTGAGAGAATTCAATAGTGGCATTATTATCTTTGCAAAATTGTGAAACGGAAAGGATGTTACGAGAAATAAGGGGTACATGAAGAACATTATTAAAAGTAAGGGATGAGTGAAGAGTAGGAAAAGAAAAAGAACCTATATTAGTGATAGGAAGGGATGACCCATCTCCAATGATGACATCGTCAATGCCATCGTAAAGGTTGTGGAGGGCTAGGTTGGAAAGGTCATTAGTGAGGTGATTGATTGCACCGCTGTCAACAAGCCAAGGGGCCGGTGGTGGAGGAGTAGAGGTTATGGTTGTATGGGCTTGGGGCGCTGAGTGTGTGTGGGGAGAGCGTGGTGAACGGTTTGAGGATGGGGCAGGAGGAAAGATAACACTTGGGTAGTCACGTTTGAATTGTCTACATTGGGAAATTACGTGGCCTACATAGCGGCAATATTGGCATTTTCCCTTGAATGGGTTAGGGGAATGGTTTCGTGGTTGAGGGTGAGCATGGGTGTTGGTGGGGGTGGGGAGTATAGGGTGGTTTGGGAATGGACGAGAGGGTATGTTTTGGGTTAGGGTTTGGGCGATGGACAGAGACAGGAAAGGAGGGTGGTGGTTGTTGTTGTTTGAGAAAGAGTTTGTGGTGGATGAGTTTTTCGTGAAGTGTTTCAAAGGAGATGGGGTTATCTCTTGCCCGGACTGAATCAATGATCGGTTTATAGGATTCATAGTCAAGTCCTTTTAGGACTTTGGCTACGATATCCTCCAAGTCCATGGGTTTGCCAAGAATGGCTAGTTTGTCGATTAATGATTTGATTGAGTGCATGTAGTCAGTGAAGGAGAGGGTGGATTGAGTGATGGAATCAAGGTGGTGTTTGAGTTGGAGAATGTGACCACGAGATGGATTGGCATAGGTGGTCTTAAGGATATTCCAAGCTTGGCGAGAGGTGGTGGCTTGGTAAACAAGTGGGGCAACGACAGTGTCTAAGGTGCCGAGTAGGGCACCCAAAATGAGGCGATCTTGCCTATTCCAGGTGGTGGCGGCTGGGTTGGTAGAGTCTTTGTCATCAACTGTGATGGTATCAGCAGGTGGTGGGTAAGAGCCGTCTACGTATTTAAGGAGGTCTAGGCCATAGAGAAGAGAGGTGACTTGAGAGGACCACGAAAGATAGGTGAGAGGAGTGAGGGTTTTGCAGTGTGAGAGGTAAAAGATGATTGGGTTATTAGGCTCGGCTGAGTTTGGGATGACGGAAGAGTTTTGGGATGCCATGGAAAATTTTTTATTGATCACGTAGCTCTGATAACCATAAAGAGATAATGGCAAAGATGATTTTCATTCATTACAAATGTAGTATTTATACATACAGAGATAAAGATCCTAGCTAGTTATTACACAATATGATGACAATCATTCTATGTACAAGAAAAGATTGAGTCTATTATTTACAAATGGTAATGAGAATGATCAGGAGGATCATTAGGAGGGATTTACTGATGAGAATGATCAGGAGGATCATTGGAGGGATTTACTGAATTTGCCATGGACTGAGGAGAATCATTAGGAGCCTTAATAAATACGTCTACTAAAATTTTAATTTTGCGTTTCAAAATAGTATTTTGAACATTTATATTATCTTTCTTTTCTTTTGAAGAAATACAAAAAAAAAAAAAAAAAAAAAAAAAAAAAAAAAACTAACAATTCTTACTATCCTATTTTTTTATTTACTTGATTCATCAACAATTTTGGATAATTATATATCTTCAATCCACTTGCAATATATTTCTCACTTTTCTTTGTTTTTTTAATAACCATACAGTATAATTCTTAGTTTGAAACGGAGGATGTATTTATTTATAAAATTAATGCAAAAATGCAAAAAATTACCTAAAATGATCAGGTTGTACATGATACCCAAAGTCATTTTTGTTGCATAAGTAGCACCTAGACTGCTCACTTTGTGGAGTTTTCATACCTACGACAAACTAGAGGTGGCAAAAAATCGAATCGGACCGGCTAATCAGTCGGTTTTCAATCGGTCAAAACCGCTCAAAATCGGTCAACGCGATTGAACCAGAACCGTTTAACCGAACCGATTTTTTGGAGGTTCGGTTACGGTTGGAGGTTAGAGAAAACCGGTTAACCGCCGGTTAAAATCTAAAACTGACGGTTAAACCGCCGGTTGAACCTGCAAAATCGGCTAGGAGGACCCCTAGGTGGAACGGTCATATGATCGTTGGCCGCCAACGGCTACTTCTCCGGTCGGTCCAGCACCTGCCTACCTCCTGGCCTAGCCGATCCATCCAGCCGGCTGTCCCCCCTGCCTTGCCTGTCCCCCCCTTTCCAATTCCAGTTAGTAACGACTGTAACAAAAAAAAAAGCATTGAAACTAACTATAAATATCACCTCTCTCCTCCCATTTTATTTTCACATTATTTCTCTCTACTCTTTCTCATCTACTCTTAAATATTCACATATTCTTTTACTCTTGTCCAATTTTCAGTTAAATATTATCTCATTTTCAGTTAGTTTTCTAACGAAATTAGTGTTTTTCTTCATTTTCATCCATTTTTAAGCTCCATTTTGTTTTCAAACTTCATTTTATCTTACACAAATGGCTGAAAAATCAAAGAAGAAGCAATTTAGGCAAGTCACATGTTGGTTCTTCCTCCCCCAACGATGATTTTGATTATCAAAATTCATATATCCATCAAGTGCTGGTACTAGGAGGGGTAGGGGGCCGAGCTACTAGGGGAGGTGGTCGGAGTCGGGGACAACTTAGAGAAAGAGAGCCTACATCCGATACTTTCGCCATCCATTTCACGAAAAGAAAAATTACTCCCGATGATGATTATAATTTTTGAACATTTTGCAACTATTGTTCCATGTCTTACTCATTCAAAAGAGGCGGAGGGCATAGGACGCTCAACGGTCATACGGCGTCAAAACATCCCGAGAAACTTGGCATTTCCACTACCCAAACTCAATTACAATATCAACATAGTTCGGGTTCGGGTGCACAAGGTTCATCTTCCGTCCTTTTTAAATTTGATAAGTGGGTTTATAGGGATGAACTAGCCAAATTAGTTTGCGTTAAAGGTCTTCCTTTTAATTTTGCAGATGACAATTTTTATGGAAGATTTGTTTGACTTTCTTTAAATCTCGCCGCCACGAGAGTACCACGTACGAATCTCGTACGTGATATTACTAGAGTGTTGAAAAAATATAAAAATGATTTAGTTTGTGTTTTATCAAATTTAGGAAATAAAGTTTCAATTTGTGCCGATGGTTGGAGTGATCATTGGCAAAGAAATACTTATTTGGGCGTTACTTGCCATTGGATAGATAATTCATGGACTATCCAAAAAAGATTAATTGTTTACTAAGATTTTGAGCCACCTCATTCCGCATAAAATATTTGTGCAAAATTACTTGAGATTTTTATTGAGTATGGTATTTTAAATAAAATATTTACTATTTCATTTGACAACGCAAGTGCTAATACGGCTAGTTTACCCGACTTAATTACCGTTTGTCAACCCTCACTTGGGGATAAATTTTTTCATATTAGATGTTTATGTCATATTATTAACTTATGTGTTAGAAATGGTTTGGATGCATTAGAGGTTTATGTTAAGCCAATTAGACAATATATTCAATTTATTTCTAAAAAAAATTCTAATACAAAAAAATGGATAAGATTTTTATGAAGTAAAGGTGTGGCGGACAAATATTTTACTTACGATGTTCCAACAAGATAGAATTCCACCTACACAATGTTAACCGATGGTTTTGGTTATAAAGATCTCCTAATGCATTTTTTTTATGTCAATTGGCTATAATGAATGTCTACATCCTTATCAATGGAATGCATTGTTCGGTCGAAACCTAACGGTTTATTTTATATCCGCAAGCGCACGGGCTATTGTAATATAGCGGGTGCAAGTACGAGTCGATCCCACAGAGACAGGGTTTACTTTGGTATAATTTTGTCTTTAGAAAATATAAAAAGGATTGGGGGGTAGATAAAATTTGTTTTTAGAATAATAGAGAGCATAGACAGAAAATACTTTAATTGAATTCTTATAAAACGAAGCATTCTCGGGATTGGAAATCATACACATAATCTTATTCATCAAATTGTCATTGTCTTAGAAATAAAAGGTTTTCATAAAAAGCAAGGATGGTATGTTAAGCCTACACTATTTCGGGCTAGGACAATAGCGTTTGTATTCTTCACTAATTATGTTCTAACCGTTTGAGAAATCCGTTTATGTTTGATCCCGCCCGTCACAAACGGGCATTCCGGCTTATCTCTAGCTGACCATAATTAGTAAGAATCCATTAAGGACGGAAGTTCAACATACTTTCCATTAAAGGAACATCCCTAGGCCATTGAACTACTCTCGTGATCAATGAACCTAGTTTCTTTATATGGTTCCGTCAATTGAGATTCTCCGCTAGGTACTTCTCTCAATTGGATCGAATCATACAAATTGGATATCGCCAATAAGTAAGGCATTTAGAGAATAATATAAAGAAATTGTTTTAGATGAAGAAAGAAGACAAGACTAATCATTTTTTAGATGATGAATAAGCATGTTTTTGAGTTTCCAACCCCAAGAATATGGGGATTACTCACAAGCCATTTATAAAGTAAAAACAATTAAAATAAGAGATTGAGTAAGAGAGACTTATGATGAACAATTGCTGGAAATAATGCTTCTTTTATTGATCTTCTTCCAAAGTAACTTCAAGAACAAAGTAATGACTTGATCTTCAAATCTTCTTAAAAATTGATATCACAAGTATTTTGTGTTTTCTATCTATCAACTATCAGCATTTCTCTCTAATAATTCGTACTTAAGACCGATCTCTAGGGTCCTATTTATAAAAAGGAGGGAACTCTTCAATCGGGTGCAACCAAAAGGTGCCTTTACATCAGCCACGATTTGCACGGCCGTGTCAAGGAAGTTGCACGGCCGTGTGACCCTTGGCGCCGCATTTGAATTCAAGCCTTGACACCTCGCACGGCCGCTCCTACTTTAGCCGCACGGCCGCTCCGCCCGATGACACGGGCGCTCCCTCTTCAAGACACGGCCACTCCATATTTTAGGGCCAAAAGTGGCCTCGAAAAATGCCAAGTGCACGGCCGCTCCATCTCTCGCCGCACGGCCGCTCCGACCGGTTTTCAACTTGGAGTGCTTATTTGCTTGGTGTCCCTTCATCTTTTTGGACCAAAATGTCCATGTATCCTTTGTATATATAAAATGACCCTAAAACCTGTCTAAAAAGGCAAGAAATATACCAAAAGCGTAAAATCTAGAAAATAAGGAAAAGAAACTAAAAAGTATAAGAAATGAAATGAGAAATGATGTTTTATGCTATAAAAAGTATATAAAAATGAGGATAAATGACTATATAATAGTCACTTATCAAACTCCCCCACACTTAAACCTTTGCTTGTCCCCAAGCAAACTTATAATGAAATATGGGGAGGGAGAAAAATATGATTTGATCCCTCAAAAATAAGGTAGCAAGCCCTTAAATGCCTTGTAGATAATGCCTTTTATCTATCTACTCATATTTTTAATACCTTTAAAAATTTATTTAGGAAGAAATATTTTAGGGACATTTAAAAGAGATAAGATGCAAGATAATAACCTAGTATAGCATATATAGAATTTTGATCAAGTAAAGCATGCTAGAAGGAAGAATTTTCTTGGTAGAAAAAGCCATCACTTTTTAGAGTGATTTTTTTTAGAAAAGATGAATTTTATTTCTTTAAGATGTACAAGAAAAGGTATAGACATTTATTCACAATTTAGAAGTTCCGAAGATTTGCATTACATTCTTGAATCACAAGGGTGAAGAATGGGTGATGGTAGTGGAAAAATCTCGTCAAAGTCAAACAAATTTATCTCATTTTTGTACGTGTTATATTTTTGCAAAAGTCCTAAGTTATTCTTGATCCTTTCAAGTAGGAGACATTGTGGTCGCGAGCCCCATGTTCCTAATACTTAGATCAAGAATACTTTTGGATATTATTTCCGTTTTGGCAAGGAAGCATCGTCGCAGCGAACGCCGTGCCCCGAGTTACTTAGGAGATAATTTTCTTTTTGCTTTTTGGTGACCATTGTCACTCTTTTATTAATAAGATAAAAGTGTTTTTCTTTGACTTGATTTGAAAATGGAAAGATGGAATTTATGAAAGGGTGTGATTCAAGGGATGCAAACAAAAAGGTGCTTCTAAAAAGGGAATAAAATATCTAATAAAGATAAAAAATGTACAAACTTAAAGGAATATATTCAAAAATTTAAATATATAACCAAGCATAAAAGAATTCCTTTCTAATCAAATGCATTTTTCTTGATGAGATTCTATATTGTGCTATACTAACTTATGAGGCTTTCAATTATTTCCTAAAAAGATCCCTTATACTTTTCCTTTTTATAAATTTCTAAGTGTATAGAAAATATGAGAGGAAAGATAAAGGCATTTATACTAAGGCAAATGGCAAGCATAAAGATAATGATTTTTGATCATCATAGGAATTTTTTTTTTTTTTATATACTATTATACATGCATAAAAGAAAAAAATGCAACTAAGTTAAAAAAAGAAAAATTATACTAGAAAGCAGTTAAATTTATACTAGAAAGCGAGTAAATTTTAAAAACTAGAAAGCGAAAAATAAAGTGAAAAATAAAAGGATAGATTTACCCCCCCACACTTGAAATGAACATTGTCCTCAATGTTTCAAGGACAAAGAGTAAAGAGATAAGCAAGCGGTGGTAAACAAAATTATGATAAACAGTAATATAATCCATCGGTTTACTATTCCGATGATGCTTGTTTAAGGTCATAAGCTCGACCCCTTTCTATCAGTGACAATGGACGGTGAGTGGTATTGTAATGGTCTCTTATCCTTAACAACTCGCCATTCCTTCCCCTTTGGCGTGATTGAGCTCTTATGATTTATGCACATACGACATCCCGGTTTGATTTTCTTCTTGGGTCCCCTACCTTTTGATTTTTGAACCTTATTATGCTTTTTAGGGTGCACATTTTTTTCACCACTATGATCTAAGGGATTTTTAATTAATATTTTTGAGTCCTTTGATTGCGAGTTTTCACTCTTTTTGTTATCATTCTTAGGAGGGTCAACTTCATGGCACGATTTCTTGAGATTTAAGTCTTTAAATTCGACTTTCTTATTTCCAATGTTTAAAGAAAGAGTGCCATTCTTTACATCTATTATTGCACCAGCGGTGGCAAGAAAAGGTCTTCCTAGAATTATTGGAATTTGGTGATCTTCCTCCATATCAAGAACTACAAAGTCAACCGGGATGATCAATTTCCCGATTTGACAAAGGACATCTTCCATAATACCCATTGGGTATTTAATGGAGCGATCCGCTAGTTGGAGAGAAATAGTGGTGGGTTTCATTTCCCCCACACCTAGTTTCTTACCTACTGAAAGCGGAATGAGGCTCACACTTGCCCCAAGATCTAGCAAAGCATTATCAACATTGTATTTACCTATTTTGCAAGGAATAGAGAAAGTGCCGGGATCTTTTAATTTAGGAGGAAGTTCTCTTTGTAAAATGGCACTTACTTCTTCTGTCAAAGCGACAGTCTTATGCTCCTCAAGTTTCCTCTTATTTGCAAGAATATCCTTTAAGAACTTAGCATAGGACGGCATTTGTTGAAGGGCATCGGTGAAAGGTATGTTGATGTAAATAGACTTCAAGACTTCTAAAAATTTTGCAAATTGTTTATCAAGTTTGGCTCTTACCAACCTTTGGGGGTATGGTATTGGAGGGTCAAAATTTCTAGAAATCTTAGGGGATTCTGTCCCATTTTCAACATCTTCATTAGTCTCAACCATCGGTGGGGTCGGACTAACGTTCTCCTTATTTGGTTTGATATTTTCCTTAGGAAGGGGATCTACAATTTCTTTTCCACTCCTAGTTTCTACCGCACTAACATGCTCATCGGGCCTTTGCGATTGACCGGGAAAACTCCCTTGTGGTCTATGCGAGGTGCCGACTTGTTGAGCTTGTTGATTTTCAAGCATTCTATTGTGGGCGGCTAAATTATCAAACCTAGCATTCAACGACTTTATGGATTCCCTTAACTCATTATTGGTCTTTTCTTGCTCATTCTTACTTTCAATCATAAAATCCATAATAAGATCCAATTTAGACTTAGGGGGAGGGAAAGCACTAGAATTGCCGTTGAAATTCTTTTGTGTAAATCCCGGTGGTTGTGTAGAAGGTTGTGGGTTTAAAATATTGTTATTCTTATAGGAAAAATTAGGGTGATTTCTCCACTCGGGATTGTATGTGTTTGAATACATACCACCATTTTCCCTATAAGAATTAACAAAGTTTACTTGAACACTAGAAGTAGTGTCAAGCAATTCACAACATTCTGTACTATGTGAGTTTGACCCACATAGTTCACAAACAACATTAATGTTGGCCACGGGATTTACATTAAAGTTTTCAAACTTTTTAAGAAGCATATCAACTTTAGAAGACAAGGTAGTAATGACATCAATTTTGTACTTACCTGGAATCCCCTGCGGTTGTTCCTTCTCATTGAACCATTGATAGTGATTCAGGGCTATGTTCTCTATTAAGTCGTATGCTTCATCCACCGTCTTATTCATTAGTGCACCTCCTGCGGCGGCATCAATTGTCTCCCTTGTTCTATATGTGAGACCATTGTAGAAAGTGTGCACAATTAACCACTTTTCAAGCCCGTGGTGAGGGCACATCCTTAGGAGCTCTTTGAATCGCTCCCAAGCGTCATACAGTGATTCGCTTCCTATTTGGCTAAAATTTGTAATCTTCGTCCGAATTTGAGCAGTCTTGCTCGGAGGAAAGAAACGTCCAAGGAATGCTTCTTGAATTTGGTCCCAAGTTGTAAAAGAGTTGGGTGGGACTGAAATTAACCACTGTTTCGCCTTATCCTTTAGAGAGAAAGGAAAAAGGCGCATCCGAATTGCTTCCGTGGTGACATTTTGAATACGTGTGGTATCACAGTATTCCAAGAATGTTTGGATGTGGAGATGAGGATCTTCGAAAGCAGTGCCGCTATATTGGTTATTCATAACCATAAGCAAAAGTCGCGGCTTTATCTCAAATTGTGCCGCTTCGGAATTCGGCACAACAATAGGGGATCTAGTTTCCGGGGTACTTGGGTTAACAAAGTCCCGTAGGGTCCTAGCAGGTGTTTGCGGTTCTCCGTCCATGTGTTTATCCAAAGTTTCTCTAAATCTCCTTAGTCTTTCGTGAAAGCTTCTTTCAGGTTCCGGATCAAAGTTGTCAACGAATGTCCGAGACCGTTTCATAAACTACAAGAAAAACACTTGGAGAAAAATTAAACGTAACAGATTATGGGACAAGAAAGCAAAATAGTAAAAATAAAATAAAAACTAAAAATTTGTAGTAAAGACAAAAATAAAAAGTAAACCGTTATCCCCGGCAACGGCGCCAAAAACTTGTTCGGTCGAAACCTAACGGTTTATTTTATATCCGCAAGCGCACGGGCTATTGTAATATAGCGGGTGCAAGTACGAGTCGATCCCACAGAGACAGGGTTTACTTTGGTATAATTTTGTCTTTAGAAAATATAAAAAGGATTGGGGGGTAGATAAAATTTGTTTTTAGAATAATAGAGAGCATAGACAGAAAATACTTTAATTGAATTCTTATAAAACGAAGCATTCTCGGGATTGGAAATCATACACATAATCTTATTCATCAAATTGTCATTGTCTTAGAAATAAAAGGTTTTCATAAAAAGCAAGGATGGTATGTTAAGCCTACACTATTTCGGGCTAGGACAATAGCGTTTGTATTCTTCACTAATTATGTTCTAACTGTTTGAGAAATCCGTTTATGTTTGATCCCGCCCGTCACAAACGGGCATTCCGGCTTATCTCTAGCTGACCATAATTAGTAAGAATCCATTAAGGACGGAAGTTCAACATACTTTCCATTAAAGGAACATCCCTAGGCCATTGAACTACTCTCGTGATCAATGAACCTAGTTTCTTTATATGGTTCCGTCAATTGAGATTCTCCGCTAGGTACTTCTCTCAATTGATCGAATCATACAAATTGGATATCGCCAATAAGTAAGGCATTTAGAGAATAATATAAAGAAATTGTTTTAGATGAAGAAAGAAGACAAGACTAATCATTTTTTAGATGATGAATAAGCATGTTTTTGAGTTTCCAACCCCAAGAATATGGGGGATTACTCACAAGCCATTTATAAAGTAAAAACAATTAAAATAAGAGATTGAGTAAGAGAGACTTATGATGAACAATTGCTGGAAATAATGCTTCTTTTATTGATCTTCTTCCAAAGTAACTTCAAGAACAAAGTAATGACTTGATCTTCAAATCTTCTTAGAAATTGATATCACAAGTATTTTGTGTTTTCTATCTATCAACTATCGCATTTCTCTCTAATAATTCGTACTTAAGACTGATCTCTAGGGTCCTATTTATAAAAAGGAGGGAACTCTTCAATCGGGTGCAACCAAAAGGTGCCTTTACATCAGCAGTCACGATTTGCACGGCCGTGTCAAGGAAGTTGCACGGCCGTGTGACCCTTGGCGCCGGATTTGAATTCAAGCCTTGACACCTCGCACGGCCGCTCCTACTTTAGCCGCACACGGCCGCTCCGCCTCTGATGACACGGGCGCTCCTCTTCAAGACACGGCCACTCCATATTTTAGGGCCAAAAGTGGCCTGAAAAATGCCAAGTGCACGGCCGCTCCATCTCTGCTGCACGGCCGCTCTGACTGGTTTTCAACTTGGAGTGCTTATTTGCTTGGTGTCCCTTCATCTTTTTGGACCAAAATGTCCATGTATCCTTTGTATATATAAAATGACCCTAAAACCTGTCTAAAAAGGCAAGAAATATACCAAAAGCGTAAAATCTAGAAAATAAGGAAAAGAAACTAAAAAGTATAAGAAATGAAATGAGAAATGATGTTTTATGCTATAAAAAGTATATAAAAATGAGGATAAATGACTATATAATAGTCACTTATCATGCATACACTAATTTATGTGAATTGTTAAAGATTTTCAATACCGCTACTTTGGCTTTTTTCGAGAGTTTATTATCCAACTTCCGTTTTGGTGCTTGAGCATTGTGTTGCAATTGTTACTTGTTTTGATAATTTAAGACAATGCCCTATTTTAAAAGAATGCATTATTTCCATGAGACAAAAGTGGCTTAAATATTTTGACACTATTCCGTCTCTCTTCTTGGTTGCAAAATTATTAGATCCCCGAGTTAAATTATATGATTTAGAGTGCATTGTAGATTATTATTATATGAAATTATATCCCGATGGCGACGGTGGTAATGAACTTTCGTAAATTATTATTCAAAATACAAAAAAGATTTGATTAACCTTTTTAATGAGTATAATGGCTTATATGGAAACACTCCTCAAAGCCAACAACATGAAGATGCTTCCTTTACTTCTCAACAAAGTTTTACTAGTGGGAATCCATATAATTTTTTTGCAAATTTGTGTAGTAAAAAACGTGGTACTTCTCGAGGTTCATCTTCATCATCATCAAACATTCCCGTGGAGTTAGAAACATACTTCATTACCAACTTTGAATTAAATCAAGACCCAAATTCAAATGAATTTGATGTTTTACAATGGTGGTCAAGAAGGAAAGAAATTTATCCCATTCTTTCAATAGTTGCGAAAGAAGTCTTAGTCTTTCCCGCTTCAACGGTGTTATGGTGACGGTTGAATCGACATTTAGCGTTGGAGGAAATGTTTTGGATGAAAGACGTTCCCAACTAACTAGTGAAAATTTGGAACGTCAACTCTTACTTGGCGATTGGGTTAGAGCGAAAAAAAGACAACTAGACTTTCCTTATGAAGATGATCTTTTATTATCGGATTCAAAATATCAATACGATGTCGAGGACTCCACGAAAAGTAGTGAAGAATGAATGATGTTTTAGATTAGTTTAGACTTTAGATTAGGTTTATTTTTATTTAATTGCAATAGTTAGGTTGAGGTAAAGACTCCTAAACGTCCCTCCTTATTTATAAAATGGTAAGGTTGGTTGTTCATCTCTTTGTAAATTTATTTTAATTAATAAAATTAAGGGTACCGTCCTTTTTTTCTTTTATATACCTTCGTTTCTTTTAAAAAAGTTAAGTTTTATTTTGTTCAAAATTCATAACTTTTTGCAAAAAATGCATGTAGTAAACAAAAGTCTAAAATAGTCTTCTTTATTAAAAAAATTGAAAAAAAAAGAATTAAAAAACAGTATAAAACTTAACAGAAACTGTTGAAAAGTTAACTGTTTTTTTTTTTAAAAATTGCTAAAAAGTTACTTTTTTATACAAAACTGTTAGAAAATTAATTTTTTTGTAACTGTTTTATTGCTGTTAAAAATTTCATTTAAAAACCTAATTTGAAAAAAAAAGAAAAAAAGTTAAGTTTTATTTCTTTCAAAATTCATAACTTTTTTTTATATAACTTTTTACGAAAAATGTATGTAGTAAACAAAAGTCTAAAATAGTCTTCTTTATCAAAAAAAATTGAAAAAAAAGAAGTTAAAAAACAGTATGAAACTTAACAGAAACTGTTAAAAAGTTAACTATTTTTTCAAAAAACTGTTAAAAATTAACTTTTTTATTCAAAAACTGTTAGAAAATTAACTTTTTTCGTAACTGTTTTTAATTCTGTTAAAATTTTCTTTAAAAAACCTAATTTGGAAAAGAAAAAAGAAAAAAAAAACGATTAACCGATATAACCTGTAAACCGTAAAACCGTGACCGACTAAAACGGTTAACCGGTTCAATTTCGGTTGGAAATTGAAAGTTTCGTGTAGCTAGGAAACTTGGATCACGCAATAGGCACGGATGTGAGTACAGATGTGTCTCACAACTGTCCACACATCCACAGATAATGCAGCGAAATAAAACAAATTAAAAGCAATAACTCAAGAGTAATATACGCTTACTGATCTATGAGATCAGCAAACTAGGCTTACGCCCAAAAACTTTTCACTATAAAAACTTTGTTACTTACAAAAATACGAATAAGTGAAAACTAAAAGACGAAAATACTAAACAAGTTCTAATCACCTTCTACGATAAGAACAGACTCCCTTTCCCAAGTAGACTCTATTCCAATCAGAAGTAAAACAAAGAACTTGACAAAAACGTAGATGTGAGTTTCGGATGTATGTCACAACCTACACTCACAACCTAAAACAATATTATGAAAACGTGAAGAACAAAGAGTGTTTTTCTCCGAATAAATCTCTCAAGCTCTATCTTCTCTTGTGCTGGTCTCTTGTATTTATAGGCACCTTGGAGAAGATCTTCACGAATCCAAACTCTTCCATATGTGAGAATCCAATTCCTACAAGGAAACATAAAGCACACTCACAAAGGAATAGATTGTTAGTAGGTTAGTCCTAATATAAAACTATGTACATAAATAAAAGATATTTACTCTATTTACAAAGTCCTTTTCAAAGTAGGATAATAAAAGATATTTACTCTATTTACAAAGTCCTTTTCAAAGTAGGATACTTATGAATCTTTCCATGAAAGCATAAAATCAACTTACCAAATATTCCTCTTTGATTCGAAATAGGAAACACTTTATTTCTTAAAACTAAAATCCTTTTCACAATAGGACAATATAAATCTTTCCATGAAAGTCCCAAAATCAAATCACCAAATATGCTTATTTGGTTCGAAATAGGAAACATATTTGTTCCCTAAAAAGCACACGCTTTCAATCTCCCCCTATTTTGGACTTTCTGGTCAAAATTAAAGATTTATGATTTGATTACTATGATCAATATTTTCAGATTCGAAAACTCCCCCTGAATGGATGTGTGTCCAGTATGTATACACATCCACACAAAACTGCATAGAACAAGTCAACACCAAAATTGCGTCTCAACGATGTAAACTAAAGCAACCATTCAAAGAATGTATTTAGGGATTATAGATCAAGACTAAAACTAACAAGTAACTAAAACGAATATTAAAAGCAAACCCGTTGATGTTTCATTCACAAGTAAGAACAAACATTAAAACTCCCCGAGTTTAAGCATCAATCGAAACATCAAGAATAAAGAAGAAAGACAACATCGAATCATTCTCATCCTTTTTCTTCTTCTCCCCTTTTTGACTAGAAAGTGAAGTCACCCATTTATGGAGATCCACCTTCAAAACCCGTAAGGTTCTTGGCATGTGTCCGGGAGGCAAACAATTGAGCATTGAGGGCAACAACCGCAACAATTTCGCATCAAAGGCTTCCACGACAGATCAAAAGAATCTGCAGATGTGTGACAAGACGTGGCCACATCCCGACGCACATCCACGGCATCGCTCCATTGATTCTGCAGATTGATTAGACAGAGAGAGAGAGAGAGAGAAATATATGGTGTGTGTGTGTGAGATAAAAATTGGGGTAGAGGGAAAGAAGCACAATGAAGGATTAAAGAGATGTGACAGATGAGGCACACAATAAAACCTACAACTCCCTTTCCAACTGAATTAAGGAATCCTTTTTCCAAAAGGTCTCACACAAACTAAAATTTCACAAAGATCCACCAACGGCTATAACCCTTTGAAATTTCCACACACACAGCGAATCACAGAAAGAATAGGGATTAAAATAAATCAAAATTTTGCCAACGTTTTATGGAAACAAGAATACTTCAGCCATATCCTTTCAAAACTGAATCCTTTCAAAATTGTCCTTCCTTTTTAAACAAGGATTGATACACATCTTTTTCTTTCATGAGAGATATTGGAAAACAAAAACATGTTAAATCAAAGAATAAATTAAGAATGAAAATAAATTAACTAGCATATTTACAAAGCTCCTATATGTCCTAAAAAATGCAATATGCCTAGCATGATGCAAACACACAGTGATGGAAAAATTCTCAGCTTATGGATGTGGCATAGGATGTGAGTCACATTTAGGGACACATTTAGATCACAAAAAGTCAATGAGCAATAATCCAATCTGCACAGCCTCTAGGATGCATCCACCAAATTTTTTATTTATTATTTTTTTTATGTGGATTTTTGCATTGTGAGTAGCTTTCACTTTACTTGATCCCAAAGATAGCCCTTTTCCCCAATGATCTTGTCAAGTTTGATTTCAAGATTTCTTATGAGAATCACTTGATCACAATGGTATGGCTTCATACTAAGGGTGAAGCAGCTGTTTCTCACATATATTTTTTTTTCTTTTATTGCACCCACTGTGAGATACCTAGGAAGGTTATACCAAGTCATCAAAAGATAACATGGACAGGAAATACTCACAATTAAGTGATCAAAAACAATGTCAAGATGAAGACTCACAAGTGACCACACTGAGAAATTTCGTGCTAATGCATGATATTTTTTGAATTTTTTTTTTTAATCTAATATACAGATGTGTTAGAGGATGTGAGACACATTTGTGCTCACAACCTTAGATATCACACAAACCAAGAGACTTCCTCAAGGAGGAAAATCTCTCCAAAACTAATGCCTTTGTAAATATATCAGTCAATTGATTTTCAGTCCCAACAAATTCCGCATAATACGCTTTTTGTTCTACAAGATCTCTAATGAAATGATGTCTAATATCAATGTGCTTTGTTCTAGAATGTTGGACAAGATTTTTTGATATGTCCAAGGCACTTTTGTTATCACAAAAAGCAGTCAAAATTTTGCTATTTAATCCATAGTCTTTTAGCATTTGATTCGGCAAAAATAACAGAGTGCAAAAACTTCCAAGGGCAACATATTTAGCCTTAGCTATGAACAAGGAGACATAACTTTTTCTCTTTCTATACCAGAATCAAGGATGTTATCAAGGTAGGAACATCGAACACAAATGTTTTTATCATAAAAAATTTCGCCCAATCTAAGTTAATGTATCCCACAATGATGTACACAAAGCAAGAATAACATACCTTGGAGTATAAGGATGTATGACTCCATAAAGCATCCAAATAACTGTGATTTACCTTCTCATTCCTTTTGGTTTGCCTTTGATCATGCACTTCACCAATCACTTGAGACGTGGGGTGATTTTTCTGAATTCCGAACAAAATGTCATCTCGATCTATCAACGTACCCAACATGGTCTCTTTCGTAATTAGCTTCTCCTTCAATCCGAAGAACCGACTTCGCACTCGCTCTTTGAGTGGATGTGTGTTCGCATGTGGGAACGGTTGTGTTCACATCCGCAGATACATCCTTTTGCACATCCGGACTCACATCTCGCCCTGTTTTTCCTTTACAAAGTGCTTTCCGTATCTCCAAAGACCTATATCGCCAGATTTCCACTCCAGCTGATAACCCGAAACATTATCCTTGGCGCTTTGAGGTTAAAATCAAGTGTATCATCAAATATAATATCAAAGGAACTTAAACAAGACAAATTATCACAAAACTTGTAACAATTGTCGGATGATCTTAGACAAATGAGGACACATGTGTTAGACTCATTAAACACCTCACAAATCTTCTTATCAAACTTCACATATAAGTCATCATCACATAACTGACTTATACTAATGAGATTAGTCCTAAGACCTTCCACATGATACACATTGTGAAGTTTTGGGAATCCCTTCACATCTAGGGTACCTTTCCCAATGATTTTGCCTTGAGCACCACCACCAAAATTCACCTTTCCCCCATTGATTAACTCATAGTCTACTAGAAAAGCTTGATTCCCAGTCATGTGCCTAGAGCACCCACTATCAAAATACCAAGAATCAGAGACACTACTCTTGAGGAAAGAGTAAACAACATTGCAGGTAGCACTTGGTTTGGCCACCCACTGTTTTTCACTTTTCTTTTTGTGGTGCAGAGGTCTCAGATTACATGAATGTGTGTCCGGATGTGTATACATCTTTCCACACATCTGAGACTGATGAAAATCAGATTTCTTATCAACCTTTAATTTGTGACAAAAGGGTCTAATGTGCCCAGGAGCAAAGCAATAATGACAGATGTAGTGCCTTCTCCTTGGCCTTTTCTCACTCAAAAAGTTTTTTTCTCTCAAAATTGATTTTTCCACACTTTTTGAAGTAGAAGTCTCACATCCTTCCTTTACAAATTTTGTTTTCCCAAAACCAATGCCAATTTTTCCAGTTTTACCAAGAACAATAGCTTCATCAAGTTTCATTTTCCCAGTATTTAACTTGGTTACTGTACTTTCAGCTTTTTCAAAATCAGTTTTGAATTTTTCGAATTCAACTTCTCTCTTGGTTATTAGAACTTCAAGTTTGGAAATGATATCTTTTTGATCATCATTCTCTTTTGAAAGTATGGCTTTTTTATCTTCACAAACAGCTAAATTATCTAACAAAGATTTATTTACCTTAACAAGCACCTCAATTTCTTTTGAAAGTTTGGTTTTCTCATCTTCACAAACAACTAATTTATCAGAAAGAGATTTATTTACCTTAGTAAATACCTCAATTTTGTCCAACCCCTTTATCCAATCGGCATGCACCTTCTCGTAGGTCGCAAAAAGTTCCTCATAGGGAATGTCCCTATCTTCATCATCAGAATATCTTTTTACAGTGAAGCAATTGAAAATCAGATCAGATGTGTCAACGGATGTGTTCACATCTGGGACCACATCCAAATATTCCTCAGGAACTCCTTCTTCAATTCCTGCAGAATAGGCATTAAACACAGAATGACAGTTTATCACAGGCGTGTTAGCATCTTCCTCATCCTCACTATCACTTAGAGAGGCAGTTAAGCTCATTCCCCTTTTCTTAAGCGTGTTAGCACACTCATTAGCAAAGTGACCAAAGCCACGACATGCTCTACATTGCACAGAATCAGAGGATTTCTTATTATCAAAACTTTTCTTTTTGAACCCCTCATCAGGATTATCTTCTTGTTTCTCTAAATCCTGAGAGTTCCTTTTAGGAAACTTGTTTCTCCTTTTGTTTTTCAAAATAGAATTGAACTTCTTGGTGATTACATTCACATCATCTTCCTCAAGATTAGATTCATTAATTTCAGAGGAAAGGTCAGCTATTTCCTTTGGAATAGCTGCAGAACTCTTAAGGGCAATACTTATTGCCTTATTCTTTTGTTGAGCTTCAAGATTGAGTTCAAAAACAGTTAAAATGCCAACAATTTTTTCTAATTCTACTGTGTTGGTGTCACTCGTCTCTTCAATGACAGCAACCTTGATATTAAACCTTTCAGGCAAAGTTCTTAAGATTTTGCTTACTAATCTAGCATTCGAAATTGACTCTCCTAGGCTAGTGCATTCATTGGAGATTTCATGGATTTTTGTAGCATAAGAAACTATGTCCTCAGACTCTTCCATTCGAAGTAACTCAAACCTATCCATTAAACTTCTAAGCCTCGTAGCTTTAACACTTGGAACTCCCTCACATTGAGTTTGCAAAATATCCCAAGCAGCTTTGGCTACACTCTCATTAGTGATAAGTTTGTACATATTCCCAGAAACATGGCTGGAAATAGCACCCATAGCTTTTGAATTATAATTAGCAGCCTGAATTTCTTCAAGAGTCCATTGCTCTTCAGGTTTTCTTTCGAAAATAGACTCACCAGCACCAGACGCAGGATTCTTCTCCACAGTAGGAGGTTGCCATGCAACAAGGATACACATCCAAGCCCTTTCATCAATGCTTTTGATGTAATTGCGTATTTTAGACTTCCAAAGAGAATAGTTCGTACCATCCAAGACAGGAGGCCTATTTTGGTGATTTTGGTATTCCATAATGACTACACTTTCTGGATCAACACTCAGTAATATATCGAGAGTTGGCTCTGATACCAATTGAAAGTTTCGTGTAGCTAGGAAACTTGGATCACGCAATAGGCACGGATGTGAGTACAGATGTGTCTCACAACTGTCCACACATCCACAGATAATGCAGCGAAATAAAACAAATTAAAAGCAATAACTCAAGAGTAATATACGCTTACTGATCTATGAGATCAGCAAACTAGGCTTACGCCCAAAAACTTTTCACTATAAAAACTTTGTTACTTACAAAAATACGAATAAGTGAAAACTAAAAGACGAAAATACTAAACAAGTTCTAATCACCTTCTACGATAAGAACAGACTCCCTTTCCCAAGTAGACTCTATTCCAATCAGAAGTAAAACAAAGAACTTGACAAAAACGTAGATGTGAGTTTCGGATGTATGTCACAACCTACACTCACAACCTAAAACAATATTATGAAAACGTGAAGAACAAAGAGTGTTTTTCTCTCTGAATAAATCTCTCAAGCTCTATCTTCTCTTGTGCTGGTCTCTTGTATTTATAGGCACCTTGGAGAAGATCTTCACGAATCCAAACTCTTCCATATGTGAGAATCCAATTCCTACAAGGAAACATAAAGCACACTCACAAAGGAATAGATTGTTAGTAGGTTAGTCCTAATATAAAACTATGTACATAAATAAAAGATATTTACTCTATTTACAAAGTCCTTTTCAAAGTAGGATAATAAAAGATATTTACTCTATTTACAAAGTCCTTTTCAAAGTAGGATACTTATGAATCTTTCCATGAAAGCATAAAATCAACTTACCAAATATTCCTCTTTGATTCGAAATAGGAAACACTTTATTTCTTAAAACTAAAATCCTTTTCACAATAGGACAATATAAATCTTTCCATGAAAGTCCCAAAATCAAATCACCAAATATGCTTATTTGGTTCGAAATAGGAAACATATTTGTTCCCTAAAAAGCACACGCTTTCAGAAATTTTAAAGGTTTGAACCGCCGATTCGATAACCGTGAACCGCATGTTAACTGAACTGTCCACGTCACCGTCCATATTCTACCGTTAAAAATCTATTTGCCTCGTCATTGGTGAATTTTATTTGCAAGGCACCAAATTTACAAGGCACATTGAAATGACCATAATGCCCTTGTATATATAACAAAACCCTCTCAATCGATTTGCTATTGCTGGAGTCCGCGCACACACAAACACGCAGTTGGTGATGCCTTTGGCGATGCAACTACAGGCTATAGAAGTTAGTGAGATGGGGTTGCAAGATAAGACCAAGTTTGATTTGTAATGAAGTAATGAATATTAACAAATTAAAGAAAGGGGACTAAACAAGGTTAAATTTGACTTAGGTAGGTTTGCTTTCATGTCTGTCGAAGAGCAAGTTGTTGCAGGAGGAGAGGGACATTACAAGACCTAGGGTTTTCTAAAATTAAGGATTCCAAATCATGTTTGATTTAGAATTCACGCCAGGTAGATTTGTAATTTTAATGGGTTTTCTTGACAAAGATGCTAGATTTTTTGAAACCCAAATGGAGGAACTTAATGTTGCAAATTGCTGGTGTTTGATTTTGTCATTTATGGTGGCAGCGTTAATGTGGTATGGTGGTGGGAGTATTTCGTGTAATTTTACACGAGATGTTTCACAACATTTCGTGTAAAATTACACGAAATGGTTCCATAAATTTCGTGTATAGGCACACGAAACACAATGGAACAATGTTTAGGTTGTTTCGTATGAAAATACACGAAATATTTGTTAATATTTCGTGTAAATCTACACGAAATAACTCAATACATTTCGTGTATATTCATACGAAACATATATGACAACGTCGTGTATAATCACACGAAACATCCACATACGGATGGGGACAATTTTGTCAATTGTTCGTGCCTTGCAAATAATATGCCTTGCAAATAACCACGCCCCTCGTCATTTGACATATTTTCAGGGGTAAATTGGAATTTCAAGTGTACAGATCCAAAGGGCTAAAAGTAGTTGGCGTGTATGATGTTTGGGCATTGAATGTTTATTTAAACTTAGCCCTAAATTAGATTAGGGCGATTAATAGAGAGATTACAACGATCATTTTGTGGGAATTTAGGGTTTCTTCATCCACCGCTGTTTGGAAATCGAAGGAAAATAGCAAATATAAAGTGGTCAGTTTGTCAGCTCGACGATGATTTCGACCCAAAAGAATGTTACTGTAAGTGTTCATTTCGATTTCATTAAGCTAATTTGTTTAGTAATGTGGGTTTGTTTGCTGATTGTGATTTGTTTATTAGATTCATGTGTCCTTTTTGTATATTAATGTAATGTGTGTGGGCAAAGTGGTTCCTGGTAGGGAACATTTGCTATAAAATTTGTTTCTTTTATTGCTTTTGGAAAATCGTGTGTAAGCTATGCAAATGAAAACAAAAAATTCAACTTTTTCTCTCACTTTTTTCACTTTTTCTTAGAACTTTTTATGTTTTTTTTTTTGTTACAAATCCTAATGGTGTTTGGTTTACACTTAATAGTGACGGGTGTCCATTCGGTTAACTGGACCGGCAAACCGGCCGGTTTTTAACCGGTCAACCGGTTTAACCGTAACCGGTTTTTCTAAGGTTCGGTTTCGGTTGGTGTATTTCAAAAAACCGTGAACCGCCGGTTTTGAACCGCCGAGTCATGAGGGTTGCTCGATCGAGCAAGACATTTTTCAGTAAGTCTGTTACCATTTAACGGTCATGCTCGGCCGAGTCATATGAGTTGCTTGGCCGAGCAGAACGCCAGAAATTAAAAAAAAAGGGTATACTCGACCGAGCAACACCATAGACTCGGCCGAGCAGATCCAAACCGGATAAACCGGAGGTTAACCGGAAAATCGTTAAAACCATATAACCGTCAAACCGTAACCGGTTTGGCCAGTTATCCGGTTCGGTTTCGGTTGAGGGATTTCGAGGTTTGTAACCGGCGGTTTTAACCGGCTAACCGCCGGTTTTACTAATTGGCCACCTCTATAGTGACACATTTGTAGTCAAGAGGCAATAATTATTTATGAAGATGGATTGGTAGACTACACTGACTGCATTAATAGTGAATGTTTTTCAATTCATGAGATCCATTTGATGTTAAAAGAGTTAAATATTGATAATAGCAGACTTCTGTTCTACTATTATATGGTTTCTTTGGGTGATTTCAATAGTGGATTGAGAGAACTAGGTAATGATGAGGACACTCGTACTGTGATAGTACATGTCTAAACACATAAAGTGATTGAGGTTTACATTGAACATGGGTTCCCTTTTCTAGATAAATTATACTTGCCTGCTGCTAGAGTACCTAGCTCTGCTGTGATTGAAGAAATTGATGTAGAGAATGTGTACAATGAGGTTGAGGATGACAGAGGGGTAGACAATTGGCTATTGTTCAAAATGATGCAGAAAGTGTGGTAAATCAGGTGGAGGAAGAGAGGTATAGGGGTAGACAATTGGCTACTGAGTACAATGTTGAAACTGAAGAAGTTGGTGTTCAATGCACATAGATTAATGGATGTGAAGTTGGTGCAAAGCAAACAAAATCTGAATTTAATGATGAATCTGGGGTTGATGATAGGGAAGCACACGAGGAGATCTATGAAAATGGTGATGTAATTGGGCTTGATGATATGGATAAACAAGAAGAAAATGCAGGAGGTGAATCACAAAGGAAAATTTACATAGAGGCTAACAAACTTAAAGAGCTGATGAAAGAACTTCTTCCAAGTGAAACAACCTCATATAATGTTAGGATATTTGCCCATGTGATGGAAGATTCAGGAATAAATCTAGGGAAGCATTTGAATGGGTATCAGGTCATCTACCAAAACATTGGTCTATATCACATTTTATGACTGATAGTAAGACTGATATGTTATACAATGGTAAACTTGTTTCAGTCAGAGATAAACCCTTGATAACCTTACCTGAGGGGATTAGAAACTAACTGATGAAAAGGATCGTGGAAGTGAGGAAAAGGATTGACAAATGTGCTGGTCCATTATGTCCTAAAATTCAGAGTATTTTTGAAAAGATCAAAGATGATGCTTCTCTGTTTGTGTGCAACTAGAATGGGGATGGTAAGTACCAACTGTTAGGCTATTATGTTGAGCAGTGTCACTGTGATTTGAAGGAGTTAACATGTAGTTGTAGGAAGTGGGACCTCACAGGCATACCATGTAAACATGTTGTGGCTGCCATTTTCAACTTGGAAGGAAAGGAGGTAATAGAGTGCCAGGATTGGGTTAGCTAAGCTTATAAGGTGGAAACTTGGAAGGCCATATACAAACATACAATAGGGGGGCATTACAAATCCCATTCAAAACCATACTCTTAACTCCTCAAAATCCAATTCAAACCTTAACAAAGTACGACCACATTCAATTCAAATCCTAACAAAAATCCCAAATCTAAGTCATACCAAACTCCCCAAAATCCAATTCAAACCTTAACACATAGTTCCATGAAGGACTGCCTGGTTTTAGATCGACCTCTGAGAATTCGATAGTAGGAAGTTTAAGAGGAGTTTCTGAACCCATTTCTATTTCTTTTCCTTTTCTTTATCTCTAAGTGCAAATTGTTCAAATGGGTCTAGCCAACTTATATAACTCCTCCTCGTTGCATCAACATCCAAGAATAACTTACTCTCTCCGTCCATTTTTTGCATTTCTTCTTTAATAAGCGTGCAAAGTCAAACTAATAATTTAATCCATGATGGAGGAAGTTATATTTTTAAGTGGTTTTTTTATTAATGAACACTTGAAAGTACGAAGATTAAACCAGATCTTGGAACTGCCCCCCGCCAGTAAAAATAGCTACAACTTTGTAAAAATTCCAATATAAAATGTAAAACATTTGCAGCAGTTGTGATGTAAAATATTTAGAACGTACGGGTGTACTATCGTAAATAAGAAAACATATTAACAAGAAAACATATGAAATTGTTTTATATCACAACTATTACAAATGTTTTACATTTTGTAATGTAATGTAATGTTTAGGAGTCGTAGAAATGTATTACGTGTGCGGGAGGAGTGGAGCAAATTATGTCTTGAGAAGTTCCAAATCCTATTGAACTCAAACCTTTCGTATAGAAAAGAATAATTTAATATTTTCTATATCTATATATTTCTCATTATAAGTTCAATAATATTTAGTAGCAAAAATATAAAAAAATCTTGATATACATCACTTTCATCTTGTAATAATTATGTGTCGTTCACTCTAAAAACGATGATCAAGTGTCTTGGGATTTCACGGACAAAATGAGATACCACTTTGACACAAATTTCACATTAGGATGAAAGTGAAATTTGATGTATACTCGAGGGAGAGGTAAACGGGCCTCATATATGGGTGAAGATGAACACTTAGGCCCCGAATCCGTGGGCCAGCCTGTCAGCTCGCTCATCCCGCCAAACCCGGCCCGTATAGCAGATGCAGGCCGGATCTGAAATATAGGACACGAGTCAGGCCAAGCCCACGGGCTTTTTGGGCCCGCCACTGCCTAGCCCGCCCATATGCAAATTTTCAAAAAATAATTAGTTTGTTTTGAAATATTATGGTTTGTTTTGAAATATTAGGGTTTTATTTTATTTTTTGGTTTGTTTACTAAGTTAGAATAGGTTTTTGCATTTTCCGGAGAAAAAAAAAATCCGTTCAAATCCGCCTAACGACTTAAACGGGCAAACGGAGTGGGTCGGGTTTCACCATGACGCGCGGGGCGGGCCGAGCCGGACCTGGCCCGCGGACAAGAAAGCAACGGGCCAAATTAGCCCGTTTGATCCGCAAACCTGTCTTTAACGGACAGACCCGGCCCGTGTGCGCATCATCATCGTATATGGGTTTACCCAATAGAATGCACTAGTCCATTGTGTCATATTATGTGCATTCACATATGACAATTTTGTGACCATTTTACCCAAGGCTTGTGAATGGCCAATGTTGTTATCTATAGTATAAATGGCACCCCTCCTTGCTACAGTACAATGAACAGTTTTAAGTGTCAAATTTCCCATTTTGCTCTTACTAAGTTGTCCCTTTCCTATTTTGCCATTTAATTTTTTATTTTTTTTTTTAAATTAAAAAAAAAAAAAAACACGTGTCCTTAGACACGGGCTTTTACTAGTCAATCGATAACTTGAAATGGACTAGACATACACTCAATCACACAATCCATTTACAAAGTACAGAGCAAATACAATTTGTATATATACTCTCACCCTCGGTCCCAATAAAATTTACACTCTTTATTTTTCTGAATGTCCCATTAAAATTTATATTTTTTTAAAATAAAAATGTTTTAATATTTCTTTATATAATAGGACCCACTTGCATACATAGTTATAACAACTATTCATTTACAAATCTCTACCCCACTTTCTTTTTCATATCTCACTTTTTATACTCTCACAACACTTGCACCGTACCTTTTTTTAATATCATGTGAAAAAAAAGTGCAACTTTTAATGAGATGAATATAGGAGTAGATGAATTTGGAACCGGAAAGAATTCTGAAGAACCATTGCAGGGGAGAAGAGCAAAAATTTTGCTTCCAGGAATACATACATAATTTCAGGCTGCCCAAACTGCATGCTCATCAAATTGCAGTAGGCTTCAATAGCTAGCATATTCATATTTCTTTCCTTCTCCTCCACATGTCTCATCGCCACTCAATGCAATGGAGCATATATCATTCCATTACTTCATCCCTAATTAAATGCCATTATATAAACATAAAATTCCTGTAAAATTTATCACAATAATTAATGCTTCAATATGCTATTTAACTGAATACTTAATGTTCTGGATTAAATAAAGAATTGACAATTTGGGGGCTTTATTTATGTTTAGAAGAGTTTCATTTCACAATTGGGTGATTCCTGGTCGTCCGATCGCACCTGATTATCGATGAATCATATTCAGCGAATCGGTCCACTTGAGCGCGATTAAAATAACTTTAAAAACATGCATGTCGTTCATTCTTCTACGCTGGCCGGATGACTAGTCGAGACACCACAATAAGTGTGAAGGGCGGATTGATCTTTCCGCCCTGCCTCAGTGTGGTAGTATGCTAGAAAATCGACATAATCAAATGGCTTGAACATTAAAGGATGGTCACAATCCACCAATTCGTCTGGAGCTTTTATAATGTAGCCTCCTTTTGGGACCGAAAACAGTCCAAAACAATACCTTGGTGCATTTCCTCTCATTATCACCCGGTGATACGGAGCTTGCAACCTCCAATTTGTCAATGCCTGTATTGTAAACAATTACATAAAATTAGATCCATTGCCGTTTTAGAACTTTATTGTGACCCGAATGCAGCCACGTCTTTTTGAGATAAAGGGTTGAGATTTATTGGACCCCTCATGAAATCATCTTGAGCCTAATTAATCATGACCATTGATCTCAAAATAAGAAAACATGGCTGCATACAGACCGCACAAGCAAAACAGAGGAACCCCAATGGAAGTAGTAACTGCTTACACTAAAAGAGTCTCCGATCATGACAATAAAAGAGTGTTGTGAAGGTTTGATGTCGATCCATTCCCCATCTTTGGTACGTATTTGTAATCCGTCTACTTCATTTTGGTACAAAATGGTAACAATGTTTTTATCCGAATGTTCTCTTAGCCCAAGCTTGGCCTCGTTCGTTTGGGGTCCCTCATATTTCATTAGCCGCAAAATGTATCTAGTCGAGTTGATGTGCTCGTTTGCATACTTCTCTATGCCAAAGCTCTCAAGAATTATCCTCCTTATCATCTGGTCTAGCTCACACAATTTCTCCGACATGGATTGAATAATCTCACTGCCAAACAAGCAGTCAAGACATCATATTTGCAGCATACATAAAGAACAAAAATGAACATTCATTTTGAAACAGATATAACAGTTACTAATACTATAGCTATCTAGTGAAATAGAGATCAATGAAGGATATATTTAATGTTAATTACCTAAAATTAGGATTTCCGTCGGGCCACAAGAGATTGGTGAAGCTTTGAATAGTTTGGGGTATTGGTACGTCGTCTATGGTCATGCATTCGTAGAGGGGTACCGATGGAGACTGCCCAATATAGCCGTGAAAGGGCTTGTTAGATGAGTTTCTTAGCTTGGTTTGTAAAGGAAGGTTAAAAAGATCTTCCAATGCATCAAACATCCCCTTCCTAAGCTCAAACCGAATGTAATCGAATGAGGCTTCAAAACAGCCATATTCGTTTAGAGATTGGTGTACTCGGGTTTTTACTGAATTCCAGGCACAGGTGCCTGGTTTATTCAGATCTAGGTGTGTGAAATCTATGGCATCAAGTTTTTGAGGAGTTTCAGACCCCATTGCGATGAAATTATTATGATTACAATTTCTTTCTTGGACTCTATATTAAGTATTGAGTCATTTGTTTCTGCATAAAATAAAACAAGAGTTTACCATTGTTATAATCTAACTCCTTTCGTTATTGTCAATGAACCAAGAAATAGAATATGGAAAGATCGTTATCTCTTTCTACGCTATAAGGCTATGCTGTTAATTCCTACTTAACACTTCAAATTAGGTCTCTTTATTGTTCTTTACATCAGTGGCAGCCAGAAATGACCTACTCCCTCCGTCTCAAAATGAACTTTTCATTTTTTTTCCGTTATTATTAAAAAAAATTGAGAAATAATTTTAGATTGATTTAATTATACAAATGTAAATTTAAAACTTGTTACTGATACATCATTATTCATCAACAGTACTATCAATAAATAACAGATTTTAGATTTTCTTTATAATAATTAAATCAATCCAAAATTACTTTGGTCCGCCCCTTTCTTTATTATTTCAAAATGAACTTTACATTTTGTTTTTTAAAAAATAGTATTTTATTATTCCAAAATAAATGTTTATTTTAAAATTTTTTGATAAAAATAAATTTATTTATTTTTAAAAAAGTGTCTCTATAAAGTTTATTGAAGAGGTTTATGAATTCCTTCGGTCGGCCCCTTCCTTTATTGCCGAGCTTCCTCTCAGGCTCAAAACATTTTTATAATTAATAAATAAAATATTTATTTTATTTATAAATTAGAGATATAAATTTTTTTTTTTTTTCGTTCACGTTACAAAATAATTATTTTTTTAAAAAATTATATTTCCCCTACCGCCTCATCAACAAACACCCAAATCCCAGTCGATTGCGTTGCTAATTCATTGCTTCTGCTCGTGCAATCCAGGTAGGCCGGATGATTTCTCTATTGTTCGATCGAATTTGATTGTTTTGGTTACGCTTGTCTGTGGATTGATGAAAATGCCTTGTGTGTTGATGTTGGTGTTAGTGATGATTTAGCTGTTTCGATGATTGCCTTTTTCCTTTGTTCGATCGAATTTCTCTGCTGAATTTATGTTTGTTAGATGTTAGTGTCAAGTGTTTGAGCTGGTTGATGTCTTTGGTTGGTATGCTAATGATGCTTTTCATTGTCTTTAAGAGGAAATGCTATTTTATTTATTGTCAACACCAAATTGACCCCTTGATCCCCTAAGGTATATTGGCTTACACTTACAGGAAGAAATATAATTAACTAATTAATGAGTATTACTCGGATTATCCGTCTTTTTTATTGTTAATTTAGTTTAGTTGACAAAACAATTTGTTGTTGAATTGAAGCCAGGATAGCCAACGAGCCTTGGCTCCGGGGGCATAGAGCCTCGGCTTTCCTTCGGGAGGTTCAAGGTTCGAATCCCCTCTCCCCGTGTTGTAATTGAAATGTTTAAATTTGAGGGGAAAAAAAAGCCAGGAAAGGATAATAGACTAATGGAGTACCACAACCTTTATTCCTAACAACACATTACTTGAAATTAATAGACTTAATTACTAATATGAAAAGCATACAACAAATACTACAACATTAGAAAAGACATCACAACACAACAACAACAACAACATTACCCCAGAAAGAAAAGACGTCACAATAGAGCTATGGAAAGACAATTGGCCGACGTCAGGTCCAGTGTTAGAAATTGAATGATTTTAAATTGATTAAATTTGGGCCGCACGTTTCATCTGAGCACCGAGTATGATGTCACACACCCTAATCCAAGCTAGAGTGCTAGACACCACAATAAGCTTTTAAAGCACATTGGGATCTTTGCCCTGCCTCTGTGTAGTAGAATCCCATAAATTGAATATGATCAAATGGCTTAAAAAGTAAAGGGTGATCTTCATCCACCATTTCTTCCGGGCTTTTTATCATGTACCCTTCTTTTGGGTTCAAAAACAGGCCCAATGAATATCTATCTTCATTTCCAGCCATCATCACCCTATGGTATGGCGAATGCAGCCTCCCGTTCAACCATGCCTACAATATTATTCATGTATAAAACTTTTAAAGCCTCAATATTGTAAATAATGAAATTATCTTTTCGAGTCACGAGTGAATAATGAGTACATACATAGAGAGATTCTCCGAGCATGACGGTGAAAGAATCCGGTGAAGGTCTGACTTTGATCCATTCCCCAGTCTTGGTTTGCACCTCTAGTCCCTCAACTTCATTTTCATACAAAATGGTCACAATGTTCTTATCTGTATGGGCATGTAGGCCAAGCTTAGTGTCAGTGGTCTGAGGCCCTTCGTATTTCATGACCCGAAGAAGGTAATTGGTTGAATCCATGTGTTCATCCATATATTTCTCCAATCCAAAGCTCTCCAAAACCATCCTCCTAACTATCTGATCTAGTTCAGATAATTGCTCTGAGAAACTTTGCACAGTCTTGCTGCAAAAAAATATTGATTTCATAATCTAATTAGTTAAATCTATTCAAAGCCTTACCACAAAATCTTTGTAACTTTAAAATTATCGGTCTAGTAAAACCTGTCAGTGTTAATATTTGTCTGTTTTAAGTCATATAATGGGATCATGTTTATAAACTACCAACTTACTATAGTAGAATTAATGATTCATTAGTTAAAACTGTCGGATTTTCCATATAGTAATCTGCCATCGACCGACTTCTAGGTTTAATAGTAAAACTCGTAGTTCCAAAGCCGTAAAAAACCTAATTTTGTCCTAATATTAGGAAATAACTGATTTTCTAATAAGATTTACGCAAGCCTTATCTCTCCATCCCATATAATATTATAAATATTGTAAAGATTACAGTTGACTTGCCAATCTTCTTTAAGGATTATACATCATTGTTTGTTGGCATCTTTATGCCTTATCTTTAAAACTTTTATTTTTAGATCAGTGACAATTGTTTTAAGTTTGATAAAAAAGAAAAACATAAACAATTATTATTATGAAACGAAAGAAATAATAATGATGAGAGAAATTACGTACCAAAAATTGGGATTTCCTTGAGGCCAAAGGAGATCAGTGAAATGTTGAGCCTTTTCTGGCACGGGTGCATCTTCGATGCCCATGCTCTCATAAAGAGGGATCATGGGATACTGACCTAAGTAGCCATGGGATGGCTTTTTAGAGGAGTTTCTAACCTTGGTTTGCAAGGGAAGATCAAAAAGCTCTTTCAAAGAAGCGAATATGGCCTTTCGAAGATCCGATGAAACTTTGTCGAATGTTGCTTCGAAACAGCCATATTCTTCAAAAGCTTGACAAACTTTGGCTTTCACAGAGTTCCATGAAGGACTGCCTGGTCTTAGATCAACCTCTGAGAAATCGATAGCAGGAAGTTTAAGAGCAGGAGTTTCTGAACCCATTTGTATTTCTATATTTTTTCTTTTCTGTAAGTGCAAATTGTTCATAAGGGTCTACCCAACTTATATAAAATCACCAGCCCTTAATACTGCATGAGCAGCCAAGAATTACTGTTAAAAGATTTGTCTCCTAGTTTTAAGATTGTTCCTTAATGCATCTATCAACATTCAAATAAGTAGTCTTTTAAATTCCTATTTGCATTGACAGAAACAATTACTAATCACCCTGTCGTATAATTATTGTACCCATTCAATGACTGTCTAGGAGGGTTGGACAAAAATTAAAACCTTTTCTTTTTTATTATTTTTTACAATTTTTATTTTAAATTAATTTATAGAAGTGTGGATACTAATAATTGGATTCAGCACCGCTCCTGCGCAGTTTTTGCTGCTACCCTGCATCGTAAAAGTTTACTAGCTCATGTGAAATTTCACTATAAAATATAAAACATTAATTGCGCATGTAGTAATTTTTTCGGAGTTAGCACATGTAAAAAAGTTAGTGGTAGTAATAATTCCATCACAGATAGAGAAATTTGGTATAGTGATCCAATTCATGGAGACTTAATCAATGGTGACAATAATTTGTTTTTTTCTAGGGAAATATGGAATCAAAGTAGCCGATTTTGAGTTTGATATTAAGCATACTTTGTCCCCTTACTCCCCTAAGGTATATTGGCTTACACTTGCAGTAAGAAATATAATTAAATAATTAAGGAGTATTACTCGGATTATCCGTCTTTTTTATTGTTAATTTAGTTTAGTTGATAAAACAATTTGTTGTTGAATTGAAGCCAGGATAGCCAACGAGCCTTGGCTCCGGGGGCATAGAGCCTTGGCTTTCCTTCGGGAGGTTCAAGGTTCGAATCCCCTCTCCCCATGTTGTAATTGAAATATTTAAATTTGAGGGGGAAAAAAAGCCAGGAAAGGATAATAGACTAATGGAGTACCACAACCTTTATTCCTAACAACACATTACTTGAAATTAATAGACTTAATTACTAATACGAAAAGTATACAACAAATACTACAACATTAGAAAAGACATCACAACACAACAACAACATTACCCTAGTGCTGCAAAGGCTCCCAACAGAAAAAAAAAGACGTAACAATAGAGATATGGAAAGACAATTGGCCGACATCAGGTCCAGTGTTGGAAGTTGAATGATTTGAAGTTGATTAAATTTGGGCTGCACGTTTCGCTTGAGCACCGAGTATGATGTCACACACCCTAATCCAAGCTAGACACCACAATAAGCTTTTAAAGCAGATTGGGATCTTTGTCCTGCCTCTGTGTAGTAGAATCCCATAAATTGAATATGATCAAATGGCTTAAAAAGTAAAGGGTGATCTTCATCCACCATTTCTTCCGGGCTTTTTATCATGTTCTAATGTCCCAAACACTCCCAAATATACCGAACTCTTTAAGACGAAATGTTATATCCCTAAAGCCCCTCGTTAGTTTAATTAAAAATTGACATGGGGTTCAGTTCAATGACGAAAATAATGTTTTTGCCAAAAGAAAACAAAGAAAGACAACATTTGGTAGATTTAGACACCGCAGTAAGCTTTAAGAGCATATTGGGTTGTTTGTCCGGCCTCTGAGTAGTAGAAATTTAGAAATTTAGCTGGATCGAATGGGTTGAAGAGTAACGGGTGGTCTTGGTCCACCATCTCTTCTGGGCTTTTTACGATGTAACCATCTTTTGCAATCGAAAACAGGCCCAACGAATACCGAGCTTCATTTCCTTCCATCATCACCCTATGAAATGCAGAATACACCCTCCCGTTCGTCCATGCCTACATTTTTCATACAAATACCAAAATTATAACATAAATTTCTGTTTACCAAAACGAAACGAAACGAGTAATTGATTACTTACATATAGAGAGTCTCCAGCCATGACTGTGAAAGAATCTTTTGAAGGCTTGACCTTAATCCATTCCCCACTCTTGGTTTGCACTTCTAACCCCTCAACTTCATTTCCATACAAAATGGTCATAATATTCTTATCTGTATGCACACCAAGTCCAACCTTAGAGTCAGTGGTCTCAGGCTCTTTGTATTTCATGACCCGAAGAAGGTAATCTGTTGAACCCATGTGCTCATCTATATATTTCTCCAACCCAAAGCTCTCCAAAACCATTCTTCTAACTATCTGGTCCAGTTCAGCTAATATCTTTGACAAGCTTAGCACAGTGTCCCTGCAATGCAAAAATTTTAATTCGTAATCAGAGATCCCCCAATCTACGACTTGGTTGTTAACTTGTCCAGTTTAGAGTTGAAATTGATAGATCGTTGGTCTGTCACTTAAACCCCCTAGTCAAACACGCAGAACCGCTTTAACTTGTGTATTGACAGTTTTCAAGTTCTAAAGAAATGATTTTTCTTAATACTTGCCAAAATAATGAATAACAATCAATGAAGAGATAAATATTTTACCTAAAACTGGGGTTGCCTTGAGGCCAGAGGAGATTGGTGAAACTTTGAGTTTTTTCTAGCATGTGTGGATCCTCGATGCCCATGCTCTCAAAGAGTGGCATCGTTGGGTACTGGCCAACATACCCATAATATGGTTTGTTTGATGAATTTCTAAGCTTGGTTTGTAAAGGAAGATCGAAAAGCTCTTCCAATGAACCAAAAATGGCCTTTCGAAGCTCCTCCAATGGAACTTTATCAAACGTTGCTTCGAAACAACCGTACTCTTCTAATGCTTGTCGGACTTGGGATTTCACTGAATCCCATGCCCGGCTATCTGATTTCAAGTTGGAAAAATCAATAGCAGGAAGCTCCATTTTTCAATCTTTAATTGGAGATAGTTCATTCACATATACCTTAGCCAACCTATATATTGCACTAATTAGTTTCTAGAAAAAAGGAATTCTTAGGTGTTTTGTTTAGTTTTCATCGAAAACATTGTTTTGTTGTTGGTATACTGACCAATTCATGGAGACTTAATCAATGGTGACAATAATTTGTTTTTTCTAGGGAAATATGGAATCAAAATAGCCGATTTTGAGTTTGATATTAAGCATACTTTGTCCCCTTACTCCCCTAAGGCATATTGGCTTACACTTGCAGGAAGAAATATAATCAACTAATTAAGGGGGTGTTTGGTTCGACGGAATTGGTCATTCCGGGGCGGAATGGAATGGTCAATTCCGTTGACTTCATTCCTTCCGTCTGTTTGGTTCGTTGGAATGCTTTTTTTTTTCATTCCCTACGGAATGAAAATTCATTCCTTGGAATGAAAATTCATTCCTTCCAATATTGGAAGGAATGACGAATTCCCTTGGTGATGGAAATTTTTTTTTTTTTTTTGACAAAAATACCCCTACCTAACCCCCCCCCAATCAGCCCCCACCCCACCCCCCATCCAGCCCCCCACCCCCCCACCCCCCACCCCCCAACAATTTTTTTTTTTTTTTTTTTTTTTTTTGCCCTCCCCCCATCCAGCCCCCACCCCCCCACCCCCAACATTTTTTTTATTTTTTTTTGCCCTACCCCCATCCAGCCCCCACCCCCCACCCACCCACCCCACCCACCACCACCCCTACCCCCACCCACCCCCTACCCCACAAAAAAAAAATTGCATACCCCCTGCCCTACCCCCCCACCCACCCCCCAATTTTTTTTTTAAAGAAGGATAAATTGGTCATTTTATATGTTTTCATTCCATTCCTATAATTTGTATTTTCAAATCAAACATGATTTGGTAAGGAATTGAATGACAATTTCATTCCATTCCGTGTCAACCAAACGGAAGGTTTGACCATTTTTTTTCCATTTCAATTCCTTCATGAATTCCATTCCATTGAACATTCCATTCCTTCACTTTTTTTCCACCGAACCAAACGGCCCCTAAGGAGTATTACTCGGACCGTCTTTTTTATTATTAATTTAGTTTAGTTGACAAAACGTTGAATTGAAGCCAGGATAGCCCTTGGCTCCGGGGGCATAGAGCCTTGGCTTTCCTTTCAAGAGGTTTAAGGTTCGAATCCCCTCTCCCCATGTTGTAATTGAAATGTTTAAATTTGAGGGGGAAAAAATGCCCAGGAAAGGATAATAGACTAATGGAGTACCACAACCTTTATTCCTAACAACACATTACTTGAAATTAATAGACTTAATTACTAATATGAAAAGCATACAATAAATACTACAACATTAGAAATGATATCACAACACAACAACAACATTATCCCAGTGTCGCAAAGGCTCCCAACAAAAAGAAAAGACGACAGACAGAAAAGACGTCGCAATAGAGATATGGAAAGACAATTGGTCGACATCAGGTCCAGTGTTGGAAGTTGAATGATTTGAAGTTGATTAAATTTGGGCCGCACGTTTCTCACCGAGTATGATGTCGCACACCCTAATCCAAGCTAGACACCACAATACTACTGAAGAGAGAGTACTTGAAATTAATACACTTATTAATACCAAAGAATTAGAAAAGACATAAAGATATAGATAAACATAAAATAGTGATACATAAAAGACAATTGTGCGGGCAAGCATAGCGTCCCCTTCCGGCACCGTCCAATATTGGAAGTAGAATTAGACTCCACAATAAGCTTTTAATGCAAATTGGGACCTTTGGCCTGCCTCACTGTAGTAGAATTCCATAAATTGAATTTGATCAAATGGCTTAAAAAGTAAAGGGTGTTGTTCGTCCACCAATTCTTCTTTATTTTATTAAGGCGTCATTTGTTTTTCATTTTCAGCTCTTATTCATATCTGAATGAGTGGGTGCATCAGACATAATGCAATTCAGACTGTTTGTTTTTTTCCCGATTCAGATCTGAATGCCTCTTATTTTTCGCTTAAATTTCAGATATAAACTATCATTTATTTGCCTCTTAATTGATTTTTTTTTATAAATATCTCTTCCATAAACTCGTAATTTCAAAAATACCCAACCCAAACACTAGATCAATAATCATTCATCCCATCTCTCTAATCTATTAAATGTCGTAACATTAATTTCAGATGTGAATTCAGATGAATATTCAAACAATTTTAGTAATTCGTAAATCGGGCCTTCAGACGCTACATCTTATCAATTCAGTCAAATTCAGACGTAAAATCAAATTTCAGTACTTAACACTTAAAAAAATCAAATGCCACCTAAGTAACCTTCTTTCGGGATCGAAAACAGGCCCGACCCAATGAATATCTAGCTTCATTTCCAGCCATCATCACCCTATGGTAAGGCAAATGCAACCGACCATTCATCCACGCCTATAATATTGTTTCAAGCATAAAATTAGTCCATGGCGAATTTTTTTAAAGAAGAAAATCGACGTTCATTAGAGATAGAGGGAATAATAGAATGAACACAAGTGAATAACAGAATAGGTACATGATGGTGAAAGACTCCGGTGAAGGTTTGACTTTGATCCATTCACTAGTCTTGGTTTGTACCTCTAGCCCCTCAACTTCATTTCCACACAAAATGGTGACAATATTTTTATCTGTATGAGCATTTAGGGCAAGCTTAGTGTTAGTGGTTTGAGGCCCTTTGTATTTCATGACCCGAAGAAGGTAATTGGTTGAATCCATGTGCTCATCCATATATTTCTCCAATCCGAAGCTCTCCAAAACCATCTTCCTAATTATCGGATGTAGTTCCTCCGATAATTGCTCTGACATATGATGTGATCATGCTAAAGAAATTACGGCCCAAGCTGATATATGAGGCCCAATATAGTGAATGTGATATGGAAGGCTAGTCAGCAGGCCCAAACAGAGAGTCCAGGTGACAAGACAATGAATGTTAGCATATTGGCGGGAACATGCATTGGCGAGAATCCACTGAGAAGTCTTATGTCGTTTAAAATGATATAATTTGACTGGAATCCTGCTCTGAAATATTTTATGATTGGCGTTGTCGCATTGTTGTGGTTACCGCCTGAGGGCGACATGTGCGAGCAAAATGGCAATCCAAAAGATGGGCCGAGAAAATCACATATGGGCCATGAAGTCTGTTATGATAAGTAATATCCCCGAAAAGGTGGCGTCTCCAATATGAATGACCATGTACAACCAATGAAAAAAGAGGCGTGTAGCTAAGAAATAGGATTTGCATGAAGGTTATATAAATGAGGTCAAAAGGCAAAATCTAGTTGCTCTCTGGTTATTATTCTTGGCCAGTTTTTACTTTGTTTGATTATCGTTTCTTGATCGTATACTTACTCTCACGCCGGAGGGGCTTAGCCGGAGATGCCCCCGGTCTAGTTTACGTGGGCTTTTGTGTGTAGGAGACGACCGGAGAAGACGCCGGAGTATTCATCGTTTGGCTACTCAGATCAGGCCTATGCATCTATTTTGTGTGGCACCATCGGTTGGTTCCGTTGCCGGGACCTGATTACTTCTTTGTTTGTCTCGTTTCTATTTGATTCTTATTCTCGCTAAACAATGGTGCTTGAGAAACACCCCAATCAAAAACAATACCAAACGCCAACCAGATTATGATTACTCCCAACTTGCGCAGTGAGGTGCATATTCCCGTAGGATCGGGTATGGCTGGTGAAGCGCGTTCAGCTATGGTGTGACATAGGAGAAACGGTAGGCAAGAACCTTTGCCCCTTACTGAGGAGGAAGTTAGGGTGGAGGCGGAAAAAATTAGGGCAACCAACGAGTTGATACTGCAGATTCTCGCCAATAATAATCGACTTGTGGAGATGAGGCAGGAGCCTACTCAGATCCCGCCGAACATCATGGCAAGAGCTGCTGGAGACAGCCCGACGAGGGGACATGTAGGTAGCCAAAATGCATCAAGGAGGGAGGATAGGCGGGAAGGTGATATGCCGCCTCTCAGGGACTAGACAAGGACAGAAAGGCGAGTATCCCACAGAGCGAGATCTGAGGGAGTAGGCGGGAAGAAGAGGTCTCAGGAGATGGTTGAAGACGAGAAAAGGAAGAAAGTGTATTACCAGTCAGCTAACTCGTGGGGTTCATCTTATTACTATAAATATGATGGGGATGAGGTGAACAATGGATCCATCATGGATAAGGTGCGTAAGCTAAGTCGCTCCAGGCATTCAGAAGGAGGATCCCATCATTCAGAAAAGCGCCATAAGGTGGAGGAACCCAGGCTGCATGAGAAGGTGGAGAGAAAGGATGAGGATCACCGGAATAAAGAGATGGCTAAGCGGATTAGGGAATTAGAAGCGGGAAATAAAACTGTGGATGAGGTGGATTCTTACTTGGCACCTTTTGTGAAGGAAATTCAAAATGCTGATCCTGATCCCCTGTTTCGTATGCCCTCATTGTCTGATTATTCGGGAAGCACAAGGGCGAGAAACCACATTAAAGTTAATTTAATCATTCAAATGAAAATTTAAAACTTGTTATTGATACACCATTATATGTACTACAAATAACAATTTTTTAGATATTCATTAGGGTAAATAAATTAGCCTATATTTATTGCTCAAAATACCTTCGTAGCTAATATAAAAAACATGAAAATGAGAAATTGAATTGAAGTGAATTGAAGTGAATTGAAGCTTGTCTGGGATGCTCCTCCGGTGGGGGAGGTGCTGCAGCAGACTGAAGGCGTTGGTGCTCCCTAACTCCCGTGAGCCCTTGTGTAATAGTAGCCCGCATTGAAGCTTGTCTGGGATGCTCCTCCACCTCATTGTCGACATGCAAGCGCTGAAGGGTCTGCACCTGTTTTTATATCAAAAATAAATATAAGTATGAGAGACATAAGTTAATAATTGAAGTTTTGTTAAAAAAAACTAGAAATAATAGCTTGAAAAATGTAAAAATTTACCATAAACTCTAGGGCAGGGGCAGCCGATCGGTATACAGCCTCCTCTATATGAGTGAGGTTCTGCACAAACATACACGTTATGCTCCGATATCATATCATATATGGATCGGTATAATGCATATCGTGAATGCCGTAGACCCCGGAAAACCAGAAATTGTCGCCGCTATTCCCAGAGTGCAATATGTTGTTGATGGCGGTCGCTCCAAATAACGGTATTGTTTCCCCACCGATCACAACTGTGCAAGTCCGGGCAGGCCAAACTACCTCATAACGCGACTCGGCAGATGCCACTCGATCCTCTCAAAGATACGAGAGGGACCTTCGCCAACCATACGTCCTGACCCTGAGTGCAGTAGGGCGGAGCTTATCTCTCTGCATAAGGCTGCCACAGAACCTGATCATCGGTTAGCTTGGCAGCTGATCACGATAGTCTCGCAGGTTATGTGCAGTAACCTCTTTCAGATACAGTGATGCATGGGTCCACCTTAAATTTCATAAACATAATAATTATAAGAAAAAGTTAAAAAAAAAAAAAACAATAACGACGAGAAAATAACGTATGATATATGAATACCTCCATCCGAGGGGCATGAGCACGAAGTCCGGATCTCTGAATCGACTATGGATATGCGGTTGCACACATCTCAACCGCTCCCTAGCCCAAATTTGTATCAATTAAATATATACCAAATACTATAAATAATGTCGCTAATTTGAAATCAAACTTAAAAACAACATAATGAACATTAAAATGAGATAAACATACCTGTAGAACGTTGAGAAATCCTCCGCACTGTTTCGTCAGAGTGTTAGTCGCACTACACAGCTCTCAATATAGGAAAACGAGTGACGCACTTCCCCAATTGTACTGGCTGACCCTGGAAACATCCCCAAGCAGAGGGATATAACACAACTTAACCTTGTTGTCCGTACGATCAGGCATGACCGTAGAACCCAAGGCGAGCATGATATATGCCCGTACGTACATATCCACAATGTCTAGAGCAGTATCATCGGCGAGGTCATGGAAGTGTGGGAAATGGCTCGTAATCCACCTGAGCTTCAGACTACTCCCATACATATCTCCGGGATCAGGGACAGCCCCTAAAAGCTGCTGACAGACATCACGCCAGTCTAAATGTGCTGGGTACCCAGCATCAGTAACAACTTCCCCATCAATCGACAACCTAGAAATCATGTCGATATCCTCTAGGGTGATCGTCATCTCACCAACCGGGAGGTGGAATGTATGGGTCTCCGGATGCCATCTCTCGATCAAAGCCTCCAGCAACCCATAATCGTACTGAACTCTCCCTATGTAATGAACTCCACTAAAGCCGCACTCGGCCAGTCTAGACAATATCCTAGGAGCTAATACGGCGGGCAAGGAGGCACCACGACGAAAAGACAGGGGACTAGCAACCTCCAGCTCGGCCCAAATAAACCGAGCTCTATGGTTCCCATGCTGGGTCAGAACAGAGGCATCGATAGGCCCGAGATCAATGAAGGAATCCATCTGTTTATTTCAATATCAAGGTTGGTAATTAGTAATCATTTTTTTTGTAAACTGTATTTCTTCTATATTCATTATTTCCTAAATACTTTATAGGTACGTGGTTATTGTTTTACCCGCCACTCTGTATATCAACTCATACAGCTGCCTCGCATGTTTAATTCATACGTGAAAGTGATTACGTGGTTGAATACGAATCACCTCGGCTGTGCTGGTTTCCAACCTATATACCTTATAAGTACTTCTTTTGAAATAAGTAAATTGTTCTTTTTAAATAAGTAAATTGTTTAATAACTTTAAAACATACGAGGCAGTAAAATTTAACTTTTTTGAATAGTAAGGTTGACTAAATACTTTATAGGTACGTGGTTATTGTTCTACCCGCCACACTGTATATCAACTCATACAGTTGTCTCGTATGTTTAATTCATACGTGAAAGTGATTACGTGGTTGAATACGAATCACCTCGGCTGTGCTGGTTTCCAACCTATATACCTTATAAGTACTTCTTTTGAAATAAGTAAATTGTTTATTAACTATAAAACATACAAGGCAGTAAAATTTGTCTTTTTTGAATAGTAAGGTTGACTAAATGCTTTATAGGTACGTGGTTATTGTTCTACCCGCTACACTGTATATCATCTCATACAGCTGTCTCGTATGTTTAATTCATACGTGAAAGTGATCACGTGGTTGAAAACGAATCACCTTGTCTGTGCTGGTTTTCAACCTATATACCTTATAAGTACTTATTTTGAAATATTTTATAGATTACAATTTAGAGTCATAAATATAGGTCTTAGGCCTAATGCATTAAATCGAGAAAAAAATTATAAGACAAAAAATCTAAAGTTAATATCACCGTACCAAAACCAATTCAATGAAAATATATAAGCTTACCCGAAAAATGGGTACATCCACCTAAAACAGTACCAAAAACTCAACAACGAGAAAGTACAACAATAGATCATTCATCCAACTTGATGATGGATTGGTAGAAATAAATAAAGATAGATATTTACAAATAAATTTGACAAATTTAACTCTTCATGCATTAAGACAACAAGTACACAAAGTAGAAACAAAATAGATAATATTATAAGTCAATTCTCTAAAATTATGAAACACATAATTCTTCACCTCAATTTTCGTCTCCAACACATAATACAACTTTATTTAACAAAAAATAAATAGTTTTCACGAATATGCCAATGCATATAATTCACCTAAAGAGAAAACTTGCAAAATGTTTGAAAAAACCATCACTAAATAATTCTTTCATAGTAAGTCGAATTATATCAAAAGCATATATCCAATAATACAATTATCTAATCAAATTACCTTTCATTCTCAGCAAAAACATAACTATTGTATTAGGATTGTATATATTTCTCCTCATTTAATAATCTTGTATCATCATTATAATATCATCAACAAATTTGTATGATTCGAAATCAAGAGCAATACACAGTAAGATCTTAACAACTCTATATTTTTAATATCTATATTTTATATTTCATTTATTTCACATAAATTGAGGTCAACAATCCCTAAATTGCAAGTAAAGAAATAATCAACTCAAAGCTAAATCAACAAAATACAGAAATTTAAACTTACAATTATGAAAAAGGTTGAATTTGAATAGCAAAATTAAGGTTGACTGTTTCTTCTGCTTCTTATTCCTTGCTTGGCTGGCGGCTGGAACTTAGAACTTAGGTTTTTTTTTTTTTTTTTTTTTTTTGAATGAAGACCGTAAACCTGGAAGGCGAAAAGGGGTTTTTAATAACTCGCTACACCGTGTAGCGAGTTTGACTGACAGTCAAATTCGCTACACGGTGTAGCGAGTTTGGAGAAACTTAATTGCCCTGATTAATTACGAACCGCCAAACTTAATTACATAAAACTCGCTACACGGTGTAGCGAGTTTGACCTGTCAAAGTCAAAATCGCTACACGGTGTAGCGAGTTTCAAAAAGCGGGACATTTTGGGCAAAAGTTTGAACAGTAAGTTATAATGGTAAATAAAAATTTAAAAGTGAATTAAATGAAAAAAATCTCATTAGACTCTATCCTTCAAAAAAAAAAAAAAAAAGTCATTAGACTTTATTGTGTTTTTTTTTTTTTTTAATAATCTAATTACTTTTGGGCTGTAGCATGTAGGCGTTTTTTGGGCCTAAATATGTACTGCATTACCGGACATTGGTTGTACTCTGCCTTTGTGCTTAGGGTACTTTTTTGTGCTTTGGGCCTTTTGGCAAATTATCCAGGAAACCCATTCCAAACCACCACCGCTCCTCCTCCGTCCTTCACCGCCTCATCGACAAACCCACCACCTCCCTCTCATTTGACAACCCATCCGAAATCCTCTCTTCTCTCTCTCCACCCTCCTCCCTTCTCTCTCCATTTCCTCCCAGTTGAACTTATCCCCGTCGATAGCGTGTCTCATAGAGCATGTTCATTGCTTCAGCTCCTGCACAATTAAGATTGAGACTCCCTAATGGAGAATCATCCTCAGGTATGCCGGCTGATTCCATTGTTGTTCGATCAAATTTGATTGTTTTGTTTTTGCCAGTTCGTAGATTGACGAAATGCCTTGCTGTTTCTGTGTGTTGATGTTGGTGTTAGTGATGATTTAGCTGTTTCGAAAGATGCACCTCCAACAGCTGCGCCATCTTCAAAGCTATTTTGGAGATGCCGTTTCCTTGCATCAAATTTGGCGTGGCCTGGTACCTGCGCTATCCCTCTTTTCCCTTTTTTAATTTTTAATCTTTGTGAAATTAAAATTGTTTACTTCTTTCTCCCTTCATGCTTTTAATCTTTGTGAAATTAAATTTTTAACAAATTAATTTTGAATAAATTTTGTACATTTATTTTGAGATGGAGATAGTATCTATTATTTAATTTAATATTTGTATATTTTTAAAGTTATTTGCATCATTAATTTTAAAAATAAAATTTCAAAACATCAAAATATGTTGACAAAAGTTTATAACAAAATTTATTAAGACAAACTCACATAAATATAAAACATATTACAATACAAATAAAAAAAAATACAAATACAACATCTATTATACAATAGAAGGGGCAAATAACTGCCTCTTATCTGGGATATAAAGAGGGGCCAAGATTGAAAGTTGGAGAGTTGATCCAACGGCCTAAATTCATTCCCCTCCCACGATCTCTTCTCCATCTCTCCGTCAAACACCCACGATCTCTTTTCCCTCTCTCCGTCAAACACCAGTGTGTTTTAATTCCCCTCCCTTTCTCCTTCCCGCACAACCATCATCCCCTTCGTCGGAAGCAAAGGCTAGCCGCGGCGGAAACTTCAGCCCCACAAAATCAAATCCTACCTCCCGACTACTCAAGGAAATCGAAAACCACCATGAAAGAGCATGCTGGGCGATCCCGTTCTACGGTTATTCAACGCCGCCGAACTCCGACTGCGGGCCGAGTTCCTCACCAATTGCTTGCCCTTCCTCTCTAAAGGTCTTTGTAATCGCTGTATTCAAACTCTCGCCGATCGTAAAGGTATGGAAGACTGTTGTTGAGTCGTTGATTGCTTTTGTGTGCACACATAAGATGTTTGATAGAATGCCTAACCCAGACTATATCCAACTTTGAAAGAATATATAAAGAGGGGCCAAGATTGAAAGTTGGAGAGTTGATCCAACGGCCTAAATTCATTCCCCTCCCACGATCTCTTCTCCATCTCTCCGTCAAACACCCACGATCTCTTTTCCCTCTCTCCGTCAAACACCAGTGTGTTTTAATTCCCCTCCCTTTCTCCTTCCCGCACAACCATCATCCCCTTCGTCGGAAGCAAAGGCCGCTGCCGGCGGAAACTTCAGCCCCGTCAAAATCAAATCCTACCTCCCGACTACTCAGCCGGGAAATCGAAAAACCACCATGAAAGAGCATCTGGACGATCCCGTTCTACGGTTATTCAACGCTGCCGAACTCCGAATTGCGGCTGAGTTCCTCACCAATTGCTTGCCCTTCCTCTCTAAAGGTCTTTGTAATCGCTGTATTCAAACTCTCGCCGATCGTAAAGGTATGGAAGACTGTTGTTGAGTCGTTGATTGCTTTTGTGTGCACACATAAGATGTTTGATAGAATGCCTAACCCAGACTATATCCAACTTTGAAAGAATAAGAACATGCAAAGAAATTTTAAGGGATTCATACTTACAAAACTCAATCTGAAACTTTTGGGCTGTCACAAATAACCTCCCCCTTCATACTTTTCTAATTGAAAAGTAAAGAACATTTTTAAACAAGCTTTTTTTTTTTTTTTGGATTAGCTTTTTTTTCCTTTGTGACAGTTGGAGCATTTCATTATGATCACACTAACTGAATACAGGGTAAGCAATAGAAGACTTATGTGAATACTTTTAAGACAGCAAGATAAAAGTCAAGTTTGACATATGTTGTTTCCAAAGGCTAAAATCTTATTCTCATATGTAAACCATTCAGTAATTTCCTATGCCCAGTTTAGTCAAGCAATAAGCAAAAACATATGAAAATCTTCCCCACTGACGTGTAATTGTTAATTGAGATGTTTTTCTGAAATTAAAGCTTTTTTATTTTCGTAATTCAGTTATTTGGCAGAAATGTTGATGATTCTTTGTCATGGAATGTGAAGGTTCATGCTGTTACTGATTCAATCAGGAAAAAATTGAATATGGGATTATATATTTTAGATTTTTTCTATAGACTTTCTAGAAGCAAACAAGGATCATGGCATACGGAGTACTCTGGCCGTCTTTTGCTTTGAAAACTTTTCTTCTGCTGATTATGTTATATTTCCATTACTCATTTTCTGACTGATTTTCGCTGCAAAAATCTTAACCAAATATTACGTATGCGTACTTTAAGAAGCTGGATTACTTCTCCACAGAAATGTAACCTCTCAACTTAGTTTTATGCCTATATTTTGCTTAGTTTGAAGTCTCTTTTTTACTAGCTATGATGACTTCTTAGATCAGATCAATGTGGGAGCCAAAACTGGGTATTGGGAGGACTAGAGAACATCAAATCACTGGATTGCATTTGATATAATATACTGCTCTGTAACATGGCACAGTGATTTTGGCCCATTTACTAACTATGTTCTATTTGCAAAATGATGAAGTAACTAATTAATCTTAGGCTGATGCTTCCCCACTCCACCTGCACACTCAACTCCCATCACCAATTTAAAGAAAAGTGAGGTCAAAAACTTTTATTTGGTGTCGACTCAATGGTGGCTAAAGGGCTTTCATTTGATTATCTTATCTCTTTGTTGATGCTCTGTTTCTCTCTATGGAATTCATTTGATTATCTCATTGTTGATTTAACTCAAACTCTCATCCTGGTAACTGAATTCTTCGATTTTAGAGAAGTTCTTCTATCCCTCTCTTCATTCCAGCCGTCGACGACCTTTTCCTCAAGTTCTGACATTGCTACTTCATCTCCTGTGAGTAATGACTAATAGGGTGAGAGAAAGAGGTTGATGAATCAGTTTAGGACAATTACTAAGGACGTGCGCATTGATACTCTCTTTCTCTCTCAAATCTGATTAAGGTTTTTCTTTTCTTTCTCATTTGATTATGCTAATTTTTGCTATATTCCTTCCCCATTTAATTATGCTGATTTTTGCTATCCAAAGTTTTTGTTTGTCGCAAATTTCAGAATAATTCCTTTTTGATTTGGATGTCCAAGTTTCTTCTTTTGGTAGAGGCTTAGTCACTATGGGAAGAAGGTTTGGAGGACCTCATTTATGTTCTAGATGTTGAACGGGTATTGTAGAGGGAGGATTTTATGGAGGTGTGTTGGATCATTGATTTTATTTGAAACTCCCCCGTTCCAAAAATATATTTTATCATTTTGGCTGTTTTTGTTAACTTGATCAAACCAAAAATTACTTGCTCTTGCAAATTTACAAAGTTGTTATCAATAATATTCTTACATTGATTGAGATTTTAGAATCAAAACTATAATAAATGTATGAAAATTGTTAGTTTGATTTCATCTTTTGTTCACTTTCAGTAAAGTAAATGAGGCAATCATTATGGAACTTGGGTAATAAATTAATGTTTGATATGTTTTTTTACAATAATCTTAATCCATTGCAGAAAACGTGTTTGCAAATGGTTAATTGGTAACTTTGGCTACTGATTTCTCATTTTTTAAATTGCATCCCGTCTCCATTTAACCTAAGTAGTTGGGTGCTCTTGCAGTTAAGCATGTTGTGCCGGGGTATGCTTTTTTATTTTCCCACGCATGCGGGTGATTTATATTATCGTTATTTGTTTTTTTTATTATTGGATTTAGGTCACAAATTTCAGCTTATGGAACTTGAAATTCACTTCGTTGGCCGAAGGATTTGGGAATTTAGTTTTTTTGTTAAATTATGGCTTTACTTTTTGCCAGGGTGTTGTTTGTCATTGTCAAAAGGTCAAATTTTTAAAATTCACTTTGTTGGCCGAAGGATTTGAGAATTGAGTCGTAATATGGTAGATGTTATTACCTCCTACAAATGTCTAAAATCTGAGAGTTTCCTTGCGTCATATTTTTGAAAGTAGATGAATGGAGAGTTCTGAACTATTACACATGCAAGTCAGAGATTAATGTGTATAGTTTTTAACTTTTGTTTCTCTCTGTGTTTCATATTGATTCAAGTACGATAGATTCTTTTCAACTTCAGAAATATGACTCTTATTCTACAACAATTCTTCGGGGGTAGTGCTAGGTGAATCCTACAAATAACAAATGATAATTGTTATTTGATTTTGCAGAAGGTGAGAAACAATGTAAGTGCCTCTGCTGCTGCTACCGCAAGAAGAGTGTTTTTTTTTTAAGCAACAAGAGGAGTGTTAAGAATTTCAAGACATATTGTCACCTTTTACATATACTTCAAATCTCAGTCATTCTCCACAACATCCCTGTAAGTCTATGTCTTTTTCATTTACCTCCAAATAGATGGAGAAACTGTTTTTTTTTTCACTTATTATTTTCCCTACTTCTTATCCTTTTGTACTGACCCGTGCCACTGGCACGGGCTTTTAAGTACTATAAAAATACAAAATACAAATAAAAATACCTGCCCCCCATGTAGAAATTGTTGGATGTGATGGATCGATGTCCTGGCAAAGGGTACGGCAAGTCATGCGGTTGCGCGGTTGTGGTTTGCGGTCAGCCAAAGATGCGGTCAGCCACAGATGCGGTCAACCGCATGTCCAAGCTGCTCCAAACGCGGTTGGGAATTCTATGGGGTCTGCCATAGAAATTGTTGGATGTGAAGCTCTGTTGAAACTTTTGCAAATGTTGCCTCGGAATAGCCATACTGTTCAATGCCAGGCCAGTCAAACTTGGGATTTGACTTAGTTCCATGCAAAATTGCCAAGAAAGCAATAGCATGAGGAGTAACTGACGCCATTTTGATTTCCTTCTCTATCTGTAATTGCAAATCGTACTTTCAGATGGCGCCTCTAGATAGCCAAATTTAATAGTGTCAACTCAACTTCACATTGCGTTAGCTGCCAACAATTACTGTTGACTTTTACAATTAAAGTTTTGTACTATCTAGTCCCGAAATGAATTACTCCCTACATCCCAGTTTAATATTCTTACTTTCCTTTTTAATCTGTCCCATATTAAGGTTCTTAATTGCTTTATTACCTAAAATGGACAATAAGACTCATTTGTCATTCTCAAAACAAAAACTCCCTACCAACTTTCTCTCTCTCGTATCTTTACTTTTTCATACTCACAAAATTTAAGCTTTTCTTAATCACCGTGTAAATTCAAACTAAAAAACATTAAACCGGGATGGAGGGAGTAATTGTTTTCTTCTCGTTTGCTCAGCGTTGACTTCTGCATAAATGTGCCACTTTTGAATAACCCAACATACTTAGATTATTTTATTGCTAACTAAAAGTCAGTGGATTAGATAAAACCTTCCGAATAAGACACTATGGTCCCAAAACATATTTTCATTATTTCCTGCACCACCAATTGAACAAGTATATTTTGATAAGACCCCGTAATTGACTTCCAATTAATAAAAAATCACCAATTGTTTCTATTCTTCGTCTCTTTTTTATTTTAATCACATGAATGTCTATTAGTAGTCCCTCTAAGAATCCATCTCCAACAGCTTCATCACAATCCAAGAAGTTGAAAAAATGTTGTTCGAATCATTAGAGCATCAATTCTTGTCAAACCTAACTTTTCCTTTGTTCTCTCTAATCCCTCCATTATTGTTCCTAATCTTCCTCCTGAAATGGCTTTTCATCACTACTACTAAAATCCTTCCACCATCACCTCCAAGGCTTCCAATCATCGGAAACTTCCACCAGCTCTCCGCCTTCCCCCACCGTGCACTCTGGACCTTATCACAGCGCTACGGTCCCCTAATGCTTCTACACTTTGGTCAAGTCCCAATCGTTATTGTCTCTTCCCCAGAAGCAGCCTGTGAGGTAATGAAAACAAACGATCTCTCCTATGCTAATAAAAGCAAACTATGGATTTTGAAACAACTTTTTACAACAATAATGATGTGGCTGCCTCGCCTTATGGGGAACAATGGAGGCAGCTGAAGAGCATTTTCGTGCTCCGACTGCTAAGTAAAAAAAGGGTCCAGTCTTTTCATTTCGTAAGAGTAGAAGAAACAGCATTGATGATAAGAAAGATTAAAGAGTGTTGTATTTCTAACTCAAATGTGAATTTGAGGGACTTGTTTGTGACACTGGCAAATGATGTGGGATGCATGGCTGCATTCGGGAAGAAGTACACTGGTGGAGAAGATGGTGAGAAATTCAAGCATCATTTAGATGAGTTTGCCGCTTTATTAGGTGCATTTTGTTTTCGGGATTATATTCCTATGTTGGGATGGTTGGATTTTGTTAGTGGAACTCATGGTAGAGTTAAAAGAGTTGTGAAAGGGCTTGATGAATTTCTTGAGGGATTGATCAAAGAACGGATGGCTAGAGGAGTAAATCTTGATGAGGAGAAACAAGACTTTCTTGATATTATGCTTAAGATTCAAGAAGGTGACGGTAGTGGCATCTCTCTTAGCAGAGACAACATCAAAGCATCACTCCTGGTATGTTGAAAAAAAAAAAACCTCTACACTTATCTTTAATGCTTCCCTCTGTCCAGTTTATGATTAGGGACAAGAGGACACATTTCATCTAATTTTGTGATACCTGCATCTCTAGTATTTTGCCCGTCCCAGAAAAAGAGTCAGCTCAAATCTTTTAAGATTTTATTTATTTATTTGTATTTTCATGAAATTGCAGTATGTATAATTATATTCATTACTTAAGGACTTAATTTTTGGAGTCCAGTAACAAACCTGTTTTTTTTTTTTTAATTCTTAATATATACTATGTTTTTGCTGAAGGATGTCCTTGTAGCTGGAACTGATACAATATCAACGTTACTCGAATGGGCAATGGCTGAGCTCTTACGTAACCCTGATTCCATGAAGAAACTACAAAATGAGTTGAGAGAAGTTCTCAATGGGAAACTTGACATAGATGAAGATGACTTGAAGAAAATGAAGTTCTTGAAAGCCATCATCAAAGAAACTTTCCGTTTCCACCCTCCGGGTGCATTGATAGGACGAGCAGCAAGGCAAGACGTCAAACTGATGGGTTACGACATAGATGAGGGCACAATGGTCATAATCAACAATTGGGGCATAGCGAACGACCCCAAATTGTGGGAGCAGGCCGATGAGTTTACTCTTTGATTGACTACAAAGGGCATGACTTTGAGCTCACTCCATTTGGAGCTGGGAGAAGGCAGTGTCCGGGAATTTCATATTCAGAAGCCCTTGTCGAGTATGTGTTAGCAAACCTCATTTACAGGTTTAATTGGGAATTGCCAATGGGTGTCAAATGTGAGAACTTGGACATGACTGAACGCCCGGGCTCTGTCATTCTCCAGAGGAGAAGCGTTCTTGAAGCTATTGCAACCCCTATTTAGTAATCCATTTGTCCCAATTTTAGGTTCCTACTTTGTATTTGCAATAAATTTTACTTTTCTGTCTTAAAATAAATATCAATTTATGTTCTTATCTAAGAAAATGAAAAAAAAAAAAAAAAAAACAGGCATTCATTTGGACTTGGAGAGAGTATGTTCTTTTCACACTTTATCTCTTTTTTTTTCGTGCAGGTGCATAGGAAAATGGAAGATTCATTAATTACCTTACCCTATTACTAGTTTTTTAACAATTAATTTTTATCCTAATTATTTTTTTTTCAGTTTCAAAAAATACAGTTGAAAGTAGATGGATTTGACAGTATAAATATTCACTTTTCATTCTAACTTAATCCTCCTATTAGTAGAACATAAACATATATTACTAGTGATATTCTAAATTGCAAAAAATAAATACATAAATTTTGAGAAAATGAAGAACTGGAGAGAAGATCAATGGTTTAATGAGTGATAACGTAAATTTAAATGTTTCTATTCTCAAAATATATTTTTATGCGAATAATACTCGGTATATATTTATCTCAAGCAAAATTAAAAATTGTGTATTTTTAAACGGAACAACAAGTAGTCTTATATATGTATGCAAATAGACTTTCTAGTAGAGATCTTTAAAATATAGTAAAATATAGTAGAACACTAACAATAGATCAAATATAATATTATTTTTATAAAAAAATAATATTAATTATTTATTTTGAGACCAAAAAAATAGTAATATGTTAATTAATGTAAATAAATCTATCTATCTCCGCCACTGTGGTATCAACATGTTGTTATTGCAATCGGACACATTAATAATAATCATTACGTCAAAGTAACATTGACATGAGGATACCCGATGCCGGCTCTTAAGAGAGTGTAAAACAGGTTTTTTTCCCGAAATTTTGTGTTAAATTAATTTAAAAAAATCAAATAAAAATTTAAGTTAAAATATACAATTATCTTAAACCAAATTTTGTTTATGCTACCTTTTCAAATTTGGTAGTGCAAATAGTAGCACCTTTTTTTTTGCAGTCCCTCTATTTAACTGATTTGGAACTGATCAGATCTCTTTCACCTTCTCTGATAGCGCATCAATGGTTAAAGTAGCAGGGGTGTCAAATTGTACTCGTCTGTATCAATCTATCCGTATATCAATCGTATTAATTATAATTAATAAAAAAAAAAGTCGGCATATCGAATCTATATACTATATGAAAGCAGAAGAATTTTCAGGCTTCACAGCGCGCCACGTGGCATTATGACGTGGAAAGCCACGTGGCATTTTACCATTAGCCAGGCTATATAGATTTTAAACGCCTAAATAAAAAAAAAAACAAAAATTTACACTTAAACTTCCTTTGATTTCGGATTAGATTATAATCAGTTTAAAATTCAAATCATTTACCAAATAAACTACTAATAAAAAGTTTATTTTAGGAATTAAATATTTGAAAAAATCTCACAAAATCTTATTGAGTATAAAATTTGAAATTTGAAATTTTTCCAATTACCTATTCTATAGAATTGATCGGATTTGATAGGATTTTTTTTATTTAAACCTTTTTCAATTACCTAAATTTATCGAATTTTTTAACTCTGAAATTTTTTAAAAATACCATTAACCGAAATTTATAAATATAGAATTGATTTTCCAAAAATTCAGTATATTCCGAAATTTCAAACCTAAAATTTTAAAATACAAATCTTTTCAAATTCAAATTCCTTTTATTTCGGATGAATTGCGATTCAATTTAAAATTCAAATCATTTTCCAAATATACTCCTTAAAAACGTTTTCGGTTATAATCAGACATTATAAATACATCTTTTCATTTTCGGAAATTCTAATCAAACTTAGAGTGAATTAGAAGGAATTATTCATTTTCATCTTTCGCCCAATTTTGTTAGAATACTCGGTTTTCTTTTCAATTTCGAATGGCATCTTCAATTTTCGCTATAAGACAATCCGTCTTCGTGAAGGTAATCCTATTTTTTTAATTTACTCTACAATGTTTTATGATTAAAATTTGGGCTTTATTAATTGTTTGTTAATTTCACAGATCAATGAAATACCCAGTCGGTTGATTCTCTCACATTTCATCAGCTTTGGATCTACTCTTTTTTTTTCAAGAAGTCTCAAAATTTTTAATTAGTTCGGGCATTGAACAGGAAAAAATCCATGATTTATTGTACGACAATTTTAAAACTACATTCAATAAACTTGTGAGAGAATTGAAAGACGAATGTTGTTTTATCAACCTCAATTCATGTAAGTATTTCTTTTAAATTTGTAGTTGAAGTTCGATTTTATTAATGTAGGATTTTTTAACAATCTATATTTTTGTTCTATATTTGTTTATCTATGCGGTTTTCGTCTCTATCATCTCTGTGGAGTTTTCAAACGCGGAATACCTCATGGTCACATTCGAATTGATGTTAACTATGTAGATCGAAGTGCGCCTTAATCATTTCGACAACAATCAAGTTCATCGGTAGGAATAATGATATTGACGATTTTAGTCTATTTTGTTTTTTTTTTTTTTTTTTTTTTTAATAATTCGAATTGATGTAATGATCTTTTTAAGTTTTTAGCTTATTTTTGTTTTACGTATTCGATTTATGGAACAATGAATTTTTTTCCCTTGTGCATTTGTTATCATTCATGCAATGTGACTCCAATGATTATTCAGTATATTTTTTAATTATTTTTAAATTGTAATGAGTTTATTTAACATTTAATTTTTCCAATCGACTCCAATCATTATTCAATTTATTTTTTAATTATTTTTAAATTGTAATTAGTTTAGTTAACATTTAATTTTTCCAATGCATAAAAGAAAAAAAAAAAAAGCATACTTCCTTTTTAGTTCGGTTAAGTAACTATATCAATTTAAAATTCGTATCATTTTCAAATAAACTCCTAATAAAAATTATATTTTAGGAATTATTTATTTGGAAAAACTCTAAATAAATAATAAGAAATCTAGAATTGATTTGACAAATTGGTTAACTTACTCTATCAATTTAAATAATTCAAATCGGATTTTTAAATATAAGTAATTTTTTTAGGTATTCCCCGAAAATATTAAATTTAGAATTGATTTTCCAAAATTTGATTTTTAAATGGTAAGCCATTATTTAATGTAATCAACTAAAATACAAATATAACATATTTTTAAAGTGTTAATTTTAAATTCAAAATTAAGGATCATTATAATACCGGAAATTATAAATAAATTTTCCAAATTTATTTTAAGTATTTTAGGTAGTTATATATTTACTATTAGTTATATGGAGTTTATTTGGAAATGTATTAATTTAACAAAGATTCATAAAGTGATATAATTTACAATAAAATATTTTGTTAAGTGATATAATTTTCAAAATATTCATATTTATCATCAAGATTTTTATGTATTTTAAATTAGTAATATATTTTAGGTATATTATTGTTGAAAAATAATTTCATAACAATCCAATTAAACTACACGTATCCTATAAATACTAAGTCATTCATCTTTATTTCGCATATTCTTGATTTTTTATTATTCACTTTGTTACCTATTCGAATTATATTTTTTATTCAATTACAATGGCTTCCATTGTGAGTCTTCTATTGAGCTTATTATTGAAATATTTCTTCGCGTTCTCGCGAATTCTTTCGATTTCTGAATCTAAAATCAACTTCTAGAATCTTTTGGGATTCGGGGAAGGATGATTATATATATCGAAAGGTTCACTTCGTGATTTTCCAATTAGCCCGTGGTGGCGTCGGAGCAATGTTGCAACCGGATTTATGGATAGGTGCCTTGAATTTGGAAATCACGATGCTCTATTCCGTCTCGGGTTGGTATGTAAATAATTACATATTTTTCTTAATATTTTCGGTATTCACCGACTTATAAGTATTTTCTTAATATTATTTAAAGTAATATTAATTAATTAATCTCTTTTTTGATTGGTTCATGCGAAAAAGAGAGTTTTCGTTCGGGTATTACCTATTTAAAACAAGGCTGGCATTAAAGGTCATATGGAAGCTTTGTATACCTAGGGATCGTACTACTTTTCAACGAAGAGGAATCGAATATAGAGAAGGGAAAGCAAATCATCATGTCTTTCCCAAAAATCCGACTTCACAGAATCGAGTCCATTAAATATCGTTTGAATTTGAAGGCATACATAAATTCATTATGGAAGAGTGATGATTATTACTTTTCCATATGGCCAATATTTTGCAAGGTTGAAGCTCATTTCTGAGACAAAAATTGGTCATATTATTCAAGACTTGGAAATACCGGATGTTCTAATTGCATATGTGACATTGAAATCTATGATTTGTTTAATGTATCGAGAATGATTTTATTAATCTTTTTAGGTTTAATAGTTCAATTTGATTATATGATTTTTTAAGATTATATTTAGGTTTAGTAGTTTGTTATGATTTAGTGTTTTGTGGAATTCTGATGAAGCTATTAAAATTTCCATCGTTATGCATCATTTTTAATTGGCACATTCTATTGTTATAGCATATGTGAGATCTTTCACGGTGCCTATGGATGCATATGATATTCATAGTGATTAAAAATCAAACTTTGACAAAAGTTTGATTTTGGTTGAAACAGGAGTGGTTACATATTATTAAATATGATATTAAAAAAAAAAAAAAAAATTAAAATCAAGCTGGATAGTGGGAGCGTACGCTCCGACAATTAGGGAGCACACTGCTCCCAAATTAACTCAAAACAATTCAAATTAGTGGTAAATAGGAAGCGCCCGCTCCAAAATTATGGGAGCGCTGCTCCCCAATTTGTCAATCTTAGACACGAGTTTACGCATCCCGAATGGAGCGTCCGCTCCCGTACATAGGAGCGTCCGCTCCCCATGTACGATGTGTATTTTCGGAATTGATTGATTCAAGTAATCAATTCCTAATTTCTTTGGAATTGATTGATTTTCAAGTAATCAACTCCTATATTTTCGGCAATGATAGATAAAAAAATCCAAAATTATTTTAAATATTTTCGGTATTTATATATTTCTATTCTTTATATGTATAATTTTAATATATAAAGTGATATAATTTTAAAATTATTCATATTTATCCCTAAATTAAAATCATAATTCCTTTACATTCGGATAACTTAATCTATCAATTTAAAATTATTTAATTCAATCACCTAATATATGGATTTTATCGGATTTTTAAAATTGATTTATTCGATTAATCCCCGAAAATAAGAAGTATATAATTAATTCTACCAATAAACGAATATAAAAAATAAAATAAAAATAAAAACCTAATTACTAAGATTTTAAATTATTTGTCCCCTATTGTCACGAAGATTTGATTTACTCATATAATTTATGGAATTTTAAATATTTTCGGAATGTATATATTTCCTAATATTTATATATATATTTAACTGTATAAAGTGATATAATGTAGAAAAGATTCATATTTATCCCAATATTGCGGTATTTTTTCTCTTTTATATATGAATTTATTCCTATATATAATCTTCTTAAAGTTTCTTCTCTATTTTTTACAGGACAGAAGCCAGTTTCACCACCATAATTTTTCTTCTCTTCTGTCCAATAACACCTGTGTCAATATTTTAAGAAAAGGTAACATCAAAACCCATTTAATTTATGCATATCTTCTTATTCATTATTTACACATTGTTGTTGTAGATCATATGTTATTGCCGTATTTTCTTTTTAATTTACGTTGCATCAAAATATAAAAGAGCAAATACCTCTGCTATCCACTCCTTTGTCGAGTTTAATGTTCACGAAACCGGGAACGGCTATAGAGCATGATTCTACCATATTTGACGTCGGAAGATTTCGCACGATGGCCTAAACATTGGAAAATCAAGAGCCATATTAGGATGTCATATGTAACCTAATCCCGAGGAACATCATAAAATTCATGTTGAAAGCATTTTAGACAATACATAATATCATTTCTACTATCATTGTTTTTGCATCTTGATAGGTTACATGACCAAGAAATGAAGGAATGCGAGGCTTGATTAGAGAAGAGTAGATGCAGTAGGTGGATTCACTAGGAAAATCTTTGCTTGATCATATAAAACAGACGAAATATTCATTCTCATCTTGCATTCAAATATATTTGCATATAAAGAGAAATTGATTTCGAAAAGTCAACTACTTCGGTTATATGGTTACTCCCTCGGATTACCAAATAATCCACATCGAAAATCGATAGAAAGAATAGAAAGGATAAACATGAATGTTCTCAAATGCCCTCATTTAAAGGTTAATGAAGCTTTACTTATCTCAAAAGCCTTGCGCAAAGAAGAAACATTTGGAATTGGAAAAATTATAATCCTAGCCTAGAAACAATTAAGTGAAACAATCTCAATTAGAAATAATAATCTTTAAGCGGGGAAAGAGGGACTCCATAATTCTTAGAGCACAAAAGGCCAATAATGATCATATATCCTCCCTCTCGATTACACCTTTGAAATTAAAACTTACTAGAACAACCGATTCATCTTGATGGTATTCTTGGTGCTCTCAAACCATATCGAACGGCATCTTTAATTTGCGCAATTGTATGGTCATTCGGTCCTAAAACATAAGACACAATCATGAATGTTAGATACCTACAGTATATACTTGGCAGTCAAATAATACATGAAACAGTCAAATAATCTGATCAATCTGAAGATGGTTCTACAGCACAAAGATGAACCACAATAACTTCAAGTAGGATAGACATTCCCATTCAATTACTCTCTCCCCCAGACACACATAGAGTGAACAATCAATACCCAAAGAAAAAGGGGGGGGGTGGGGGAGGGCAACAATGCATAGACAAGCGAAATTACAAAAAAGATCATTTTGAACAGATAATAGCTGAAAGGCCCTCAGTTCTATTTATCAAAATGTTTGAGTATTTTTGAGATAGAACCTCAGGTTTCAAATAGTTAGCATATACAAATCATATGCACAAAAAAGTAGCAAGCGATACACGAAATTATGAGTGGGGGAGAAGATAATTGAGACTAAATCATAATTTGGAACCATGAAAAGAAGTTAATAAAGTACCCCTAACAGCAATTGCAGCACTCAATCCTTAACCAAATCACATGATTTTATATTAAATGATCTCAATGGACAGTATATAGGTCCATACCAAAGGGCATATTTTCTATGAGCTTCTATTGTACTTGAATCAAAATGAACATCTGAAAAGAAAATGAAATACCCAACCCTCTATATTCAGAAGCTCTCATAATATCAGCATATAGTTCGCATAATTTTAGCTACCACAAACTATAAGCTGAAAAAATAGTCAAGGAGCTCAAGGTGTCAATAACCACAGAATCTAATCAAATGTGTGATTAGCTCCAAGAAAGATATTAAAGTTACAAAAGACGGTAGAATTGTAGAACGAGAAAAGGAGGTGAGAGGAAGAATAGATAGTATCCTCGATAAAACTCCAATATAATGTTTGAAAGCAAAGAGTCAAAGCAACTGGATGCTTCATAGCTTGGATAGAAACTTCCTCTATTTGTACATATGACCAAAATTGTTTGATTAGCATTATCATATCACCAATATCACAATATTGACACAGTTTTCAACCCAAAACAACAAAAAGATGGTAATAAAAAATTTATCAGCAGTAAGAAAGTGATCATCACAGGTAAATCAATCACATACATTTAGAGCATATCTCACATAAATTCATTACCACGTGAACCACTTTTTGCCTTATAAATCATTGTTACGAAACACAATTGCATTTCTTCTTTGAACCGATATTGCATATAGGAAACCTTAATTGCGTAAAAGATTCGAGTATAAGGACGGGGTTTTTAAGGCTCTCACTTTATACAGGCTAAAATCTAAAAACGCAATAGAATGCTAACAGTTATCAAAGGATTCAAAGATTCAAACTTTCTAACTAAATTGCTTTCATATTAATATTCTTATTTAATTCATTGATTTACAACATAGGTAATGGCTACAAACCGTATGATTTGTCAAATCAATTGACAAGAAAAACTAAACAATCCGGCGTTAATGTCCGCATATTACGTCAATGGGAGCTGATTGGACAATACGGAAAAAATCTCTGAACTTATTTTGGTTGATCAGGAGGTAATATATCTCACATATTTTTTTCGAGATGTTATTAATATTTCATTAATTAATTAATTAATTAACTAATGATATTTATTTTTAATACGAGGATCTAAAATTCAAGCAACGATCCCTAGCAAATTGCCTTCCCAATTTACAAATAAGTTTCCAAGGGAAAAATGCTAAGATTTCCAAGTTTGGTGTGGAAGAAAAGCGTATTCAACCATTGCAAAAGGCGATAATTAATCACAAATGGAAACTGTGTATGAGTTTAGCGGCGCGACGTGTCTGAAGTCGACAAGTCTATTGCAAATTCCAGGATAACCGGTTTCGAGTTCACGCCTTTAGCTCAAACAATTGGAAGTTTGAATTTGGATTTTGTAGTCGGTGAGAATTACACATATCACATATTTTTTTCCACTGCTTATATTAATTATTAATTATATTTATAAAGGTAAAAACAAAATATATTACTATGAATTTTACTTACACATTTGCCTTTGAATATTTGATAGATGTGATTGGAGAGGTTATTTTTACCTCTTAGAGATTTTGAGTTTGTCCAGAGGGTTTAATGCTCGAAAGTTAGATGTTCAAATTCAGCTGATCGATAAGAATGAGTATGTATTTCAAATATTTTATTCCTTTAAACGTCAATTAATATATTTTTAGACTAATTAATATGTATTACATAATTACTTTCTCTTGCTTTTGACAAAGTGGAAATGGAGTTATTTGCCTAGTTACGTAGGCATCATTTGGAGATAAGTTAAAACAAGTATATTAATAATAGGGGACAAAACGAGGAAGGCCACTGTGATTTTGGTTTTTGCAATTTGTAATGCTTTATCTACATATCAAGGTATCTTTTATGTATATATAGTTAGGCTACTTGCAATTATGTTTCGATTCAAGGTATAGCATATTAATGCATGTTAGAGATTAATTTTATAATGTTTATACGAGGGAAAACTGAGAGTTAAATGCTTATGAGCGTCTTGATAATGCGTAATGCGTCGTTCCTGTATAAACATTGTAAAATTTAACTCACATGTGTATGAACCTTGAATCAGAAACATGAGTACGGTTATATATATACATAAAAGATACCTTGACAGATAGCATTACAAGGCAAACAAAATAAATGATACCCTGGTGCAACCTGTCCAACTCATTTCACTGTCAAAACTGTAAGCTATTTATGTAATACATATTACATTAGTCTAAAAATATATTAATTGACGTTTAAAAAAGAATAAAATATTTGAAATACATACTCATTATCGATCGGTTTGAACATCTAACTTTCGAGGCATTAAACCTGCAGACAAGCTTCAAGAAAATCTCTAAGGAGGTGAAATAACCTCTCGATCACGTCTATCAAATATTCGACAAATGTTCAAGTAAAATTCATAGTAATATATTTTGTTTTACCTTTATAAATATAATTAATAATTAATATATAAGCGGGGAAAAAAAATATGTGATATGTAATTCTCACCAGGACTAATCCAAATTCAAACTTCCGATTGTTTGAAAGAGGCGTGAACTTCCGAAAAACGTTATCACGGAATTTGAATAGACTTGTCGACTTCGAGACAACGTCATTCGCTAAACTTCATGCACGGTTTCCCGATTTGTGATTAATTATGTCGCCTTTTGCAATGGTTGAATACAGGTTTTCTTCCACACCAAACTTTGGAAATCTTTAGCGATTTTTCCCTGCTTGAAACTTATTTGTAAATTGGGGAAGGCAATTTGCTAGGGATCGTTGCTTGAATTTTAGATCCTGTATTAAAAAATAAATATCATTAGTTAATTGAATTAATTAATTAATGAAATAATGCTAATAACATACGAAAAAAAATATGTGAGATATATTACCTCTTGATCAACCAAAATAAGTTCGGTAGATTTTTTCCGTATTGTCCAATCGGCTCCATTGACGTAATATGCGGACATTAACTTATTTGAATTGTTTAGTTTTCTTGTCAATTGATTTGACGAGAAATCATACGGTTTTGTAGCCATTACATGTTGTAAATCGATGAATTAAATAAGAATATTAATATGAAAGCAATTTAGTTAGAAAGTTTGAATCTTTGAATCCTTTGATAAGCTGTTAGCATTCTATTGCGTTTTTAGATTTTAGCTTTGTATAAAGTGAGAGCCTTAAAAACCCCGTCCTTATACTCGAATCTTTTACGCAATTAAGGTTTCCTATATGCAATATCGGTTCGACGGTAAATGCAATTGTGTTTCGGAACAATGATTTATAAGGCAAAAAGTGGTTCACGTGGTAATGAATTTATGTAGATATGCTCTAAATGTATGTGATTGATTTACTGTGATGATCACTTTCTTGCTGGCGATAAATTTTTATTACCATCTTTTTGTTGTTTTGGGTTGAAAAGCGTGTCAATATTGTGATATTGGTGATATGATAATGCTAATCAAACAATTTTGGTCATATGTACAAATAGAGGAAGTTTCTATCCAAGCTATGAAGCATCCGATTGCTTTGACTCTTTGCTTTCAAACATTATATTGGAGTTTTATCGAGGATACTATCTATTCTTCCTCTCACCTCCTTTCACGTTCTACAATTTCTTGTCTTTTGTAACTTTAATATCTTTCTTGGAGCTAATCACACATTTGATTAGATTACGTGGTTATTGACACCTTGAGCCCTTGACTATTTTTCGGCTTATAGTTTGTGGTAGCTAAAATTATGCGAACTATATGCGTATTATGAGCTTACGAATATAGAGGGTTGGGTATTTCATTTTCTTTTCGAGATGTTCATTTTGATTCAAGTACAATAGAAGCTCATAGAAAATATGCCCTTTGGTATGGACCTATATACTTGTCCATTGAGATCATTTAATATAAAATCATGTGATTTGGTTAAGGATTGAGTGCTTTGCAATTCTTTGTTAGGGGTACTTTATTAACTTCTTTTCATGGTTCCAAATTATGATTTAGTCTCAATTATCTTCTCCCCCACTCATAATTTGGTGTATCGAGTTGCTACTTTTTGTGCATATGATTTGTATATGCTAACTATTTGAAACCCGAGGTTCTATCTCAAAAATACTCAAACATTTTGATAAATAGGGCGAGGGCCTTTCGGCTTATTATCCGTTCAAAATGATCTTTTTGTAATTTCGCTTGTCTATGCATTGTTGCCCTCCCCACCCCCTTTTCTTTGGGTATTGATTGTTCACTCTCTATGTGTGTACGGGGAGAGAGTAATTGAATGGGAATGTCTATCCTACTTGAAGTTATTGTGGTTCATCTTTGTCTTTGTAGAACCATCTTCGATTGATCGGATTATTTGACTGCTTCATGTATTATTTGACTGCCAAGTATATACGTAGGTATCTAACATTCATGATTGTGTCTTATGTTTTAGGACCGAATGACCATACAATTGCGCAAATTAAAGATCTTTGTTCGATATGGTTTGAGAGCGATCAAGAATACCATTGAAGATGAATCGGTTGTTCTAGTAAGTTTTAATTTCAAAGGTGTAATTGAGAGGGAGGATATATGATCATTATTGGCCTTTTTGTGCTCGGAAGAATTATGGAGTCCCTCTTTCCCCTTAAAGATTATTATTTCTAATTGTGATTGTTTCACTTAATTGTTTCTAGGCTAGGATTATAATTTTTCCAATTCCAAATGTTTCTTCTTTTGCGCAAGGCTTTTGAGATAAGTAAAGCTTCATTAACCTTTAAATGAGGGCATTTGAGAACATTCATGTTTATCCTTTCTATTCTTTCTATCGATTTTCGGATGTGGATTATTTGGTAATCCGAGGGAGTAACCATATAAGCTGAAGTAGTTGACTTTTACGAAATCAATTTCTCTTTATATGCAGCTATATTTGAATGCGAAGATGAGAATGAATATTTACTGTTTTATATGATCAAGCGGTATTTTCCTAGTGAATCGGACCTACGAGATCTACTCTTCTCTAATCAAGCACTGCATTCCTTCATTTCTTGGTCATGTAACCTATTGAAGATTCAAAAACAATGATAGTAGAAATGATATTATGTATTGTCTAAAATGCTTTCAACATGAATTTTATGATGTTCCTTGGGATTAGGTTACATATGACATCCTAATATGGCTCTTGATTTTCCAATGTTTAGGCCATCGGGCGAAATCTTCCGACGTCAAATATGGTAGAATCATGCTCTATAGGCCGTTCTGGTTTCGTGAACATTAAAGCCGACAAAGGAGTGGATAGCGAGGTATTTGCTCTTTTATATTTTGATGCAACGTAAATTAAAAAAGAAAATACGGCAATAACATATGATCTACAACAACAACGAGTAAATAATGAATAAGAAGATATGCATAAATTAAATGGGTTTTGATGTTACCTTTTCTTAAAATATTGACACAGGTGTTATTGGACGAGAAAGAGAAGAAAAATTATGAGTGGTGAAACCGAAGCTTCTGTCTGTAAAAAATAGAGAAGAAACTTTAAGAAGATTATATATAGGAATAAATTCATATATAAAAGAGAAAAAATCTTGCAATATTGGGATAAATATGAATCTTTTTCTACATTATATCACTTTATACGATTAAATATATATATAAATATTAGGAAATATATACATTCCGAAAATATTTAAAATTCCATAAATTATATGAGTAAATCAAATCTTCGTGACAATAGGGGACAAATAATTTAAAATCTTAGTAATTAGGTTTTTATTTTTATTTTATTTTTTATATTCGTTTATTGGTAGAATTAATTATATACTTCTTATTTTCGGGGATTAATGAATAAATCAATTTTAAAAATCCGATAAAATCCATATATTAGGTGATTGAATTAAATAATTTTAAATTGATAGATTAAGTTATCCGAATGTAAAGGAATTATGATTTTAATTTAGGGATAAATATGAATAATTTTAAAATTATATCACTTTATATATTAAAATTATACATATAAAGAATAGAAATATATAAATACCGAAAATATTTAAAATAATTTTGGATTTTTTTTTTATCTATCATTGCCGAAAATATAGGAGTTGATTACTTGAAAATCAATCAATTCCAAAGAAATTAGGAATTGATTACTTGAATCAATCAATTCGAAAATACACATGTATACATGGGGAGCGGACGCTCCCTATGCATGGGAGCGGACGCTCCATTTGGACAGAAACTGTGTCTAAGATTGACAAATTTGGGAGCAGGCGCTCCCATAATTTTGGAGCGGGCGCTTCCTATTTACCACTAATTTGAATTGTTTTGAGTTAATTTGGGAGCGAGTGCTCCCTAATTGTTGGAGCGTACGCTCCCACTATCCGATTGATTTTAATTTTTTTTTTTTTTTTTTTTTAATATCATATTTAATAATATGTAACCACTCCCGTTCAACCAAAATCAAACTTTTGTCAAAGTTTGATTTTTAATCACTATGAATATCATATGCATCCATACACCGTAAAGATCTCACATATGCTATAACAATAGAATGTGCCAATTAAAAAATGATGCATAACGATGGAAATTTTAATAGCTTCATCGGGAATTCCACAAAACACTAAATCATAACAAACTACTAAACCTAAATATAATCTTAAAAAAATCATATAATCAAATTGAACTATTAAACCTAAAAAGATTAATAAAATCATTCGATACATTAAACAAATCATAGATTTCAATGTCACATATGCAATTAGAACATCCGGTATTTCCAAGTCTTGAATAATATGACCAATTTTTGTCGTAAAATGAGCTTCAACCTTGCAAAATATTGGCCATATGGAAAAGTAATAATCATCACTCTTCCATAATGAATTTATGTATGCCTTCAAATTCAAACGATATTTAATGGGTGATTCTTGGTGAAGTCGGATTTTTGGAAAGACATGATGATTTGCTTTCCCTTCTCTATATTCGATTCCTCTTCGTTGAAAAGTAGTACGATCCCTAGGGTATACAAAGCTTCCATATGACCTTTATCGGCCACTTATTTTAAATAGGTAATACCCGAACGAAAACTCTCTTTTTAAAGCATGAACCAATCGAAAAGAGATTAATTAATTAATATTACTTTAAATAATATTAAGAAAAATACTTATAAGTGGTGAATACCGAAAATATTAAGAAAAATATGTAATTATTTACATACCAACCGAGACGGAATAGAGCATCGTGGATTTCCAAATTGAGGCACCTATCCATAAATCTGGTTGCAACATTGCTCACGCCACCATGGGCTAATTGGAAAATCACGAAGTGAACCTTTCGATATATATAATCATCCTTCCCTGAATCCCAAAAGATTCTAGAAGTTGATTTTAGATTCAGGAAATCGAAAAAGAATTCGCGAGAACGCGAAGAAATATTTCAATAATAAGCTCAATAGGAAGGCACCAATGGAAGCCATTGTAATTGAATAAAAAAATATAATTCGAATAGGTAACGGTGAATAATAAAAAATCAGTAATATGCGAAATAAAGATGAATGACTTAGTATTTATAGGATACGAGGTAGTTTAATTGGATTGTTATGAAATTATTTTTCAACAATAATATACCTAAAATATATTACTAATTTAAAATACATAAAAATCTTGATGATAAATATGAATATTTTGAAAATTATATCACTTAACAAAATATTTTATTGTAAATTATATCACTTTATGAATCTTTGTTAAATTAATACATTTCCAAATAAACTCCATATAACTAATAGTAAATATATAACTACCTAAAATACTTAAAATAAATTTGGAAAATTTATTTATAATTTCGGTTTATAATGATCCTTAATTTTGAATTTAAAATTAACACTTTAAAAATATGTTATATTTGTATTTTAGTTGATTACATTAAATAATGGCTTACCATTTAAAAAATCAAATTTTTGGAAAATCAATTCTAAATTTAATATTTTCGGGAATACCTAAAAAAATTACTTATATTTAAAAATCCGATTTGAATTATTTAAATTGATAGAGTAAGTTAACCAATTTGTCAAATCAATTCTAGATTTCTTATTATTTATTTAGAGTTTTTCCAAATAAATAATTCCTAAAATATAATTTTTATTAGGAGTTTATTTGAAAATGATACGAATTTTAAATTGATATAGTTACTTAACCGAACTAAAAAGGAAGTATCCTTTTTTTTTTTTTTTCTTTATGCATTGGAAAAATTAAATGTTAACTAAACTAATTACAATTTAAAAATAATTAAAAAATAAATTGAATAATGATTGAGTCGATTGGAAAAATTAAATGTTAAATAAACTCATTACAATTTAAAAAAATAATTAAAAAATATCTTGAATAATCATTGAGTCACATTGCATGAATGATAACAAATGCACAAGGGAAAAAAATTCATTGTTCCATAAATCGAATACGAAACAAAAATAAGCTAAAAACTTAAAAAGATCATTACATCAATTCGAATTATTAAAAAAAAAAAAAAACAAAATAGACTAAAATCGTCAATATCATTATTCCTACCGATGAACTTGATTGTTGTCGAAATGATTAAGGCGCACTTGATCTACATAGTTAACATCAATTCGAATGTGACCATGAGGTATTCGCGTTTGAAAAACTCCACGTAGATGATAGAGACGAAAACTGCATAGATAAACAAATATAGAACAAAAATATAGATTGTTAAAAAAATCCTACATTAATAAAATCGAACTTCAACTACAAATTTAAAAGAAATACTTACATGAATTGAGGTTGATAAAACAACATTCGTCTTTCAATTCTCTCACAAGTTTATTGAATTTAGTTTTAAAATTGTCGTACAATAAATCATGGATTTTTTTCCCCGTTCAATGCCCGAACTAATTAAAAATTTTGAGACTTCTTGAAAAAAAGAGTAGATCCAAAGGCGATGAAATGTGAGAGAATCAACCGACCGGGTATTTCATTGATCTGTGAAATTAACAAACAATTAATAAAGCCCAAATTTTAATCATAAAACATTGTAGAGTAAATTAAAAAAATAGGATTACCTTCACGAAGACGGATTGTCTTATAGCGAAAATTGAAGATGCCATTCGAAATTGAAAAGAAAAAACTGAGTATTCTAACAAAATTGGGCGAAAGATGAAAATGAATAATTCCTTCTAATTCACTCTAAGTTTGATTAGAATTTCCGAAAATGAAAAGATGTATTTATAATGTTCGGATTATAACTGAAAACGTTTTTTAAGGAGTATATTTGGAAAATGATTTGAATTTTAAATTGAATCAGTAATTTATCCGAAATAAAAGGAATTTGAATTTGAAAAGATTTGTATTTTAAAATTTTAGGTTTGAAATTTCGGAATATACTGAATTTTTGGAAAATCAATTCTATATTTATAAATTTCGGTTAATGGTATTTTTAAAAAATTTCAGAGTTAAAAAATTCGATAAATTTAGGTAATTGAAAAAGGTTTAAATAAAAAAAATCCTATCAAATCCGATCAATTCTATAGAATAGGTAATTGGAAAAATTTCAAATTTCAAATTTTATACTCAATAAGATTTTGTGAGATTTTTTCAAATATTTAATTCCTAAAATAAACTTTTTATTAGTAGTTTATTTGGTAAATGATTTGAATTTTAAACTGATTATAATCTAATCCGAAATCAAAGGAAGTTTAAGTGTAAATTTTTTTTTTTTTTTATATTTAGGCGTTTAAAATCTATATAGCCTGGCTAATGGTAAAATGCCACGTGGCTTTCCACGTCATAATGCCACGTGGCGCGCTGTGAAGCCTGAAAATTCTTCTGCTTTCATATAGTATATAGATTCTTGTGTCTCACCAAAATGGTGAAGCTTAACCCAACCCAGGATGGAGGGAGTACAAAATTTGTACGAAAAATAATTATTAATGATTAGTCATTATAAAAAAAATACTCAATAATAGAAAATAAAAAATACTAGGAGCTAAAAGAAAGTACTATGGCTACCCTTTTTTCTTTTCATTTTGTTTTCCATTAATAGAAATCGAATTCTAAAATTTTAAAATGATAAATAATATTACGTCAATAGCATAGACTCAATGATACATTACTGAGTAATATTTTTTAAAAAAAAAATTATAGAACCACGTTATTCATTTGTTTTAAATGAAAAACGAAAAAAAAACACTATTTTCGATGAATTGGTCTTATAAAAAACTAGTTTTTCCTTAAGATAAGGAAAAACGTGTTTTTCCAAACCGCTGGGCATTATTATTCAAAACAAACGGTGGCATTTTCGTAATTACTGACAATCATGATAAATATCAGTATTAATATTACAAATGACCAGTAATTTCATACTGGCATTTTATAAACATGAAACTGACACTTTTTTCAAGTGCCAGTGTTAATGTTAAAAATTGACAGTGAGTACACTGACACTTTTTTACATTGATATTGGCAGTTATTAAAAGTGCTGGTAGTGTTAATAATTGCTACCATTACACTGGCACTTTTTAACATTGATACTGGCACTTATAAAAGTGCCCGTTGTAGTATCAATAAGTGCCAGTGTACATGTGCTGGCACTTTTTTACACTAAACACTGATACTCTTTTTTGCTGACACTCATAAACACATGAACTGGCACTCCAAAAAACATGAACTGGCACTCTTTTTTGCTGGCACTAAAAAACATGCACTGACACTCAAAACACATAAACTAGTACTCAAAAACAAACAAACTGGCATTAGTTTACACTAGGACTGACACATCAAATACCACGCATCCACCAGATTCCCCAGTAACAAAACTACGCATTTCCCAGTTTATCAAAACTACCCAACAAAAAAATTCCCAAGTGTGTGTAGGTGTGTTGAACGGACTTGGATCTGGGACAGAGGAGAAATTGTCGACGGTTGAAGAGAGGGAGAGAACCGGTGATGCAGCGGCTGTTGTTGAGGAGTAAGGTCGTCGCCGGAGAAGGGGAACGGTGGGGAAGGCGATTCTGGTTTAGTGTTGAGTTGCCGGCGAATGGATTGGTGAGGAGACGATTAGGGAGAGCTAGGGAGAGGACGATTGGTGATTTGGGTCGTTGATTGGGTATAGGTCTGGAAGCTTGGTGATGGGCGATTGTAGAGAAGGGATTGGGGCGTTGTTTCGATGCACAGAGAAATGGTGAGGAAGGGATTCGGGAGAGACAACTGGGGAGGAGGCGATTGAGGTCGCCGGTGAATGGCTTTTTGAGAGAGAGAGAGCTTGGTGAGGAAGACAGCTTGAGAGATGAGAGATAATGGGTGGTCTCTGTTTACGTTTAGAGAGATAGAGAGAGGTGAGAGCGTGTTCTTAAAACACGTTTTTTGTTAAGCATAACAAAAAACGCGTTTTTTACAAGTTTTTGACATTTTCGATGGTTATTTTTTACTTTCTATTATTTTGCATAAAAGTAATTTATTTGTTAACTATGCCTTATCTTAATTCATTTACAAAATCCATAAAAATATAATTCAAATAAGAAATGATTATTTGGAAAGTTCTTTTTTTATAGTATGATGAATCCAAGGGTAAATTTGTCAAGGTGTTGTTTGATTTATTAAAACTTTACTAGACTAATAATTAAAGAAAAATTCTAATATGTTATTTACATATAAATATAGTAACAACCCTAAAAATTTATACTTTTTATTTATTTAAAATATGATTTCCCTTAATTAATTAGGTTGGTTATTTAAATTAATTATTTGGATTAGAAAATTATAAACCCAAGTAAATACCTCTATTAAATCTAGGCTTTTTAGTGGGAGTAACGGATGAAAACCATTTAGGAGCTCCTCAATTGGTTTAATGGCAAGGCATTTAGGAGCCTCTTCAATTGGTTTAATGGCAAGGCATTTAGGAGCCTCTTCAATTGGTTTAATAGGCATTTAGGAGCCTCTTCAATTGGTTTAATGGCAAGGAGGGAATGAAGAAGCCGCTTGGGGTTATAAAAAGAAAGAGAGGGTCATGGCAGTTTATTCTTAGCACTAAGTAAGAATAGAGAGAGAGAGACGGCAGGGAGAAGAACCGGGAGAGAGAGAGAGAGAGGAGCGCCAAGGAGAAGAAGAAGAAGGAAGAAAGAAGAACCAAGGTTGAACCAAGATTGTGCAAGAGGACTTTCGAAGAAAGAGCAAGTAAGCTAAAGTAAGGGATTACGTTCCTTAAGTATATTTGAAATTCATCCTTTAAGGTAGAATTCCTCATAATTTGTTTCGAGCGTAGCTACTAAGGTCGGTAGCATTTGAACTCCGATGTTGATATAACGTCTTTTGATTATCTTACCCTTGATATATGTTGTTCAATGGGTATCCAAGTGAATTGAAATTGCCTTATGTATTCTTGTACCTGAATACTATGTGAACTATAACCGTATCTAATTGAAACAAAGTGCGGTTAGATTAGTCTGATTGAAAAGGACTAATTAAAGATAGTCTAGTTCGATTGAAAAGAACTTAGACTTTTAAATTGCTACTTGATGAAGTAGTTTGAATATCATGATATATCATAATAAGGGAACACCCTGAAAAGGTGGAAGGTCTCTTATTCTCTTAACACCCTGAAAAGGTGTGACACCCTGAAAAGGTGTTTGAAACTATGGAATTGACGAACTTGTGATAGGGCCATGTTCTCTTTAAGTATGATACTGTATTTTGAATGTATACAGTTAAAATTATTGTTGATAGCCTTTCGTTGAAGTATAATTGATTGGTTTCGTTCTTTCGGTCATCTCTCCTTAGTACCCGGAGAGAATTCCGTATGAACTTGCTGAGCATTGTTCGCTCACCCTTTTTTTCTAATTTTTCTCCCAGGTAAGCGGTAGGAGAAGTTGATCGGTCGCAGGGATGGCGGCTGGAATCAGGGTTAGGGTTAGCATTAATCAGTTCGTACTTAGCGAGCTAGTGGGTTGTACTAACCGTTAAGGTTTAAAGACAGTTATTTTCCGCATTTAAATTATGGTTAGACGGACTGGCCGTTAAGGTTTAAAGACAGTTATTTCCGCATTTGAATTATGGTTAGATGTACTAGCCGTTAAAGTATCTTGATTTGGGAATTTTAATTATGAACGAAATTAAGTTTATTAATGAAAAGTTGGGGTCGTTACAGTTGGTATCAGAGCAATGGCTTTAGGTCACATGGGAGACATTAGAAGTTAAGATTATTAGGAGAAATAGTACTTAACCACGATTAGGCTTACCTAGTACTTCGGGAAGTTAGCACTTTTGGAAAGTTGCTCTTTTAGGAAACCTTCTATAGTCGGAAACCTTCTATATCTGGAAAGTTACTATTTTAGGAACCTGCTATTTTGGGAACCTTCCAATTATGGGAACCTATTATTTGTGGAAATCTTCTATTCAGGAAACTTTCTAAGTTTGGAAACTTTCTTTATTAAGAAACTTGCTATTCTAAGGAACTTGCTATTTTTAGAAACTTTCTATTTGGAGTACTTACTATTTTGGGAAAGAGCCTATAATAGAATTCCCTTGAAAGTATAACAAGATTCTCCGAGTAATATAGAGGACAACTCTTAAGTTTAAATGTGAATTGTTATTGATGAAAAGGCTTGTAATAATCAAGTGAGAGAGCAAGCTTACCAATGGTATTTAAAGATTTGAAGGCTAATGTGCCAGTAGCTAAAGTGGCAGACGAAGGTAACTTAGTGAATGAGAATGCTATGGAAGAAGTAGCTGAGGAAAAGATAGGGAGTGAAGCCGCTCCGATTTTGATTGATGATGAGAGTGAGAGTGAGCTGGAATCGAGCCAAGAGGTGGCAACCCCAGTTCGTAGGCCAAGAGGATCCACGAAGAAGGTGCAGATTCCGAGTGGAAGACCTAGGTGAAGACCTAGGAAGATTGTAGCTCCATGAATGAGAAGTGGATTATTATACTATTTTACTGTTATTTCTAGAAGTGATATAGATTTAGCAAGTTTTAGTTATGATAGAAAGAACTTGAGATATTTATGATTTACGTTTTGAAATTATGCAGTGAAAACTTTATTTTAGTCAAGTAAGTGATTTTCTTTGACTTATGTGTTTAATTATGTGAATTTTATGTTCCGTAAATGTTAAATATGTGTATTGACCTGGAACAATGGCCTAGTAACATGGCCCATGAATGAAAAGTAAAGTCTATTGAAATGACTTGTAGATATAATATGGCTTATTGAAATGGCCAAGTGTTGATTAATTGGCTTATTGAAACGGCCAATGAAGATGAAAATCGGCCTATTGAACGGCCAAAAGTATGAAATTGTGAACATTGGTCTATTGAAACGACCTAAGGAAATGTATTGGTCTAATGAAGCGACCCATGAGTCTAGTTGAAACGACTTATGTAGAGTAATGTTGGTCTATTGAAATGACTAGTAGGTCTAGTGAATTGACCTATAATGTACATGTTTAGTCTAATGAAACGACATATGAGTATGAATTAAGGGTCTGTTGAAATGACCTATGAAATTGTGTGGTCGAATGAAATGACCAATAGTCTAGTGAAATGAATTGGGAATGTGTATTCGGTCTAGTGAAGTGATTGATGGTCTAGTAAAAAGGATCGCTAGTATAATAGAAGCCTATTGAAACGGCCTATTCATGAGTATGAATTGGCGTGAGTGATAATGTACTGTATCATGACGCTGACGTGAATATTATATTATCGTTCTTCGATAATGAGGAACAGAAGGCAAGGAAATTTGAAGCTGGTCTGAGTGATAGAATCAGATACGGAATCACTCCATTACTACTGCCAACAAATGGGACAATGTTGGAAAGAGCAAGAGTTATCACAGTAAGCGAGAAGAGAAAAGGAAAGTGCTAGAGAAGGAATCAAGTGGAACCAAGGGTTACACTGGAAGCTGGGACGAGATGGGACCAGTAACAAAAGGAAAGCTACGGATAAGAACTGTGGAAAGAAGGTACTGCAAGCAAGTACCAGAATAAGAACTTCGATAACCGCAAGGATGGGAACAAAAAATTGATGCCCAAGGGCGAGGAACGACTGAGAAATGTCAAGTGTGTGAAGGAAAGCACAAGACTGATGAATGCTGGTATAAGGAAAAGAAATGTTACAATTGTGACAAGATGGGACATCCGCAGTGAAAGTACCCAGAGCCAAAGGAAGCTGGAATTGCTCAAGGAGAAAAAGATGATAAAAGAACCGATAGTGGCTGTGGACGAGTATTACCATGATGGTCAAGGACGCAAGAGCCACCAATGATTTTGTTGAAGATACAATTCAACTATATTATAGTGATGTGTATGCATTGTTTGATTCTGGTACTACGCATTCAATTATTAGTGCTTGTTTGGCAAAGAAAATGAACTTGGAACCTGAGGCATTAGAATTACCTCTGGTCATAGATACTCCGAAGAGAGAGTCAATTCCTATTTCATATGCATATAAGTGTTGTCCTTTAAAAATAGGAGAAAGAGAACTCAAGGTTGAGCTTACCGAGTTAGAAATGAATGATATCATCTTGGGGATAGATTGGTTAGTTGCTTACCATGCCAAGATAGATTGTTTTAAGAAGGAAGTTTATTTCAGATTTCCATATGGAGAAGAGTTTTATTACCAAGAATCGAATCCTAGAACCCAATTGAGCTTTATTTCGGTGATGAAAGCCCAAATGATGTTAAAAAAAAAAGGATGTGAAGGTTTTTAGCCTATATTGGTGAGATGGACAAGAAAGAAGTGAGTATAGAATCTATTTTGGTGACCAGAGATTTCAAGGATGTGTTTCTAGAATATTTGTCTGGAATACTGCCAGAAAGAGAAGTGGAATTCTCTATAGATTTGGCACCAGAAACTGCACCAATATCTAAGGCACCGTCGGAATAGCGCTGACTTGAGTTAAAGAACTGAAGGAATAGTTACAAGAACTATTGGATAAAGGATTGATAAGGCCGAGTGTTTCACAGTGGGGTGCACCGGTTCTATTTGTGAAAAAGAAGGATGAATCGATGAGGATGTGCATCGACAATCGAGAATTGAATCGTGTGACGGTAAGGAACCAGTACCCATTACCTAGGATAGATGACTTATTTGACCAACATCGGGGAGCATGTCACTTTTCGAAGATAGATTTGAGGTCTGGTTACCATCAGTTAAGAGTAAAGAAAGAAGATACTGCAAAGACGACCTTTAGAACAAGGTACGGATTGACTAATGCGCCAACAACATTCATGGAACTGATGAATAGGATATTTTAGAAGTTCTTGGATAAATGTGTGATTGTATTCATTGATGATGTTTTGGTATATTCAGAGACCAAGGGAGAGCATGAAGAGCATTTAAGGTTGGTACTGCAAATCTTAAGGGAACAGAAGTTGTATGCGAAATTTAAGAAGTGTGAATTCTTAGGGCATGTGGTATCTAAGGATGGGATTGCAGTAGATCCGGCAAAGATAGAAGCTATAGTAAATTGGGAGAGACCAACTACTGTCAGCGAGATTAGAAGTTTCTTGGGATTGGCAGGATACTATAGGAGATTTGTGGAAGGATTTTCAAAGTTATCAGGACCATTAACGAAGTTAACGCAGAAGGGAGCGAAGTTCGTTTGGTCGGAAGAATGTGAAAAGAATTTTCAAGAGCTGAAGAGGCGTTTGGTGTCCGCACCAGTTCTTACAATACCATCAGGATCAGACGGATTTGTGATTTATAGTGATGCTTTGTTGAAAGGTTTGGGTTGTGTATTAATGCAAAATGATATGGTTATAGCCTATGCGTCAAGACAACTAAAGAACCATGAGAAGAATTATCCCACCCATGATTTGAAGTTAGCAGTCGTAGTTTTTGCATTGAAAATTTGGAAACATTATTTGTATGGGGTAAGTTGTCAGATTCATACGGATCATAAGAGTCTTAAGTATATCTTCACTCAGAAAGAATTGAATATGAGGCAAAGTAGATGGCTAGAATTACTTAAGGATTATGATTGTACGATTTTGTATCACCCCAGAAAGGCCAATAAGGTGGCAGATGCTTTAAGTAGGAAGAACCGTGGAACACTAGCGGTGTTGATTTCTAAGGGGGTAAGTACGTGGAATAATATTGAAATTTCTGGGCTAGAGGTAACAGTTAGGGGATACTTGGCTTAGATAAGTGTTCAGCCTACACTTTTGGACCGAATCAAGGAATCACAAGGGACCGATGGTGAGGCTGAAAAAGTACGTGAAAATATGGCTAAAGGGAAGGCAACAAATTTTCATATGGGAGATGATGGAATTTTGAGGTACCAATCAAGAATTCGGGGTGTCGTGTAATGAAGATATAAAAAAGGAGAGTTTGAAGGAAGCTCATTGTTCGAGGTTTTCTGTACATTCCGGTAGTACAAAGATGTATAGGAATTTAAGAGAATCTTTTTGGTGGAACAACATAAAGGGAGATGTGGCAGAATTTGTTTCAAGATGTTTGGTATGTCAGCAAGTAAAGAGTGAACATCAGAAACCGGCAGGGTTACTACAGTCGTTACCAATATCGGAATGGAAATGGGAGAATATAGCTATGGATTTGGTAGTAGGTTTACCAAGGACGTTGAAGGGTCACAACGCAATTTGGGTTATAGTGGACAGACTTACGAAGTCGGCTCATTTTTCAGCAATTAAGGTGACAGACTCATTAGAGAAGTTAGCAAAGTTATATGTTGGTGAGATTGTAAGATTGCATGGGATACCTGTGTCGATAGTGTCCGACCGAGATGCAAGATTCACATCGAAGTTCTGGAAGAGTCTACAACAGGCATTAGGTACCGAACTGACTATGAGTACAGCATTTCATCCGCAGACTGATGGACAGTCAGAAAGAACTATTCAAACTCTGGAGGATATGTTAAGAGCCACATCATTGGACTGGCAAGGGACTTGGGATTAACACCTGACGTTAGTAGAATTCGCTTACAACAATAGTTTTCACGCAAGTATCGGTATGGCACCGTACGAAGCATTGTATGGACGGAAGTGTAGGTCACCTGCATGTTGGGATGAAGTGGGTGAGAGAAAATTGACGGGACCAGAGATTGTTCAGGTAACCGCAGATAAAGTGCAACATGAGAAAATGGTTATTAACAAGGCAGAGTCGACGAAGTCGTATGCAGATCGCCGACGCGAGATTTGGAATTTCGGTTGGGGGATCGCGTATTCTTGAAGATTTCGCCAACGAGGGTCATGAGGTTCGGAATTCATGCGGGAAGTTAAGCCCGAGGTACGTAGGACCATTTGAAATTTTGGAGCGATTGGGCCGGTAGCCCATAAGTTGGCCCTACCACCTATACTATGCGGGAGTACACAAATGTGTTTCATGTCTCGATGTTGAGGAAGTACATCTCGGCCGAGCCACGTGATTGAGTATAGACGGCTCGAATTTCGTGCCGATCTGAGTTATGATGAGCAACCTATGAAAATTGTGGATCGGAAAGATCAGAATTTGAGAAGGCGGATAATTCCGTACGTGAAAGTGCAATGGAGCAACCACTCAGAAAGAGAAGCGACGTGGGAGCTCGAGAGCGAGATGCGAGAGTCGTATCCCACTCTGTTTTCGGAATGAGTGCGTTTGGTTTGGTGGACCAAACCCTTTTAAGGGGGTAAGAATGTAACAACCCTAAAAATTTATACTCTTTATTTATTTAAAATATGATTTTCCTTAATTAATTAGGTTGGTTATTTAAATTAATTATTTGGATTAGAAAATTATAAACCCAAGTAAATACCTCTATTAAATCTAGGCTTTTTAGTGGGAGAAACGGATGGAAACCATTTAGGAGCTCTTCAATTGGTTTAATGGCAAGGCATTTAGGAGCCTCTTCAATTGGTTTAATGGCAAGGCATTTAGGAGCCTCTTCAATTGGTTTAATAGGCATTTAGGAGCCTCTTCAATTGGTTTAATGGCAAGGCATTTAGGAGCCTCTTCAATCGGGTTTAATGGCAAGGAGGGAAATGGAAGGAGCCGCTTGGGGGTTATAAAAAGAAAGAGAGGGTCAGTGGGCTTATTCTTAGCACTAAGTAAGAATAGAGAGAGAGGCGGCAGGAGAAGAATCGAGAGAGAGAGAGAAAGAGAGAGAGAGAGAGAGAGAGAGAGAGAGAGAGAGAGAGAGGAGCGGCCAAGGGAGAAGAAGAAGGAAGAAAGAAGAACCAAGGTTGAACCAAGATTGTGCAAGAGACTTTCGAAGAAAGAGCAAGTAAGCTAAAGTAAGGGATTACGTTCCTTAAGTATATTTGAAATTCATCCTTTAAGGTAGAATTCCTCATAATTTGTTTCAAGCATAGCTACTAATGGTCGGTAGCATTTGAACTCCGATGTTGATATAACGTCTTTTGATTATCTTACCATTGATATATGTTGTTCAATGGGTATCCAAGTGAATTGAAATTGCCTTATGTATTCTTGTACCTGGAATACTATGTAACTATAACTCCGTATCTCAATTGAAACAGTGCAATTAGATTAGTCGATTGAAAAGGACTAATTAAAGATAGTCTAGTTCGATTGAAAAGAACTTAGACTTTTAAATTGCTACTTGATGAAGTAGTTTGAATATCATGATATATCATAATAAGGGAACACCCTGAAAAGGTGGAAGGTCTCTTATTCTCTTAACACCCTGAAAAGGTGTGACACCCTGAAAAGGTGTTTGAAACTATGGAATTGACGAACTTGTGATAGGGCCATGTTCTCTTTAAGTATGATACTGTATTTTGAATGTATACAGTTAAAATTATTGTTGATAGCCTTTCGTTGAAGTATAATTGATTGGTTTCGTTCTTTCGGTCATCTCTCCTTAGTATCCGGAGAGAATTCCGTACTTGAACTTGTCGAGCATTGTTCGCTCACCCTTTTTTCTAATTTTTTCTCCCGTGTAAGCGGTAGGAGAAGTTGATCGATCGCAGGATAGATAGCGGCTGGAATCGGTTAGGTTAGCATTAATCGCTCGTACTTAGCTGAGCTAGTGGGTTGTACTAGCCGTTAAGGTTTAAAGACAATTATTTTCCGCATTTAAATTATGGTTAGACGGACTAGCCATTAAGGTTTAAAGACAGTTATTTTCGCATTTGAATTATGGTTAGATGTACTAGCCGTTAAAGTATCTTGATTTGGGAATTTTAATTATGAACGAAATTAAGTTTATCAATGAAAAGTTGGGGTCGTTACAAATATGATGCCAAGAGATAAATGGTTAAATACAATTTTTTTAATCTAATTGAAAAATAAATATTTATTCTTAAATGTGAAAATGTAACATAATTGCTGGCTTATTTGTATCGATTGTTTATTATAATCAAATATATTTGATAGAATAATTTTAAGGGTCATTGCCCCATAAGTTTCTTTTTTTAAATCTATGCTCAATAAGTTCCTTTTAAATGAGTGTATCAATTTTTTGTCATTTTGGACGAAAATATCCCCCAAAGAATGTTGTATTATATTTTCAGAATGTTGTATTATATTTTCAAAAAAAAAATTAAAAAAAAAATTAGAATGTTGTATTATATTTTCAAAATGTTGTATTATATTTTCAAAAAAAATTAAAAAAAAATTACTTTTTTTAAAAAAATCGAATGTTGTATTATATTTTCGTAATGTTGTATTATATTCGAATGTTGTATTATATTTTCTTAATGTTGTATTATATTCGTGATTATTGTATTATATTTTCAGAGTGTTGTATTATATTTTCAAAAAAAAAATTAAACAAAATTTCAGAATGTTGTATTATATTTTCAGAATGTTGTGAGGGCAAAATTGGAAGTTCACTTGTAAAAAGAACTTCCTGGTCATTTTAATACAATGAAGAACTTAGTGGGAAGTGATTTGTTCCGAAAGAAACTTATGGGGCAAATTCCCTAATTTTAAATGCTACATACTGAATTAACATCATCTTCTCGCATAGGGTTGATTTTATATTTTTAATATTTTTAAGGTCAATAGGGTACAAGTTTATATTGAATGCATAAGTTGAATAAATTTAAAAAATAATTAAGTAAAAAATAATTGCAAATTAACAATAATTAATGCAACACATGAATAGCAAAATCTCCACTCCTCTTATTCAAATGAAAAAGGTGACTATCTGGGACACTCTCAATTGTATAATACTAGTACTCAAATGTCCGTGCCATTGACACGGGTCAGTATGAAAAGGAAGACAGTATGAAAAGAGAAAGATGTGGAGAAACTGAAATCGCATGCTAACTATATGACATTTTAAATGTAGTACACCTATTATCTTTTTGATGTCTTTAAGTTGATAGTTTGTAGCAGATCAACATATGTTCCAAACCAAACTGGCTAAATGATCAAATCATAATATTTAAAAACTTTAGTCAATTAACTTCTCCCTACTATAAAGGTGGAATTCAAGATGGAGCACAAAAAATGATTTGATTTTCCAATACTCTCTACGTCCCACACAACGAAAATGAAGAGTTTTCAGATCAAGAAATAGGAAGCACCCGATATTTGGTCAACCTCCAAATGAAGTTAGAATTCATCTCAATGGCGCAGTAATTAAATTGAGTATGGCTCCTGTAACGACCCTAAACCTAGGCACCTATTTTAGTATCATAAAGTGTGCTTTTAATATTATTTTTAATATTATGTGTTTAATTTATATCTTTGATTTCTTAATATTAAATTGAAATGATTGGGAAATAAATAATAATCTTGGAAAGGGTATAACAATAGAAATTGAATAAAATGGGGAAGGAGGATTTAAGTATGTGGAATAAATATTTGAGTAGGAGATTTTAAATTAAATGCTTTGGGTGAAAGCCTAGGAGGATAGTTGAGTGGGGGACACTTCCCTAAATCCCTCTCCATCCTCCATTTTAGTCAAACAACACCCATACCCTTCTCCCTACCCCCCCTCCTTATCCGGCCCCTCCCCCATCACTTCCTCCTCACTCTCCTTTCTCACTCCCTCATCTTCTTCATACCTTCTCTTCATTCTAACCATGGAAGCCCTCTCCAAGCTACACCTCTTTCCAAGTCCTTAGAGAGTGGAGTTCTCATCCATTTCATAATCCCAAGTACTTTTGTGATCAAGGCTTATAGGGGAGTTCATCAAGCTTAGGAAATCCTTAATCCATCTTCTATTCCAAAGTGAGTTATTATGATTTCCTTTCTTTAAATGTTCATAAATGATTTGATGTTGTTATTGTTATATTAATGATTGTTTGATGCCTTGGAAACATTCTTAGAGTGGAGGAATTTGATAATGCCTTAGAATGATATTATTGTTCATAAAGGTTGATTAAGAATGTAAGAAAGCGGATTGAACTAGATTTAGAAAATAAGTGTGAAATGTGATGTTGTGAGGGTTGAATGAGTAGGAAATCCAAGAGTGAGTAACCTAGGTTGATGTTATATTGAGATTTAAATGGTCTATAATGATCAGGAGTAAGGTTGATAAACTTTCTTGGGTTCACAATTTAGAGAACACTTGGGTTGGTTTTGGGTTTCTTGGAATATTGATCAAAATCCATTAAGGATGCCAGGAAATGCCGCCGTGGCACGAGTCATGCCCCTCCAGGCACACGAGTCGTGCCTACGGCCAACTCGTGATAACGAATCGTGGAAGGAATAGCCAAGTCGCTCTGAGTAGCCTTAAGTGTAATTGGCACGAGTCGTGCCACTGGGGCACGAGTCGTGCCCCTGGCCTCCGGGTGACATCGGGTCAACTTGGGAGGCTGCTTTAAACCTAATCGAACTAGAACCAAAATGAAATCTCTTTAACTCTAGATTAAAGTAGAATACTTTGGTTACACAATGACATCTTAAGTGTATCAAAATGGAATTGGTGGAAGTAGTTTTTAAATATTGCCCCGAAAATGGTTGATAGGTTTGATTGTGACTTCACCAAAATAGTCCCAATTTGGGAAATAGAACTTTTGAACTCTTTAATAAAGTGTTATTCGAGGTCGTATAATGACTATGTAAGAGTGGTTTATGATATATAGTAGCCTCACTCCCTATCTCTTAGCTGAATAGTTGCAATGGCGTGTAGAAGCTTAGTAGGGTTTCACTATCGAGCTAATTGGTAATGGGTAGGTATCACTCTATGGCATTGTGTCCAAGTTAATGGAATTATTGAGTATTATGGTTATCTTAATATCCTAAAGTATGGACTATTTGGTAAGTCAAGTTATGTGGTATCCCATTGTGTGGATTATGTGTTATATGGTGGTGTGACACATCCCAATTGTGGATTATGTGGCATGTTGATTATATTGTTATCCCAATATGTGGATATGTTTATTATGTGGTTGTAATGGGTTATCCCAATCGTGGATTTATTTGTTATCATTCATATTTATTGATGATACTATGCATAGTGTATTACTTAAATGTTGCATTATGGTATTGATTGGCAATGAGTATACATTACCATGTTATTATATGATTATCCCATTTTGTGGATTATAACTTCAAGTATCTATTATGTGCTTGAATGTGTATATATGTTCGGGTGGGTATGATGGATGCCAATCAATTATTGATTTGTTCAATAAGTGATTGGAAGGATACATCATACGGTGACCCCTTCCCCACTCTGTGGCCACGGGGCTGGGGGTCAGGCAGCTACTAACAGATCGGGAAGTGATAAGTAGCCTTTACATACCGCCGCGATTAGGAGAACCTGGGAAATGTTTCCGATGAAGCCAACGGCTCCTCTGCAGTGGCGATGATAGTACTATTGATACTCTCAAATATAGGGGTCATATATGTATCCTTGTTTTTCTTATATGGATCTCTGGGGTATGAGACCTATAAGCGTGGTGAATGTGCGTAATGGGGCAGTTCACCAAAGAGTGGAGTTTTACTCCCAACGTCTGTACGACTTATTGTTCAGACGTGGAAAAGGTAAAAATGAGGTAACGTAAGGTGTTTAATGTTTCATAATGTGTTAAATGTTGCCATGCTACGTGTTGCATCCCGTATGGCATCTCAGGCCGCATTCATAATAGCTCATTTGAGATTTATTCTCACCCCCTCTCCCTTTACCGTTTTAGATTCCGCAGACAGTGACCCGAATCAAATGAGGACGGGGCAAATATCATTGTGGACTTTGCTTTTGGGGCTTGACAAGTTAAGTATAGGAGTGGTCTGTTAGAGTATTTGTTAAGTATTCTCCTCTTTTATATTTTGTATGGAAAACCCTTTTGTTAGGGCAACAAACATGTTAATTAAGGTTTCCAAATGTGATTTGATTAGATATCGGTTTATTAAAGTTATGAGTTGGATTCCTCTAAATAGAGATAGTACTAATTGATTTTAAAATTTTAAGTTTGAAAGGTGGTTTTTAAAGGCAAATAAATGTTTTAAAAATATAGAGATGGTTTTTCATAGTTCGAGCTCCCTTAGCTCTGGGACACGTGTTAGGTCTCGGCCTGAGGTGCCTGGGCACAAGTTGTACTATCAAAGCTTCTTTCAGCTTTAGAGGTCAAGTGGTAGATGCTCTAAACTAAGCGTGGGGGAAATGTGTGGAAATTGGACGTCGAGTGTTTTATGCAGTAAGTTCGTTCTAATGGCCTAAGCAAGGATGATCAACGAAAGGTGCTAGGAAAGGAAGTAGATACGGGTATAAGGTGGAATTCAGTAATGAAGAGATGAATGAAATTATTCAGAAAGTTTCAGTGCAAGGTAATGGAGACGCAGAGGAGATCAATTTCCTCAATCAACTTCAAGGATGTCAAAGTGATGGATTGGAAAGATTTGTGAAGATG